>CM028340.1:38355345-39555345 GCA_016647705.1 Eucommia ulmoides
AACTGTTGGCCCAAAAAGCTACCAAAAAGGAGGTGAATTGGGTAATTACAAAATTTAAACAATTAATTCCTTTAAACACTTAATATCAAATAATCAATTTCTCTAAATTAATTATTATCTTAATCACACAGCGGATATATGTTTTAAGTGCACGCCCAAACACAATATAATGAAATAAACAATGCAACACACAACGATATATCTTGGTTCGGTCAAGTTAGTCTTGTCTACGTCAAGTCCCCTGAGCTCCATGGAGATTCTCAATCCACTAAACCCCTTTAATCCCTTTATTACGTAGGAACCAAACCCTTACAACGATTCTTTTACAGGCACAAATCAACCTTTACGAATTACCTTTTTCCTACACCAAGGATGAACCCTATCTTTTTACCAGGCCAAAGACTAATCTGACACTCTCTCACTTATCCTTTTTACATAGAAGGATGAACCTTTACAATTCACTCAAATACTCAATTACCAGAAGAATCAAAACCTAATTTTTTTCAAGGGAAAAGAATGACCTAACATTTTTACCAGGACAAAGATCAAACCCTGACCTTTTTCACCGGAAAAAGATCAAACCCTAGCTACCCTGACTAGATATCGTCCCAAACGTGTCTAATTCGCTCAAACTCACAAATAGAATAAATGTAAGTTTATTCCCATAAGGAGCTTCTACTACCTCAATACAAATATGCTCAATTAATGACCCAAATAATTAATACGTGATAGATACAATGTGAGGCAAATAAAATATGATTAATAAATAATATGGGTAGCACAATTTAAGCACTTAATCAAATAGTCAAACAAAAAATCGTTTAAAATAGATTTTCAGGCTTTTAAGTTTAAAACGATTTTCTAAATAATCTTACACCGAGCAATCAATAAAAACTAAAACTTCAAATTAAATAAAAAGCTTGGAAAGATCTTGTTGGGAAACATCGAAGATAATGATAGAATAGCAATAAAACACAAGTCGGTGACGCCAAACCACAAGTGCTTTAGATAAAAAAAACTTAAAACAAATCTCACACAGAAATCTCAGTGTAAATATCACTCTTAGAATAGCACAAACTGATTGTTCATGATGTGTTTATCACAAATCCCGTAGGTCTATACTAATAGACAACTATCAAGCCCTCTAACGGCTAGTTTCTCAAAGATATGCTTCTAAAAAACATACTTAGACCCCATATATGATAACCTTCCAATTCAGGAGTATTTCAATTAAAAATAACTTTTGATACTCTCAAATAAACCTATAAAACTATTCTCAATTTAAAACCATAGAGATATGAAGTATTAATCCATTTAAATTAAGAGAATATTTAAGTATGTGGACCAAATCAATAGGGATGATAGAATAGGTTGTCAATATCATAATTAAGTTCAAATCTCCCAAATCCCTCTCTCGGAATCATAAAAAAATAGATAGTTTTTTTACTGAGAAACCAAATCTCTCGATTTTTCAACTGACTCAGTCAGTTAATCGAGTACTACAGGTCGGTTGACTGACCTATCCAGAACCAAATCCTATCGTTGGCTTAAAGCCATTCGGTTGACCGACTACATCTAATCGGTTGACCGATTGGATCAGTGTGATCCATTTTTCCACCATATATTCTTCTAACTCAAATGGTTGACCGACCACTTTCAAATGGTTGACCGATTGGATCAGTGTACTTAGTTCTTTCGTCAATTAAGCTACTACTTCAAATGGTTAACCGACCATTCTATTTGGTCAACTGACTAGATCAGTAGTACTTAATTTCAACTCCAAAACTCACTGTTTGATTCGGTTGATCGATTGCTTTTCTCTGTTGACCGAAATGACTTTAAAATTTAACTTTCTATACCTTAAAACATGTTTTCCAATTAGGTCAATTATCAATTTCATTTCACATAAAGAGCATATACAATATCTTATTTTAGGATCTTGAACTTATAATTTATTATCATAATACACATATAATTAACTCATTTAAATTGCTGTGTGTGATTTTAATTCGGGCTACATTATGAGTATATAAGTAGAGAGTTGTTTTTACCTATTTTTCTTCAAGATCTTCAAAACTCTCCACATCTCCATTGCTTCTATCTTGCACCCTTTATGTTTTCTTCATGAGGTCTATTTATTAATCACACACCTGGAACTTATAAATCTAAAACACTTGATAAATCATTATTTCCAAAAAAAAAAATCAATATTTAATTGTTCATCAAAATCTTGGATTCAACAATCTTCCCATTTTTTTATGATGACAATTTACTTTGTTATTTTCTTAAATAAAGAATGTAACCACGTTACCCCTAAATCCGAGGATGAATATTTAAACTTATTTAAGCATAATTATGAAAACATAAGCAAACAATGATGCAATATAAGCCTAATAATTAACGTCTCCATTTAATTAATGCAATACTTTGGCGAATAAATTTCTAAATATCAACTCATTAAACATCAACTTCATCCTCTTTGTCATCTTAAAAAGTGGAGACGGAATGAAGTTATTCTTTATACCCCTTGATAAATATTCTTAGAAAAACAAATCTTTAAAATATCAAAAAACCTTGATTTTCAATGACAAGGATAAAAATCATTTTCAATTTTAGGATATATGTGGATCGTCATAAGAAATAAACATTAATGCATAAAAGATCATAACTAGACAATAGTTCAACATATTAGACTAATTACCACTTAATCCCACCAAGTCTAGATCAAGTATCATAATTCCTAAATTAACTATTACAGACCATAGTACTATGATGAGACATGTTCAATTACATTACCAAAATACAATAATGCATAACATCTAATGGGGACTTGTCCCATGAACAGATAGTATGGTCCCAATGGACTGGTGGCTGGAAGCTGTGGGTATTGACCTCCAGGTTGTATGCCTGAGCTAGAAGGCATCTGCTAATAGTATGATGTGGATGGTCCTGCCCCTGAAGGTCTTCCAAAGGACTGTTGTCCCCCAAAAGAAGTTTGCCCACTATACTGTTACTGACCACTAAATTTTTGCTGACTACTGCACTGCTGGTTCTACATGAATAGGAACATTTGTTCCATGTTGCTCGTGACTCTTCTGAACCCAACTTCCATCGTATCAATTAGCCTTCCAAATCCGCCTTCCACATACATCTTCATCCTTGCTATATCGTCAGATATCTCAGACACTCTAGAATCAAGCACCTCAGTGTACTGTTGGAAGTCATCAAATTGATTACGAAGCATGTCAATTTTTTGATCCATGCTCGACTATTCTTCATCTTCTTCTACAAGCTCAAGCATTCTCTATATCTCTCTTCTCTTCTTTTTCTCACCCATCTATTTCTTTTGAACTCAAACCCCATCAAATTATAACTGTTAACAAATACCATCCTTGGGTTATTGTGAGGAATGCATTTTCTTCTAGATTGCTATCAATTTTGAAATGGTCAAAGATTTTTTGAAGCGCATCACCATAGGGTAGTACTCTTGATGTTTTCTTCACTTGATATTCCATGTGCTCAAACATGACAAGAGCCAAATTAAGATTTATATTGTCGACAATCTCATTCAGTAAATACAAATCAAACTTATTGATGCTCGCATGACTCTCTCCTGTAGGTACAATAGAATGAGTGATTGTTGATCCCTAGGTTTTGATGAACAATTAAGTATTGATGTTTTTGGTGAAACTAATGATTTTGAGGAGTATTTCAAAAAAAAAAAAAAAAGTTCCATATATTTGATTATGTTGAAGACATCATGAAGAAAAAGTTAAGGGTGCAAAGATAGATGCATTGAAAAATAAGGAGTTGTGAAGACCTTGAAGAAATTAGGTGAAAATAACTCTACACTTTTATACTCTTAATGCAACCTGAATTTGGATCACACATGACACTATTAAACGAGTTATCTTATGTGTTTTCGATATTGACATGATAGAAGTTAAGATCCTAATTAAATATTTGATATGTGCTCCTTATGTGAATTTGAAAATGATAATTGACCTGGTTGAAAATAAGGTTTAAAGTATAAAAAGTTGAATTTTAGGGTCAATACAGTCAACCGAGAAAAGCAATTGGTTAACTGAATCATACAGTGAGTTTTGGAGCAGAATTGATGAAGAAAAGAGTCACCTTAATGCAATCGATCAATCTATTAAAAGAAATCAGTCAACCGTTTGTGGTAGTGAGGTTTTCAGAGTAAAATAGGTTATCCCTGCATCAATTGGACAACAAAACCAAGGCTATCGGTCAACCGATTGGATCTTAAGTTTTTGCAAGGAAAGCCTCTAAATCAATCGGTCCACCAATTAGGAAGATATCAGTTAACCGATTGGGTTGAATTTTGGCGGGGAAAACTCTTTGCATCAATCGGTCAATCGATCAGAGGGAAATTGATCAACTGATTGGCGTTTCGGTTTGGCCTAGTTTTAATGTTGTATCAGTCAGTCAAGTAACTGCTAGAGATCAGTCAACAGACTGTTTCCGTTGAGATTTCGAGAAACTTGATCTTTCGGTAAAAAAACTAGCTCTTTTTATAATTCCAAGAGAGAAATTTGGGGGATCTGATCTTATTAAAGATATGCTACATATATTTGTATATCCCTTTAAATTTGGTCCACATAATTCAAGATTGTCTCAATTTAAATAGTTAAATACTTCATATCTTTATGATTATTAATTGAGAAATATTTTTTGAACTTATTTAAGAGATTTATGAGTTATTGTTTAAGTGGATTACCCCAAAATTGAATGATTATGTTATATGGGGTCTAAGAGTGTTTTTTAAAGGCATATCTTTTAAAAAGTAGCCATTGGAGGGTTAAAGATATCAAGAACATCAGTTCATAAGCTTTTCTAAGAGTTATTATTCTGCTGAGATTTTTGAGAGGTATTCTTGTTACGTTCTTGATCTAAAGAGTTGTTGATTTGGCGTTACCGACTTGTACTATCTTGCGATTCTGTTTTCATTCTTCAGTGTTTTCCCAGTGAAATCTTTCCAAGTTATTATTCTAAAATTTGATTTCATTTTATTATTATTTGCTTGGTGTTAAGATCATTAGAAAATTGTTTTCAAACTTAAGAGCTTGAAAAATCTTTTTAAAACGATTTTGTGTGTTTATCTAATTACGTGTTTTAATTTGTGCTACCCATATTGTTTATTAATCAAATATTAATTTGCCTCACATTGCATTTATCATATAGTAAATTTTGGGACATTAATTGAGTATATCTGTATTGAGGTGGCAGAAGCTCGTTGTGCACCTAGTTATACACACTTATTCGCTGGGTAACGAAGATAATAATTGATTTTGGAAAATTTGATTATTTTATAATTAAGTGTTGAAAGATTTATTTGTTTAAATTTTTGTAACTACCTAATTTACCCCCATCTTGAGTAACTCATTGGGCCAACAATAATTATAAAATGAATGAGACAGTGTTCAAGTGATAATGACCTTACTCTGCCATCAACCAAATTAAATTTATTTGCTATCTCATTTTTCTTAAGATGTCCTACAATTCATAAGGTGGTATTGTAAGAACGAACATCTCCCTTTTTGAATTTCAAAAGTCTTCTAAAATCCTCCATATCCAATTTAATTTTAACACCTTTAATAAACGACCTCAACTCTCCATCACCAATCGTAAGATTATTGTAAAACATTTTTACCCAATGTGGCATCACTCATTACTTTTGGTAAGAAAGTCACCCCATGCCATCTTTTTTACATAATTTTCATGATCAATGTTTTTCTTTCTGAAACTGGCAAAATCAACGGGTTTAGAAAAAACAACATTACGACTCTCGATTTCATTTTTGTATTTTTCTTCATCCTCTTTACTTCGAAAGTGTATGGTGTCAGACTTAGGTTTTTCCTGGGCATGGTTGTTTTGTTCTACCTGTACGCATTTTCTATCAATAATGATTTTCAACAAATAATTTAAGATCCAAAAACCTAAGAGAATGATTCATAAATGGTAGATCTACCGAAACCCTAAAGTAGAGAAGAAAGACTAACCTTTTAATAGATCTGAGCCCACAATCTTTTAATACAAGACAATATTTAAAGATTTCTTGTAGATTTGGAAGGAAATTTCTTAGGTAGTGAAGGATTTTTATAAAAAGAAATAAGGAAATCGAAATATGGGTAAAATGAAGGCCCAAAGGGAATTTATTCCTGTAACAGTCGATTGACAAACTGTTTTCGGTCAGTTGACTGACAAGAGCATAGTCTGCATTTTGCAAGCTCTGTTTCTGTCGATTGACCGACAGGACAGTTTTGTCCTTAAGGGCTACTTTGTCCTATCTAATCTATTTAGCTCAATTTTTATCTCTTATTTTGATTCACATATATATATATATATAAAGTATTCACACACTCGCACACATGTCACAAATAAACTAATTTAAAAAATACTAGGCATCAGTCTCTCTAACAAAATTAACATATTTGAATTTCAAGAAATTCGACATACCTAGTTCATCATTGGGAGCCGTTAGTGTGTGTACTTTTGGTGGATTTTTAATTTCAAGCTTATTGTCCTTTGAATCCGTCATTTTTCCTTTTGCTTGATTTACCATTTTGATTTCTTCCTTACTTGTAGTGACTTTCTTATAAATTGGATTAGTAATGATCTTCTTACCTTTATAAGGTGCTTTGAGTTATTTTTTCTCATTTTGTTTTGTCACCACCTTATACGTTGTCCTTTTCTGATATTGGTTTCTTGTCATTCTTTGAGGATAAGTACCAATTAATATTATGTACTGAACTTGTTGCTTTTCGAACTTTCCATTTTGCATATTTTGATTCATCCTTATTGGTGTATTAGATCTAGAATTCCCTCTTGTACCGTCTTGATTAATCAAATCTCCTATTTGTACCTGTATAAAAAATTTCTCTCCTTGGTATCCAGTTATTTCTGGATCCGACTGGGTAACCATGCAACAAATAACACATTTCTCAAGGTGACCATGTTTCCCACAATAAAAACATCTAATATTGTTTGCACTTTTCTTCGAATAGTCATTGTTTCGTATGAGAACACGATATTGATGGTGATATTGAAGAGCTACTTTAGCAACTATTGGTTTTCAACAAGTTTAGTTATCTTGTCATCCTTGAATTTATCCACTACTTCGTTAAGCTCCTTTTGAGTTTTTACAAGTGATTACTCCAACGAACTAACATTCACCTATAAACCCGAATTCTTCTTACGCTAAAATTCAAGATCGTTCTTAAGAATTTGAGAATTATTTTCAATGGAATGAATTTTCACACGAGCTCTATGAAGCTCATACCTTGCATTATCCAACTCAATATTCAAGGCCTCATTTAAAGTTTCAATATTTTTCTTTTCAAATTATTTTGCTGAAAATCATAGATATTATTTTTCAAAACTTCGTTATCTTCTTCAAGAGAATAGATTTTTTCAAGCAACCTACCAATTTCAGATAAAGTATTTAAAAATTTAATAGTTCCAAAATACTTCTCCAAATTCTTCTTCTTAAGAGATTTAGTGGTACTAACCTTTTTATTTTCAAGAATTGCAATCTTTTACCCGAGTTTCAAATTTTCTTTTCCAAAAACATAAGAAAGGGCAATTAACATCTCAATAGCCTTATCTGCAGCCTCATTATCATAAAGTTTATCATTCTCACCAATAGGACCCTAATTATCAGAGGAAGCATGAGATTCTCTAATAGTATCAAGACAAACAAAGGATTCACATACAATACCAATATCAGTGCACTCCATGTGATCGTGTTTAGTTAAGATGTTAGGCCTAATGAGCTAAAACCAACTCTAATACTAATTGTTGGCTCAAAGAGCTACCCAAGAGAGTGGGTGAATTAGGTAGTTATAAAATTTAAACAATTAATTCCTTTAAACACTTAATATCAAATAATCATTTTCTCTAAAATAATTATTATCTTAGTCACACTGTTTATATGTGTTTAATACTAAGTACACACCAAAACAAAATATAATAAAATAAACAAGTTAGATCACAATGATATATCCTAGTTAGTCTTGTCTACGTCCCGTCTCTCGAGCTCCACGGAGATTCACAATCCACTAAACCCCTTTACTCCCTTTACCAGGTAGAAACCAAACCCTTACAACGATTCATTTATAGGCACATAATCAACCTTTACAAATTACCATTTTCCCACGTCAAGGATGAACCTTATTTTTCTACCAGGCTAAATATTAACCAAACACTCTCTTACTTATACTTTTCACAGGGACGGATGAACCTTTATAATTAACTCAAAATACAATTCAATTATCGGAAGAATCAAAACCTAATTTTTTTCAAGGGAAAAGAATAACCTAATCTTTTTACCAAGACAAAGATCAAACCCTAACCGTTTCACAAGAAAAATATCGAAACCTAGCTACCCTGAAAAGACACTGTCCCAAACGTGTCTAATTCGCTCAAACTCATAAATACAAAAAAATATAAGTTTCTTCCCACAAGGAGTTTCTACCACCTCAATACAAATATGTTCAATTAATTACCCAAATAATTACTACTTTAAAGACATAATGTGAGGTAAATAAAATATGATTAATAAATAATGTGGGTAGCACAATTTAAGCACGTAATCAGATAATCAAACAAAAAATCATTTAAAATAGATTTTCAGGATTTTAAGTTTAAACGATTTTCTAAACAATCTTACACCAAACAATCAATAAAATACAATTTCAAATTGAATAGCAAAGCTTGGAAAACCTCACCGGGAAACATCGAAGATAATGATAAAACAGCAATAGAACACAAGTCGGTGATGCCAAACCACAAGTGCTTTAGATCAAGAACTTAGAATAAATCTCATGCAGAAATCTCTTAGTAAATATCACTCTTAGAATAGCACAAAGTGATTGTTCTTGATGTGTTGATCACAGATCCTGTAAGTCTATATTAATAGACAATTATCAAGCCCTCCAACGACTAGTTTCTTAAAGATATACATCTAAAAGACACTCTTAGACCCTATCTATGATAACATTCCAATTAAGGAGTATTTCACTTAAAAATAACTTTTGATACTTTCAAATAAATCCATAAAACAATTCTCAATTTAAAACCATAGAGATAGGAAATATTAATCCATTTAAATTCAGATAATCTTTAAGTGTGTGGACCAAATCAATAGGGATGATAGAATATGTTGTCAATATCATAATTAAGTTTAAATCTCCTAAATCCCTCTCTTGGAATCATCTAAAACGGATAGATTTTTACCAAGAGGCCAAATCTTTCGATTTTCCAACTGACTCAGTTGGTTAACCGACCTATCCAGAACCAAATCCCACAATTGTCTTAAATCTATTCAATTGACAAACTACATCCAATCGATTGATCGGTTATCCATTTTTCTACCATTTCTCCTTCTGACTTAAAAGGTTGACCGACAATTTTCAAACGGTTGACCGATTGGATCAATGTGCTTACTTTCTTCACCAATTAAGCTACTGCTTCAAACCGTTAACCGACCAATTCTGTTCAATCGACTGACTGGATCAGTAGTACCTCATTTCAACTCCAAAACTCATTGTTTGATTTTATTAACCGATTGCTTTTCTTGGTTGACCGAATTGACCTGAAAATTTAACTTTTTAGACTTTAAAACATGTTTTCTAATTAGGTCAATTATCAATTTCATTTCACATAAGAAGCACATACAATATCGTATTCTAGGATCTTGAACTTATCATTTCTTTTCATGACACATATATAATTAACTCATTTAAAGTGTCTTGTGTAATCCTAATTCGGGTAGCATTAAGAGTATATAAATAGAGAGTTGTTTTCATCTATTTTTCTTCAAGGTCTTCAAAACTCTTCACATCTTCATTGCATCCATCTTCCACCCTTTATGTTTTCTTCATGAGGTCTTATTCTTAATCATATGCCTAAAACTTATAAATCTGAAACACTAGATAAAATCATTAGTTCCAACACTTAATTGTTCATCAAAACCTTCGATTCAACAATAATTATGTTTAATTTGTGAATAATTTAATTTAAAGTAAAAAATTTGAATTTTATTAGAATGATATTTTTGTATTTAGTTGACTTGTAATATTGTTGATAGTCAGATAATATTTTTGTAGTAATTAAAGTATTAATTGATAAATTTTATAAATTTAACTATAAATATTTTAGTTGTATAATTAATATTGGGTTGTGAAAATAAAACGTTTAATTAAAATAATTTTTTTATAATTAAGAAAAATTTGGAATGGGAAAATTGTATTTTAGTATCATGCATTTCACGCATTGCATTGCCTATTTGATTTATTTTGATAAATTCTTAGTTTAGGCCCTATCAATATTAGGTTCATAGCGATGACGACTATGTAAATATTACGGTGGTACCATAATAGCGATACAAATATCGAGATGAGTGTATTGTCTTTTATGTAAATTGTCAAATTATATTTTCATACTAAATTGTGAAAGAAAATATTTATTAAAATAGATTATTTTATAACATTAAACGGATCAAATAAAATGTTAAATGTGGAAAGTAGACTTTATTATTATACTACTATACCATGGTGTGGTCCCAACAAAAGGGCATTTCCTGTAGGATATTGTTGGTCTTAACAGGAGACATATCCTGTAGTACGTTATATTGTGACCTGACAAAAGGAAAAGTCCTACAGGTGGTTGATATACATTGTTGTTGTTGTTGTAGATGATGATGATGATGATGATTATTATTATAATATGGTGGTTTATACCACGTGTTGGTCCCTACCATTGGAGATATTGAATGACCCTAAAACTGATAGCAACCTTAGATTGCATAGTTGTATAGGTTACAATACCGTTATAACTTCTAATCGTGAGGTGAAACGATCCTATGGTCAATAGGGAAATATGTGTGTGATATTTTATTATATATCAAAGTAATTTAATCGATTGACTTAAATTTAGTTGTTTTATCGTGATGATATTGGTGAGATTTTGTTACTGATCAGTGTGTGATTATATTCTATTTTGAAAAGTGAATTTTTATAAATATTCTTGATCAATATATTGTTTTCATATTATGAAGACAGTATAACAGCAAAATATTTTGTCTTAAGTACTTCAAGTAGAGACGGGTCCACTACTAGCGTTAGATAAAGTTAAAGAGTGATATAGCTTTTCGGACAGTCATGACATGTGTTAGTATCGAAAGGTTGGACTTTTGTAGTTTTGTCGTGGAATAATGGATATGTGTAATCACAAAATTTTGGGTTATATAAATATTAGAAAAAGAAAAAAAAAAATCGGTTGTATAAAATAGTATATATTCGTTTGTTTCTGGCTGAGTAGCATCAAGTTGAAGTCACGCCTACCCTTAGGCGTGGGGCCCAGGGTGGGGTATAACACGAGAAATCATCAAATGAACGTGTATAAACATTTTCAAAACATGATGTAACAAGTAATATGCTACTATCATGCCCATTCTTAATAATGCAACTATAATGATCAAATACCACATTATAACCCTTATCATATAATTAACTAATTCTAAGCAAATTATACTTATGGTCGTTTACTAATAGCACATCTTTAATAGTAGTTGATCTATTACCAATACCGATAATTTCATCCTTTGCATTGTCTCCAAAAGTCACATGACCTCCGTCTTTAGGTGTTAAATACGTGAATTTAGATTTATCACCCATTATGTACCAAGAACAACCACTGTACAGAAACCATTTTTTCTTGCCTATTGATACTTTCAGAATAACCTGTAAGGAGCACTTCAAATAGTTCCTAAGTGGTACCCAATCTAAGTGAATCGGATCTTGTTAGCCGAGACAAATTTTAGTTCCTTTAAGAACCCAAACTTGTCTACATTTAGATAATTTTAAAAAATATTTCTTTACAGTAATGCCCTAAAATGTTACATCTAAAGCATCTAACAAGATCTCCGGTTTCAGAAAAGAATTTGTGAATTTCTTTTGCTTAATATTTTTCTGAAAACCAATTCTAACTTTATCAAAAATTCCTCTTGAACTCTCCAAAAATATTTTCAAATTATTTTCACCACCCGTGAATTTGAGAACAATAGAATGTAAATTCGAAATGTTGTATTTCAATTCATTATTTTCAGATTCGAATTTAATCACTTGCTTATTAAGTGTGTTAATTGTTCTTTGTAGGGCATTAATTTGAGAAAACTGGTTTTTATAATCATGCATTAGTTCTTGATAAACATCAAATAACTCATCAACATCTAAAGGACAAAAACTAGAATATTGCGTTATCTTATCTCTAGTGGCCATCAAAGTAAGCATGGATGAATCATTATTGTACGATTTTTCTGAGTTACTCGACTTCATGTCATCTCAGGTGGCTTTCATAGATTTATTCTTACTCTTTTTTTACCTTTTTCTTTTCATTTATTTTCTTCTCTTTCTCCTTCTTTGGATCAGGACAATCAGATTGAAAATTACCTGTCTTGTGAAAATTATAGCATTCAACATTATTCATGTTGAAGTTTTAGTGAGAAGCATCACATTCTTTTCTTACTCACTTTCAAGACTAATGACATCACTATCGTCGTCTTTCTCATTCTTTTGAGCTTTCAATGCCAATGATTTCTTTTTCTATTTCCTGATTCATCTCCATATCCTCAAATAGCCGTCTCATTGGTAATTAAGTTACCAATAAGTTCATCGATAGTACCTACTGTGAAATCCTTAGCTTCGTCGATTGTAGTCACCTTTGGCTCCCGAACTTTAGTCAACGATCTCTGAATTTTTCGTATTTTGTCCTCCATAGAATAAGACTTTTCGAGTTGACCAAGGTTGTTGAATATATTATTGAATCTAGTGTATATTTTACCTGATTTATTCTTTCGTGTGTGATTTGCAATGTATTTCACATTTTTTTCACCGATCCACAACCTAAAATCCTAAAATATTCATTTACATCTAATGAATAGAACAAAATGTTAATAGCTTGAAAATTGATAGGTAGTTTATGTTTATCCAAGAAAGCCAGTTGTTCCTTCTTCTTAATCACTCCATTCTTCTTAGGATTGAATGAACCATCTTCAATGGCCAACTACACGTCATAGTTGGTGGTTTGAAAAAAAAAGCAATCATTATGTCCTTCCAGAATGAATAGTTATCACCTGCGAACAAAGTGGGACAATGCATAGATTACCCTTCACCTAGAGTATTTATATGGTGCGCCATGTGGTCTTTTTAACTAGGATCTTAAGTTAAATAAGCTAAACCAGCTATGGTACCAATTGTTGGCCCAAAGAGGTACCCAAGAGGAGGTGAATTGAGTAGTTAAAAATTTAAACAATTAAACACTTAAATACAAAATCTCAATTATCCTAAAATGATTATTATCTTGATTAACAGCCAAAATGTGTTTAATCTAAATGCACACCCAAATAATAAAAAAGAAATACCTGGTTCAACAAGTTAGTCTTACCTACGTTCTATCTCCGGAGTTCCACGGAGATTCGCAATCCACTAAACCCTCATTCCTTTTTCAGGTAGGAACCAAACTTTATAATCTCGATTATTTTCAACGGCTCAAAATCAACCTTTACACACTGATTCTTTTATCACTATATAATTTTCATAGGTTTAGGATAAACCTTTAGAATCATACTTAATTCAATTACTAGAATAATTAAAACCTAATATTTACAAGGGAACCTTTTTGTAGGATAAATATCAAACCTTAATCGTTTTCACAGCAAAAAGATCAAAACCCTAGCTACCCTCATTAGACACTTACCCAAATGTGTCTAATCTACTCAAACTTGCAAATATAAAAAATAAAAATAAAAATTAGCAAGTTTCTTCCCACAAGGAGATTCTAACTTCTCAATATATATATATATTCAATTAATGGCACAAATAAAAACTATGTGATAGATGATACAATATAAGAAAAACTAAATCTGATTATAAAAGTGACGGGTAGCACACGAGTAGCACGTAATCAGATAATTAATAAAAATCGTTTAAAAGGTTTTCAAGAATTAAGTTCAAAAACAAATTCCCTATAATACCTTAACCAAGCAACGAATTAATAATAATCTAAGCAAATTGTAAATTAAGCTTGGAAGGATCTCACCGGTGATACAAACAATGAGCGCTTTAGATCAAGAACTTTGAATATAATCTCACAAACAAATCTCAGCAGTAATATCTCTCTTAGAATGATAGAATGTTGATGTTCTTGATGTATTGAAACTCAATACCGTAGGTCTCTATTAATAGACATAAAACTAGACCTCCAACGGCTAGTTTTCAAATATTATGTTATTAAATGACACCCAATACCCCATATATCTTATATATTCAAAATAGATATTTTTCATTTAAAACTATTCTTGGAAAATCTCATTTTGGTCCTTAAAATATTTTTAAATCGAAATCAATTGAAATAGGAAGAATTAACTCACTTCAATTAAAAGAATATTAAAATAAATGGATCAAATAATTAGGGATCACATATCTCATAGTAGTTAACGAAAATAATTTAAATCCCCTAAATAACAACCCTTGGAATCATAAAAAACGGATAGGATTGACCAGAACAACATCAGTTAACGATTTTGACTTACCACATTGGTCGACCGGCTCTTCGCCGTTGGTTGACCAACTTCTTACAATGGTCACTTTGTTGACCGTTATGCTGGTCCAGTCGGTTAACTGATTGGACCAGAAGGTCCATCCACCATCTCATTTCAGTTATTGTTCGTATCGGTGGACTAACCCATCTTGCCAGTTGACTGAATGGACTGGTAGGTCACCTATTTTATTTCCAAAATACATTGTTTTTGTTAGTCGACCGATCCCTTTGCCTGTTGATCTAATCGACCCAAAAACTTATCATTTTAAGCATTAAAACCAAATTTTCAATTAGGTCCTTAACCAAAATCATTTCACATATTTAGCACATTGAAAAACACATTTTAAACTCCTAAACTAATCACAACACACATAAGATTAATTTATTTTAAAGTATCGTGCGTGATCCTAATTCAAGTTGCACTAAGAGTATATATAAACAAAGAGTTGTTTTTACCTAATTGTCTTCAAAACTCTTCACGTCTTTATCATTTCCATTTCGCACCCGTTATATTTTCCTTGATGATTCTGTTTCGATGATTCCTCTTCTTAATTCATGGAACTATAAATCTAAAACCACTTAGTAAAAACATTATTCCCGTAAAGACAACAACAGTTAATTGTCCGTCAAAATATTAGATTCAACAATTTTTAATCTTATATGAAAATGTTGATGTTTTAATTCCTTTTCGAAGGAGTTTTATTGAGAGCGATTTTTTTCAATGTTTGCAATCTTAAAAGGTTTTCAAAAGTTAATTATGATTTTGAAACTATTATTTCTAAGAATAATATTTTTTTCTATAATATTGGTTTCTAAACTTATCACAATTAAATTTGCAAAAATTATTCGCAGTTTAGGAACATAATGATGCATGCCTAGAATAGATGTTTTGATAATTCGTCCCCACTTTTTAGGATGACAAATAAGAAGTTATGGTATTTTCCATGTTTTTCATGTGTAAATTCATGAAGATATTTAGAAAAAGGGGAGTAATAAAATTTTATGGGATATATTGCATATTCTTGAAAAATATTTTTCTCATTTTGGTTTTAAATGCTTTAAAAAAAAACCATCCTTACATTCAGGGGAAGTGCAGTTACATATTTATTGAGAAAACATCAAATTTAATCGTCATCATCAAATGGGGGAGATTGTTATCCCTAGATGTTTCGATAGACAAATTAACTTTGATATTTTATAGAACTAATATTTTTAATGAGTGAGTTTAGAATTAAATTCCAATTGAGCAAATGCAAAAAAAAATTGAATTTCAAAGAGAACACTTGATGATTTTCAAGATTATATTTGACAAAGGATTTAAGATGGTTGCAAATGAAGACATTGAAGATTTTTTGAAGGAGAAAAGATTTTTTGGTATTTTTTGCTGTTAATGCAACCGGATTAGGACCACAATGACATTTATTAAATTGATTAAATTATGCATGTCATGGTAAGAAGTGATAAATTTAAGAAGTTTAAGTAGTTTCCAAAAAGTATCGATCAAATAAAAAAATTTAGAAATAGAAAAAAAAAAAAAAAAAAGTGAGTTTCAGGCCTGGACAGTCGACCAAGACAATGGGTGGTCGACTGAGAGAATCAGAATGTGAAAAAGTGAGTTTCTGGCCTGAACGATCGATGGACTAGATGGTCAGTCGACTGGAAGATACTGGATAGTGTTTTTGGTGGTTGACATTTAGTTGACTGACTGGTTGCCAACGGTTGAAAAATGAACCATTGGAAGGGCAACCGATCAACTACATAGATGGCTTATCGACCGAGTGATCAATTTTTTGCATGTTTAACGAAATCATTTTTCGAGATCTTCAACCCAAATCTTATGGTTTTGAATGTTAAAAAATCTAATTTTAAGTAAATTTGAGTATATTTCATATATTTATCACATATTTTGAAGATCTTATTATTTAGTTCTCATATTACTTGTTTTTATGAGATTAATCGGTAAAACTACTTTTTATATTTAAGGGGTTTGAATCAAAGAAGTTTTGGGAACTAAATTAAGCTTTTTAAAGAGTATTTTTTGGTCAAATATTTCAAAATTAAAATAATATATTATATGGGGTCTATATGTGGTATTCATGATCTTATGTTTTTAAAAATAGTCATTATAGGCATAATTTGAAATCCAGAAATACAGACTTGCGAATTTAAATATATTGGAATCAAGAACAAGAGTTTAAATCAACCATATTTATAAAGAGAGTATCATTTTGTTGAAAATATTTTTGAGAGAAAAAGTTTTGTGATGAAGAAATTATTTTTCTTGCTATACCGAGTTTGAGTCTTGCTTCCAATCTTCTTAAAGAAATCTTGGTAAGATTGTTCTTGCTTACTTGCACAAAATTAATTGTGATTTAATTAATTAAAATCTTTTGATTGATCTTCTAGTATTTTTGTGTTAAAAAAATGTTTTCTAATTTGAATATTTTGAAAATCCTGTAAAATAATTTTTACCTGCGAAATCTGATTTATATTATCTTTGTGCTATAATCAAGTAAAATTAGATTTATATTCTCACTTAGTATATCGGGACATTAATTGGGTATTATATATTGTATTTAGATGGTAGAAGCTCTTGTGGGAATAAACATATATTTTTTTATGTATTTGTGAGTATGATAGTATCGGATATATTGGGTTGGTATCTAATCAGGGTGTGGGTTTGATTCTTAGCCTGTAAAAGGATTAGGTTTAGGTTAGTCTTTAACCTAGTAAAAAGATATATATAAGTTTGATTCTCCCAGGTTTTCCCTTATGGTGATGTTATTCAAAGAATTTTGGAAAAGTTTGGGGTCCCTACTGATGAAGGTTGCCCTGTATATATATTGACCTGTCTATCCCCTTTGAATTTGAAAAGTATCATTTTAATTATGAACTTGTGGGGAATAGATGGGTTAGCAGAAGAGGATAAGAAGGAGAAATAAAAGTTGAGGGAGATGAAAAGAGAATGGGGTTTGAAGGTATGTATCAAAGAATGGATCACTTGCAGAATCAATTTGATGACTTTCAGCAATATACAGAAGTGTTTGTGTTGATCCCGGGATTTTGACGGACAATTAAGTGTTGATATTTTTTGTAGAACTAATGAGTTTATTGAGTGTTTCAGTTTACAGAGTTTCAATCAAGATAACATCTTGAAGAAATTATAAAGGATCTAGAGACAGACATTAAGAGATTGAAGATTCTGAAGAATCTAGGTGAAAACAACTCAAATTCTTTTTCTCTTAATGAATCCCAATTAGGATCGCACACGACATAAGTTAAATGATTTATATTTATGTGTGTTTGAATTAAGGTCCAAATTAAGTTCAAATATTTGCTCTAATGTGAAATTGAAAAAGAAAAATTGACCTAGGTAAGATTAGTGTTTTAAATTTATTAATAGTGTCAATTTAGTTAACCAAGAAGAGAAATCGGTTAAAGGGTTTAAAACGTCAAAGATTGGAGTTGAAATAAATTGAGGAGCAAGGATTGGTCAACCGACCAAGGAGGTTTGGTCAACCGATGGGCAAGGGCTGGAGGAATTGAAAGTCTCTGAATCAATCGGTCAACCGATGGAGGGAGATCGATCAACCGATGACTAAAAGCTGAACTCCCTGTATCGATCGGTCAATCGAACAAGGCCAAAATTTAGCCTAAGTTTGCATCTTATATCGATCGGTCAACCGACCCATGAGGATCGGTCAACTGACCGTTGTTTAAAAATAGCTTGGACTACAACCTAAAACGATCGGTCGACTGATGGCCTATAATCGGTCAACTGACTGTGTTGTTTCAAATTTTGAGAATTTCGAGGAACTATTCTAAAATTAGCCGTTAACTAGCCGTTTTTGGGATATCTGAGTAAGATATTGTAGGAATTTGGATATATTAATGATGTGATACACTTATTTTAATATCCCTATAGATATGGTATACTTATTTTCAGTGTTTCTCAATTTAGTCTATTTAATATTTCCTATCATTTTGATTGAGAATGAGAAATAATTTGGGGACTAAATTGAATGATTTAAAAATCATATTTAAGTGAAATTAACCAAGATTAAATGGTATTGATATATGGAGTCTATATGTGCATTTAAGTGTTATATCTTTTGGGAACTAGCCGTAAGAAGTCCTGTTTCAAATCAATTTATATAGACTTGCATTTTTCACATATCAATACATCATATCTATCAAGAACTTTCAGTTCGTGAGCTTTCTAAGAGTGATTACTCTGAGATTATATCGAGTGATTATTGTAACATTATTTTGTGAGAAACGTTCTTGAGAAAAATGCTAAGTATTTTGACTTCACTGATTTAAGTTGTCTTGCTATTTTTTTCCTCTCTTTTGGTGTTTTCCTGATAAGATCGTTCCAAGATTTTGTTCTTTATTGTGATTTATATATTATTACTGATTGCTTGGTTATAAGATCTTATGAAATCATTTTTGAATTTTAAAAGCATAAAAATTCTTTTAAAACAATTTGTGTGATAATCTGATTACGTGTTCAATTTTGTGATACACGCATTATTTTTTATAATCTAATTTTTATTTTCTCACGTAAAATTCTATCGCTAGTAAATTCGGGACATTAATCGAGTTAAATTGATTTGAGGTGGTAGAAGTTCCATGTGGGAAGAAACTTATTGATTTTTGTAATTGGTGAGTTTGTGCGGATTAGATACTGTTGGAGTATCTAGTCAAGGGTAGCAAGGGTTTTAATCTCTTCCGGTAAAGAGATTGGTGTTTAATCATTACCTAAGGTACAAATATGTTAAGTTGATCTTTTCCCTTGAAAAGAGTTAGACGTGATTCTTCCTTATTATAATTAAAATTATGTGAATTGTAACGGTTCTATCCTTACCGGTAAAAATGATACTTGGAATATTTTTGGTGAGGTTTTATTCTTTTCCTAAGGTATAAAAGAATTAGGTTAGTCTTTAGCTTGTTAAAAATATAAAGGTTCTTAGCCTGTGAAAAGAAAATTGTAAAAGTTGATTCTGAGTCTGTAAAATAATCATTGTGTAAAGGTTTGGTTCCTACCTGTTAAAAGAATCTAGTGGTTTAGTGGGTGCGAATCTCCGTGAGGCTCAAATGATTGAATTACCCAAGATTAGCTTGGTGAACCAGGCTATATCGGTATGTACTGCATTGTTTATTTTCTTTATTTCTTGTTATTTGGGTGTGCACCTAGATTTATACACTTATCCACTGCTATATAAAGATAATAATTAATTTAGGATCAAATCAATTATTTGAATATTTAAGTGTTGATAGATAAGAATTTGCTTTAATTTTAATAACTACCAAATTCACCCCCCTCTTGGGTAAATCACTAGGCCAACAGTTTGATTGGCAGCTCCACGGGATAAATGAGAGACTCAACAAAATCTCTACTCAAGTTGGGAAAATGTCAACATCAACAGATCCCAAGATGGGAAGAATGACAAATTCGATAGAACAACTCCATGAATTTATGCAAAATTTTCAACCATACAGTACGCACATCTAGCTCGGAACAACTGGTCTTTTGCTCATATTATCAGCAAATGCCTCCCGAAATAGTCACACAGTCAAGCTCGTACCACCAACCACCTCCATCCGGTAGCTCTCTTGGACCATATTATCACTTTTCCGGTCCCGGTCCATTTTAGTGAACTGTCTATTAGATTGTAATATTATTCAAACAAGCTTCAAACTTATTTCAATATGTAATAGTAAGGTGGGTTTGGTGATGAACAGTTAGTAAGCAGGTTTGTGCTTGGTTTTATCTTTTCGAATATTATTTTAGATGGTTTTATTTTGATAATTTATGTTTAACCTCATCGCTGCAATATGATCCATATAAATATAAATATTACCCTTTCTTATGAATTTTTTATTCAAAATGATTTTTAATCTTATATGAAAATGTTAATGTTTTAATTGAAAATACTTTTTGAGTGAGCTTTATTGCGAGAGAGGTTTTTTTAATGTTTGCAACCTTAAAAGGTTTTCGGAAGTTAATTATGATTTTGAAACTATTATTTCTAAAAATAATCGTTATTTTTTTTTTCTATAATTTTGGATTCCGAACTTATCACAATTAAATTTATGAAAATTATTCGGGGTTTAGGAATGGCTAGACACAATAATGTATGCCTAGAATAGATGTTTTGATAATTCGTCCCCACTTTTTGAGATGACAAAGGGGGAGAAGTTATGATCCTTTCTTCATGTTTTTCATGCATAAATTTATAAAGATATTTGGGCAAAATACCTTTTAAACCCTCTAACTATTGACACGTTTTTATGTAATCCAATAAGTTTATTCGTTTCAGTTTAAACCCTCTAAGTATAAAGGTAATTTTGTTAAATTTTTCATCCAAACTAATAGAATAGACTGCTCATGTATTTTTTTAAGGGTATAATCGTCTTCTTATATTTTTTTATATTTCTTTTTCTTTTCTTTTTTCTTTTTCTTTTTATTTCCTCATTCTCTGATCAGCCCTTTCTCTCTCTTTCTCACTCTCTATTTCTCACTCTCCTCCTCCTCAGATCAATCACAGCGACTGAATGGATTTTCCATGTTCAAAAGAGATGATTAAACATGCCTTGAGAATAGGAGGGAGGCTGTGAAATTAAACTTGCCTTGAGAAATTGTGTGATTCGCCGAAGATTGGATTTCGATTTGGGGTTTAGGTTTTTTGTGAAATAAGATAAACTTGGAGAAATGATTGATCTGAAGTAAAGCAATACACTCGATTTGATTCTTTGGTAGTAAGCTTTGAGGAGGATAGCAAAACCTTTCGGTGTGATTAATCATATGAGAGAGAAAGAGAGAGAGAGATCTAAGAAATGGAGGTCCGAAAAGAAAAAGAAAAAAATGAAAAAAATATAAAACGATAATTATACCCTTAAAAAAGGCATGTGCAGTGCACATGATACTTATTCTGTTAGTTTGGATGAAAATTTTAACTAAGTGATATTTTAAAACCAACTTCATACTTAAAAGGTTTAAACTGAATCGAATAAACTTGTTGGACCATATAGAAACGTATTAACAGTTAGAGGATCTAAAAGGTATTTTGCCCAAGATATTTAAAAATGGGGAATAATAAAATTTTATGGGCTACATTGCATATTCTTGAAAATATTTTTCTCATTATGGTTTTAAATGAATTTTAAAAAAAATAAAAAAATAAAAAATCCTTATATTCAGGGAGAGTGTGGTTACAAATATATTTTGTTGAGAAAAATATCAAAATTTATTATCATCATAAAAAATGGGGAGATTGTTGTAGATAGATGTTTTGATGGGCAAATTAACGTTAATGTTTTACGAAACTAATGTTTTAGTGATATCAGAATTAAGTTTTGATTGAGTAAATGTGAAGAAGGTTGAATTTTAATATTTGATGATGATTTTCAATATGATATTTGACAAAGGATTTAAGATGGTTGCAAATGAAGACATTAAAGATTTTTTGGAGTAGAAAATATTTTTTGTATTTCTAGGTAAAATAACTCAATACTTTAATGCTCTTAATGCAATTCGATTAGAATCACACACGACACTTATTAAATTGATCAAATTATGTGTGTTATGGTAAGAAGTGATAAATTTAAGGAGTCTAAATGTTTTCTTAAAAGTATTGGTCAAAGAAAATGTTTTAAAAATAGAAAATGAGTGAGCTTTAGTCTTAGACGATCGACCAAGACAATGGCCAGTCGATTGGCAGATATTGGATGGTGTTTTTGGTGTTTGACGTTCGATCGATCGATTGGTTGACAACAGCTAAAAAATGAACCATCAGAAGGGCAACTGGTCGACCTCATGGATGGTCGATCGATCGAGTAATCAGTTTTCAACATGTTTGACTAATTCATTTTTCGAGATCTTCAACCCAAATCCTATGGTTTTGAACGTTAGAAAATATGATTTTAAGGGGATTTGAGTATATTTCATATATTTTGAAGATCTTATTATTTAGTTCTTATATTACTTGATTCTTTGACATTAACCGGTAAAACTACTTTTTATATTTAAGGGGTTTCAATATGTACTATAGCTAGGGTAGGAGTCTCTTCATTCCATCTTCTTCTTCTTTTTTTTCTTCTTTCTCTATTTATTTTTCACTATTTTGGTGATTTTTTGGGATGGGATGGTGAAAGATCAAGAGGGTATTTCTTAGAAAATTTTGGGAGGATTTAGGAGATAGAGGAAAGGCTGGAAAACAAGGATTTCAGCCTAAGAGGGTGGAAATTTCTGATGTGGTTTGGAAGGAGAGAGAATGGCATTATTTAGGAAAACTTGGTGACTTGCACACTGGGAGTACGTAAGCCCTCTGGGTAAGTTTCCCAACAGCTTCATGATGGCAGCTACCATTCCCTATTTTAGATTTGACATCTTAGACCCCATATTTTGGGTATTGAGTGATTGACTTTTAAAATCCACCTCACTAAGTCTTGCCGATAATGGAAATGACTTGAGGGACTCCCAAGATGACTAATTCCACTCCAATTTGGAATAAAAAAAAGGCTCTGTCCTATTCCCGAGAGGGCACATGAAGTAAAATTAGTGCTTTGGACATTATTTATCAATTAAAATGTAATTTTTCAGTTTTTCTTGAAATTGATTTGAAAATAATGAAATTAAAACATCCAAAATATTATTGGAATGTCCAATTTTGAAAAATAAAGTGGAATTGTCAATAAATTTGATGAAATCAACGAAAAATACAGTTTTCAAGGTCAAAATACAAAGTGTTAAAATCGAAATTTCTTAAAATTAAAGGGTGAAAACTGAAATTAAATATATTAAAAGTGATATCCCATGAAAAAACACTTTCAATTTAATCAATTTGGCCCAAAATTAACTTTTAAAAATTTTAATTTTTGCGCTAAACTTTATTTTTTTTTGCCGGAATTCATCGGAATTGCCCATTTTTTTTTGTTTTTCTTAAATTAAAACATTTGTAAAAAATTTAAAGAAGAAATCTAAATTCAAAATTTGTCACTTAAAGTTTATCAAAATTCCCCTTTAGACCCAAAATTTTCTACAATGCAAAATTAGACGAGTCAAAATGCAGTGTCTACAGAGTCTCGTCCCCCTCGTATAAATATCAGAACATAGGATGTCTAAGGTACGCTTTGATACACTCTCCAATAGGCATAAAATATATGCTATGAGAGCATTCGCTTTGTACTCAAATGCATTCTTTCTCCTAGCTACTACTCTACTAAATTCCTATTCAGAACTCTCGACTGATTCTCACACCAGAAGTGCAACACTGGTAGGCCCACTTACGGTGCATTATTTTGTAGGAACCTTAGTCGAGAGAAAGTGAGAAAGCCCAAAAGACACTCTGGGCCTCAAAATTGACTTGTCCGGTGATCCATTTTCTGGCATCATCAAATTGGCACCGTGTATAGGAACACGTATAATTGTTCTTGCAATCAAACAAATGGTCAAGTTGCGATCTGGAATCATGACCAACGAAGATGAAAGCGGGAGGCAGCCACTTTGCATAGCTACCCATGAAGTTGGAGAATCAGGAGGATCGACATCGCTTTGATGGATATAATAATAGAAGTCAAAGATCACTCCTAGACTATTTGATACTTCACTGAACAGGCCGATCCCAGCCAATTCCCTTCGGCGCTGTTTGCCCCGTAAGGATTTGCATTGCCCATTAGCGAGGCACAACTCGTTGCAGATGAGGGGCAAAGGACCCAGTAAGAGTGACACTGAGAAAAAGAACGTTGTCATACGTAGTGTAATCTTTGGCAGGAACTGGAAAGGATCTACAAGGAGCGAGACGAACTTGCGCCAGCGGACCCGGAATCAATGACGCGACACCGAACCCCCAAGGTCAGAACAAACCCCTAGTGTACACTCTCGGCTAGGCCTAAGAGTTTCCATGGAAGAACCAAGGAACAGAGTGTATAACACTTCTCGACGAAGGAACGACACATCTCATACTCGCACCACAGGAAAAACTTACTGCACGTCTCGACCATGCTCAGTGGAAGCTTCATCTACATCCTATTTAAGGCCTCACTGGTGTGACTTAAGCTGACAAGCCAATAAAGACTTGTGCAAGCAAGTCAAGGCCATCAACAAGTAACTAAGTCAGATAGAGAGGAAGAAGCCGAGCATCTTCAAGATAGTGAAACAGAACGCTTCTCCCTTCACTAAGTGCGTGCTATGGGAAGCGATACTATCCAACTTCAAGATGTTATACTAGATCAGGACATACCAAAGTGACTCCGATCCCAAGGAGCATCTTGAAGCCTACTATGCACATATGGATCTGCAAGGGGCATAAGACTCAACGAAGTCTCAAGCCTTTCAGGTCACTCTTGTTACGTAGCGCACAAATGATACAAAAACCTAAATCCAGGTGGCTTCAAATCTTTTGAATCTTTTAGCCTTGTTTTTGTACGCAGGTTTGTAAACTGTGAACTGCCAACGGCAGGCTAAAAACCCATCACATCTTATGTCGGTGAGGCATAAGAAGGATAAGAAACTGGAAACTTATATTCAAAGGTTTCGTTACGAGTCTGATCAAATCGAAGATCCCAACGAAGGATTGGCAATAACCACCTTAATGACGAGAGTACAGACAGGTTCGTTCTTGCATAAAAGGCCCGTGCCCTATTAAAGACCTTGGCCACGGCCTTCACCCTCTCCACCGAGTATATCGCTTTAAAGGACGTCTATCGGGCCCAAGCCAAGGAAGAGAAGCATACCAACAAAAAAAGGAAAGATAATGAGCCTAAGAGCAACAAATCCAGGAGAAATGACTCCCGATCGAAGAAAAGGCAAAATTAGGCAGAATGAGGCAATGCTAAAAAGAATTTGGGGAGAAACAGATATCCCCAATGTTATTCTAAATACCTGACTCTCAATACCCCGTTGGCTATGGTCCTAATGCAGATCTATGAAAAGAATGTGATCAAATGACCTCAAAACAATAAAGGGCCGAGGAAAGACTGTCAACATGGACAAGTGGTGCGACTTTAACCGAAGTCATGGCCACACTAACGATAGCTGCTACAACCTTAAAAATGAGATTGAGTAGTTAATCCAAATGAGAAAGACCTGAGGTCCAAGGGAACATCCACACAATCCATGTTGGTTTTGCCTCTTAAGGAACCCCTGAGGCTGAGCACAAAACTTATTCTAGGCTTGGCAAGTGCTTGGCGGAAAAATATGTGTTCAAAGTCTCCCAAAAGCTTCCTGCTAGGAAGGAGGCCATTGCTTTCAATGAAAAGGATCTCTCCCCATGATGATGCTTTGGTGGTTAATTTATAAATAGCTAACTATATTTTGGGGTGCATACTAGTCGACAACGACAGCTCAGTAGAAATACTCTACTTGATCGTTTTCAACCGAATGGGGATCAACCACGACTAGTTGAAGCCAATAGTAACCCCTCTGGTCAGTTTTGGAGAATAAACTATGAAGCCCCTTAGTTGGATCACACTCCAGATCACAGCAGGCAAAGAACCAAAGCATTCCACTATCAACGTGCGGTTCATGGTAGTGGACTGTTCGTCGGTGTACAATGCAATCATCAGAAGACTGACTTGAACGACTTGAGAGTTGTTATATCAATGTACCACCTGATGCTGAAGTTCCCAACCAAGAATGGCATCGGAGAGGTAAACGAAAGTCAGAAAGTGGCTCGGTAGTGCTTTATGGACGAAATGCAACTCCTGAAAGCACAACCCACCAAATTGCAATCAAAGGATGGGGAGGTTGACTAAAACCTTTTGCCTAGAGATATAACCTTTTGCACCCCTGGGTCGAGCAGCCCAACCAACCACGGCCCTGTCCTGAAGAAGAACCGAATATGTTTGGATTCACCTGACGAAACCAAATCGTATGGTCCATATCGAAAGTGCCCTTACAGGAGACAAGAGGGACCAACTAGTTGAGCTATTGAAAGCCAACCATAACGTGCATGCCTGGTTGTATACAAATCTACCCGGGATAGACCCGAATATCTCTATACACAAGTTGTGCACAGACCCAGCCTACCCTTCAGTTCAGCAAAAAAGACGAAAGTTTGGTCTAGAGAGGTAGGCTATGGTCGAAGAAGAGTCCAAGAAGCTATTGGATGCCAACACGATTGAAGAAATCAACTTTCCTATTTGGTTGGTGAACGTTGTTCTAGTCAAGAAAAAGACTGGAAAGTGGCGCATGTGCGTGGATTTCACCGACATTAACAACGCCTGCCCCAAAAACTACTTTTCTCTTCCAAAGATCGACGTGATTGTGGATGCTACAACAGGCTAAGAGTCGCTTAGCTTCCTTGATGCCCTCTCAAGGTACAATTAGATCAGCATGTACTCTCCTAATAAAGAAAAAATGGCATTCATCACCGGTAAAGGCCTCTATTGTTATAAGGTTATGCTGTTCGGCCTCAATAATGCCAGAGCCACCTACTAAAGGCTGATGAACAAGATGTTTATTGACTTGCTTGGAAAGACCATGGAGGTCTACATTAACTACATGCTCGTCAAAAGCAAAGTGGCTGGAGATCACCTAACCGACCTACAGGAGTGCTTTGACTTACTTAGGAGACATAGGATAAAGTTGAACCTAAGAAAATGCATGATTGGGGTTATCGCAAGTAAATTCCTCGGTCCCCTAGTGACCCAAAGAGGAATCGAAGCCAGCCTGGAGCAGGTTAAAGCAATCCTGAACATAACCTCCCCGAGGACGGTCAAGGAAATGTAAAGCCTGACTGGACAAGTAGTAACCCTAAACCGGTTTATCTATCGAGCATCCAACAAATGCCTACCTTTCTTTAAAACTCTGTGTTGGCCCACAGATCTACCCAAGAGGGGGGCGAATTGCATAGTTATAAAAATTTACACAAATAAATTACTAATCAAACAATTACCAAATTTCCCTATCCAATTATTATCTTGATTTATAACGAAACATATTTATATAAATGCACAACCAAACAGATAGGGATAGAAAAATTGAATACATAGATTTATCCTGATTGAATAAGCTACTCTTATATACGTCTAGTCCCCTGAGCTCCCATAGGGATTTCATACTCCACTAACCTTAATTATTTCACAGGTAAAAACCAAATCCTTACAATTCTTTTCACATGCTAAGAACTAACTTAATTCTTTTCCTAGGCACATAATCAAACTTTTACAATTTTCTTTTTACCAGGCTCAGAAAGAATATAATTCTTTTGTAGGCTAAAAATCAAACATATTTATCTTTTTACCAAGCTAAATGTTAACTTAATTCTATTACATGTATAATCAAATCTAATTCTTTTACAGGCTAAGAATCAAACCTAACCCCTAATTAGACACTGACCAAATGTGTCTAATCCTCTCACACTCACAAATTAAAATAAAATAAAATTGTTTCTTCCCACTGGAGTCGTTACCACCTCAATAAATTAATGTTCCAATAAACTACGTAATAGAGCTATGTAAGAATACAAATTAGATTTTACTCAATTATGGCATAAAGATGGTATAAATCAGATTTTAGTGGCAAAAATTGTTTCACAAGATTTTCAGTATATTTTAAATAGAAAATGATTTTTCACACAAAAATACTACAAGCTCAATTAAAAAATATTAATCAATTAAGCACACTTAATTTTGAGCAAGTAAATAAGAACAATCTCACTAGGATTTTTTAAGAAGATCGGACTTAAGACTTAAAACTGGTATAACAAGAACAACGATTTCTTCAATGCAAAATTTTTTCTCTCAAAAATATTTTCAGCAAAATGATACACTCTTTATGAATATGGTTGATTTAATCTCTTGCTTTTTATTGATTATCTATTCAAATTCGTAGGTCTATATTTATAGATTTCAAACTATGTTTATAACGACTATTTTTTAAAATATAAGACCATTAATGTCATATATAGACCCCATATAATATATTGTTTTAATATTCAAAAATATTTGACCGAAAAATACTCTTTAAAAAGTTTAATTTAGTCCTAAAATTTTCTTTGATTAAAACCTCTTAAATATAGAAAGTAGTTTTATTGGTTAATCTTATAGAATAAAGTAATATAAAGACTAATTAATAAGATCTTTAAAATATATGATAGATATATGAAATATATTCAAATGCCCTTAAAATCAGATTTTATAACATTCAAAAGCACAAGATTTGGGTTGAAGATCTCGAAAAATGAATCAGTCAAACATGCTGAAAACTAAACCCTCGGTCTACCGACTATCATATCGGTTGACCGGTTACCCTTTCAATCGTTGGCAACCGAGTCGGTCAACCAGATGTCAACCACCAAAACAAAATTCAGTATCTCCTAGTCGATCGACCATATCGTCGGTTGACCATTCAGACCAACAACTCAAAGTTTTGCATATTGATTCTCCTAGCTGATTGACCATTTCGTCGGTCGACTGTCCAGGCCTGAATTTCCTTCTTTTCTATTTTTAAAATATTTTTTTGATCAACAATTTATGGAAAACATTTGGACTCTTGAATTTATCACTTTTGACCATTACACGCATAATTTAATTAATTTAATAAGTGTTTTGCATCATCCTAATCGAGTTGCATTAAGAGCATAAAAGTAATAAGTTATTTTACCTAGAAATATAAAAAATCTTTTCTACCCCCAAAAGTCTTCAATGTCTTCATGTACAACCATCTTGAATCAATTGTCAAATACCATCTCGAAAATCATCATCAAGTATTATCTTTGAAATTCAACTTTTTTTTCATTGCTTAATTGGAATTTAATTTTGAAATCACTCAATAAAACATTAGTTCTGTAAAACATCAATGTTAATTTGTCTATCAAAACATCTACGATCAATAATCTCTTCATTTTTGATGATGACAATAACTTTGACGTTTTCTCAACAAAATATGTAACCACGCTCCCCCTCAATATGAAGACGGTTTTTTTAACACATTTAAAACCATAACGAGAAAAACATATTTCAAACATATGCAATGTAACTCATAAAATTTTATTACTCCCCCTTTCCAAATATCTTTATAAATTCATGCATGTGAAACATGAAAAACATCATAATTTTATTACTCACCCCTAAATATCTTTAAGAATTTGTGCATGGAGAACAAGAAAAACATCATAACTTCTACCCCTTTATCATTTCAAAAAGTGGAGACGAAATATCAAAACATCTATTATAGGCACACTTTATTATGCCTAGCCATTCCCAAACTCCAAATAATTTTAAAAATTTTTTACTTGTGATAAGTTTGGAAAACAAAAATTTAAAAGAAATATTCTTCTTAGAAAGGATATTTTAAAAGAAATATTCTTCTTATAAAGTCTTTAAACCCCTAGGTGATCCCTATTGGACGAATTTTAGTTTTGTGAATGTTTATAATGATAATACCTACAAACATCGATACATCTTATAATAATCTATTAAGCAAAATAGGTAGCATTCAAAAATATATTTATCAGTGAACTACATGCTTATCGAAGGATATAATTATTATTTCTATGAGAAAACACCCAATTTTATTACACGTCTTACTTTGTTCAAACGATTCAATCTCAAAGTATAAGTCATCTCAACACTCAACATTAGTAAGTTAATGAATTTCAATATCAAAAGGACTTGATTCTTCTCTCTATATTTTTTTTTTTTATATTTTTATTGTTTCTCTTTTATTTTTATTTATTTATTTATTGATTGATATGTGCAATGTTAATCTCATTGGATTTTCTAGGATGTTCATGTATCGAGTATTGGCCAATGATCTCAATCTAGTTGGTTCGGGTCATTAGGTGTAGAGACACTCTAAAAGACTTATTGCTTGAACATCTTAGGTTTCGGGATTAACCGATCAATCACTTGCCCAAAATTAGACTCACTCTTTTTGACACGAACACTTACTACTTGATGATGCAAGAGGCCCGGTTACTTAGTGAGAATTGATGTTTGAGCTAAAATAAGTTTTATATGGTGATTTTACACAATTTTTTTTTTTTTTTTTTTTTTAATATAAATCTTTTTATTTTAGAGAGAAGAATACAAGTCTTTTTTTTTTAGTTGTTATTCAACAAATTGCTAATATGAACTAAGATTATTACACTTAAAATTAAGGTATATGAATAATAGTGCAACTTGAAACTAACTTAGGTGCAACTTTTATAATATAACAATTTTACCACTAAGGATCTACATGTATCAACTAATAAAAAATTCTCAAAAACGCGCATTTTTTTGTATTAAGTACAACACTAGATGACCTTCCTCCACACTTAGTTCTGACATTGTCATCAATGTACAGAACGAAAAGAATTTAAATATAGGAACAAGACAACCTAATGTTGAAGTGGTTTAGATTAGTTGTAGAAATTCTTAGAAATACCATCCAAACCTGTAAAGTATGCACGCATGGAAACACAAGGGACAAGATTAATCATCATATGACTATTCTTTAATTTGATTTTTATTTTTTATGCATATTTTTTTGTTCATTATAGTTTTTTGTATATATATATGTATATAACACTAGTAGGCTCAGCCACGGTGCATTGTTTTGTAGGAGTCTTAGTCGAGGAAAAGTGAGAAAGCCCAGAAGATACTCCGGCCCTCAGAGGTGATGTGTCTAGTGATCCATTTTCAAGTATCATCACAGGTAAATCTCATTCTATAAATATGAAAATTTACAAGTGACACGACACGATTCTAATATATCACCAAATTGCTGATTAACTTATTCTTACGTCAAAAGATATTTGGTCGATACCATATTGATATACCAGGTTCTTTTCTTAAATTTTGCAGGTGTTGATCAGAGAGTTGAAGATTGGGATATATATCATGAAATATGGAATAGTATAGAATCAAACTATATTCTTATATTGTCAAATGTTAAAGTTAAATTTTTTATTTTATTATTTAAATATTTCATTTTTTAAATTATTATTTTTGCTTTACCTTTACGGCATGTTTGGTTGGAGGGAATAGAATCGTCATTCCGCTCTCGATTCTCATTTTGTTATTTGGTTCTCCAATGAAATCACGAAAACTAAGGGAATGTGATTCAATTTGGAATGAGCTAGAATCAAGTCCAATCCAAAGTAATCAAAACTAAAATTATAAAAAAATTCATCGCTGATCCAACTCAATCTAGAAATTAGATAACAGAAACAAAAAATTAAGATCAGAAATAGAAATTAGAGAACATAAAATTAAGAACAGAAACATAAAATTGAGAATAAAAACTGAAAATTGACAACAGAAAATTGAGAAGAGAAACAGAAAATTGAGAATAGAAATTGAAAATTGAGAATAAAAATAGAAAATTAGGTGGCGTTTGGTTAGTGTTCCCACTTTTCTGAACCCAACTGGAATGAGTTGGGTTGAGAATTTTCGGAACAGAATTACGTTTGGTAACGACAATTTTTGTTTTGTGCTGAGAACAAAATGTGTTTGGTAACGATTTTATCCTAAAACTAATTTTTTTTTTTTTTTAATTTTTTTTTTGTTTGGTGGCGGCCAGACGGCGGCAGCGGATGGTGGTGGTCGGCCGGTAGATGAAGTCGGAAGTTGAGAACTTTAGGTTAAGTTTTTTGGGTACAAAAAGAAACAATTTTTTTTTTTTTTGTTTCTGGTTTCTTTAGGATTTTGAGAATCAATTCCAATTTTTTGGATTGGGTTGAGTTAAGTTTTGTGTTTGCCAAACGCGTTCCCAAAAATCAAACCCACAATTTTTGGGTTGGGTTGGGTTGGGTTTGGTTGGGAACACTAACCAAATGGAGCCTTAGAGAACAGAAAATTAAGAATAGAAATTGAAAATTAGAGAACAAAAATTTGAGAACATAAACTGAAAATTGAGAACAGAAATATAAATTAGAGAACAGAAACAGAAATTAGAGAACAAAAAATGAAAATTGATAATAGAAACAGAAATTAGAGAACAGAAACTAAAAATTGAATAGAATAGTAAAATATAATAAAATGAGGGAAATAATAAAATAATAAAATAAAAAAAAAATTAAAAAAAAATAATATATTAATTCATTTGACAATTTATTTTTATTTTTATTTTATTTTTATTTTATTTTATTACTTTTTTCATTTCTTCCACCCAACAAAAAGTAGGCAAAAACAGAAAAATAGGAACTTTAACGAAACGCATTCGACCCGGAACTCGTAACAAACCAGGCTCGATCAAAGTGATCTGCTGAAAAGTAGACATTTCAAACTGTTCACACACGAAGCCTCCAGTCATGGCGACAGTGGCGGAATCATCGGAAGAGAAGCCAAGCGCGCCACCCTCACCATCCGCTGGTGTTTACTATGTCGATAAGTCGAGGGAGCTAGGGGAAACTTATCCGTGGATCGAGTACGCGGTCGAACAGGCAAAGTTTGCGCAGCAGTCTATCGAGGAAACCGTGGAGGCTACAATTGCAGTCACCAGATCTCGCATTGATCGAATTCGATCTACTTCTTCTGCGCATATAAATCAGACGATTGTAACTTTCACTACCCTCATTCGGTTTGTCTTATCTTCGTTTTCCAAGAAAATGAAATGAAGTTTATGATTCAGTTCTGTGCTGAATTTTCGCTTTTCGGTGCAAATAATATTATATAAAACTTGAATTGACGGAAGGAAAAATGCAATGGTTGATATTGGAGAATTTGGAAGCGGAGCTACCATGCCTGGGGTTATAGATAATCAAAAAGATGTCAAGTGGAAATTCATCAGTAAAATTAGTTTGTTGTGCTATTTGGGTTGATGAATATCAATGCCAATTCAACCATGCCGTATAGCTGCGTGCATTTTTTTCTTAGGTTTACAGATTATTAAGTTTTGTTGGTTCAAAAATTATTTCTATTTTCCTCTAACGTCTTCACCTGCATAGCATGACAGTACTTGCCATGGTTTTGTTGTTGACAATTCATCATAATACATTTGTAACTGTTTTGACTTTTGACACCTGGCTGCAGGATGCTCTTGAAGATGTCAAGTCTGATTACAGTGTGTACGAAAACTTTGCCGTTGGGAAGATTAAAGGTGTACTCTACTTGAGCGGCTTCTTTAACTGTGATGATAGTTAACATGGGTTTACTTGGGGAATAAAAAGTTAACATTGATTTCTCCAGTTAACGATGCACTTTCCAGCCTCATTTCTTCATTATAAATGCTTTCTTGTAGAGGGTATTCTTATTGCTGCTCAATACCCATTGGCGTCAAGCGCAACAGCCCTTGGCTTTGGATTTCTGATGCTGAAAAGTATGTGCTTGATGCACTTTATGTCCCTACATCCATGAAAAGTCTCATAAATAGTTTTTGTCTTTCATAGCATCGATTATTAATGTTATCTATAACTTATTCATTGCTTGCAGAACCAAGGCGTTTCTTGTACTACAACACATTACGCCTTCTTGTGAGTGAAGAGGTAAGGTTGACAGTCTTTCCCTCGAGTTCTTGGTATAAGGAATCATACAAATTATTACGTGTTAAAAAGTTTGCTAATATCTTTTCCGTAAGTAGTGAAAGCGAAAAATTGCACAATCTATATCTCTGCTCTAAATAATGTGGTAGTCTCATTTGCACTTATACATGGTTACACGAAACTGTTTTCTAACATGTGTATGCTCTGATCACTACTTTAGCAGTTATCAACCATATTTGTCAAAGGCTTGTGTTGAGGGTCAGAAAAGAGTTGAGGGATGTTTTAGTAATTGGAGGGTGTTACACATAATAGACTTAGAGAGTTTGGGAATGGGAAAAGAAACTACGGTCAACTCGGTAAAGGGAGAGGGAGAGTAGAGTCACACAGTTGTTGGATTGATTGTCTAACCTTAGATTTTTTATGGTTTGGCTCTTTGATTGTAAAAGTATATTTCTTCTGGCTTTTTCTGCTTGTTGCCCAAATGCCTTTTCAATCATGTATTTATAATGTGATTTTGTAATGACCAATTAATTATATCTTTAATTGTCATTAATAATGTAATTAAGAAAGTTTCCAAAATTAGCCTAGTTCGAGGTCCAGTCAACCCAACACTTGGCAACTCTCCCTTATGCGCGAGTAGGGGGCGCGTGTGGTCAACACATCCCGACAGGCACTGTGTTCCATATTTCATTTCACAATCTCCCTAGAATCTCGAAATTGATGGTTATTTACCGTGACTCCACAATCTAAGGGGCTTGCCGGCACTTGCAATTTGCTTTTGGATTGAATTTTGTATGGCTTGGGAGAACACGTGCGGTGATTTGCTCTCACATGGCTTTGAATTGATTAAACTTAAAAGATTTTTAACTTACTGAAAGTAAATTGGCATGGGGATAACGATTCCAATGGACGGATGTTTCGTTACCCTCGCAAGTGAAAACATCGGTAGAGCCAGCGGGCTACAGCACAGGCGTCAGTGAAGCCGCCGGTGACTTGCGCGTAAGGCCATCTCTCTTGTATCATTTAATGACGTGGTTAGCCTGCCGGAGGGTGGCGGGACTAACCCTTACATGGCATGCGTTGGAAGAAAGGATTTTGCTGAGCGTTTTTTTTTTACAAGTGATACCGCTATTTTGTTGCGCAACCTCTAGAAAGTGGTATTGGCGTCACATGTTCGACAACGTCTAGTCAATCCTCGAGAACTTTGATGTCCCCATATGGATATTCAGACTTGTTCTAGGATGGACTCCATCAGATGATCAGATGATCCTGGAGCACAATCCTTATATGACGAGGGCAGGGCATCATGACCGGGGTTTCTTGTCTTGCTAGGGCATGTCGCAGTTTTGATGGAGATATAATCAGACCACTATTTGGGTTGTGGTCAGCTTTACCATTTGAACTTAGCCAACCGGTGTGTGGCGGTTTATCAAGTCTCTCGTCTCGACTTCTGTGGTGAAAGGACTTGTAAGAGAATATAACACATGAGCAAGGACTCTGAATTTCTAGAGAGCATAGGTCTTGGTAGGTAAGTTGCGCAACCAGTTACATCGGGCGCTGGCTTACATTGGTATAGTTCAGGGGATCCGTGAATTCTTTGAGATAGCAATCGGTCAATTATAATCTTTCTTGACGGGAATCAGGTCTTTCTCTGTGGGAGACCCAACTAAATCAGTAGTTGAAGGATCCACACTCGATTGCAAGCCCTGAGTTTTTCATAAAGGATCGATGGAGTTATTTTGACCCGACTCTCTTTTGGATGTCGGGCAATTTTAGAGCTTTTTGATTTTGCCCCTAGTCGGCGGAGCGATGATGATCTTGTGGTGGCGCTAGTATCGAATATGGGCAATACCTGACAGCGCTAACATCGTGCAATCTCAAAGTTTTTTTTGGCCCCCGGTCGACAGAGCGATGATGCACAACACTAGTGCCCGGGATCGGATTTGAGCAGCACCTGATGGCACTAAAGTTGGGAGCAACTTGCACATTGTGACTTTTTGTACAGGATCAACGGAGTTGTTTAGCATAATCCAATTTTGTCTCAGCTGTTGAGCATTATTAGAGATTTCTGATTTGGTCCCCGGTTGGCAGAGTGGCGGTCAATATGCGGCGGTGTCGATACTAGTAGAGCACTTGACGACGCTAAAGTTAGGCATGAAGTTTTTTTTGGGTTTCATTTTGAATGCAATGTTGTATTTTTGCAATGAAGGAAAACAATTGAATTTGAAAACAAATGATTTTTTTCTCGAAGTACATATGCCTTTTCTACATTTGACATTGTTTATTCAAACTAGTTTTTTTTGTTATGAAAGGACACCATATATATGGTCAGAGGTCAATTATGTCGAGGGAATGGTCGCTCATTCACATTGTCCTTCAACTGGATGTCTCTGTCTTAAAGATGCTTGTTGAATATTCGTCGTAGAGTCCGACAATCCTTCGTGTTGTGTGTTGTGTTGTGATGGTAAGAATAGTATTTCCCTTGCGTTTGTTCCTCGTGTGTTTGTACTTTCTCTACTGGTGACTATGTGATTTCTCCATACTTGATGTAGTTAGCTAATAATTCCTCAATTTTAGCCAAGCTATAGAGGAATTCAGGTGGTTGGTCCCACTGGTGTTGGTTTTTGTCACTTGCGGGATGGTTTGCCCGTCGCTTCAATTGCACGGCCGTAGCCATGACAGACTTGTGACCAGTGGAGTTCCTCCAGGAATTTTTTGTCAGTGGTGGTTGATGTACATGAACTATCTTATTGAGCTTGCAAAGGCATCGACAAGGCGTTTGAAAGTCGAAAGATCGACGTTGATGAGATGTACTGTGTATTCTCTAAGCATGCCTTCGATGCACACATGCACTAAGAGGTTTTTGTTGATGGACTATAGACAGTTAAGTGCTAGATCGCAGAAATGGGAAAGGTACGAGATGACATCTTCACCACTCTTTGGATTTCTTTGGTGAGAGTTAACAATGGGAACTCTTGCTCGGCTTGGAATAATTTAGCGTACAAGCGGGCGATCCAGGTCTTCCTTTGATAAGATGGATGCAACTGACAATTTATCGTACCAATTGTAGGCAAAATCGATCAATGATTTTTTGAATTTTTTTAGTCTAATGTTAGAGTCACTGCAATGTATTCCCAACGCATCAACGAAGTGATTAGCAAGCTCCTTGGAATTTCTAGATTTTCCATTGTAAAGGTGGAATTTTTGGGACTTGAAATCGTCTGGATAGAGCTCACGATGGATAACTTCCGAGTACTTTGGTTGGAAATCAAAGTCACTCGTTGAAAACAAGGGCATCTGAATAAGAGCTTTCACTTCCTCTAGCAAATCTGGTGCTCATTGGAGCAGTGGGATGCATAACCGATGGCTGTACTTGAGGTAACAACAATTGTTCATTAGCAGGCCTACAAAATTTGTGTGGTTGCGGCGACTTAGTGACATGGTTGATCGGAATGCTGGGAGTGGGTTCTTTCGTGCTCTGTTAGAGTTGCTACCCATGGGGGTTGAACCCAGGACTAGGAGTCTGGCATGAATGGTAGATAATGCTTGCATCAAAGCCACGCTAGCCTGCTGCATAGAGGCAACAACAATTCTTGCCAAATTGAAGGGTGCCGTAGGCCCTTGTTCGTTGCCTTCAGGATTTGGAGGATCTTATTCATGTGGCATCGAGTTGCTTTGATTTTTAGAACTCTCCTCTTGCAAACTTTCAAGTTAATTTACGTTCATCCCTTTCTTCTTACCAGGAGCCATTCTTTTCTGTGAATATACTCTCTCATCGTCTTCGCCAAAATGTCGAGGGTCAGAAAAGAGTTAAGGGGTATTTTAGTAATTGGAGGGCGTTACACATAATGGACCTAGAGAGTTTAGGAAAGGGAGAGGAAACAATAGTCAATTCGGTAAAAGAAGAGAGAGAGAGAGAGAGAGTTGAGTCACATAGTCGTTGAACTGATTGTGTCACTTCGGACTTATTTAGGCTAGACTTTTTGATTGTAAAGTATATTGCTTATTGCTATTTCTGCTCGTTAGGCTTGTTGCCCAAATGTCTTTTCAGTTATGTATTTATAATGTGATTTTGTAACGTCCAATTAATTACATCATTAATCATCATTGATAATGTAATTAAGAAACTTTCCAAAATTAGCCTAGTCTGAGGTCCTGTCAACCCAACCGGGAGTGCGGGCGCATTGTCAACACTCCCCCGTTGCACTGTATTCCATCCTCCATTCCGCAATCTCCCTAGAATCTTGAAATTGATGGATCTTTATCACGACCCCATTCTTTAAGGCGCTCGCTGGTAGTAGCAATTTGTGTACGGATTGAACTTCGTACGGCTTGAGGGAGCATGTGTGGTGATTTGCTCTCACTACACAGCGATGACGATTCTGACGGAGGTGCTGGGGAAGCTCTGACTCAGTGCCTACAGATGTTTCGGTACCCTTGTCTGTGACAATGCCGGCAGAGGCAGCTGGTGGCAGCGCCGGTGGATATGGCGTGAAACTCTGATGCCAGCAGGTGTGGTAGGAAGCTCTGGCGCGTGCGGGCAGGCGCTTGGGTGCAGCGGTGGGCTCCTGCACTGTCACCGTAGCTGGCAACGCACTGGCATCAGTGAACAGCGTTGCTGGGTGAAACAGTGAGCTCTGGCACCGTTGCTGGCGAATTTGCCAGCGTTAGCGCTGGTGTACGGCACTGCTGAATGTGGCAGGAAGCTCCGGCACCGGCAAGATCACTGGTGAAGTCGCCGATGATGTGTGCTGAGTGATCTCGCCAACGACGTGTGTTGGCGTCAGTGCTGGTGCGCGGTGCTGCTGGATGCGACATTAAGCTCTGGCACTGAGCCAGTGGCGATGGACCTGTTGGGAAGTTACAGCATTGGCCCTGGCGGCTGCGGCGGCAGCGGCACCGCCGGGCGACTGTGCCGTGGTTCAAGCGGGTGTGTGAGGTGACGTGGCGCCTATAATTATTTGCTTCCTTCTAACTAGGGTGTTGATTAGGGGGAATACCTTTTTGGCCATTTACCTAATTTGTTACCTTCCACAGCATGTAATGGCCTGTTTAGGCATTGTTTTTTTCTTTTTCTTGTGAGCGGCATGTGTAGATTTACGTGAGTGACAAGTGTCATTACAATCTTGTGTTATTTTACTTGCATCTCAAAATGGGCTATTATTACAGACATGGTCATGAGTTTCGTTAAATTTAGATATATGCTAAGGTTCTAGGTATGGTTGTAAGAATCTTGATCCGGACCTCACAATCCAACTCTTTTTCAATTTGTGGTCAGTAAATTGATATGGACCTTTGAATCTTACACATTTGCCAGAGAATCCTGATAGAATTCTACTGCCGATTTAGTCTGCGACTTTTTAATGATCCTTGGGCAATAAGTTTTTCAAATATATATTCAATATGTTTTGATAAGTTTTGCTTAATTTAGGTCTTAATTAAAATATTAAGATGCCTTTGACTGATCTTTAGTGCTAGAATTCATAAATTCTCATTCAAGTGAGATATTTTCTTATATGTTTTTAATTATGTGTAATTATATCTTGTTTTACACATCCAATTCATGACAATGAATTTGCATTAGAATAGTAAAATTATCTTTCGAATTGATTAACTATTAGCATTTATGAAGCTTGAAGCTTGTGTATCACGTTTTTGTTGTTCATTTTATCATTTGATTCTTGCATAAGCTTAGCTTAGGTGGGATGAAGTCTTATTTGTTGTTGTACATCAGTGTTTTGAAAGGCATTGCCTGGACTGTCCCCAAGGCGGGGCAGTCCAAAATCGCCTCACGCTTCATGCGGAAGGCACTAACCATTTAAGGTAGATGTTTTCCCCTTCTTGGAGTACTTTGAAGCCTTATAGACTCACTTTTTCACGCTTTTTCTCGTTGGGCTTATGCTTTAGAAGAATGTTATATAGGTTTTGTTGACATGTTTCACACATTCTATAATTCAACATTTTTTATGTGGTACATTAACTCAACCATTTTATTTTATTCATTTAAGTTAATATTAGGGCAACAAAAATTGAACTAGTTAACAATGTTGATGTTGTTTTTTTTCCCCCCCCCTATTTTTTCTGATTATATTTATATAATTAAGATGTTTTAAAATATCATGAGACTTATGCCTCACATCTCGGGGCTTATGCCTCACCCATAGAGTTTAAAATGCCTTGCCTTACGCCCTTGCCTTTTAAAACACTGTTGTACATAATATGATATGTTACGTAACACATGAAAGCAAGTATAATATGTAATGTTATTATATTTGCAATTATAATTATTATTTGTTATGATCATTTTTCTAATTTGTTATTTTTTTAGCAATAACTTTTGAAAAATGATGTTTTTGGTGCAATTTGTTATCTTGCAGTGTAAACGTTATATATATTTTGTTTGAATTATTGATGCATCTTGTTTATATTTTGAAATATATAATACTGTCATTTAATGAGATTTTTCACATCTTTTTGAAGTTTTATAATTACTGCAATTGTTTTATAAATTTTTTTCTTTAGTTTTTAGAATCTTAGGATCCTTGATCTGATTTTGCAATCTGAAATTTTCAACCCCAAATATGATCCAGTATAAGGTTCCGATTTTGTCAACCCTGGTTCCAGAGATTTATTCCCTTGTTGGGGTTTAAAAGCTCTTCACGCTACTAATTCTACGAGAGCAGGACAGAGGTTTGTTCTTTGTTGGGCATCCTACCCCAGGTTTTATGTGGAGGGTCTTCCCTTCCCCCTTCCCCCTATTTCTTTAAATTTTCTAGTTAACTCGATATCATATGGGTTTCTGTCTCTCACACTCTTGTGGTTCACTCCACACCATGTGGCTATTTTCTCTACTTCTTTGGGCTGATGTTTTGATCATCTAAAAGTTTATTGTAAGAGTGAATCTCTGAATTTTACTTGCTGTTCAATTTTAAAAAACAAGAGTGGAGTTTAGTTCATAATAGCCAGACGTATTGGAAGAAAGTTTGGATCACCTAGCTGGGGCTGTTAGCCACTGCGGCGCACCTATTGCCATGGCACGGCACTCTCAAATCCCTATTCGTATTGGGTTGATCAAGAATACTGCGACAAGGGAGACTAAGTATGGAATTGAAGGCTTTTAAAAATCTTATAGTCATCTCTTAATTAATTTCCGATTATTATTATTGTTCTTGCTATGCATGGCCGATGAGAATTTGATGGGCATAGCTGCATTTGAAGATTTTTTTGTGAAATTTTGTTTTGCATTATATTGAAGAACAGTTCTGTTTGAGTATGGCTTTTTAAATTCTTCCCTCCCTCTCTCTCTCACGCACTCTCTTTCTGTTTCTCTCTCTCTCTCCTTTTGGGTCTAAAGTTTCCTTTTGATATGTTATCCATATAAATGGTAGGACCATTGTGATTCGTTCACATTATTCTTTTAATGAACCACCTCTCTCCGCCTTCTGTTTGTCTATACGCATTTCGGTATAAATATTTAATTGATCTCTTCAACTTGATAATGAATGATGATACAAACGTATCGATTTGGATTAGCCTAGTATGTGAAAGATCATTCTTGGCGTCATCTTTGTATGGTGGAACAGCCAGCACTTTTTACTTGTGTATCACCCTGAATGAACTTATAGTCTATATATAAATGGGGTGTTTGTGTATGTATGTACATGTTCTTTTTGGGTAGCTTGCATGGCTGCTTTGCATTATTTCATGCTATTGGGCTTTAGACTTGTAGGCATAGAACTCCTGAGGCATAATGCTAACATTAAGCAAACATGTTCCCTTATGAAATCTTCAAAATTTGGAAGAAAAGTCATCATTCTCCATTGCTGGGTACAGGCATTGCTGTCTAGAGCTGATGCTAAAGTACAAAACTTGAGACAATCGATTGATCTTCTGAAGGCAGAAAGAGAGAAGCTGGAGGTAACTTTCTTCCTTTGTGTCAGTTTTAGTTGTCTATGAGGAACCTTGTGTGTTTGATGCTGGAATATTTTGAATGGTTTTTTTTTTAATGCCTTTATCCCTCTTTCCCTCCCTTTTTCTCCAAAAAAGGTGAAGAAACATAATCCTCGGTTTGTGTTATTTCATAAATATATCCACAAGTCTTTTCACTTGTCAAGTATTGATTACTTTTGTGTCTCCCTTCCCGGGATGGTAGTAACATTTTTCTTGTCTTTATAGATTGCATATCCTCTCTCTCTCTGCCATTTTTCTAAATTTTAAATCTTGTTAGCATGACAGATCATGGTCAAAATCTGTATGATTTAAGGGATCAAAATATTCATGGGCATAAAAATGGAGAGTAATGGGTATATAGATATATTTGCCCTGGTAGTTCTAAATTTAATTCTGTAATTTGTCATTTTGAACTACAAAACCTCTGTTGAAAACATCGTATGCTACTTCTCTTCGATTTTTAGATAGCTCTTTTAGAAGTTGAACAACTCTGCTTGCCACTCCATACACAATAGCAAGGTCAACAGCCATGAAGAGGAAGGGCTTGTTTTGAATATCATACGACCTTCAACCTAAAATGTACATTTCTTTTAGAGAAAAAATAATTGCATTAAAGAAGCTATCACTTATTGACACTAAGGTCCCGTTTGTTAACACAATTAAGCATTTAAAATTGAATGCATTAAGTATTTATCAAATTAAGTATATGTTTGATAACAAAATTAAACAATCACTTAAAAAATATTCAAAATTTTAAGTGATGTATGATTTACTTAATTTTTTAATACTTACTACTTTATACCATAAAATATCTAATTATCACAACCAACATTTTACCCTAATACTGTTGAACTCATGAAAAAAATTATACATGGAGAAAATAATAAATCAAGAAAAAATAGAGAGAAAAAATTGTAGAGAGAATGTTTCAGAAAAATAAAGTTTTAAAATTATTTTATGAACAAAAATTTATACGTAGATAATTTTTTTAAGTTAAAAGTATAAAAACAATTGAATACTTAATATATTCAACACTTAATAAATTCAACATTTATAATTTCAGCATTTCAAATTCAGTACTTAAAATTTTCAGCACTTGAAATTTAAGTATTATCAAACATGCCCTTAAGTATCAATATATTTTCTCTCTATGAATTCAAAGAAAGAGAAGAAGAAAAATATTCTAGCCCATCACTTCCTCACTTGCATTCAAAGGAAAAAAAAAGGAACTCTTCCACTTAAAACTTAATGGTTTTGAAGTGAGATAGCTTTTAATTTAGTGAAGTTATAGGATGAAAACACAATCTCATTGTCTTGGAATGGCGTTTCCCCTTCTACAGTTGTCTATTTGTTAATTTCTGGGAAGTGTTATATTAGTTTTTAGATCATAGGAGACTCTAGACTTTGATTTGTTTGCAGAAAAGTTTCATTTCTTATTCATATTTTGTTTGTCTCTTGTTGCTGTTTTCATTTGTTCCTTTCTTCTTGTTGAGATAGCACCCATCCTGTAGTAAAGGCTTGCCCTATAGACCTGTAGGTTGTTTGAAAGATGTCCAATCTCTCTCTCTTAAAAAACAGAGATCAGACAGCGACTGTCTTCCTAGAACCCCAAACTGGTTTGAGCCTTGTTCACGAGGCTGTATTTGGAGTAAGACTGGTAGTTATAATTTAGAATTCTGCTGTATTGATGCACATATTTGCAGACGTGGGGCCTAATTCCATAGCTAGAGGGGATAGTATGAATTCTTGGTCTGATGGTAAGTTCTTGTGAAATTGATGGACTAGTTAATCCATGGATTTATGATCAAACTAAATGATTGTGTATATCCTGTATTTCAACTGCCACACTTGGCCATATGATGAAGATATAACATGCCACGTGTCAAGTGAGATTAAACTAAGGAGCAAGGAGAAAGCTGCCATTGTAACATGAAATATAAAATTTCCATGGGTTCTGATGCCGATGCTTAGCATTCTGCCAGCAGATGATATTCTTCCTCCTTGGTTTCAATTCAATAATCTTAGGGATAATTATATCTACTTTTCCAAAGTTTGTCCGAACGTCATTTAGACCCCTTGGCGCCCCCCCCCTCCCGAAAAAAAAAAAAAAAAAAAACTTCACGGCAATCCCCCATACTAGGGTGTTCTGTGGGAGTAGAATCGACACTGTCATTATGTACCAGCGAACGCAGGAGTTGTGTTACTTGGAGAGAATCTGGGACGTCCGAACTACCTGAACTATATGCAATATTCTCGTATGGAAATTCCAGTTGTAGCGGGCTCATGGGCTAAATCCCAGATTTCATGGACAAGAATCTTGGCAATATTTTATAAGGGATAGGTGGGTTTTTGGGGAGGGGACTTTTAGTGTTTAGAGGAGTAAAGGGTCTGGATGCGACAAATTTCATTAAGAATCTTATACTTTATTTTTATGATGATTCCATTGAAAATAATTTCGGATATTTCCCAATAATTCAAGAGTGTATCGATGGTGAATCAGTGTGAAAAGTATAATTTTTGGCATGGGCGTTCGACAAGCTATAATTCATCCTCGAATGGTCAAGCAAAGGATTTCAAAAAGGTGCCTTGCGAGATCCTTAAAATGATGGTGACTAAGAACAAAAGGGACTAGCACAAACGTCTTCCAATAGCATTGTGGGTATATAGAACAACTGTTTGTACATCTATTGGTTGTACACGATACAACCTTGTTTACGGTTCCGAAGCTGTACTTAACACTTGGAAGTACAATTGCCCTCTACAGGAGTTGCTACACAACTTGTAAATCTAGATGACAATTCTAATATAAGATTGACCCAACTTGAAGCACTTGATGTGAAAAGACTCGATGCACAACAAAAACTTGAGATTTACCAATCCCCATATGGCCGAATCTTTTAACAAAAAAGTTAAATATCGTTCTTTCTATGTGGGTGAGCCCATGTTGAGTGTAAATGACCAAATTTCATATTAAGAAGGATGAAAGGAAAGTTTGAGCAAAATAGGAAGGACTGTGTCACAGGGTTAATTTTGAGCCTGAACTTTTCGCACCTGTGATGGTCTGATTGCTCGCCAATCAGCCAACCACACCTATTGTCCCAAGGGACCAACCCAGTCTTTGACAACCAACGCGCGCATGTGCACAAGAAAACAATATAAAAAGCACCACGCATACAACTGAAGCAAATTTTGCTTTTATTACTGAAGAAAAACAAGGAAAACATACTATTCTGGCCAAAGGTTGCAGGAACAACACTCACATTGCTAAACCCTGATACAAATCCGAAATTTATATATAAGAAGGCAATTGACACCCATAATTGCTACGGACATGGGCTGAAAATTGCTAGACAGGTGTCTGGCCGGGAATGAATGACAGTTACCCTGATGAATCTGTGGTCAGATTCATGTAACTGGCCCCACATGCTAGGCACATGTCCCAACTGCCTTTACTTAGCCAAATTCGCGCACACTAGCTAAACACCAACACCATTAGTTGTCCTGAGCTAACTCTGCCCATTCTGTTGCATATTTAATTTGCCGCTGTGCCCCAACGATTGGCCATGCTGCATGCTTGTCTCTGACCAGAACATGGCGTTGTGCTCACATTTTGCCTGCATTGCCTTGGCCCCGTGTTAAGGCCTTCCCTTGGTTTCATGCGTGCCCATGAAACCCAATCCTAGCACTGCATCTAGAATTGCCTTGCACCTCATGCCAACGCCACCAATGTCCACCAACATTGCCAACAGTGCCCCATTTTACTAACATCTGTCTAATTTGATCAACCTCCGTGCTTTTTTCGTACTAACGCCTTCAATGGGTGCCACATGCACCACGTCTGATTAAAAAGTGCACATGTCCTTTGCCAGTGCTGTTAGGGGCTAATATGTTGTCACCGAAGTTTTTCCCGAAGGAGCATATGAAGCATGAACTCTGATGCAGAATGAGAATGCATATACCCCTGTTTTAATTGAAAGTTCATAAGATAGTTTTATGCTTAAATTTTTTACTTGACAATGTTGTCTGCTTGGATTGGCTGAATGAGCTTTGGGTCTAAAAAGAAGGGTCGAGCCCTGCCTTCAATTCATGTTAAAAGATAAAATGTAGTCTAATATGAGTTCAATGAGAACAAAAAATCTCGTGCGGAATAAAATTATAAAAGCTCATTTGATCTTGATTTCCAATACAAATATAAACTGTGAAAGTGTGGCCTAATGATTCTTATACCTTCTGAATTTTGAGGCTAGACGTGTCAAAAAATTTACCACAGGGATAGACGGCTTGTGGCAACTAGCGGTTGTAGTGACGTTTTTCATTTTTCGATGTTGACTTTTTTATCACCGCGGCAGTGATGACGTTGACCGTCTTGATGCTTTTATGGAGGGAACTCACGAGGAAATGGAGGTAGCATGACCTCCGTTTGACCACCTGGGTTTGAAGTTATAGGTGTCAGAAAATTTACAACATGGATAATTGGGTTGTGGTGATTGAACGTTTATAGCGATGATTTTTATCCTTCGATGTCAACTCCCTATTATTCTGGCAGTGACAGATGGAATTGACCATCTTGATGCTTAAATGGAGGGAATTGACGAGGAAATGGAGGAAGCACCACATTCATGGGTGAATAATTTATCTTCCATTTCTTCTTCTATATGGGTATTAGAGGTTGTAATTGAAGATCTTCAAATCGGTCCTCCAATTGAAGAACTAATGGGAAATCCAATTAGATTTGTCATCAAGTTGAAGGTTCTGAAGAGTTGTGTGAGAGAGGGAGAGAGAGAAAATACATGTTTTTGGGAACAAAAACAAGGTTACCAAACATGTTTCTATTCTTTAACTTAAAATTTTAGAAACGGGAACAATTTTTTGCTGAAACATTAAACAAACGGGGCCTAAATATGTTTTCTAGCTATTACTGTACTAAAGAAGGGCATTGTTGTTATAGTTTATCTTTGGTGCTTATATTACATTCTTTGAATCTACTCTTTATTTCTTTATGGCTCACTTTAATGGTGATCTTGGGAGGTTCAATGATGTGGTAACTGAGTATGATCTTCAGAGATGTGGTATTGTCACTTGGTGTTTTTAGTGTCAGACTAAAGGACAAAGACATGCGGTCATTTGAAGTATTGTTTGAGAATTAAAGTTACTCGATTGTCTCAGGCATTTAAGTTTCAGTATGTTCTTGCTTTTGTTGGGTGAAACAAGAACGATAGGATCAAAACAAGTAGACTCACGAGATCTGATAACAAAAGCTTCAAGCATACCCATGAGAATTGTTGGAAGGGTCAGGACAGTAAGACGATTAGTTGTGAAGTTTAATTGTCTGATTGTTACTAAACCAAATATTTCTTTTGCTGCTAGTGTTATCTGTCATTTTTTACACCGCTCTTAGACTGCAGTTGGGGATTGTTTGTTTAAATATTTGAAGGGTGCACCTGGGTGTGGTATGCTGTATCAGAATCATGGTCATATTCAAATAGAAATATATACAAATGATGATGGGGAATCTACTATAGGCTACTGTGTATTCCTTAAAGGTAATTTTGTATCTTGGACGAATACGATAAATATTCTGGTGGTGCGAACACATGAATCCGAATATTGAGCTATGACACAAATTGCTTGTGAATTAATTTGGTTAAGACATATATTGGAAGAACTTGGATCCAATCATTCTCCTCCAATGACTTTAGGATGTGATAATCAAGTGACAGTCTGCATTGCATCAGATCCCGTGTTTAATGAGAGTAAAGCGTACTGAGGTTTATTGTTACTTCATCCTACAGAAGCTACAACATAAGTGATCGACACCAAACTTTGAATTTTATTGATTATTTATATACTAAACCATTAGGGGACAAGGATAAAGAATATTTGTAATAAGTGAAGAGACATAAGAATATTTTATTCATTGTTTGTTTTTATTTAGGAATTCAATGTGAAGTCCATATTTTCTTATTCAAAAATGAAGCGACTGACCATGTTGGAGAGGTCTCATACTTTTAAATTCTAATGCTCTAATTTTACATCAACAGATATTATCCCAAATAAATACTTTTTTTTTTCCTTTGCTTCGTGGTTATATATGGAGAGAATTTAAACTTTAACTATTATATAGAAATAAATAAACCATTGTTTAGCAATGAATAGTTTTTACAAAAAAAATTGTAATTACTAATTTAAATATGCATATGTTCTTATCTAATTTTCACCATCAAGGGATCTGGATGGTCCATTCCAACTCTCTTGCAATCCTATTGTTTCTGGCTTTGTGAATCGGTCAGTTGGGCTCATATATCAAGGTGCATAATGCATAATGCCATCTAGTTACATTGTAGTTGTGAACTATTTTTTACTACTACGTGAAATTGTCGTCACAAACTTACAATTTTGTGATATATGATTATTACTTCAGAAGGGGGCGCTGCAAGCAAAAGAGAAGATGATACGAGGAAGGACAAAACTCAAACAAGCTGGGAATCAGATCCGAAGTGTTATCCACTCAGCTTACAAGATTGAAAGACAAGCAGGGGGTACAGAATGACTCTCTCTCTCTCTCACATTTATTTGAATTGATGAAATAACTGAAATTAAACTTTTAAGCATGATTTATTATGGGGTTGCTGTCCAGTTTTTAACCTCTTTTGTTCTGCACCAGGTTTGAAAGATGCTCTTAGGGAGCTTCCTAGTAGAGAAGCATCTCGATTTCGATCACAAGTAAGTTTCTTGGTTTGATATTTGATAATCAAACTGTAATCCTCAAATATGTCTTATGATGCCCTATGATACGGTCACGTATGATACTCATGTTAGGCACCTCACTGTACTGTTTTGGTGCTTTTGTGCTATTGCTACATGTTAGTCTCTTAGCAGAGAAGCGTTTACATGTAACACCAATTAGCAATAGAATTTATAGACTAAAATTGTCCAACATACTATATGACGCTCTTATGTGACATTATGAGGAAAAGGATGACTGTGTTTCCTTTTCCATTCAATTTATGGCCCTCGACCTGCGTGTCATAGGTGTCATGTTGCCTTAATGATGTAGTTGAGATGATGCTATGTTGAGTTAGGTTAATCACAAAACTAGAGATTTAAAGAGTAGTATAACGAAGGCGGAATATATGCGTAGGAATTTTAGTAATAATCAAAGAGATGAGAATATGGTAACAATTGGAGATCAGAGAGTCTCAAAGGTTGATTGTTAGATACTTGGGTTATATAATTTAGGGCAATGGAGTGATTGAGGATATTGCGCATAGAGTCAAGACAAGATGGTTAAAAGGGATTGGTGCGATTGGGTGATATGTAATCACAGGTTACAATTGAAAGGGTAAATATATAAAATTTGAATAGGACCAAGATTTTTTATGCTTTAGAATGTTGGGAGATAAGCAACAAGCATGTTTAGAGAAAATATTGCTGAGATGAGGATCTTAGGATGAATGAGTGGTAAGACAAAATGGATAAGATTTGGATTGAGGTTATTACATTGAGATTGAATAACCCTCATTGAGGATAAGATGTGAGAAAATCGTTTGCGATAGTTTGTAGAAGCATCGATTAGAAAGTGTAATTTTATTTAAGTGGAAGGTACTACAAGATGGAGATGTTGACCTAAGAAAACTTAGGAAGAGAAAATTAAAAATGATTTGGTGGCATTGAACTTAATTGATGTGATGACTTTAGAATGATCTATGGCGCAAACGGATTCACATAGTTGACCCTACTTAAATAGGACAAAGGGTTTGTTGTTGTTGTTTATAGAAAAGACTGAGGATGTGCATTAATCTACTTGGAGAAAATGATTTTTTGTAGTTAACCCCGCAAACGTTTAAGATGGACTCATTGATGCCCCTTTTGATTCTATTTGAAGATCGGTTGAAATTGGTGAAGGATGATACCAATGATCATGTGGATCCGATGTACTTTAAGCGGTTGGTAGTTTGCGGTACTTGACTTTGAGTAGGCCTTACAATGTGGTTGGTGTTAGACTTATAACATGTTTATGGAGACTCCAAGTTAGCCGCAATTGCAAGCAACTAAGTACGTTTAAAAGAATATAGGCTAAAAGAAATACTTTTGTATTATTACTTTGAGGCTATTCCCCCCTATTTATATAGCCCAACATCAGGTAAAGAAGAAAGAAAATCACCTCTAATGAGCGCTAATTAATGGAATAAAATAAACTACCAAATTAGTCAACATGACCTAAATATTAAATAATAAATAAAACCTTAATGTAAATATTAAATATTTCAATATACACAATGTTCATTTTAAACCCTCTCAAGTCTCTTGATCTTCATTACAGTCGTCTTCGGCTTTAATCTTCATTTTGGATCACTTGTTTTTCATCTCAGGGTCTTTCTATTCTTTCTTCCTTCCGTTATATGTCATTTCTTCAATTTCTTCTGTGGTGTTGTGTTTCTATTGTATCTTTTCCTGTATCTACACTCAACACACATGTTAAATACCAAACCCTCAAATATGTTGTTATCATCAAAATTTCATTTATAAGAATTCAAACCCAAGATATCATTTTATAAGGATTCAAAGCCACAAATATAAGTCATTTGCCATATTATCGTGATGAGAAAACTCAATTTTTGTGGTTTCAGGTTTCTAATCTTGCTTCAGAGGCAAAGCAAGAAAGGAATAAACTTACCAAGGAGGTAACAAAGATCAGTAACTATGGAGTATCTGTCTAGAAATTGCTGACTGGAGGTCTATGGATGGATCCGATATAGTAGACGCACATTGCCTTTTTTTCCTTCTTGATAGAATAAAGCATACCTCCTCCTATTTCTTTTTCATTTATCCGTAATGTCACATGATAAACCACTGTGAAGGTGTGGGAAAAGAGTATTATAAGTGGTGTAATGCTTCAAGCATATTTTCCTATTTAACGATTTACAGGTGGTTAGACTGCACCAACAAGGTGTGGAAAAGTCTGCTTGAGTTAAAGTAATCGAGAGGTCTCTGTAAAGTTAGTGATTCGAGCTTGCGGAAAAGCACTTGTTGGGAGGGATAATCACGCACACCGAACAAAAAGGTGGGTATACCGAAAAAGTGGTTAGACTGCACCTCTCCCCAGGTAGTGTTTGGTGGCACAACATTCTAAACTCAAAATTGAAATTGGACATGACACCTGCAAATTTTTAGACTTTTGCATGTGTTTGTGTGGTCTAAATTGTCTTATTTTATATATTTTCCCGTTAATTAATTTATTTGTATATTTTGTTATTTGAGAAAAGTATACAAAATGCTTAAGTTTATTAAATTTTTTAAAGTAAATTTTACTTTAATTGCTGGAGAAAGAAGTTTATAAATTAGAATTAAAATAGAATAATTTAAAAATAGGACGACCAGACAGGGCTCTTAGGTCATGTTTGGTACATGGGATTCATCTTGAGATTGACATAAAGTTGAGAATTATAATTTCATTCTTATGTTTGGTTGGTGAGATTGATTTTCATTCTCATTCTCAAGTAATGATTAATCCCACAACTCATGAGATTATTCAATCCCAAATGAAATGAGGTATTAGGTAATCTTGGATTACCTAATTCCAAATGAAGTGAGGGATTAAGTTAGAAGAAGAGTCTATACTTCTGTTTCCGTATTTTTTATAACAAAAAATAAAATTATGGGAACAGAAACAAAAATATGGTGGTGTTGCTTTTTTGTTTCTATTTCCAGAAAATATTGAACGGAAATAGAAATATGGGAACAAAATCTGGGAACAAAACAAAAACAGAAATCTAGGAACATAACAGAAACAGAAATATAGGAACAAAAACAGAAATTTGGGAACAAAAACAGAAATCTGGGAACCCAAATTTCTGTTTTTGTTCTCAAATTTCTATTTTTGTTTCCAGATTTTTGTTTTTGTTCCCAAATTTCTATTTTTGTTTTCAGATTTTTGTTTTTATTCTAAGAAAACCCGGAACATAGATATAGAACTAGGAATAAACAATTTTTTTTTTTTTTTTTTTTTATATATATATGTTTATTTGTATTCTCAATTTTATGAGAACAAAAACACTAAATAAGTGATGTATAAGTGGGGTTTGGTGTTTTTGTCTTAAGTTGGTTAACAAAATGATTGGAACAGAATCAGTAAAATAGAGGAAAAATTGTTCTGGTTTGTTCGTAGATTTTTACAACAAAATCCTAGAATCAGAATATAAGTAAATTTTTTTTTTTTGTTCTTTTTTAGTTTTGTTTTGTTTCAGTTATAAGTTTTTTTGGGAACAGAAAAAGGGAAACAGAAATACGAAAGTACTTCCAAGCCCTTTAATTTGTCGGGTTAAAGGATAACCTATGTGACATTTGTTTAATGTCTCTAAATAATTCTTTTATGTTTCCAAAATTTTGTTCTAAAATTTTCGAATATTGTTTCATTTTTATTTATCGGTTATTCCAATACAATGTTTAATGTCTTTTGTAACCAAACGTACGAATGGTAATGGTTATTCCAATACTATGTTTAATTCTGTTTGTCACCAAATATAAGAATGGTAATGGTCATTCCATTCTAATACCACATGCATTCTAATACCATACTCGTTCCATTCTATTTCATTCCGTTCCAGCATACCAAACGTAGCGTTAGTGTTCTATTCTCGGATTTCTATTTCCACACATAAATAGAGATGTGGGATTAAAAGAAAAATGTTTTGATGTAATAAAAATTCATTTTTCTTCTAATGCTAGAATAAAATAATAAATTGGGTATACCAGGTTATTGTGTAGAGAGTTGACGCACCTCGAATTTTGATAGTGGAAGAAGTAGAGAAACGGGAAGATGATGAAAACAAGTTTTATCCCTTTCTCTCTAAGTCATTCAAATCAGTTCATTTTGAAAATGTTTTTTAAAACGTTCTTCTAGGCATTGGTTTTGAAAAACTTCTTGGGTCGATATTTTTTTTTTCTTTTAAACGGAGTCGCCATCTAGCATGGAGTTAAATGATGTGCTAGATCACTGAGATTTTGAAAATTCATTTTTTCTTTTGAAATGACCGTGTTTTAACTTCCATTGGTTTATGTACTAGAGACATTCTTTAAGTTCGAGAGTCGGTCATACTCGAAGAAGGTGTTAGACACCCCAAGACTCCTATCCGAAGACGGTACTTCAATCTAAATAGATATTCATTGTTAAGCACTATCCAAACAATTTTCTTTGTTACTTAAACAAGAATAATTCACTATTTAAAAGTTTTTTTTTCTCTTTTTATGTATTTTATCATGATATAATGGAAAGCAGTTAAATACTACAGTTACTACTAGTCAACGACATCCAGTAATAGTTTGTATAAAGGTGGGGGTGGTCATGGGTCGGGTCGGGTTTAGGTTAGGGTATTACAAGAATTTGCTAGGCTCAAGCCCTTGTCTGGCCCTATGGTCGGGCCTTGATTTTATGCCTAAGTCCGGTCCTATAAAAAAAAATTAGGCCCAAAGCCCGGCCCTAGGGCCCCCAGCCTTATAATTTTTTTTTTTTTTGCAGCAACTCTAGGTACCCTCTTTCCTCTTCTTGTGAAATGAACTTCACAGATCTACACAATTTCTCATGAATAAAAAAATTAATCAACAAAACTAATCAATTTTGCAGGAAAACTTTTATTCATAGATCTACCCAATTTCTGAAATGAACTTCACCTGCTTGTGGTTGTGGTAACCGGAGATGAGGGGAGGAGGAATGCAAAACGCCGACAACCGCCATTCAGATCGACCACCGATAGCCATCGCTATCGCGATCCAGCCCAACTGAAGTTTGATATGGCCAAATCAAACTCAGATCTGGCCGAATCAACAACGATGGCTACTGCGCTAGTGGTTGGCGACGGCGAGGCGAGTCTGATGGCGTTGGTTAGGGCGGCAACGGGAAACATGGTGAAATGAAAGGGAGGAGTGAGATAGAAAATCTATAGTGAGAAGGGAGAGCGTGGGAGTGTGAGTGGGGAAGTTTTTGGGAATCTGAGATTTGGTCAATTAGGGTTAGAGGTGATAAGAGATTTGGTCAATTAGGGTGATATATATAATTTTTTTAAATATTCTTCGGCCCGGCCTTAAAATATTTTGACCTTGTACAAGCCCGATCCTAAAATTCATCGGGCCCTAAAACCTTGGCCCAGGCCTTGCCCATGGGCTCAAAGTCAAAGCCCAAGCCCTAAACAAATAGGACCAGACTGTTCGGACTAGGCAGGCCCCCGGGCCTATGACCACCCCTATATACAGGCAGATATGTAAATATACAAGTTATATTAAATGAAATGCAAACTAAGACTAATTTGTTTGGATATGTGATTGAACCTGCACGCGGGTTGCCTACATATCTCAAATGAGAATCAGGTCTTTACGTAGTTCGTTCTGGTTAGGGTAAAGGATATGGTTTGTTATTAAAGGTATGGCCAAACTTTTATGGGTTCCCTATGTACTTTGGGTGGTTACCAAAGATCAGGTCAGACGTAGTTCGTTCTTGTTATGTTTAAAGGGTATGGTTTGTATCGTTAAAGGTGTGACCGAACCCACAGAGGCTGCCAACGTACTTTGGGTGGTTACCAAATATCAGGTCAAACGTAGTTTATTCTAGTTAGGCTGAAAGCTGGGGTGCTGGGTTGGTTTCAGTTAAGGATTGGTTTGTTGTAGTTAATTTTAGTTAATTATTAGTTAGTTTTGGTTGTGAACAACTTGAATCACAAGTCAAAACCTTAAAGTTGTGAACAACCTGAATTACAACTTTAATTAGGTTTAGTATTAGTTACTTTTAAGTTGTGAACAACCTAAATCACAACATGATATGCACATAACAACCTTTGATTTTGTTAAGAACACTTTAAACAAACTCTTTTGTTTTGGTTAGTTTAGTGTTAGTGTGTGATTTGTTTTAGTAAAAAAAGAAAATAAATACGACGTTCTTAAGAGAATCGTAGAGACTATGCACAACTCATGGTGTGATAGAAGTTTTGTTTGAATCCTCACATGTTCTTAATATATTCTTGGATGATTTGATGTTTTTGAATGTTCTTGAGATGCTTGAAATGGTTTTGTATGATTCGAGCATAGTTTGGTTGTTATAGTTAAAATTAAGTGTTTGTTTGGTTGTTCTTGACAAAATCAAATGCTTGTTTGGTTGTTTTAGTGTTTATTTGGTTGTTTATGGGTTTTATGTGTTATGTACATGAAAGTAAAGTATGTCATCTACATGATTATGCCATGTACAAGCAATATACACAAAGTTTAAACCAAAATCATAGGGGTTTTTGAAGAAGCACACCTACTTAGGGGATATGGTCTTCTCTAAGTATTTACCTGCTTCTCCTCCTTGATCTTCTTGGTCGGTGGATGATTAGTGATCGTGAATTCCTCGAGTTCTTAGCCAAGAACCCAAGAACACCCTACTTAGGGGATGTGGTTGTCCCTAAGTATCCAGTCTCCTTTTCTCCTTAATTCTCTTAGCTCGGTGTTGATCGGTGACCGTTGATCTTTCAAGTTTTTGTTCTAAGAACTTCAAGAACACATTTCTAGGATTAGATTTTAGCAGAATAACAATGTGTTATTTGAAAAATATGCTTGAGAGGCTAAGGACCCGAGAGAGTTACTCGAGTTTAGAAAGATAAGCTAGGCCTTCAATGCTTAAAAAAAAATGAGAGGAGGGCCCCTGTATTTATAGGCCTAGGGGCCTGTGCATTGGCCAATGCGCAGGCCATTCCAGGGCCTTTCTTAGGCAGTGTTTGGCCTAGGGGATTTGGTCTCTTGCTTTGATCTTACTGATAGGTGTAATTTACCTATCCATTTCCAAACCGAATTTATTAGTTTTCGAGTATGTTTATTACGTTTTAATACATTTTTATGTATTTTTGTATAAATCAGGTGTGTGGGGGTGAAAAGGCATGAAAATGGATCATAACCAATCAGATCAAATCAACAACAGTGGAAGAACGGTGGAAAAACAAACATAGAGGCAAAATTCATGACAACAGCCCACCGCCGTGGCGTTTAGACTACCGCTGCGGCAGTCAATATGCAGAGAGGGCCTTATTCTTGCTGGAAGCCCACTGCCGCGGTAGTGAAACTGTAGAGAGGTTCCTAATTCCATCGTTGCCTCTACCGCTGCGACGAAGATCAAACCGACATACTCATCGTCGCAGAGGTGAGCCCACTGCCTCGGCGACCACTCTGCACCAGATTTAGGATATTTATTTAGATATTTTTTGCTCCCTATTTCTTCTCCTCTCATCTCTTTCGGCCAAATTAGACCCCTTAGGGCTTAGGATATTTTGAGAATGTTTTGGGGAGTGTTCAACCAATTCCGAAGGAGAAGAACACGTTGTGAAGAAGGAGAAGCGATCTCGAAGCGTTTTTAGCGACAAATCTTCGGACTACGGCTAAGTTTCTTTCGTTTCTTCTTTATTTTCTTAACTTCGGTAGGTTGTTAAGCATGTTTAGCTCGTTTTTCCTTATATAAACGGTTATGGCCATGAGCTAAATGGATTTTGTCTAGAGATTAATAATATTTATGAAAATGTTGTTTGTCTGAGTTTGTGTTTCGTTTATGGTTGTTCTTCACTATTTTGATTGTGTTTACCGTTATTCTTTGATATTATGCTTGTTTAGATAATTTGAGAATACGGGGTTTGACACTCGGGAGAGGTAACCCCGAATTCGGACTAGGGTAAACACAACACGACGATCCAATAACCTGGGAGGGAGATGAAAAGTGTGCAATCAATGACGTTGGGGAGAGACTCATGTGACATAGTGTCGTTAAGACGTTAAGGGAGACTTCTTCATTGACGTGAAGTCGCATATTCACTCGTCTTACACTTGAGAGAGGTGGCGAGTGAGTTTACAATACAGAGATTGTCGGATAGGTCGAATGCCGTTAACGTAAACTAAACGGAACCAAATACGTTTTTATAAACAAAATTAATCCCTAGGCAATCTTTTCCCCAAAACATCTCAATATAATATTAGTATAATTAGATTAATTAACTTAGTATTAATATTAATTAATTATAAACACAATTTTAACGTCTAGATAAAATTAGGTTATGATAATTGCGGTACTCGATAATAATCTCAACCAATCCCTGTGGACACGATACCCCTACTCTCCCCATCTATATTAAAACTTGACTCATACATTTGAGGTGAAAGTGACGTGCATTAATTATGCGCTACCAAGTTTTTGAAGCCGTTGCCGGGGATTGGTTTTTAGATTATTATAGATATTATGAGTAAGTGACCCGATTTTACTTAAGGTATTTCTTTTGTTTATAATTTTTGTTTTGTAGTTTTGTTTTTATTTCTTATGTAGGGTACTTGAAGATGTTAGATCGACAAATGTTGATGCATTTCTTTCAACGAGATTCTGAGCCGTTTTATAGTGCTTGGGATCGATACACGGAATTGCTACTTCGATTTTCGAACCATGGGTTCCCGAGGGAATGTCAACTCCTGAATTTCCTCGATGAGTTATAAGTCGCGACCAGAAATTGGGTGGAAGGAGGAAATGCTAGCACTTCTTTCTACGACCTAACTGCGGACGAAGCCATTTGGTAGTTTGAGGAAATAACGACCTATGATTATTAGACTTGGAATTATTCACCAAGTCACCAAAGCTTGGGGGATAGTTTTAACACTACGGCACTATGGATTGACATTCCGGATCAAGATGAGGAGTCTTCTCCTGCCTTAGAAGACATTTTCGCTATAATTATGGGAGAAACTTAGAGATTCTTGAGGGAGACGCATGACTGGATCAACGAGCAGGATGATCATCTTGATTATATCGAGACGGTCTGTGCCGACATCGATGCGACCATAATGTCTTTGCAGATGCAAATCGATTAGCTTATCTGCTTGATTGAGGCTAAGTCAGACATGGTAGCACTAGGAGATACACAAGCCACATTCATCAAAAGCCACCACGAGGAATCGAAAACGAGTGGGAGGAGCTTGGGAGAATTCATTGATGAAGCTGAAGATGAGAGAACCCAAGTGTAGAGCGGTGATGAAAATTCACATATTAATCATTGTGAATTTTCATTATTTGAATTCCAGCCGCCGCAGTCAATCCAAGACGACCATATCTACGAGGATCCGAGGTGGCTCACTTGTTCTTTGCCACCATTGGCAACGTTCTTTCATGCCCACCAAGTACATGAGCCGGTGAGGCATGTTGTTGAAAGATCAAGCTATCCAGAGCAACATCTCGCCAGTCTTGAGGGCGTATTAAATCAAGACCCGTACGTGGTGTTATTTGACACGTACTACGGGCGAAAGCCACTATTTGATGAGCACTTCGGTGTGTCAGGTTGACGACTATAAACCAAGAGCTTCTTGGGAGGTAACCCAAGGAAAAAAATAAGTTAGATCAATATCTGTCAACTTGATTCGGAGGCGAGATTCTCTTGTATCCCAGGTATGTGTTTTAAACCCCCGTCTTTATTATCATGCTATATGCTGTCATTGAGATCGCTGATGGGTCATTTTGGGCATTACCTATGTTAAGTTGGTAGTGATGTGTAGTATGTTTTAGTTGTAGTTTATGTTTTACTATTTTTATCGTGTGCATGTTTGTTTAGGATAGTTATTGTTATGTGTTGAGTTTTGACTTTATTTTGGCCATTACCCAATGACGAGTCTATCCCCTGATTGTTTATTGAGGTCGAGCGAAAAGCTCATTCATGTGTGTTCTGTGTGCTTAACGTATCATTTTAGTAAAAGTTATTGTAGATCCTAAATGCACGAGCACATAAACTCAATATAACACTATCTAATTGATTTGAAAACGATTATCCTTAACCCAAATTCATGACAATAAGGATTCTAGAATTTGATTTGGGGGAAATTTGAGGCGAAATCCTAGGCGAGGTAGTTCAGGAGATATGATTTAGGCAGCCATTTTGTCGCTTGAGCCTTTTAAGCTTACCTTGATATATCATTATCCCTCGTTACCCTGTCGAAGCCTAATAGCCATTTCAATTCTGAACACTTAACTAATACCATAGCCGATTGAACTTTTTCCAAATCTATATCTTTAAACCAAAGGCACAATGTGAGTGAATCAAGTTAGCATTCGTTATGCTACTTGATGTGAGTGGTTGGGTTTTAGGCAAATTATTAATTGGTTTGGTATTCGAGTACTTGTTGTTTTTCGTTCATATTTCACACACCCCTTAAATTGTACAAATCAAATAAGTTTGGGGGTGTGTTTGTTTGAAAAAATAAACAAACTATGTAAATATAGTTTTATTCTAGTTTAATTTGACAAGTGAGTACGACGTTCTTAATATATGTTCAGGGTTGTTTCAATTTTATCTGTGGGTTTTTGAGTATGAGAGTGCCAAGCATGTGTCTGGGGTATTGTTAAGTTAACAACGTTAACCTGTTTTCTAATTCCGATATACCATTGGCCATTTTTCCAAAACCGAACCAAGTCCTAATGATCTTTTTGGACCTCCGAGCCTACATTAGTGGAGAATAGAACCCAGGTCAGGCATATGGATTCCCTCTACCTTAATGGTTTAAGTCATGAACTTTATTGAGGGATAATCCCATCTAATCAACGGATAATTGTATATTTGAGTTTTAACACACACACTTTGACAAGATCTAGAATGACGCTTACTATTATTGAACATTGAAATTCTAGAACACCACATGGTGTGATTTATGCTTGAACTTGATAGGATTGAGGGCCGATGAGGGAAAAATCGTTTGGCCAGTAGATGAAATCAAAATTTGCACATTTTTGTTTTTAGTGTTTTTCATTTTTAGTCTTTAATTTCGTAATTAGTTATTATATTTTCTCATATTGTATGGGTGTTTTGCTCGAGGACTAGCAAAATTCCAAGTTTGGGGGTATTTGATAGATGTAATTTACCTATCCATTTCCAAATCGAACTTGTTAGTTTTCGAGTATGTTTATTATGTTTTAATACATTTTTATGTACTTTTGTATAAATCAAGTGTGTGGAGTGAAAATATATGAAAACAGATCATAAACGATCAATTTGGATTAACAACGGTAGAAGAACGGTGGAAAAACAAACATAGAGGCAAAATTCATGATAGCAACCCACCATTGCGACGTCAAGACCACCGCCGTGGCGGTCAATATATAGAGAGGGCCTTATTTTTGATGGAAGTCCACTGCCGCCACGGTGAAACTGCAAATAGGTTCTTGATTCCACCGCTGCGGTGAAGATTAAATCAACTTACCCACCGTTACGGCGGTGATCCCACCGCCACGACGGTCACTCTGCACCAGATTTAGGATATTTATTTAGATATGTTTTGCTCCCTATTTCTTATCCTCTCATCTCCTCCTGCCAAATTAGACCCCTTAGGGCTTAGGATATTTTGAGAGTGTTTTGGAGAGTGTTCAACCAATTCCGAAGGAGAAGAACACGTTGCGAAGAAGGAGAAGCAATCCTGAAGCGTTTTTAGCGATAAATCTTTGGACTACAACTAAGTTTCTTTCGTTTCTTCTTTATTTTCTTAATTTTGGTAGGTTGTTGAGCATGTTTAGCTCGTTTTTCCTTGTATAAACGGTTATGGCCATGAGCTAAACGGATTTTGTCTAGGGATTAATAATATTTATGAAAATGTTGTTTGTTTGAGTTTGTGTTTCGTTTATGGTTGTTCTTCGCTATTTCGATTGTGTTTACCATTAGTCTTTGATATTATGCTTGTTTAGATAATTTGAGAATACAGGGTTTGACACTTGGGAGAGGTAACCCCGAATTCGGACTAGGGTAAACACAACGCGATGATCCAATAACCCGAGGGGGGAGTTGGAAAGTGTGTAATCAATGATGTTGGGGAGAGACTCATGTGTGTCGTTAAGACGTTGAGGGAGACTTCTTCATTGATGCAAAGTCGCATATTCACTCGTCTTACACTTGGGAGAGGTGGCGAGTGAGTTTACGATACAGAGATTGTTGGATAGGTTGAACGCCGTTAACGTGAACTAAACAAAACCAAACACGTTTTTATAAATAAAGTTAATCCGTAGGCAATCTTTTCCCTAAACATCTCAATATAATATTAGTATAATTAGATTAATTAACATAGTATTAGTATTAATTAATTATAAACAAATTTTTACCTCCTAGATAAAATTAGGTTATGATAATCGCGGTATTCGATAATAATCTCAACCAATCCCTATGGACACGATACCCCTACTCTCCCCATCTATACTAAAACTTAACCCGTACACTTATTGTGAAAGTGACGTGCGTTAATTACGCGCCACCAGTCACTTAGGTAGTGTTTAGTGTAATGATTGATAATCATTACCAATTATTAGCCACCCTCCAATCAAATTCCTTGCACATGGGTTCATTTATGACTTGATGTGACACATTCGATTCGGTTTAGTGGCTAAGTATCAGTTAGTGTCACTATTTTGGTTTGGTTATCATATATGCTTCCAAGGTGCATTGTATCTAGTCTTGAGGTGTCACTTTGAATTTAATGCTAGGTGATGAGTCATTGGATGGTGAGCACTCCTACGATTGGGTTTGGATGGAATTGAGTTAACTTGACTTGTAATCGACGATTGATTTCCATGTTCTTAGTTAATCCTAAGATATTTTGGTGAAAATATCTACATCCTTTGAACCTAGCCATTCCATGCCATCCCAAGCATTTATTTCTTGATGAGATGTACATTTAATGCATTGCTTGGAGGCCACACATTCAGTTTAGTTTTGATAACGGGTCGTCACGATTCAAGTTTTTCGGTTGATTCTAAGATATTTTCCTTAAAATATCTAGATACCTTGAATGTGGTCTTGACACGTCATCCCAAGCATTTAATGCTTGATGGGATGGGTATTCAATGCTCATTGAATGCTTAGCTTAGGTGGCGAATCGAATCAGTTACGTTAACGACGTTCAACCTATCCAACAATCTCTGTATCGTAAATTCACTTGCCACCACTCCTGAGTGTAAGACGAGTGAATATGAAATTTCGCGTCAACGAAAACACCCCCCTCAACGTCTTAACGACACTAAGTCACATGAGTCTTGCCCCAACGTCATTGATTGCACACTTTCTAACTCCTTCCCGGGTTATTAGATCGTTGCGTTGTATTTACCCAAGTCCGAATTTGGGGTTACCTCTCCCGAGTGTCAAACCCCGTATTTTCTATATATCTAAACAAGCATATAATCAAAGAATAACGGTAAACGATTGAAATAGCGAAGAACAACCATTAATGAAACACAAACTCAAACAAACAACGATTTTATAAATTACATTAATCCCTAGACAAAATCCGTTTAGCTCATGGCCATAACCATTTATACAATGAAAAATGAGCTAAACATGATCAACCTACTGAAGTAAAGAAAATAAAGAGAGAAACGGAAGAACTTAGCCGTAGTCTGAAGATTTGGCGCTAAAACCATTCAACGATCGCTTCTCCTTCTTCGCAACGTGTTCTTTTCCTTCGGAATTGTTGAGCACTCCCCAAAACACTCTCTAAAATATACTAAGACCTTAGGGGTCTCTAATGGAAGGGGTAGAGGAGAAGAGCTTAAATAGGGAGCCAAAATATCTAAATAAGTATCTAACAACTATGCAGAGTGACTACCACGGCGGTAGGTATGTCGGTTTGGTCACGGCCTCGACGGTGGGATCAAAGACCTTTTTGTTATTTCACTGCCACGGCAGTGGATCTCACCACTGCAGCGGTGGATATTCAGCAACATATTGGCCTTCTTTGCATATTAACCGCTGCGGCAGTGGTCTAGATGCCGCGGCGGTGGGCTACCTTTTTGAATTTTGCCCTTATGTTTGTTTTCCTACCATTCTTGATTCGATTTGATCGTTTATGATCCGATTTCATGCCTTGTCACTTCACACACCTGATTTATAGAAAAATACATAAAAAAAAATGTATTAAAACATAATAAACATACTAAAAAACTAACAAGTTCGGTTTGGAAATAGATAAGTAAATTACACCTATCAAATACCCCCAAACTCAGAATTTTGCTAGTCCTCGAGCAAAACACCCACACAATACAAGAAAATATAACAACTAATTACGAATTTAAATACTAAAAACTAAAAATACTAAAAACAATAAAATGCAAGTTTTGAATATCATCTAACGGCCAAACGATTTCTCCCTCATCGGCCCCGAATCCTATCAAGTTCAAGAATAAATCATACCATGTGGTGTTCTAGAATTTCAACATTCGATGATAGTAAGCTCCATTCTAGATCCTGTTAAAGTGTGTGTGATAAAACTCAATTATACAACTATCCGTCGATTAGATGAGATTATCCCTGAATAAAGTTATGACTAAAACTATTTAAATATAGGGAATCTATAAGCCTGACTCGAGTTCTATTCTCCACTAATGTAGGCTAAGCAATTCAAAAAGATCATTAGGACTTGGTTCAGTTTTGGAAAAAATGGCCAAGGGTATATCGGAAATAGAAAACAGGTTAACGTCGTTAACTTGACGATACTCGAGGTACATGCTTGGCACATAATCACTCTCAAACCCTCACAGATAAATTGAAACAACCCTAAATATACAATTAAGAACGACGTACTCACTTGTCAAAAGAAATAGAAATTTAATTATATTTACATATGTTTTTTTTTTCATCAACCACACCCCTAAACTTATCTGATTATTAGAATTTCACGAGTGTGATTAAAATAAAAGAAAAACAACAAGTGAGTACTCGAATACCGAACCAATTAAAAAGTTCACCCTAAACCCAACCACTCGCATCAAGTAGCATTTGCAACTGCTAACTTGATTCTCTCAAATTTGTGCCTTTGGTTAAATGATATAGGTTTGGAAAAAGTTCAATTGGCCATGGTATTAGTTAAGTGTTCAGAATTGAAACGGTTTTAAGGCTTCGACAGGGTAATGAGGGAAAAACATTTTACAAGGTAGGCTTCAAAGGCTCAAGCAAATCAAATGAATGCCTAAATTATATCTCCCGAACTACCTCGCTGAGGATTTTGCCTCGAATTTCCCCCACATCAAGTTCTAAAATCCCTATTGTCATGAACTTGGTTGATAGATAATCATTTTCAAATCAAATAGACAGTTATATATTAAGTTTACGTGCTCATGCATTTAGGATCTACAATAACTTTTACTAAAACGATATGTCAAGTTCACAGAACATACATGAATGAGCTTTAAACTCGACCTCAATAAATAATCAGAGGACAGACTCATCATCGGGTAATGGCCTAGATAAAGTCAAAACTCAGCACATAACAACAACTAACCTAAACAAACTAATCCTAAACAAACATGCATTACATAGAAAATAATAAAACATACTAATAATACTAAAATACTACACATCACTTCTGAACTTAAAACGGACAGTGTCCTCAACAACCCATCAGCGATCCCAATAAAAGCATAAAACATGATATTGAAGATGAGAGTTTAGAACACGTACCTGGGAGGTAAGATTTAAGTCGGCTGTGACAGATTTAACTTATTTTTAACTTGGGTTACCTTCCAAGAAGCATATGGTTTATTGTCCTCGGCTTGACATGGAGAATGACTTGTCAAAGAGCGGCTTCCGCCCATAGTACGTGTCAAACAATACTACATACGGGTCTTGGTTTAGAACGCCCTCAAGACTGGCGAGATTTGGCGTTGTTTGGTCCAAATTTTCAACAACACTCCTCACTGGCTCATATACTTGGTGGGCATGAAAGGACGTTGCTAATGGTGTGGTGAAGGATAAATGAGCCACATCGGATCCTCATAAATATGATCGTATCGATGGTGGCATCACTATTTGGATTTCCAATGGTGATGAATCACAATCATAGATCCAGACTTGGGTTCCCGACTCATTTGGATAAGTATAATTGAACTCTCCCAAGTTCCTTCCGCTAGTTTCCGGTTCCTCGTGGTGGCTTTCGATGAATGTGGCATTTGTATCTCCGAATGCTACCACGTCTGACTCGGCCTCAATCAAGCAGATAAGATGACCGATTTTCATTTGAAGAGATGTTACGGTCGCATCGATTTCGACGCAGACCGTCTCAATATTATCTAGACGATCCTCATGCTTATTGATCCTATTATTCGTTTCTCTCCAAAACGCTTGAGTTTCCCTCATAAATTTAACTAACTTTTTTTCCTAGGGGAAAGACTCCACATCTTGGTTTGGAGTGTCAATCTATGGCACCGTGGTTTTGAAACAATCTCCCAAGTTTTGGTAATTTGGTGAATAATTTCAACTCTGATAATCAAAGGCCGCCAATTCCTCCAATGACTAAAAGGCTTCTTCCGTAGTTAGTTCGTAGAAAGAGCTGGTATTGTTTCCTCCTTCCACCCATGTTCTGGTAGCGACCTGTAACTCGTCTAGGAAATTCATGAGTTGACATTCCGTCGGGAAACCATGGTTCGGAAACCAAAATAGCAATTCCTTGTATCGATCCCAAGTACTATAAAACGACTCGGAATCCTGTTAAAAGAAATGCATCAATACCTGTCGATCTAATATCGTCAAGTACCCTGCATAAGAAATAAAAACAAAACTACAAACAAAAATTATACACAAAATAAATGTCTAAATTAAAATCGGCTCATTTACTCATAATATTGGCAATAATCTAAAAACACAATCCCCGGCAACGGCACCAAGAACTTGGTGGCGGCATTTCACGTCGCCACTTTCACCGTAAGTGTACGGGTCAAGTTTTAGTATAGATGAGAAGGAGTAGGGGTTGTCTTATCCACAAGGATTGGTTGAGATTATTATCAAGTATTGTAATTATCATAACCTAATTTTATCTAGGCGATAAAAATTGAGTTTATAATTAATTAATACTAATACTAAGTTAATTAAATCTAATTATACTAATATTACTATATTGAGATGTTTACGGGAAAAGATTATCTAGGGATTAACTTCATTTACAAAAAGCATGTTTGGTCTCATTTAGTTTATGTTAATGACGTTTAACCTATCCGACAATCTCTGTATTGCAAAATTACTCGCCACCTCTCCCGAGTGTAAGACAAGTGAATATGCGACTTCGCATCAATGAAGAAATCCCCCTCAACGTCTTAACGACACTAGATTACATGAGTCTTACTCCAACGTCATTGATTGCACATTTTCTAACTCCCTCTCGGGTTATTAGATTGTTGCGTTGTGTTTACCCTAATCCGAATTTGGGGTTACCTCTCCCGAGTGTCAAACCCCGTATTTTCTGTATATCAAAACAAACATATAATCAAAGAATAACAGTAAAAACAATCGAAATAGCGAAGAACAACCATTAATGAAACACAAACTCAAACAAACAACGATTTCATAAATTATATTAATCTCTAGACAAAATTCGTTTAGCTCATGGCCATAACCATTTATACAATGAAAAATGATCTAAACATGTTAAACAACCTACCGAAGTTAAGAAAATAAAGAGAGGTCCAAAGATTTGGTGCTAAAACCATTCAACGATCGCTTCTCCTTCTTTGCAATGTGTTCTTCTCATTCGGAATTGTTGAGCACTCCCCAAAACACTCTCTAAAATATCCTAAGACCTTAGGGGTCTCTAATGTCCGGGGTAGAAGAGAGGAGATTAAATAGGGAGCAACATATCTAACTAAATATCTAACAATTGTGTAGAGTGACCACCGCGGAGGTTGGTATGTCAGTTTGGTCATGGCCTCGGCGGTGGGATCAGAGACCTCTCTATTGTTTCACCGTCGTGACGGTGGATCTCACCGTTGTGGAGGTGGATATTCAACAACATTTTGGATTTCTCTGCATATTGACCATTACAATGGTGGTCTGGACGCCGCGGCAATGGGCTGCCTTTCTGAATTTTGCCCTTATGCTTATTTTCCCACTGTTCTTGATTCGATTTGATTGTTTATGATCCGTTTTCATGCTTTTTCACCCCACAAACCTAATTTATACAAAAAATACATAAAAACTTATTAAAACATAATAAACGTACTCGAAAACTAACAAGTTTAGTTTGGAAATAGATAGGTAAATTACACCTATCAGACGCTAACATGTTGTTCCGCTAGATATGAAATATAAAGACATGTATTTAAATCTATCCTAAAGAATGGTGATATACCTGATCCTTAAGGATTTGACGAGGATGACAATTAATCACTTCTACCATTGTATACTTCAAAGGATAATGAACAATCAACCTTAGAATATTACTACCGAAAGGATGGTGACAAATCTGATTCCTGTCTATCTACATTCCTGGAGGATGGCGATATATCTCATCATATAGGGCATGGTGAGGATAACACTTAGTACATGCCCTCCCCAACATTATACTACTATCGCATTATACTACTGGTTGTTATTATACTACTGGTTGCTATTACACTACTTGTTGCTATTACACTACTGATTGCTATGTACTACTGGTTGGTATTACACTACTGGTTTCTATGTACTTCACCAACCCCTATGAGGCAGGTATGGATTATCACTTCTTCGACCAATTAAGGTAGGAAATGATATTACTTCACCGACCCCTGTGAGAAGGTATGGATATTACTTTTCTGACCAACTAAGGAAGGAATGAATATTACTTCTCCGACCAACTAAGATAGAAATGGATATTACTTCACCGACCCCTGTGAGGAAGGTATGAATATTACTTCTCCGACCAACTAAGGTAGGAATGGATATTACTTCACCGACTATTGTGAGGAATGTATGAATATTACTTCTCCGACCAACTAAGGTAGGAATGGATATTACTTCACCGACTATTGTGAGGAATGTATGAATATTACTTCTTTGACCAACTAAGGAAAGAATGGATATTGCTTCACCGACCCTTGTGAGGAAGGTATGGATGTTACTTCTTCAACCAACTAAGGTAGGAATGGATATTATTTCACCGATCCTTGTGAGGAAGGTATGCATATTACTTCTCTGACCAACTAAGGTAGGAATAGATATTACCTCACCGACCCCTGTGAGGAAGGTATGAATATTACTTCTTCTACCAACTAAGGAAAGAAATGATATTACTTCACCGACCTTTGTGAGGATGGTATGAATATTACTTAACCGACCCCTATGAGGAAGGTATTGATGTGGGAAAAATTTCTGCCCACGATATTTAGAATCCAGTAGGGTGACGATGGGTCGGGTCGGGTAGTAAAATTCGACCCATAGGAGATGACCTGGAAATTTCCCATGGGCCAACTGTGCTGGTGGCCCAAGTTGTATAGGATTGGTTCACTTCATAAGAAGCCTAATCATGTTTGGACTGAGATGAAACGAAGAAGGCCTCCTAATGGGGCCTGATCACAAGCAAGTAAGACCAACAGTGGAAGGTCATTGAGTAATTTTTCGAGAACCCCCACGATCCTATGTATATAGAGAGACGTAACTGTTTTACGTTCCATAGTAGGATTATGGACGATTTTCATGAGGATAAAGAGGAGATCGTGGAGGGAGTGGTGGCTAATAAACGGGTTGTGTAGGATAAATGGTCTATATATGAAGATGGGTACTCTGTGGTTAAGGTAATTTCGTTTTACGTACAGAGAGATTTTTCACCATAAATAGACTAATTTATTCTCACGTCGAAGGTTCTTTGGCCGACACCACACCGGTATCCCTTGGAGCTAACTGGTTCTGCAGGTTCAAGTTGTAGGCTGTGGAGGTTTCTAGCACGTAGGGAGCTATTTACACATGTTGGAGATTTTTGATAGCATCATGTTGCGTCGCCTGTGGGAAACGAAACAAAAAGAAGTTCATCGTTGAGATGAGACAGTTACGACCAAGAGGAGCAGGTCTGAGTCAAGAGAGTGAAATCCCACTACATGCGAACACAGAAGCACCCATGGAACCTTCAGAAGGGGTTCACACCATTCCTCCCCCTGAGGTGCAGACCTCTGACTTAAGAATTGATGTTTTGATAAAGAAGATTCTTGTGATGAAAGGCGTGTTAAAGTGGATAGCCTAGCAAATTGCTGGGAATGTTCAACAACCTCCTCTTGTTAATAATGGCTTAAGGGAGCAGACAGAGTCACTAGAGTGTCTGGACCCACTTTTATAGGAAGAACGAGTTGTTCAGAAGGATATGAGTAGCCACCTAAGAGAGGTACGACTACTCAGCCAAACTGAGTTAGTAGATTCTCACCAGCAATATAGGGTCTTGGAGGGAACCGAGATGCCATTCACCTCAGACATCCTAGAAGTGCCTTTGTCAGACAAGTTCGACCCAACTAAGTTTGAAAAGTATGATGGGAAGGCAGACTCGATTGACCACATTCGGCAGTTCAGGTATATGGTAACACTCAATGGAGCAGGTAATTTTGCGCTTTGTAGAGCCTTTGCGACCACCCTAAAAGGATCATCCCTAGAGTGGTTACATACGCTGCCACCCAACTCAGTCTCGTCTTTTACTGACTTTGGGAAGCAGTTCTCAATACACACACACACACACACACACACACACACACACACACACACTTTATCACGTACCAAAGGTTGATGAAAGATGCTGATTACCTATTAGCCTTACGATAGGAAAAGGAGGAATCCTTGCGCCAGTATATGAATCACTTTAACAAGGAATTAACATGCATTGAGGGTTGTGACTCCAACCTCATCATAAATGCGTTTACCTCGAGATTGCGATATGGCCAATTCCAAGATTCTCTTACAAAACACAACCCGAAGAGCATGATTGATCTAATGGAGAGGGTAAAGCTTAATATGAAACTGGAAGACGTCAGGTATACGAGGGAAGGTAGAGTATCAACGAAAGATAACTCTAGATCCATTGAGAAAGACGACCAGAGAACTAAAGTAAGTACCTTGGATAGACAGAGAGAACGTCCCAGAAACATGATAGGAGCCAAACCTTCCACGCTTATGGATGCCGATCTCTAGAATCCTTCATGAGATCAGGTCCTCTGAGGTCATTCAGTGACCTCCTAAAATCCCAACAAAATCTAACAGGAAGAATAGGGTTAAGTATTGCGAATTCCATAAAGATCATGGATGTGACACTGATGACTGTTGGGACCTCCAAAAGAAGATCAAAAGATTGATCGATATGGGCAGTTAAGAGGTTATTTGCAGGAGCAAACATGAAAAAGGAAGAGTTCGAGTAGTGAAACTCATCCTGAGAACCGCAACAAAGAACGGAAAGACGATGACCCAAACAACACTTGTAGAGTCATCTACATGATAAACGCGACTAGTCCTTTCACTAGAGAGATGAACCGTGAACGGAAGAAGAAGGTCCGTGAGGCAATGGTAAAATGATATTACCAGGAGGTTGTAGCATGTAAATACGTCGCTAACTTTCACCACAAGTATATGGGTCAAGTTTTAGTATAGGTTGGGAGAGTAAGGGTATTGTGTTCATGGGGATTGGTTGAGACTATTATCGAGTACCGTGTTTATCATAACCTAACTTTATCTAGGAGATAAAAATGTATATAAAATTAATATAAACTAAACTAATATAACTAAATTTAATCTATACTAATAATATGAGATGTTTTAGGAAAAATAATTGTCTAGGGATTAACTTGGTTTACAAATACGTGTTTGATCTTGTTTGACTTTTGTTAATGGTGTTCGATCTATTTGACAATCTCTGTATCGTAAACTTGCTCACTCCCTCTCCCGAGTGTAAAGTGAGCAAATATGTGATTTCGTGTTGACGCCGAAGTCCCCCTCGAACGCCTTTTCTAACACACAATCACATGAGTCTCACCCCAACGTCATTGATTGCACACTTTCTAATGCTCTCCCAGGTCATTAGATTATCGTGTTGTGTTTAAACCTTAGTCTGAATCCGGGGTTACCTTTCTCGATTGTCAAATCCCGTATTCTCAATATATCTAAACAAGCATCTATGTATAGAATAACGGCAAACACAATCAACATAGCGAAGAAGAACCATAAACGAAACACCAAAATCAAAATAACCACATATTTATAAATATATTGTTAATCCCTAAACAATCCACGTTTAGCTAACGGCTATAACCGTATATACAATAAAGAATAAGCTAAACATGTTCAACAACTACCAAAGTTAAATAAATAAAATAAGAATGAAGAAACTTATCCTATATCCAAGGATTTGGCGCTTGAATCGTTCCACAATCGCTTCTCCTTCTTCTCCTCATTCGGGTTGTGAGCTCTCCCTCTAAAATCTCTTAACCTAACCCTAAGTATATCCCAAGGGTAGTAGAAGGCCGAAAATGAGAGAGGAGAGGGGATTGAATAGAGAAAATATCCTAAAAAATATTAAAAAAAGAATAATCTAAATCTGTGCAGAGGTGACCGCCTAGGTGGTGGGATTCACCGCCTAGGTGGTGGGTATGTCGGTTTGATCTTCACCGCAGCGGTGGATTCAGGACCTCTCTGCAGTTTCACCGCCATGGTGGTGAGTTTACAGCAGCTTAGGCCCATCTCTATATATTCACCACCTCGGCGGTGGTCTGGACGCCGAGGCGGTGGGTTGCCTTTCAGAATATTGCCCTCTTGCTTGTTTTCCCACCGTTCTTCCACCATTCTTCATCCGATATGATCGTTTATAATCCGTTATCATCCCTTTTTACCCCATACACTTGATGTATACCAAAAAGAATAAAAACATATTAAAACATATAAAAAGAACTATAAAAATACTCTAAAACTAACCAAACCGATTTGAGAATAAATAGATAAATCACACCTATCAAATACCCTCAAACTTGGAATTTTGCTAGTCCTCGAGCAAAACACTCACACTAAAATGAAAAACACAACTAAATTAAATAACAATGAACAACCTAAACACAAACAATTAAACATAACGATATGCGAGTTTTGAATTCTTCTAACGACTAAGTCATTTTTCCCTCAGCAACCTCCAGTTATATTGAGTTCAGGCGGTAAAACGCACCATGTGGTGTTCTAGAATTTTGACATTCAATGATGGTGAACATCATTCTAGATCCTGTCAACGTGTTTGTGTAAGACTCAATAATATAGTTATCCAACGACTGTATTAGATTATCCACCAACTAAACTCACGACTTAGACCGTATAGGACTAGGATTTCTATATGCCTGATTGGGGTCCACTCTCCACTAATGTAGGCTTGAAAGTTCATAAAGATCAGAAGGACTTGGTTCGGTTTTGGAATATTTGGCCAAGGGTATTTCAGAATAGAAAACGGGTTAACGTTGTTAACTTAACGTTACCCAAGGCTCAACGCTTGACACGTTCACTCTTGAAACCTCATAGATAAATTGGAAACAATCCCGAACAAACATTTAATATTGACGTACTCACTTGTCAAAAAGAAATAGAAATGAACTATATTTACATAGTTTTTTTTTTTCAAACTAACCACACCCCCAAGCTTCTAACAAGATGCTCCACCAGCTCATGTACTTAGTGGGCATAGAAGAACATTTCTAATAGAGACAAAAGACAAGTGAGCCACATCGGATCCTCGTAGATGTGATTGTCTTGAATTGATTGCGGTATCACGAGTTGGAATTCAAATGGTAAAAATTCACAATGACTAATGTGTGAATTTCTATCGCCGCTCCACACTTGAGGTGTTGCATCTTTATGATAGTCTTCGATCTCATCCAAGTACTTCCCGCTTGTCTCCGGTTCCTCGTGGTGGCTTTCGATGAATGTGGCTTGTGTATCTCCTAGTGCCACCACGTCTGACTCAGTCTCAATCAAGCAGATAAGCTGACCGATTTGCGTCTGCAAAGATGTTATGGTTGCATCGATTTTGGCACAGACCGTCTAGATATAATCAAGAGGATTCTCATGCAAGTTGATTCGGTCATTCGTCTCTCTCAAACTCTATGAGTCTCTCCCACGACAGTAGCGAATATTTATTCCAGATTGGGGGAAGACTCCTCATCTTGATCTGGAATGTCAATCCATGGCGCCGTAGTATTGAAAATTTGATAATCAAAGGCCTCCATGTATTCCAACAACCAATGGGCTTCATCCACGGTTAGTTGGTCGAAAGAGGTGGTACCGTTTCCTCTTTCAACCCACATTCTGGTTGCAGCTTGTAACCCGTCGAGGAAGTTTAGTAGTTGACACTCTCTAGGGAAACAATGGTTTAGAAACTAGAGTAGCAAATCCTTGTATCAATCCCAAACACAATAAAATGGCTCGGAATCTTGTTGAACAAAATGCATCAATACCTGCCGATCTAACATCGTCAAGTACCCTGCATAAGAAGCAAAAACAAAACTACAAACAAAAATTATACACAAAAGAAATGCCTAAAGTAAAATCTGGTCATTTACTCACAATATCGATAACAAACTAAAACCAATCCCCGGTAACGGTGCCAAAAACTTGGTAGCGCGTAAATACGTCGCTAACTTTCACCGCAAGTATACGGGTCAAGTTTTAGTATAAGTTGGGAGAGTAAGGGTATCGTGTTCACGGGGATTGGTTGAGACTATTATCGAGTACCGTGTTTATCATGACCTAACTTTATATAGGAGATAAAAATGTATATAAAATTAATATAAACTAAACTAATATAACTAAATTTAATCTATACTAATAATATGAGATATTTTAGGGAAAAGAATTGTCTAGGGATTAACTTGGTTTACAAATACGTGTTCGATCTCGTTTGACTTTTGTTAATGGTGTTCGACCTATTTGACAATCTCTATATCGTAAACTCATTCACTCCCTCTCCCGAGTATAAAGCGAGTAAATATGTGATTTCGCGTTGATGCCGAAGTCCCCCTCAAATGCCTTTTTTAACATATAATCTCATGAATCTTGCCCCAACGTCATTGATTGCACACTTTCTAATGCCCTCCCGGGTCGTTAGATTGTCGTGTTGTGTTTAAACCCTAGTCCGAATCTGGTGTTACCTCTCCTGAGTGTCAAACCCCGTATTATCAATATATCTAAACAAGCATATATGTATAGAATAATGGCAAACACAATCAACATAGCGAAGAACAACTATAAACGAAACACCAAAATCAAAATAACCACATATTTATAAATATATTGTTAATCACTAAACAATCCACATTTAGCTAATGGCCATAACCGTATATACAATAAAGAATGAGCTAAACATGCTCAACAACTACCAAAGTTAAAGAAATAAAAGAAGAACGAAGAAACTTAGCTTATATCCGAGGATTTGGTGCTTGAACCGTTCCATAATCGCGTCTCCTTCTTCTCATTCTCCTTTGGGTTGTGAGCTCTCCCTCTAAAATCTCTCAACCTAACCCTAAGTATATCCCAAGGGTGGTAGAAGGACAAAAATGAGAAAGGAGAGGGGATTAAATAAAGAAAATATCCTAAAAACTATAAAAAATAAATCTAAATTTGTGCAGAGGTGACCGCCTAGGTGGTGGGATTCACTGCCTAGGCGGCGGGTATGTCGGTTTGATCTTTGCCACAGTGGTGGAAAAGGCGGTGGATTCAGGACCTCTTTGCAGTTTCACCGCCAGGTAGTGATTCTCACCTCTGCGATGGTGAGTTTACAGCAACTTCGACCCATCTCTGCATATTCACCGCCTCGGCGATGGTTTGGACGCCGAGGCGATGGGCTGCCTTTCAGAATATTGCTCTCGTGTTTGTTTTTCTACCGTTCTTCCATCATTCTTGATCTAATATAATCGTTTATAATCCGTTATCATCTCTTTTTATCCTACACACCCGATTTATACAAAAAAGAATAAAAACATATAAAAAGAACTATAAAAATAATCTAAAACTAACAAAACCGATTTGGAAATAAATAGATAAATCACACCTATTAGGTGGTAATGTCATTGGTGAGAAATCTGGCCTAGTAATCATGTTTAATAATGAGGACTATAAAGGCATACCCTACCCTCATGACGATACCTTAGTAATAATACTTTGGATCTCTAGCTTTTAGGTGAGAATAATTCTGATTGACACGAGCTATTCTTCCAACCTCAGATGAAACACAAGCTCAACTAAACAACGTATTCATAAATTTATTAATAATCCCTAAATAACCTATGTTTAGCCAATGGTCATAACCATGTATACAATGTAAAATGGCGTAAACATGCTCTACAATTACCGAAATGAAGAAAACAAAGAAAAGAAACAAACAATTTACCCTATATCTGAAGATTTGGTGCTAAAACCATTGATCGATCACTTCCTCCTTCATCTTCCACCTCGAGTTGAGAGCTCTCCCTCAAAAATCTCTCAAACGCACCCTAAAATATAGTCTAAGGCCTTGCGGGGGTGATTCCACCGGAAGAGAGGAGGAGAGGAAGGGTTTAAATAGGCAAAATATCCCAAAAAATATCTTAAGTCTATGCAGAGCTAACCGCCGCGGCGGTGGGATTCACTGCCGTGGTGATGGTGGGTCAGTTTGATGTTCGCCGAGGCGGTGGAGTCGGCAATGGATTTGGGTGATCATCCTGCATTCTCAGCACTGCGGTGATGGATGTTCAGCATGATATGGTAATTCTCTGCATTTTTACCGCCGCGACGGAGGTCTGGACGCCACGGTGGTGGGCTTCTTTTAGAATATTGCCGCCTTACCCATTTTTCCACCGTTCTCGATACGATTTGATCGTTTATACTTTGTTTTCCTACTTTTTCATCCCACACACCTATTTTAATACAAAAAGAATAAAAACATATTAAAATGTAATAAACGTACTAAAAAACTAACAATTTTGATTTGGAAATAGAAAGGTAGATCACACCTATCAAATACCTTCAAACTTGGAATTTTGCTAGTTTTCAAGTAAAACACCCACACAATATAAGAAAATATAAATACTAATTACGAAACTGATAACTAAAAATGAAAAATCACTAAAATAAAAAATGTGCAAGTTTTGATTATCATCTACTGGCCAAATAATTTTCCCTCATTGGCCCCCAATCCTATCGAGTTCAAGTATAAATCACACCATGTGGTGTTCTAGAATTTCAAAATTCAAAAAAAGTAAGCGCCATTCTAGATCCTGTTTAAATGCGTGTGTTTTGAAACTCAAATATATAACTATCCGTTGATTAGATGGGATTATCCCTCAATATAGTTCATGTCTAAAACCTTTTAGGTACAGGGAATCCATACGCCAGACCCGGGATCCATTCTCCACTAATGTAGGCTCGGAGGTTCAAAAAGATCAATAGGGCTTAGATCGGTCTTGGTTTTTTTGGCCAAGAGTATTATAGGAATAGAAACAGAAAATCATTAAGATTGAACGATACTGGAGGCACAAACGCTTGTCGCTATCTCTCTCTCGTAACCCCACATAAACACAACTCTGAACAAGAATTTAAGAACTTTGTATTCACTTGTCGAAAGTAATGAAAATAAAAACTTTATTCACATAGTTTTTTTTTTTTAAACACACCCCCAAACTCATTCGAATTTCTATAATTTAAGGAGTGTGCAAAAAATGATTAAGTAACACACCCCCAAACATATTCGGATTTCTACAGTTTTAGGAGTGTGCAAAAATGATTAAGAAAATAACAAGTGAATACACTAATACCGAACCAATTCGAAGTTTGCCCTAAACCCAACCGCTCACATCAAGTAGCATATATGAATTCTAACTTGAGTCACTCAAATGTGCCTTTAATTCAGCGATATAGGTTTGGACAAAAATCAACTGGCCAGGGAATTTGTTTATATGTTCATAATTGAATTGGAATTTAGGCTTCGACAGGGTAACAAGGGATAATGATATCACATGGTAGGCTTCAAAAGGCTCAAGTGATCAAATGAATGCCTAAATCATATCTCCTAAACAACCTCGCCTAGGATTTCGCCTCGAATTTCCCCCAAATCAAGTTCTAGAATTCTTATTGTCATGAAATTGAGTGAAGGATAATCGGTTTCAAATCAATTAGATAGTGCTATATTAAGTTTACGTGCTCATGCATTTAGGATCTACAATAACTTTTACTAAGACGATACGTTAAGCACACAGAACACACATGAATGAGCTGTACGCTCGACCTTAATAAACAACCAGAAGATAGACTCATCATCAGGTAAAGGCCCAGATGATGTCAAAACTTAACACAAAACAACAACTAAACTAAACAACTAATCCTAAACAAGCATGCATACGATAAAAACAGTAAAACTTAACTAATAACATAAACACATACTAAAAACATATTACACATCACCATCAACTTAACACAGGCATTGCCCAAAATGACCTGTCAACGATCCTAATGACAAAATATAGCATGATATTGAAGACGGGGGTTTAGAACACGTACCTGGGAGGCGAGAGGATCTCGCCTCCATTTTAAGTCGACGGAGATGGATTTAATTTATTTTGGAACTTGGGTTGCCTCCCAAGAAGCGCGTGGCTTAATTTCCTCGGCCCGACATATGCCCTTAAGACTAGCGAGATGTTGTAATGATAAGAAACACAATAATACCTGTCGATGTAATATCTTCAAGCATCCTGCCACTTTCACCGCAAGCGTATGGATCAAGTTTTAGTATATGGACCTTTCGGTCGAGTATCATATCCACGTGGATTGGTTGAGATTACTATCGACTACCGCGATTATCATAACCCAATTTTATCTAGGCGATAAAATGGAATATAATTTAATACTAATTTAACTATACTAATACTACATTGAGATAGTTTTGAGAGAATATATTGTCTAGGGATTAGTTTCATTTACGAATACGTGTTCAATCGTGTTTTAGTTTATGTTAACGACATTCGACTTATCTAACAATCTCAGTTCGTAAACTCTCCCGCCACCTCTTCCGAGTGTAATACGAGGAAATACGCGACTTTGTGTCAACGAAGAAGTCCCCCTCAACGTCTTAATGACCCTAGGTCACGTGAGTCTCGCCCCAACATCATTGATCGCGCACAATCCAACTCCCTCCTGGGTTATTAGATCGTCGTATTGTGTTTACCCTATTGATAATCTCAGTTCTAAAACTCCCTCGCCACCTCTCCCGAGTGTAAGACGAGGGAATACGCAACTTTGTGTTAATGAAGAAATCCCCCTAAATGTCTTAACGACCCTAGGTCACGTGAGTCTTGCCCCAACATCATCGATTGTACACAATCCAATTCTCTCTCGGGTTATTAGATCGTGACGTTCGTTAACCCTAGTCCAAATCTGGGGTTTGTCAAACCCCGAATTCTCGACATATAAATCTAAGCATAATCAACAAACAAGAATGATAAACACAATCAAACATCAAAGAACAACTGCAAACGAAACACAAGCTCAACTAAACAATGTATTCATAAATTTATTAATAATCCCTAAACAACCTATTTTTAGTTAATGGCCATAACCATGTATACAATGTAAAATGGCATAAACATGCTCTACAACTACCAAAATGAAGAAGACAAAGAAAAGAAACGAACATCTTAGCCGATATCCGAAGATTTGGCGCTAAAACCATTGATCGATCACTTTCTCCTTCATCTTCCACCACGGGTTGAGAGCTCTCCCTCAAAAATCTCTCAAACTCACCCTAAAATATAGTCTAAGACCTTGGGAGGGGGGGTGATTCCACCGGAAGAATGGAGGAGATGAAGGGTTTAAATAGGCAAAATATCCCAAAAAATATCTTAAGTCTGTGCATAGCTAACCACCGTGGCAGTGGGATTCACTGTCACGGTGGTGGTAGGTCGATTTGATGTTCGCCGAGGTGGTGGAGTTGGCGGTAGATTTGGTGACCATCCTGCATTCTCAGCACCACGGCCGTGGGTCTCGTGCTGCGGCAATGGATGTTCAGCAAAATATGACCATTCTCTGCATTTTCACCACTGCGATGGACGTTTAGATGCCGTGGCAGTGGGATTCTTTTAGAATATTGCCACCTTGCTTGTTCTTCCACCGTTCTCGATATGATTTGATTGTTTATGCTCTATTTTCCTACCTTTTCACCCCCACATACCTGTTTTAATACAAAAAGAATAAAAATATATTAAAACGTATGAAAAACTTAATAAACATACTAAAAAACTAACAATTTCAGTTTGAAAATAGATAGGTAGATCACACCTATCAGAGCTCTACCTAACAGCTCAGCTCAGAAGATTGATGACTTTTTAGAACATCCAAGTGTTCTTCAACTAGCTGAACAAGTACGAGAAGTAACTTTCAATCAAGGAACAAAGAGGTTGATGATAGGCACGTTGCTAAGCAAATCCAAACAGAAAAAACTCATGCAGTTATTGGAAAGAAGTTTAGACGTGTTCGCCTGGGCACCAGAAGATATGGAAGGAATCAACCATGAGGTAGTGGTTCATCGGCTCGATATCTTGAGATCGTAACCATTAGTCAGGCAAAAGAGGAAGATGTTCAGCCTAGAAAAGAAAGAGGTGATAGAATTAGAGGTACAGAGGTTGCTTAGAATAAGGCATATAAGGAAAGTGATTTACCTAAAGTGGCTATCCAATCTAGTGCTGGTTAAGAAGAAGAATGGGAAATGGAGAATGTGTGTGGATTTCCCTGACTTTAACTAGGCATTCCTAAAGGATTGTTAGCTGATGCCCAAGATAGACCAAATGGTAGACACAACAACTTGGCGCAAGTTGTTATCCATGATGGATGCTTACTCAAAATATAATCAGATCCGAATGTACTACTAGGACAATGAATAAACAACCTTCATCACTTCTAGAGGTACATTTTGTTATAAAGTGATGCATTTCTATTGGAGAAACGCAGGGGTAACGTATCAATGATTGGTGAACTGCATGTTCTAAGAAAAAATTAGAATGACCATGGAGGTCTATATAGATGACATGTTAGTCAAGAGTGCCAAGAAGGAGGATCTCCTGGAGCATATGGAGGAAGATTTTGTGATCTTACAGAAGTCCAATATAAAGTTGAATCCTAAAAAATGTGCATTTGGTGTGACGTAGGGCAAGTTCTTGAGCTTTGTGTTAAATAAGACGGGAATTATGGTCGACTCTGGGTAAATAAAGGTTGTCCAAAATATGAAGTCCTCTACAATGATACACAAGGTTCAGGTGCTAACAGGAAGATTGACTGCTCTAAATTGATTCATCTCTAAGTTTACAGATAGATATGCCCATTTCTTTTAAAATTTAAGAGGGAGTAAGAACTTTTAATGGGATGAGGCTAGTAAACGAGCTTTGTAATCCATCAAGGACTACCTAGGATCTATCAAAACTTTAGCCAAGGTTGATCCTGAGATGAGCTCTACCTGTATCTAGCAGTTACAGTAGTTGTAGTTGTGCAGCGTTGGTGAAGGAATGCGCAGAAGGGCAGAAGCTAGTATTTTACGTAAGTAAATCATTGGCCCTAGTAGAGACTTGCTATGCTGAACTTGAAAAACTTGCTCTGGCCCTAGTAACTTTGGCTCGAAAGCTGAGACCTTACTTCCAAGTGCACGCAATCAATGCGCTGACTTCATACCCACAGAGCGTAGTGATTTACAGACCAGAGGCCTCAATGCGTCTTATGAAGTGCACAGTAGAAATTGGAGAATTCTACATTAAATTCAAGTCTAGAACAGTGATCAAAGGTCAAGTGTTGTTCGACTTCATCGCTGAACTGACCCTTCCAAAAGAAGCAGCTACTGAAGACGGAAAGTGTCCATTGATGCCAATAGAACTTTGGAAGTTGTGGGTTGATAGGATGTGGAGTTGGAATAATCCTGGAGACACCAGAAGAAGATCAGCTCAAGAGGGCTATACAATTAAGTTTTCGAGCATCTAATAACGAGACAAAATATAAAACGGATATCTTGGGATTCACCTTAACAAAGGGGTTGGGAGCCGGTGACTTGGAAGTGAGGTCAGATTTGTACCTAGTGGTAAATCAGATAAACAGGACATACTCAGTCAATGAAGAGAGGTTACGCCTCTATGTGGAGAAAGTGAAAGAGTTGATGATGGCCTTCCGTAGCTGCAAGTTCGAAGCCATTCCGAGGACCCAAAAAGAGAAAACAAATGCGCTATCGGTTCTAGCATCAACCTTTGGTCCAGATTAGCAATCCAAGGTAGTGGATTTTTGGAGTAGCCTTTTGTACCAGCTTTGACCGACTTTTGTACCTGTATTGGAGAGTTAGGACAAGAAGAAGATTGGAGAGTTCCACTGGTTTGTTACCTAAGAGAAGGAACGTTACCAGATGACAAAGTATCATCTCGAAAAGTTTTGTATAAAGTGTCAAGGTACATCATGATAGATGACAAGCTCTACTAAAGGTCTTTTACACAGCCGTTGTTGCTCTGCTTGGGACCAAAGGAAGCTGCTTATGTACTACAAGAAATTCATGAAAAGGTTTGTGGAAACCATCAAGGAGGAAGAACCTTGGCACACAAGGCACTTACGATCAGTTATTATTGGCTAATGATGCACATGAGTATACCAAAAAAGTGACAAATGCTAATGGTTCTTGAACAACATCCGAGTTCCAGCCCAAAAGCAAACATCGATTACCCTAGCTCCTAGAAATAAGAAATACTTGTGGTAATTGATTACTTTTCTAAATAGGTGAGAGCTGATGCATTTATCTCTGTAGACAAAAATGAAGTCCAAAACTTTATTTGGAAGTAAGTAATTTGTCGTTTTGGTATTTCGATAGTGCTGATATTAGATAATGGAACCCCATTCGGTGGGAGAAAGGTTGCATAGATGTATAATGAACTGAAGATACAACATCAGACGTCGAGCCCAGCCTATCCCTAAGGGAATAGACAAGCAGAGGTTACAAATCAGTCAATTAAAGAAGTGACTCAAAAAGTGATTACATGATGCTAAAGGCAAATGGGTAGAAGAACTGCTAACAATCTTGTGGTCCTACTAAACTACTCCAAGAACAACTACTGGGAAAACACCATATTCCATGACGTATGGGATGGAAACATTGGTTCCAATGGAGATTGGATTACCTTTGAGATGTGATAGCACAATCAATCTTGTAGAAAATGAGGATGCTATACGCCAAGAGTTGGACCACCTAGAGGAAAAATGAGACCAAGTGACATTAAGAATTGCAGTCTATAAATCAAGGATGGCAAGGATGTTCAACCATGCTGATGGCCCAAGAATTACCCAAGAGGGGGGTGAATTGGGTTTGAAAAATTTTTGCTAATTAATACTACTCATTATAAACTAAGTGTTTATATGATTGTGTGAAGTGCACAATGTATATTCAATCAAAACAATAATCACAAACACAAATATAAATAGTAGAGTTAGAGAGATTAACACCGATATTTATAGTAGTTCGGCAAAAACCCTTTGCCTAGTCTACTCCCCCAAGCTACTTCGATGATTTCACTATCTTTGATCTTCTTACGGGTGAAGACCAAACCGTCTATCGTTACCGCTTGAGAAGTTCTTATCCTAAGACTTTACAATCTAGAGTGAATATGTTTCATTCACAAATCTCTTATCTTGAGCAAAACCCTTACTCAAGATTTACAATCAAAATTCTCACTGTCTCACAAAATGGAGCTTCAATACTCACAAGATAAAGAACTCAAGAATCTATGTGTGTGAAACTATAATACAACAATCACTCAAGAAAATGAATCAAGAAAGAAAGAAGTGATGTTGCACAGAATTTTGCTTAGAAGCTTTTGTAATACCTTTTTTTTATCTTTGTAACTCAAGTGAATGAATGATACTTGGTGAGTTGGTTGAATCTTCCAACAATCTTCCTCCTTATATATATGTAGTGAATGTGGGGAGGATATCACAAATGAAGAGCTTGAGAGGATATGATCGTTGGGAGCTTCTCTTCAAATTGTCAAGACACAAATGTGAGGTTTCTCTCTATTAGCTCTAGGATAGTCTTGATTCCAACAACTTTTCTAAATAATTAATTACACCACAATCTCAACAAGTTGCACAATTCACGGATGTAATGAATACAATAATGGTTTTTCAAATAATTACATGTATTCAAAATTTGAATGTTGACATATTCTCTTAATTTCATGTGAACATGGTGTGGTAGATTCAATACTCAATAAATGTGTAGTGAAAGTTGTTTGGACTCATCTTAAGACATGCTCATTAATATGAGGAGAAGGTAGGTGATAAATTGATTGGGAGACAATCAAATTGTTGAGCATTTAAAATAGCTAACCTCACTTATAAAGTAAATATTTGTTTAATTAAAGGTGTTCCCACTGAGTAGTCTTGACAAATACATACCTCATACTTGCATACATACATGATCATGATATTGGGCATCCAAATAATCATGTATAATGTACTTTGTACATGTATACAATCCATTTGAGCATATACAAGCATTTCAAGAGGTTGAACACTTAGAACACATTTCACATGAAGAAAATAGAATTTTCAGAGTCTTTGAGCTAATCTGTCAATTAATCATAGATATAATGATAATAAACATATCAATTAATCATGTATATATCATGTAGACATATTAAGCTAATATATCATAACATAATTTGAACATTCCGAACAAGAGTTTATATGTAAATCTAATTTTTGTTTCATGACAAAAATCTGGAAATTGAGTTCTTAATACATTCAAGATGTTTTGATTAATTTTTTTTCAATTCAATGTTGTTTAGATAAAATTGAATGATCGTAAGATGTTTAACAATCATTATAAAGCATAGGAATCATGATACAATAATTAGATCAAGCAAATGTCGCCAAAACGTCAAGCCAAAAATAGGGCAAGAGATAGAAAATATTCTGTTGCAATGTAGTTGACTACATTTGGCACAAGTAGTCGATTACATGTGCTGCAATTCTTGCGACTTCTTGTTTTCATCCATTTTGGGTTTTTAGTCTCGGTTTGTGACCGTTTACCATTCTAAACATTTTTAAAACATGTGACAATGATATTCATGATGTTTAGATGATCCATAAATACAATGTACCTTATGATCATATTAAAAACGTGATTTCCCAATTTCGCACAATTATGATCAAAATGTGATTTTTTCAATTTTTTTATGTAATGATCAAACACATAATTCACATTGTGATATTTAGGCATATTGGACATGTTAAGATCAATATATCATAATTCTGTACACTTTTGGTGTGTGTGTGCGTCCTATAGAGCTCTGAGTTCAGTATCTTGCGAATATTATCGAAATGAAAAAATACTTTAATTTAAATACATACATTGCATACTTTTTGACTTGAATTCATCTCCATAATATGTTTCGGTGATACTCGGATGATTTATACTAAAAAATATTGTTAGTTCATTTAAAACATCAAATGTAGTGTTATCGTCAAAATCACATTTTATTCGGAGATCTTATGATTGAAACCGCTTAGGCTAACACATGCAGTACGCCCAAGGCACTTTGCAGTAGAAGAGCTGGTGCTTTGAAAAGTAATGCCACTTCGTCCAGAGGCTCGGTTAGGAAAATTAGCTCCCAACTAGGAAGGACCCTACAAGGTGGTTAAAGTGAATAGACTTTGGACGTACTGTTTGGAAGATCTGGATGGGGTATCGATTCCTCGTCCATGAAATATTGCGCATTAACGAAAATATTTTGTGTAAGTTTCTTGTTTTTTATTTTGTGGGTCTCTATAAGACTTTGAAGAAGAATTATTTTCCGTTTTGATTGCTAGTCATTTGAATGAGCAATAAGATTATTTAATTTTATAAAGAAGTTTTAATAAATGATCAGCCCTACGTCTATGACAATACAAGGTCTAAAACCGAGCTTCTCAGATTAGTTTATCCAAGAAACGATTGGCGACAAATCACCAAGTTTCAAAACTTAAAACCGAGATGCTCAGATCAGTTCGTAAAAAAAAACCGAGCTGCTCAGATCAGTTCGTCTAAGAAACGATTGGTGACAAATCACCAAGTTTCAAATTGGGAAGCAAACTTGTCAAAACGTTTTTGGTAAAGGTTCCCTATTCCTCAAAATAACTAAAGTCTGGATTTTGAAATGGGAAAAACAACCGTTGGGGGTAAATAAATCCTATAATCCAATGCAATCCATAATCTGTTCATTACTTAAACTTATTATAAAAGAAGGCAGGAGGTGTGTATATGGGCAGTCAATATTCCATATCATTCTTAATTCATGAAGGAGTATATGGACAATTAATATTCCATTTTATTCTCAGTCAATACCGTGTATTATTATTAGTTTATGAAGGGGTATAGGGACAGGTAATGCTCCATATTTATTCTTAATTCATTACGATATGATTATTATTCCTAAAAATTCATTCTACACGTTCAACCTCGTTGACAACATATGAAATCCAAATTTTTTATATATTATATAAAAATAAAGAGAGGTACATTACATATTTCATCCAACATAAATAAGATTTTACCATCACAGGAATCTTTCCAATGAGAACTTCTATTTCGTCTTGTTCAATAACATCCTTCTCAAGATATTGTTCTTTTCCAGTCTTAAACTTAATACTCGTTACCATGGAGTTAGTGTAGACCTGAACATGTGTTTGGACTTTAATCCTAACTGAATAAGTAATATTCTAAAGACGAGCATGCTTGAGCAACAAATTTATGAATTCTTTGCCACCATCCACTGTGAAATTCTCACTAATCTAGAAACTGGGTCATTCAAGGATATTTTGGGTCCCATATTTGATGAAGTCATTGTAGGAGTTTATTTGGTTATTAATAAGCCCGTACTGTTAAAAAAATGCTTTTGAGGTTTTTTTAACAAAAAAAAAAAGAAAAATTGTTAAGGAAAGGAAAAAAAAAAACTGTTCAAATACAAAAAAATAAAAATAATAAAATAAATAAATAAATAAAGATTTTAAGAAGTTTAAAAACTTATTCTTCATTTAACCGGGGCTAAAAGGGTTGGAGCTACTTCGACCCAGGAGAAGGTACATGACCTAAGTCCTCGAAGTCTGAGTTCGAGTGCTAGAAGTCATATTCTTCATACTGGTTTAATGGTTGAACCAAGGCTTATATTTTCTCATTTTTCTCATCGTTCTTCTCCTAGAGCTTGTCATTTCGCTTCTTTAGCAGGTCATTGTAGGTCTTATGGAGATATACTTGGCCCTGAAGCTCATTAATCTCCTTATCAACCATCTTTAGATGGCCCTAGAGCTCTTGAAGTTGGGATACCGCACAGAAGTGGGCAGTGTTTAGGGAAGCGAAGAGTGCACAGGCGTCTTCGATAGCACGAAGCTGAGGGTGCTCTTCGTTGAGAATATTGGCCATCATCAGGGGCTCTCTAAAGCAATAACCAAGCTTTTCTTCTTCTTTTTTTTCTTTCTACCTAAGAGACATCAAAAGCATCAGAGGCTAATGATGACAACGACATAACTTATATGAGACAGAAGGAAATAGAAAGAAAAATGAGAAAAATAGTAGGAAAAAGAAGATGAAAAAGTGTGATGGAATTTCAAGGAGGTTTGGCATTAAATAGCCAAACTAGTGTTCACCAAATGACAAAAAGGGTGAAACCAAATTGTTAAAATATTTATACTTAGTTGTGACAAATGAGATGAAATAAAATGACAGAAGTGAATATCGAGATAAAGGCAATGGTTTCCAAGATCAAATATGACGTCTGTTTAAAGCAGGTTATGATTACAAAGTGTCATAATTACAAAGTTGACAAAGATTAGAAATTGAAAAGACAGTCAACTAATCAAGATGTTCTTGGTTGGTCTGCGGTGTCTAGCTGAGGTGAGATATGTAGTTTGCCAAAAATTGAAGCTAACTTTCCGGGTGTAATCTGAGCTTGGTTAGATGAAGGACGATATGAGGTTTGTATTGCTGTTGGTCGAATGGGAACTTGGTTAGATGATGTCCGATCTGAAGGCTCTGCACTGGGTAGCTCTGTAGGAGTGAAACATAGCTCTTCTTCATCTCCGTGCTCCAAAAATCTATCCAGGAAGGTAAGGTTGAGCTCAAGATGCTCTTACTGAACCTGTGCCTGGCTGTACTTGAAGCCAACCAGTTGAATGTTCTCCCTGAGGTCTTCAAACTGCTCATAAAGTTGCTTAATTTTGTCGTCGTGTTCTTTCTTATTCTGCTCTAATGCCGTGCACAACTCTTCGATTAATGGTATGCTATTGTAGACAACCAAAAATAATTCCTACTCCTAAATATGAACTGTAGTAGTGTGAACAGGTATCATTCCCACAGAAAGTGCCTAGCCTAAATTTGTGCTACGTGAATAAAGATGAGAGAGGGGAGGGGGGGTTGATTGTACGAAAGCAAAACAAAGAAAATCAACAAGGAAAAATGCAAATTTAATACCGAATTCAATAAAAAAAACACACATTGGTTTAAGTCAACATCCACCTTCAGAATTTCACAACAGATCATTAATGCAAATTTATATCAATTCCCACTTTGAATATTCACCTTTGGAACTATATTCCAATCTCTCCTTACTTGTAGTTAATTAGAAAACAACTGATCTAATTAACCCTAACTACTAAATAACCCAAGACAAGAGCTAAAGGTTTAATCTAGTAACAACCTTAAGAATTAGAGAGATTGATGAAGCTAAACAACATAAGCACAAACAGTTGCATTTAATTTAGTTGAGTGTCCTCCCTAAGATCTAATAATTTTTGATGCAGCAAATGTTTAAATCTTAGTTGTTTCATAGATTATAGGGATCAAATAATTACGAATTTGATATCTAACATAACAGTAGATTGCGACGAATAATAAACTAGTAGGCCTCCTAGTGATTAAACGAAACAATCATGAAAATAGGCACAGAGGAACATTCGATACTCAAAATATAAATTGAATATTGAAAACAAATTAGATCTCACAGTTTTATTGATTCCAAAGCTCCAGATTCCTCCGACCAAGGGAAAAAAACTTAGCCACCCAAGGCCATGGAAGAGCACGAAGGAGAAGAAAGAGGAAGAAAGAGAGAGGCGTCGATTAAGGCTGATGATCTCTTCCCTATTTTACACGTTACTTATCATATATATTCAAGCCTACCAAACCTCCTAAAGATATTCTAAATATTATCCTAAAATAACAATATCCAAACCTAAGTAATTAAGAAAAATAAAATAAGAGTCATAATATAACAAGGAAAATGGTATTTTCTTCTGGAATTGTTTTGCACCAGATGTTGAATAAGTTGCATCAGATCTGGTAGTTATTCTAAATATTTTCATGTACCAAAACGTCAACAATGCAGGTTCAGTAATTTTAAGCCCGAGACCACAATGCAATCTAATTCTGGAAAAACTCAAAACATAAAAGTTGTAGCTATATTTCTTAGATTTCTATATCATCTTGAATCACCTGAATTAAAGTTCAGACGAGAAAGCTATGGCCAAATACAAATTGGTGTCAAAACTGCCCAAAACGCACGATTTATTCAGTTTTGCTCCAAATACCTCCATTTGTTTCCTAAATTAAAATATAAGCATAGTGAGTACAATTAGGCACAAAATAAGCATAAAATACTAACTATAAAGGAATAAATATATGGACATTTACGCACTTATCAATTAACTTAGCTTGGTCAGCTGACTTTACCTCTAGAGATGAACTCTTGAGCTTATCAAAGCTCAGTTCATTTGATATCAACTCTTTTTCTCTGCCCAAGTGCTGGAGGAAATCAGTTTTTTCCTCTAGTTCAGACTTCAACAAGTCAATCTTAGACTATTGTTTGTTGAGTTTCTCTGTTAATAAAGGGTTTTCGGTTGAAAGCCTACTGCTCTCAGTTAGAAGCCTATTGGTTTCGCTGATCAAGACTTGATTGTTGTTATGGAGAAACTCATATTGAGTACAACCAAATTATAGATCGGTCTCTAATTTTTCTTTAGATGACCTCTCCAGCACTAATTCGGTTTCAAGGGAAACCTTTGTCTCCTGGAGATCTTGGAGATCCTCTTCCAGTCGACTGGATTTTGTCAGCTAATGTATCAGTTAGGTATCCAGTTCAACCATGTCATCTAAGCTACCATCCAAGGCAGAAGACAGATGGATGCTCTGAAGAATGGATACATTTCAATTTAGAGAATAGCACAGCGAAGGACACGTACAATTCAAAAATAAACAAGAAAAGTAAATGAAATAACGAAGGTTACATGAAGGAGTGAACAAATGAGAGTTCAAAAGAGATATGCTTGGCTACGATTCTCAATCTTAGATAGGCTCTTATCCCTGGATTGATCGAAGAGAGTTCAAATTTCTTTGTCGAAGATCTCTTGGCGATTTGGAATAGAGGGGCCAGTCTCATTCAGTAGGTGACATATCTGCTCTCGAGAAATCCCTCGCAAGCTCTGAGATATAGATGTACCTTAGCTAGACACTGATGAGGTAGGACGAGGTCGAACGTTGATTGTTGTAGCCTCATAAATTTGAATGAGGGGAGCCCAACTGCTCGAGTGACCAATTCCAGTCCACAAACTTTAGTGAGAATTAGGATACGAGCGCTAGGGATAGGAACGGATACCACTCCACGTCGCCTCCTACTCAGAGGCTGTGAGTCATAGGAGTCTGATGATACTAAAGGGATAGACTGATGTGTTGGAGGCTAAGAAGTTCTTAGAGGAGCCACAACTGACTGAGGTGCTAGTTGAGGAACAGAGGTGGGCTGAGATGATTGTGTAGCTCTGTTGGGTGCCCTTTTCTTCTTTTCCAAAGCCAACATCTGCAAGTGGCTGACTTGAAATTCATCCATCTTTGGAGGTACGAAAGGTTTGTAAGTAAGCTATTGGCAGGATCGTTCCTCTGGCATCAAGAGTTTCCTCAATTCATTAATAACCTTTGTTATCAGATGAAATCTTTGGCAAGCACTTTCACCTGTGCAAACGTAATTTGTAAAGATTTGAGGATACCATAGAAGCAAAACCAATAAATTAAGGTTGGATACTAGAAAAATAGGAAGACAAATTACTTTGGAAATTGAAAGGTCGCAGTACAAAGGGGTTGCTCCATCTCATCAGAGGAGAATTCTCATTTCCCCTTGAAGAAGAGATAACTCATCTTCCATCCCTTTACAGCAGAAGGGAGGTCAGTGAGGAAGGACTATTGTTTGATGGAAAAATAGTAGTACCTCCCGGTGTCTTAGTGGAATTTAAGAGAGCACATACTCCTTACTATTTCTATTGTTAAAGGAACGTCATTCAACCAAGAGAGTGCAAGAGCACTTATGATCTGGCGAAACCTGTTAGGAACTAATTGGGCTGGGATGATTTCTAATTGACGGATTAGATTACGAAGGAATGGAGTGAAAGAGAGTCTAAGATCATATTCGAACATCCAGACAGAGGCCTATCTCATCCTCTTTGCAGGAATAGAGACTCTTATTTTTTGAAAGAACCCTAATTTTGACTAAAGAAGGGATATTGAATGCGTCCCAGAAGAACTTAAGCCATTCCTCATTAAAGTTGCTCACACCATGATCTCTCCAGTTCACTAGAAAATTGGTGGATAGATGAGCCTTGGTTATCGCCACCTCCGCGAGGAGAGGGGCCGGCGAAGAACTAGTCTCAGCCAGACTAAGCGAAGGGTTAAAAGCTATTTTTAGAGCAAAACAATCAAGAGAAAATGAAAAGTATAGAACGGCAAGACAATCAAACAATTAAGTGGTATGAAGAAGAACTTACGCTAAGAGGATAATATTTGTCTCACTTCTTCGAATTGCCAAGAATATCAAGGGGGAAAATGATGTGGGGGAAATTCTTGCCACGATATTTAGAAGCTAGTAGAGTGATGATGAGTCGGGTCGGGTAGTAAAATCCGACCTATAGGAGATGACCTGGAAATTGCCCATGGGCTAACGATGCCAGTAGCCCAAGTTGTGTAGGATTGGTTCACTTCATAAGAAGATCAACCATGTTGGGCCTAACATGAATAGAATAAGGCCTCCTAATGGGGCCTGATCACAAGTAAGTAAGACCAACAGTGGAAGGTTGTTGAGTAATTTTCTGAGAACCCCTACGATCCCATGCATGTAAAGAGTTGTAACTGTTTTATGTTCCATAGTGGGATCATGGATGGTTTTCATGAGAATGAAGAGGGGATCGTGGAGGGAGTGGTGGCTAATGAACAGGGTATGCAAGATAAATGGTCTATATATGAAGACGCGTACCATGTTGTCAAGGTAATTGCTTTTACATAGATTTTTCACCATAAAAATACTAATTTATTCTCATATTGGAGGCTCTTTAACCGACACCACATCGGTGTCCCTTAGAGTTAATTGGTTCTGCAGGTTCAGGTTACAAGCAATGGAGGTTTCTAGCATGTGGGAAGCTATTTACACGTGTTAGAGATTTTTAGCAACATCAAGTATAGATATTTCTTCTTAGACCAACTAAGGTAGGAATTTATATTACTTTATTGATCCCTGTGAGGAAGGTGTGGATATTACTTCTCCAAGCAACTAAGGAATGAATGGATATTACTTCACTGACCCTTGTGAGAAAGGTATGGATTGGCTTGCTACTGTCTCGTTGGCTGTCTTGTTTAATAATGTTTCGTTGGTTGTCTCATTTAATATTGTCTCACTGGTTGTCTCATTTAATATTTAAAAAATTGCTCCTAAAAGAAGATGCGTGGTGAATTTTGCTAAAGGTGGGGAGGATGACACTCGGTCAATCGACTCCTGGTTGCGAGGTGAATGATACTCGGTTAATCATCACCAACTGGTATAGAGGATGGCTGTATGGCGAGCATTTGTTACACGCTTGTTTATTGACTACTCGCAAGTGTACGAGGTCAAAATTTTAGTAAAATGTGATCTTGAAGATCGGGTATTGTATCCACATGGATTGGTTATCATTACTATCGAGTATGATAATTGTCATGACCTAACTTTATCTAGGCTAAAAAGAATGCATAAAATTTATATTTAACTAAACTAATTAACTAAATTATCTATACTAATATAATGAGATGTTTTAGGGGAAATAATTGTCTATGGATTAATTTGGTTTATAAATACGTGTTCGATCTCATTTGAATTACGTTTACGGTGTTCAACCTATTTGACAAACTCAGTTCATAAACTCTCCTGCCACCTCTCCCGAGTGGAAGATGGGGGAATACATTACTTCGTGTCAACGAAGAAGTCCCCATCAACGTCTTAACGACCCTAGGTCATGTGAGTCTTACTCCAACGTCATTGATTACACATAACCCAACTCCCTCCCGGGTTATTGGATCGTCGTGTTGTATTTACCCTATCGACAATCTCAGTTCGTAAACTCCCCTGCCACCTCTCCTGAGTGTAAAATGAGGGAATACACAACTTCATGTCAATGAAGAAGTCTCTCTCAACGTCTTAACGACTCTAGGTCACGTGAGTCTTGCCCTAACGTCATCGATTGCCCACAATCCAACTCCCTCTAGGGTTATTGGATCGTTGCATTGTTTACACTAGTCTGAATTAGGGGTTACCTCTTCCGAGTGTCAAATCCCGTATTCTCGATATATCTATCTAAGCATAATAAACAAACAATACGGCAAACACAATCAAACTTTGAAGAACAAACATAAACAAAATACCGAAATCATACGAATCACATATTTATAAATATATTCTTAATCCCTAAACAATTCACGTTTAACTAACGGCCATAACTGTATTTATAATTACGCACGAGCTAAACATGCTCACAAATTCCTAATTCAAAGAAATAAAGGAAGAAATCGAAGAACTTAGCCTAGTCTGAAGATTTGTCGCTAAGAACCTTTCAACGATCACTTCGGCATTTTCTTCTCCTTTGGAATGTGAGCTTTCCCTCTAAAACTCCTCAACCTATCCTTAGATATGTTCTTAGGATGGTAGCATGCAAGAGAGACCAAAAATGAGAGAGAATAGGGAATTATATAGGCTAAATATCTAAAAACAATCCTAAAAAATATCTAAACTGTGCAGAGGTCACCGCCTAGGCGGTGGGTATGTTGGTTCATTGATCGCCGCAGCGGTGAAGACAACGGTGAATTTGGTGACCATCCTACTGTTTCACCGCCTAGGTGGTGAGCTTCCAATAGATTTAGGCCTTCTCTGCATTTTCACCGCTTAAGCGGTGGGCTGCTATTTTGATTATTGCCTCCGTGCATTGTTTTTCCACCATTCTTGGTTCGATCTGATCGTTTATGCTGTATTTTCATACCTTTTTACCTCAAACACCTGATTTAATACAAAATGAATAAAAATGAATTAAAACATAATAAAACGTACTAAACATACTCTAAAACTAACAAATTTAGTTTGGAAATAGATAGGTAATTTACACCTATCAAATACCCCCAAACTCAGAATTTGCTAGTCCTCGAGAAAACCACACACACGAAAATGAAAAACACAACTAAATTAAATAACAAACAACCTAAAAACAATCTAAACAAAACGACATGTGAGTTTTGAATCCTTCTAACGACCAAGTCATTTTCCCTCAACAACTGCCAGTCATATCGAGTTCAGGCAGTAAAACACATCATGTGGTGTTCTAGAATTTTGATATTTAATAATGGTGAACGCCATTCTAGATCCTATAAATATGTTTGTACGAGACTCAATAATATAGCTATACAACGACCGGATTGGATTATCCACCAACGAAACTCACAACTTAGACCGTAAAGGACTAGGATTTCCATATGCCTGATTGGGGTCCACTCTCCACTAATGTAGGCTTGGAAGTTCATAGATATCAGAAGGACTTGGTTCGATTTTGGTATATTTGGCCAAGGGTAATTTGGAATAGAAACTGGGTTAACGTTGTTAACTTAACGTTTTACCCAAGGCTCAACATGTGACACATTCACTCTCAAACCCCCATAGATAGATTGGAAACAATCCCAAACAATTAATTTAAACCGACGTACTCACTTGTCAAAAAGAAACGAAATTTAACAATTTTTTTTTTTTTTTTTATGAACCACAACCCTAAACTTATTCAAATAATATGATTTCACGGGTGTGGTTAAAACGAAAGAAAAACGACAAGTGAGTACTTGAATACTGAACCAATCTGAAGTTCTCCCTAAACCCAACCGCTCACATCAAGAAGCATTTGCAACTGCTAATGTGATTCACTCAAATTTGTGCCTTTGGTTAAGCGATAAAGGTTTGGAAAAAGATCAACTGGCCAGGGTATTTGTTCGTGTATTCATAATTGAAATGTCATTTTAGGCTTTGACAGGGTAATGAGGGATAAACATGTTACAAGGTAGGCTTTAAAGGCTCAAGCAAAAAAAAAATGTCAAAATCATGTCTTCTGAACTACCTTGCCTAGGATTTTGCCTCAAGGTTCCTCTCAATCAGGTTCTAGAATCCTTAATTATCATGAATTTGACTAATCGATAATTGTCCTCAAATAAATTGAATAGAAATACATTGAGTCTATGTGCTCGTGCAAATTAGGATCTACAATAATTTTCACCAAAACCCATTGTCAAGCACACAAAACACACATGCATGGGTATTACCCTTAACCTCGAAAACAACCAGGGGGTAATATCACCAATGGGTAACGGCCCAGATGAACGCAAAACTCAACATGCACACAACAACAAAAAATAAACACAAACTAACCTAAACAAACATGCACACAAGAAAACAATAAAACATTTAACATACTATACTACACATCACTTCCGAACTTCAAACGAACAGTATTCTCAGCGGCCCAATCATCATTATCAGCATATGAAATTAAAGCATACTGATAAAGGGGGTTTAGAACACGTACCTGGGAGGCGAGAGGATCTCGCCTCCAAATCAAGTCGGATGAGATGGATTTAATTTATTTTGGACCTTGGGTTACCTCCCAAGAAGCGCCTGGTTTAATGTCCTTGGCCCGACACATGCCCTCAAAACTGGCGAGGTTTTACTTTGTTCAGCTCAATCTTTCAACGATACACCTCACCGGCTTATGTGCATGGCCACGCACTATAAAATGGCTCGAAATCCCGTTGAAAGGAATGCATCAATTCCTGTCGATCTAACATCAGCAACTGCATAAGAAACAAAAACAAAATTACAAACAAAAATTATATACAAAAGAAATGCCTAAAGTAAAATCGGGTCATTTACTTACAATATCAATAATAACAAAAAAATACAATCCCCGACAACGGCGCCAAAAACTTGTACGACGAGTGTTTGTTAAATGCTCGCGTATTGACTACTCGCAAGTGTACGAGATCGAAGTTTTAGTATAATGTGATCTTGAAGATCGGGTATCGTATCCACAGGGATTGGTTGTCGTTACTATCGATTACCATAATTGTCATAACCTAACTTTATTTAGGCTAAAAAGAATGTATAAAATTTATATTAAACTAAACTAATTAACTAAATTATCTATACTAACATAATGAGATGTTTTAGGGGAAAGAATTGTCTAGGGATTAACTTGGTTTAAAAATACGTGTTCGATCTCGTTTGAATTACGTTTACGGTGTTCAGCCTATTTGACAATCTCAGTTCATAAACTCCCCTGTCACCTCTTCCGAGTGTAAGACGAGGGAATACATGATTTCGTTTCAATGAAGAAGTCCCCCTCAACGTCTTAACGACCCTAGGTCACGTGAGTCTCACCTCAACATCATTGATTGCACCAATCCAACTCCCTCTTGGGTTATTGGATCGTCGCGTTGTATTTACCCTATCGACAATCTCAGTTCGTAAAATTTTCCGCCACCTTTCCCGAGTGTAAGATGAGAGAATACGCCACTTCGGATCAACGAAAAAGTCCCCCTGAACATCTTAACAACCCAAGGTCACGTGAGTCTTGCACCAACATCATCGATTGCCCACAATCCAACTCCCTCTCGGGTTATTGGATCATCACGTTGTTTACCCTAGTCCGAATCCAGAGTTACCTCTTCCGAGTGTCAAACCCCGTATTCTTGATATATCTATCTAAGCATAATAAACAAACAATATGACAAACACAATCAAACTTCGAAGAACAAACATAAACAAAACACTGAAATCATACGAATCACATATTTATAAATATATTCTTAATTCCTAAACAATCCACGTTTAACTAACAACCGTAATCATATTTACAATAAAGCATGAGCTAAACATGCTCATAAATTCCTAAGTTAAAGAAATAAAGGAAGAAATCAAAGAACTTAGCCTAGTACAAAGATTTGTCGCTGAGAATCGTTCAACGATCACTTTGCCGTTTTCTTCTCCTTTGGAATGTGAGATCTCCCTCTAAAACTCCTCAACCTACCCTTAGATATGTTCTAAGGGTGGTAGCATGCAAGAGAAACCGAAAATGAGAAAGGAGAGGGGATTATATAGGCTAAATATCTAAAAAATATCCTAAAAAATATCTAAACTGTACAGAGGTTACCGCCTTGGCGGTGGGTATGTTAGTTCATTGATCACCGCAGTGGTAAAGACAACAGTGGATTTAGTAACCATCCTGCAGTTTCACCGCCTAGGCAGTGGGCTGCTATTTTGATTATTGCCTCTATACATTGTTTTTCCACCGTTCTTGGTTTGATCTTATCATTTATGCTCCGTTGTCATACTTTTTCACCTCAAACACCTGATTTAATACAAAATAATAAAAAAGAATTAAAATTTAATAAAACGTACTTAACATACTCGAAAACTAACAAATTTGATTTGAAAATAAATAGGTAATTTACACCTATCAATGACATCCTGTCAATCGGCTCCGAGTTGTGGTAATGAGGAGGATGACACTCAATCAATCGTTTCTTGGTACTGTAGATGATAATACTCTATCAATCGACTCCAGGTAGCAAGGAGGATGATACTCTGCCAATCGGCTTCTGGTTATGTAGTTCAAATTTGTGAAGTACATTAATATTTGGTAGAACAGGTTATTGGTTAGGAAAACTGATTCCTGGGTTGTCATATCAATACAAGATTGAAAATGACTAGAGAATTCACAAAGGGCGAAGACCCGTGGAAAACTCAACACTTAATGGAGTTTATTGGATACATCCCACCTGGGATTGCTTGACGAGAACTAGAAAACTTCCTGGGGAAAATTTAACCTCGGATAAAATGTGTCCCAATCGTAGACTAGGGATCTATGACGCTTGTTTATTTCTAGGGATTATATATTTAAGTTTTGAATTTTTGCATTAATTTTGATTTGGATTGGTGCGAGTCTTCTATCAAGAAACTCTATAAGGAAAAGATCTGATATAATGTGCCCCAACTCTAGCTAGGATGAGTCTCATCGCAGATTCTAAATGAAGAAACCAGATATAATGCATCCCAGTTCTAGTTAGGGTGCGTGACTATCTCCTGAGCGTTCAAAGAATACGGCAGAGCCCACCTGGGTTGCCTCTATATCTTGAATTGAGCGCGCAATTGTAATATTTGTTTTAGTTTGGAAACTCTCATTGGGTTGTTTATGTATATTAGCTATTATTGGTTCTAGATGGTAATCGTCGGATGACCGAAACCTATTTGGGTTATCTACATATTTTGAGTTCCTAGGTTAGGAATCTAGTTAAAATGTAGTTCATCCCTTGTTGTGCTATCTCAGATTGTCAACCGCACCGACAAGGGCTTCTTACGTACCTTAGTAATCTACCAATGATTAGGTCAACGTGTAGTTCAAGCATATGTATCCTTTGTTGTCTACTTAACAAAAATATTAACTTCTCAAGGAAGTTAATAGGACTTCACAAGAGATGAGCCCTGATATAGGGCTGAGAGAGTGTCGTAATGCATAAATCTCTCTAACTTCGATTGGACCCACTTGGGTATTCTATGTACCTTGGTGATCTACCAAAGGCAAGTCGAAGCGCAGTATGCTAGGGATGGGGGAATTTTGTTTAAGGTTATGACCCAACCTATAAAGGTTTCTCGTATCCTGGTACTTACCAAGACTTAGGTCAATACCTAATTCTTCCTTGGCTAGTAGGGTTATATCCGAATTAGTGGGTTATTGGTATGGTTCAATCCCAATTGATTGGAGAATTTATTATTGAGCAACTCTATGGGGGTTTTGTTGTTTATCATGATTCAATCCCAATTGTAGTGGGATTTTTTTTTTTTTTTTTTTCTGTTGATTGTGATCGAACCCGTATTACGGGTCGCCTACATATCTCAAATAATTGAGAATCAGGTCAACACATATTTCATCACACATAGTTGGGCTTAAGCTTGTCAATCGAACCCGTGAGGGTTTTCTATGTATCCCTGGCTATACTGGGTTTCAGGCTGACACATGGTTCCTACATTTTTAAATTGTCAACCAAACCTATAATGGTTTCCTACGTATCCCAGAAGTTACTGGGAATCAGGTTGACACGAAATTTTCTCCAATCATACAATTCGTTATTATTAATAGTGTAAAGCCCTAACCTGCGAGCTAGGGAGGACACTGATTAGCTACAGGACTGCAAAACTAAATTAGTTTGTCTTGCTATTTGTCGGGGTGATGAACTTGAGATTTTACTGATTAAATCTCAGAATATACCTGGCTGATGAGTTCATTATTGTATTGTTTAAATATGAAGTTAGTATCTTAGGAGTTTGCCGGTTGGTGCAACCGCCTGGTCGTGTAGTTTTGTGTATTGTTTATGGTGAGAGTCATGGTGTTTTGAGGTGTTGTGCATAGTTGGTTTAGTGATGTTTGTAGGCGTACCAAATTGGCTTTGAAACCAACTATCGTTTATCAGGATCGTAAGTTATCGTAAAGGTATGATGGTATGGCAGAACCTTCAAGCATTTAAGGTAGGATGGTATGGTAGAACCACCGACTGTTTAGGGTAGTATGGTGTGGAAGAATCATTGACTCCTTAAGGTAGTATGGTATGGAAGAATCGTTGACTGCTTAGGTAGGATGGTAGTGTATAATCTTAGACCACTTAAGGTAGAACACTATGTTGAAATCTCTGTATAGGATGGTATGTAGATTCTTTGACCACTTATTGTAGGACAGTAGGTACCCTTTTCTGACTACTTAAAGATAGATGGTATTTCCCTTAGCTCTCCCTTTTTCGTATGTCGTTTGTTCTCTTGATTATTTACCTAAAAAGGAAAGAAAAACATGGACAATCAGAAGTCATAACTTGTTATGTAGGTTTGCTAGATTACTATCATTTTTTTATCTTCAATCTTTCTAATCCCGAAGGACTCTAAATAACCAGTCGAATTCTGATTGCACCTCATTTTGTGCGATTTTATACTCTGAAACTTAGGTTTGTTAATTTTTCGAATAGAATAAATTATTACAAATAGATTTATTTTAGTTTTTTTTCTATATTTATAAAAATGGAACAAAACAACGTTAAGTTGGGGCAAATCGGATAAAAAATGAGTAAACCATGACAAGCTAAACAAAAACTAAAGAAATTCGATCAAATCGTTCGATCCCTTAATAATATTGAAAATTGATTTATTTTATATGATTTTGAAGGTTTTTGAAAAGCGAATAAAATGGCGTGGAGTTTGAGAAAAATGGATTAAAAACAAGCAAACCACGACAACCCGGACAAAAGACGAACAAGATGGACTTCTATAGTACCGAATGAGTCTCTATAGTACCCATCGCTATAGTACTGCACCCAAAAAAATGGCGTTAAGCTGGGGCAAATCCGGTAAAAAACGAGTAAATCACGGGAAAAAAAAAAAAAAAAAAAAAAAAAAAAAAAGAGGAACAAAAATCAAAGAAACTGGAACAAATCGTTTGATCCCTTAACAATATCAAAAATTGATTTATTTTATAATATTTTGGTAGGTTTTTGGAAAGCGAACAAAATGGCATTAAGTTTGAGTAAAATGAATTAAAAACAAGCAAACCACGACAAGCTGAACAACCGACGAACAAATCAGACAGCTACAATACCAACACTACAATACGGCTAGTTGTTTTTGTATATTTATGAAAATGGAATAAAACAACGTTAAGTTGGGGCAAATCATGTAAAAAATAAGTACATCATGGCAAGCTGAACAAAAACTGAACAAAAACCAAAGAAACCAAAACGAATTGTTCGATCCCTTATCAATATCGAAAATTGATTTATTTTATATGTTTTTGAAAAGCAAACAAAATTGCATTGAGTTTGAGCAAAATAGATTAAAAACAAGCAAACCGCGGCAAGCCGAATAAAAGACAAACAAATTGGATAGTTATAATACCGAATGAGTTGCTACAGTACCCACTGCTACAGTACCACTAGTTGTTTTTCTATATTTATGAAAATAGAACAAAACGGTGTTAAGTTAGGGCAAATCAGGTAAAAATGAGTAAACCACGACAAGTCGAACAAAAACCAAGGAAATCGAAATGAATCGTTTGATCTCTTAAGAATAATGAAAATTGATTTTATTTTATATGCTTTCGTAGGTTTTTTAAAAGCGAACAAAATGGTGGAGTTTGAGCAAAATTGATTAAAAACAAGTAAATCATGATAAGCCGAACAAAAGATGAATAAGTCGGGTAGCTACAATATCGAATAAGTAGCTACAATACCCGTTGCTATAGTACCGCTAGTTATTTTTGTATATTTATGAAAATGGATCAAAACAGCCTTAAGTTGGGGAGAATCAGGTAAAAAATGATTAAATCACGACAAGTTGAACAAAAACCAAACAAAAACCAAAGAAACCAAAATGAATTTTTCAATCCCTTAACAATATCAAAAATTGATTTATTTTATATGTAGCTTTTTGAAAAGCGAACAAAATGCGTTGAGGTTGAGCAAAATGGAGTAAAAACAAGCAAACTCCAACAAGCCAAACAAAAGACGAACAAATCGGATAATTACAGTACCGAATGAGTTTCTACAGTACCTACTGCTACAGTATCTCTTGTAGTTTTTGTATATTTATGAAAATAGAACAAAACAGCGTTAAGTTGAGGCAAATTGGGTAAGAAACGAGTAAACCATCGCAAGCCGAACAAAAATAGAATAAAAACCAAAGAAACGAGAATTGTTTTTGTTGGCTTTTGAAAATCGAATATAATGGCATTCAGTTTGAGAAAAAATGATTAAAAACAAGCAAACCGCAGTAAGCTGAACAAAAGACAAACAAATCAGACTGCTACGACACCGAATGTGTCGCTGTAGTACCACTAGTTGTTTTTGTATATTTATGAAGATGAAACAAAAAGGCGTCAAGTTGGGGTAAATTGGGTAAAAAACAAGTAAATCACAGCAAGCTGAACAAAAGCAAAAGAAATCGGAACAAATCATTTGATCCCTTAATAATATCAAAAATTGATTTATTTTATGTTTTTGTAGGTTTTTGAAAAATGAACAAAAGGGTGTTGAGCTTGAGCAAAATGCATTCAAAACAAGCAAACCACGGCAAGTTGAAGAAAAGACGAACAAATTGGACAACTATAGTACCAAATGAGTCATTACAATACGTACCACTATAGTACCACTAGTTGTTTTTGTATGTTTATGAAAATGGAACAAAATGACATTAAGTTGGGGCAAATCGGGTAAAAAACGAGTAAACCATGGCAAGCCCAACAAAAACCGAATAAAAACAAAAGAAGCTGGAACAAATCATTCGATCCTTTTAAAATATCAAAAATTGATTTATTATTTATGTTTTCGTAGGCTTTTGAAAAGCGAACGAAATGACGTTGAGGTTGAGCAAAATGAATTAAAAACAAGCAAACCGCGGTAAGTTGAAAAAAAAAAACAAACAAATTGGATAGCTATAGTACCGAATGAGTCTCTACAGTACCGCCACTACAATACCGTTAGATGTTTTTGTATATTTTATGAAAATAGAATAAAACGGCATTAAGTTAGGGCAAATCGGGTAAAATACGAGTAAACCACAACAAGTCGTACAAAAATTAAAATAACTGATACAAACCGTTCAATCTCTTAACAATATAAAAAATTGATTTATTTTATGTGTTTTTGTAGTTTTTGAAAAACAAACAAAATCGCATTGAGTTGGAGCAAAATGGATTAAAAACAAGCAAAACGGCATTAAGTTTGGGCAAATCGAGTAAAATATGAGTAAACCACGACAAGCCGAACAAAATGCAAACAAAAACCAAAGAAATCAGAACGAATCGTTTGATCCTTCAACGACATTAAAAATTGATTTATTTTGATATGCTTTTGTATGTTTTTGAAAAACGAATAAAATGGCGATGATTTTGAGCAAAATTGATTAAAAACAAGCAAACTGCGGTAAGCCAAACAAAAATTAACAAATCGGACAGCTACAGTACCTCATCGCTACCGTACGGCTAGTTGTTTTTGTGTATTTATAAAAATAGAACAAAACGGCGTTAAGTTGGGGCAAATTGGGTAAAAAATGAGTAACTCACAGCAAACCGAACAAAAACTAATAAAATCAGAACGAACCATTTGGTCCCTCAACAATATTTAAAATTGATTTATTTTACATGTTTTTGTAGGTTTTTGAAAAGCAAAGCAAATGAAATTGAGTTGGAGAAAAATGGATTAAAAACAAACAAACCGGGGTAAGCCAAACAAAAAATGAACAAATCAAACAGTTACAGTACCGAATGAGTCGCTACAGTACCGCTAGTTGTTTTTTATATATTTATGCAAATGGAACAAAACATCGTTAAGTTGGAGAAATCAGGTAAAAATCGAGTAAACCACGACAAGTCGAACAAAAACCAAAGAAATCGGCACGAATTGTTCAATCCCTTAAAAATATAAAAAATTGATTTATTTTATATGTTTTTGTCGATTTAAAAAAATAAAATAATAAATGGCGTTGAGTTTGAGCAATATGAATTAATAACAAGCAAATCGCGACAAACCGAACAAAAGATTAATAAACTAGACAACTACAACACCAAATGAGTTTCTATGGTACCCATCGCTTCAGAATTTTTAGTTGTTTTTGTGTATCTATGAAAATGGAACAAAACAACGTTAAGTTGGTGAAAATCGGGTAAAAAACGAGTAAACCATGACAAACTGAATAAATATCAAACAAAAAAAAAATCGAAACAAATTGTTCGATCCCTTAAAAATATCAAAAATTGATTTATTTTATATGTTATTGTAGGTTTTTGAAAAACGAACAAAATAGAGTTACATTTGAGTAAAATGGATTAAAAATAAGCAAATCATGGCATGCCAAACAAAAGATGAATAAATCGGACAACTACGGTATCAAATGAGTTGTTACAGTACCAAATGAGTCACTATAGTACCCACTGTTGCAGTACCCCTAATTGTTTTTGTATATTTATGAAAATGGAATAAAACGGTGTTAAGTTGGGGCAAATTGGGAAAAACATTATTAAACCATGGCAAGCCGAACAAAAATGGAACAAAAACCAAATAAACCGAACGAATCATTCGATCCCTTAACAATATCAAAAATTAATTTATTTTATATGTTTTTGTTGATTTTTGAAAAAGGAATAAAATGGTGAGAAAATGGATTGAAAACAAGAAAACCGCAGCAAGTCGAACAAAAGACAAACAAATCGGACAACTACAATACCGAATGAGCCACTATAGTACTGCTAGTTGTTTTTTGTACATTTATGAAAATTGATAAAACAACGTTAAGTTGGGACAAATCGGTTAAAAAATGAGTAAACCACGGTATATTGAACAAAAACTAAACAAAAATCAAAGAAATCAGAATGAATCGTTCTATCCCTTAACAATATCAAAAAAATTGATTTATTTTAGATGTTTTTGTCAGTTTTTGAAAAGCAAGCAAAATGGTGTTGAGGTTGAGCTAAATGAATTAAAAACAAGTAAACCGCAGTATGCCGAACAAAAGACGAACGAATCAGATAATTACAATACCGAATGAGTTGCTACAGTACCTACCACTATAGTACCGCTAGTTGTTTTTGTACATTTATGAAAATGGAACAGAACAAAATTAAGTTGGGATAAATCGGGTAAAAAACAAATAAATCACGACAAGCCGAACAAAAATCAATGAAACCGGAGCGAATCGTTTGATCCCTTAACAATATCAAAAATTGATTTATTTTATATGTTTTTGTAGGGTTTTAAAAAACAAACAAAATGGCTATGAGTTAAAGCAAACAGATTAAAAACAAGCAAGCCGAACAAAAGGCAAATAAATAGAACAACTACAATACTGAATGGGTCGCTACAATACCCACTGCTACAGTACCTCTATTGTTTTTGTATATTTATGAAAATAGAACAAAACAACATTAAGTTGGTGCAAATCGGGTAAAAAATAAGTAAATCATGGCAAGCCGAACAAAAATCGAATAAAAACCAAAGAAACGGGAATGAATCGTTCGATCCCTTAACAATATCAAATGAGGTAAAACGTAAATTCTCCCTGAAGGATATAAGAGTTACTCCTAATCCCTTGTATTTTAAATTCATTAAATTTGTTAAAGATGAAGAGTCTCGACTTGCCAAATAGGTAAGTTGGTAATTGTTTCTAAGACCTATTTTAAATGATGAGTTCACTTGTCGTCTTAGAAATAGTGCACGCTGATTATGTGAATCACATGTAGTTAAAGTGTATTAACATGGTTTTATAATGTGCTTATATCTAGTAGTTATCGTGTGTTTGATTTTGAAACATGTTACGTGATTTAGAAAATAAGTTAAGTGAATTGAGCTGATATTTTATGCATTTTATCTTGATTCATTATAATGCATAATATCATGATATATTATAGGTTTTCAAATTATCATATTTTGGAAGGGTCTTTAGAATTTTAATATGCATGTTAGTATTAAGATTCATGTTCTTATGCGTAAATAATTATTTGTTTACTAGAAACATATTACTTGAGAAGGCTCAATCTGAATTAATTGGTTGATAGTATTAAAATTGTTTGGAATTTATTAGTGATCATACATGATCTTGAGAATAATTGATAAATATATGTTCACTTGATCTCTACTAATGATCTTCTTCCAAGTATGTTTTAAAGAGTTCAAGGTTATAAGATTACTCAAGGAGAAACAAATATTCATACCGAAACTCAAAATTGAGTCAAGAATAAGAATGAGATTGATTTAAGGAGATAATTGATTAGAGTTGAATCTTCATTCAGCTCAGTAGTAAAACAATCTTATATGATTATGTGATAAGAAATTATCATCTAATTGACTCACATATCTATGAATATCTTGATTATATGCCTATGAGGAATTACATTGTTAGTTAATACTGATTTATTGATGAAATGTTTATTGCTAAGAAATACTTGATAAAATCAGTATTAATCATGATCTTACCAATCGACATACTGTATGAATTTAAGCTTACATGATTAGTATCACTTTATGAGATCTCATTAATTTATTTATGATATCATGTATATGATCGTCTCAATATATATGACATTTCAATCTATTGCGTGTAGATATATCGGCATTAAGTGTTTGACATACAATAAATATCTCTTGTTCTATAAATGATTATTATTCTAAAAGAGAGATAAAATTTTATGAGAGAAATATGCACTTATCCGTATTTATACATGCACTAGATTTATGACTGGTAAATTATTCTTGAGATATACTTCCTATTCTAGTGCATTAAAGATTACATGACTTGATTATATCTAATAGGAAGACATTTTTTGGTATCATGAGTAAGACATGTGGACTTAATTGAAATTATATGATTGCATGGTATATTGTTGAAATATGTTGATTGCCTCAGGTTTATTCTCCGAAGCATGAATTTGTTTGTTTATAATTGTATTGGGAGAGAAGTTTTGATAAATAGGGCAATAATGTGTTATGTTTAAATTGAAAAAGATGATATTGAATATTATGATACATTCGATTAGCTTGTTGATGTATTCACTAAACCTCTAGCGGAAGATTAAAGCTCATGAAAATCATTTGAGGATTAGGTATGCCTAGGCATAACGATATATGTCTAAAGTGATTTTTTGGTTCCCCTTCCCCACTTTTTGAGATGACAAAGGGGGGAGAATTTATTGATGTTTCATTGAATAGCTTAAGGAGGGAGCTTGAATTGTTTTGTTAAATATCTTAAGGTGGAGTTAGAATTATTTATCATATTTTGAAATTTGTGCTTTGTTGAATATCTTATGATTATCTTCATGACTATGCTTTAATAAGTTATAAAACCAGTCCTCGGATTTAGGGGGAGCGCAGTTACATATTACTTTGAAAAAAATATCAAAGTTAATTGTTATCATAAAAAAGGAAGAGATTGTTGATCCTAAGATTTTGATGAACAATTAAATGTTGATGTTTTTTGTGGAACTAACAATTTTATTGAGTGTTTCAGTTTATTAGTTCTAGTGAATAGATTATCATGAAGATATTGAGAAGAATGCTAAATGGATGCTAATGACATTGACAAAGATGATGCATGTTAAGAGATCGAAGAATTTGAAGAATCTAGGGAAAATAACTCAGGTTAAATTTTTACTCTTAATGTATTCCGATTTGGATCACACACGACAAAAAATATTTTTACAATTATGTGTATTTTTTAATAGGATCCTAATTAGCTAACATATTTACTCCTATGTGTAATTGAAGAAGAAATATTGATTTAAGAAATATAAAAATTGACTTTAAGGATTTAGTAGAGTTAACCGAGAAAAGAAATCGGTTAAAGGGGCAAAAACGTCGAAGAAATTTAGTAGAAAATTAATTAAGGAGAGGTGTTCCAGTAGGGTTGGTCAACTGATCAACATAGATCGATCATCCGATGGAATGGAGCTGGGAAGAAGATTCAATCCCTGAATTGTTCGGTCGATAGGTAGGTCGACTTATGAAAGTGAGACAAACTCTCTGAATCTTTCGGTCGACAGGTAAGTCGACTTATTGTTAAAAGATGAACTCTCTGAATCATTAGGTCGACAAGTAAGTCGACTTGTGAAATTCTCTGAATCGTTTGGTCAACAGATACTTAATGGGCGGTCGACTTATGGCGAAGAGATTTTGGCATAGCTTATGTCTTGAATTGGGCGGTAGACTGATGGGTGTTGGTCGGTCAACCGATAGCCAATTTCAGGAATTGAGGATTTCATGGTTTTGATTCAAAAAGTAGTCGTTACTAGCCGTTTTATGGTTGAGATATGCGAGATATCTTATGGATCTGATAGATTTTGAGTTATTTAGTTAATATATTAATATCCCTATAGATATAGTTCAAGTATTTTGGATATCTCTCAATTTGGTTCATGTTATTCTTTCTATCTTATCTAATTGATATTGATTATAAGTTTGAGGGATTAAATTTAATGTTTTAACAGATATAATTAAGTGAATTATATCAGGAATGAGTTTTAATAATATAAGGGGGCTATTGGAGTAATTATTTATCATAAAATGTGGGAACCAACCGTTAGAAGGCTTGTTCTAATCCCCTATAAATAATCCTGCGTTTTTTAGGTTTAAAAATTCCATAAATTTAATCCTGAAGAGTTATTCAGTTTTTGTGCTTTCTAAGAGTTATCATAGTGATAGTATTGTGAGAATTTTCTTAAGAATCATTCTTGAGATATTTTGAAGTGTATTATTGCTGATTGTCGACTTGAGGTTTCATTGCTAATTGTCGACTTGAGGTTTCATTGCTTATCATATTTATCGGTGGATTCCTGGTGAGATTGTTCTAAGTTGATTACTATTAATTGATTGTTTACTATTATCATATTTTACTTGGAATTTGATCTTTGAAATTGTTTTCCTGTTTTTAAATTGAAAATTATTTTTGAAACAATTTCTTAAGAAAATTTGATTACGTGCTAAATTGTTTGCTACTCATTTTTGTTTAAAATCAAAATTTGAAATTCTCACCGTATTTCTATCACTAGTATCGGGACATTAATCGAGTTCAAATTTATCTGGGGTGGTAGAAGCTTCAAGTGAGAAAATCACTTATCAATTTTGTAATTGGTGAGTTGAGTGTCAGATTAGATACTATTAGGAGTATCTAATCAAGGGTAGCTGGTTTCAATCTCTTCCAGTAAAGAAATTAAGGTTTTGATCTTTACCGAAAGTATAAAAAGATTAGGTGTTAATTCTTCCTTGATAGAATTAATTTGAGTGATTTTGTAACGGTTCAATCCTTAACAGGTAAAAGGATATTTGGAACATTTTTGTGAGGTTTGATTCTTAGTCTAAGTATAAAAAAATTAGGTTAATCTTTAGCTTGTGAAAAAGATAGGGTTATTCATGAGCCTGTGAAAAGGAATTGTAAGGGTTGATTTTGAGCCTACGAAAAGAATCGTTTTGTAAGGGTTTGGTTCCTGCCTGGTTAAAGGGATCATAGAGATTAGTGGGTGTGACTCTCTGCGGAGCTCAGGGGACTAGATTAGCCTAGAATAGCTTGGTGAACCAGTATAAATTTCTGATGTGCTGCATTATTTTATTTATTTATTTTTGTGTTGTTTGGTTTGAACCTAGTTGATACTTAATTTCCGCTGCAATACAGATAATAATTAATTTAGGGTAAAAATTAATTATTTGATTTTTGAAGTATTTTATTTTAATTAATTTTTATCTACCCAATTTACCCCCCTCTTAGGTAGCTCACTAGGCCAACACAGGCAGTTACAGTACTGAATGAGTCGCTACAATTCCCACCGCTACAGTACCGCTAGTGTTTTCTGTACATTTAAGAAAATGGAACAAAACAAAGTTAAGTTGGGGCAAAATAGGTAAAAAAAGAAGTAAACCACGACAAGTTGAACTAAAATTGAAGAAAACATATCGAATCGTTTGATCTTTTAACAATATTAAAAATTGATTTAATTTATTTGTTTTTTTCTATTTTTGAAAATAGAACCGAATGGCGTTGAGTTTGAGCAAAATAGATTAAAAACAAGCAAATCGCGACAAGCCGAACAAAAGACGAACAAATAAAAAAACTATAGTACTGAATGGGTTGCTACAGTACTGCTTGTTGTTTTTGTATATTTATCAAAATAGAACAAAACGACATGAAGTTGGGGCAAATCGGGTAAAAAATGAGTAAATCACGGCAAGACGAACAAAAATCGAACAAAAACCAATGAAATCGTAACGAATCGTTTGATCTTTTAACAATATCGAAAATCGATTTATATTATATGTTTTTATAGATTTTGAAAAAGCGAACAAAATGGCATTGAGTTTGAGCAAAATGAATTGAAAACAAGCAAACCGCAGTAAGCCGAACCAAAGACGAACAAATCGGACATCTACAGTACCGAATGGGTCGCTACGGTGCTCATTGCTACACTACCGCTAGTTATTTTTGTATATTTATAAAAATGGAATAAAACAGTGTTAAGTTGAGGCAAATAGGGTAAAAAATGAGTAACCATGGCAAGCCGAACAAAAACCAAACAAAAAATTCGATCCCTTAACAATATCAAAGATTGATTTATTTTATATGTTTCTATAGGTTTTTGAAATGCAAACAAAGTGGCATTGAGTTTGACCAAACTAAATTAAAAACGAGCAAACTGCTGCAAGCCGAACAAAATACAAACAAATCGGACAATTACAGTATCGAATGAGTCACTACAGTACTACGCCGATATAGTACCACTATTTGTTTTTGTATATTTGTAAAAATAGAACAAAACGACATTATGTTAGGGCAAAGCAATTAAAAAATGAGTAAACCACGGTAAGTTGAACACAAACCGAACAAAAATTAAAGAAACCGAAACGAATCTTTCAATCCCTTAACAATATCAAAAATTGATTTATTTTATATTTTTTGTAGGTTTTTGAAAAAGGAACAAAATGGCGTTGAGTTTAAGCAAAATGGATTAAAAACAAGCAAACCGCGGCCACAAAAGACGAAGAAATTGGACAACTACAGTACTTATTAAGTCACTACAGTACCACACCGCTACAGTACCGCTAGTTGTTTTTATATATTTATGAAAATAGAACAAAACAACATTAAGTTGGGACAAATCGGGTAAAGAACGAGTAAACGACAAGCCAAACAAAAAACGAATAAAAATCAAAGAAACCGGAACTAATCGTTCAATCCCTTAACAATATTGAAAATTGATTTATTTTATATGTTTTTGTAGGTTTTTGAAAAATAAAGAAATTGACGTTGAGTTTGAGCAAAATGGATAAAAAAACAAGCACATCGCGGCAAGCCGAACAAAAGATATACAAATCAGACAGCTATTGTACCGAATGAGTCGCTACAGTACCCACCGCTATAGTACCGCTAATTATTTTTTTATATTTATGAAAATGAAACAAAATAGCGTTAAGTTGGGGCAAATCGGGTAAAAAACGAGTAAACTACGGTAAGCCGAACAAAAAGTGAACAAGAACCATAGAAACTGAAACGAATCATTTGATCCCTTAACGATATTGAATTTTTTTTTTTTTTTGTAGGTTTTTGAAAATTGAACAAAATGGTATTGAGTTTGAGCAAAATGGATTAAAAACAATCAAATTGCGAAGCCGAATTAAAAACGAACAAATCGGATAGTTACATTATCGAATGAGTCGCTACGGTACGGCACCGCCACAATACCGCTAGTTATTTTTGTATATTTATGAAAATGGAAGAAAACGGCGTTAAGTTGGGGCAAATTGGGTAAATAGTGTTTGACTCCCCTGTAGTTTCTCAATTTCTGTAATGATAATTAATAGGTAACTAATTCTGCAGTTTCTCAATTTCCTTACTTGACTTTAGTTATTGATACTATATTTTTGTTGGAGGAAAATTAATGTCGTCATCAAAGCCATTATCAAGTGGAAGAATGCCGTCATGAAAGTCACCATCACCAAGTGGAAAGATCAAATTTCACAATATGTTATGTCCATGTGGTTGTAAGGCAGAATTAGAAGTAAGGAATGAGAAATTGGTATAAAAATGCCTTGGTGATATGTGTAAATTCTCTGAGCTATGGGAAGATGCTGCTGCTGACCCTAATAGACAAATCAAGTTTTATAATTTGCCGTGTGGGGGGGGTCAATACAAGAATATATATTAGTGATACTGTTAAAAATCTTGATAGATTGTTTTATGAATGTGGTGAAGACACATGTGATAATAAAAAATTTTGTTGGTTGGATGAGGCCTATTAGGATAAGATTAATCGCAAGAGGAAGGCCAATGACAATGACATGGGGGAGGTTTCTTCAAGTATCCTAGAAGGTCAAAGTGTAGTTGTGACCATCTCTTGCTTTTTTTAAAAATATTGTTGAACTAAATTCAGCACTGAAGCTGCTATTAGTTTTAATTTTAGTTATAGTTTTATTTACATATATTAAGTTATTTGATTAAAGATTTTATTTTGTGCATTTTGCTAGTTATTATTGTCAAGTTGACAGGAAGCAGGGAAGGACAAAGATATATACAAATATTTTTGTTGGGTGGCAACATTTTTGTAATTATAATTAGTATGTAACTAATTATGGAATTTAATTTATGAAACTAGGAATAGTGTTGGCTTAAACTGGAAGCTTTTTCTTCTTACACTCTTAACCGAATTCAAAAATCAGCATTAGAAACCCCGTTTGTGTCTCTAAACATTTCCAAATCAAATGTCGTTTATCAAATTTATAACCTTTCTTTCGAAGTAACAGTTTAGATGGAAATGTGACTCCTGCTTGTTCTTACCGAGACTCAAGCTCATTCATGGCTTGATTACAAAGACAGAATATGCAAGTTTAGTTCCAATTGTGTACCTGAAGTTGTAGTTTAAATCGAATCAACTAACCCTTGTTCTTATTCTTCGGCCAAGTTAATTTGCGGATTCCAAATAGCAATAATGACTTAGGATATACAAGTTCATAAAAAATAGCAAGTAAAAAATCATAGAGTAAATTGCATTCAAAAACATGATTTCTCGATGAACTTTATGTGTATATTTCTACATCTGGATAACAAGATTCAATAATGAAGTAAACCTACAGCATTCACTTTTAACTGAATGAATTACCATGTCATTCCAGGGGGTATTTCCCCCAGTAACAGGAGGGGTGAACACCCTCCGCAACAGGGGTGTTGAGGGAAGGAGAGAGAGAGAGAAGTGAGTGAATAAAAAAAAAAAAAAAAAAAAAAAGAAAAGAGAGAGAGAAAATGGTTAAAAATGAAAAAATATAAAATTACTATTTTTCCCCTTCATTTTGTTATTTTGACAGAATTTTTGACAAAAAGATTATTTAAAAACATGTTGACACGTAGAAAATTTAAAATAAAACGTGCAAACTTAGAAGGTCTACTTAAAAACGTGTCAATAGTTAGAAGATTTAAAATGTATTTTTTTCTATTTTTTTATTCTTGTTGGCCATGTTAAACTTACAAATAGAACATTAAAATAATAGTTTTTTTTTTCTTTTTTTCTTTTTAACAAGTGGTATATACATAATGAAGAATGATTTGAAAAAATAATAGCTTTTTCGTTTGTTATATATATATATATATATAGATATATAGATATAGATAGATAGATAGATAGATTGATATATTACCTAATAAGAAAAAAATATGAAAGTCAAAGCTGATCTGTTCCCATCCATTGAATAATCTGCAAAATCATCAAGTACCAAACAAAAAACTGGAAGTCATTGAGAAAGAAAAAAGGGGAGCTAATATGTTCTCATCCATTGAATAATCTGCAAAATCATCAAGTAAAAAAGAAAAAACTGGAAATAATTGAGAAAGAAAAAACCGGAAGTCATTGAGCTTGTGAAATTAAAAAACCATCATGTCATCATATTATTGTTTAATCATTACTGTCAAGTTATTCTTAATTTTTGTGTTATAAATTGAGTACAACTTTTGTGTTTTAAATTTTATAATTTTTGTATTATAAATCGTGCTGTTTTGATTATTATTATTTATTTATTTTTGTATTTTTTTTTTTTTTTTTTATAATCTTTAGTCGATCTTCATATAGTAATAATGATTGTGAAAAATTATAATGTTTTTTCCTTAATAAAACTATAATAATAATTTTTTAATAATAATGATTGTGAAAAAATTATAATAATAATGTATTTTCCTTAACAATTGTTAATTATATTGTATACATAAATTTTTTCATTGTCATTGTCTTTGTAATGCTCAGGTGGATTTTTTTTAGTTCGTTCACTAATTTTTCATTAGTTCACAATCATAAGAAGAAAGATGTTTATTTTATAATTAGATTTAATAGAAACTTTAAATAAAAAGTAAAAACAAAAAAATAAAAAATAAAAAACAAAAAAAAAAACAAACAAACAAAAGCATTAAAACGCAAGATACTATAAATTATTATATTTATAAATTTATATTTGTAGAGGATTTTATAAATTATTACATTTTTAAGTTATATAAATTATTATATTTTTTAAATTATTTTTACATAATATGTTATTTCAAAAATAATACTTTTATAAAAAAATGAAAATATGTTACCTCAAAAAAATTTCAAATTAGTATCTTTAGAAGAAATTTAAAATATTAATAACTTAAATTTATATAGTAAAATTTAAATTACTTTTTCATGCATAAGATTACAGTAAGGTATTTTTGAGGTTAATGATCATCAACATCATGTCATGACTTTGTTATTATATTTTCTCATTTTATAATTAGATTTAATAGAAACTCCAAATAAAAAGTAAGAACAAAATAAAAAATATAAAACAAAAGCATAAATCAATAAATTTAGTGGGTGAAAAAATGATAAATATTATAAATTGATTGTCAATAGATCTTATGCAGCCAAAGTAAAAAAAATAGGTGTCAATAGATCTTATGCAGCTCAAAAATGATTCTGAATGTATAAATCAATAAATTTGTCACATATTATTGATATTGTAAATACTTTGAGCCAATTTTTTTTTTTTTTACCTTTGTGATTATGATCTTTTTGTTTGGGTTTTTTTTTTTTTTTTTTTCGGTTTTATTATTTACATTATATTAAGTTATACTTATGTTTAAATTAATATACCATATAAAACATTCTAATTTTTTTAATCTATCTCTTTATAGTTTTTCAATAACTATAGTACTTTATGGTCATTTAATTATGCAGACAAAAAAAATAATTCTGAATGTATAAATCAATAAATTTGTCACACATTGTTGCTACTGTAAATAATAATTTGATTTGTTTGTTCATTTATTAATTTCAAATTGTTGTATTGATAATTTTACTCCTAATTTATAAATTTTTAAATTCAAAATAAAATTACAATTTTAGTTATATTTTTAAAATAAAAACGAAGAAGATGTTTTTCCTGAACAAATCAAAAAAAGATGTTGGTGAACAAATCCCGAAAACAATTGGGATTTTTTCTCCTAAAAAAGGCCTTTTTCTCTTTTCTTCTTTATTTTGTTTTTGTCTTGGGTTTGGGTCAAAACTACATGTTCCAAACATGCTATCCAAACGACATGTTCCAAACCAAACAAAACGACATGTTCCCTTCTCTCACATGGAGAACAGAGATCATTGCCCTTGTTTGTTTTTCCTTCTCTCACTCTCTCAGGTCTCTCTCTCTCGGGGTTTTCATCTCTCTGTCTCTCTAAGGGGTTTTCAAAATTAAGAGTATCTCTCATTGCAGATTGAAGGTTATTCATCTTCTCTCTCAGAAATTGAAGGTTAGGTTTTTTTTTTCATGACTTTATTTTCGATTTACTGTTCATTGAATTTTGATTTAGACAATTACTAGGTTTTCGACTACTGGATTGAATATGGTTTTTGTTGAATTCTGATTCACACCATTACTTGATTTTCAACCTGAAATAGGAATGTTTTTCATTTTGATTGTTGGTTGAGGAACAAGATTCGTTTTCTCTATAAACAAGATTGTTGTTGTTTTTGTTTTTATATTTTTAGCTTTGATTTGTTTTGATGAAGATGAACAAGATGAGGGTACATTTCAAAATCTCTCACTCCTTTGAATTTTGTGTTTGGCTACTCAAAAAACAAAAAAATATTGATGTAATATAAAATGACAACGAGAGCCGAACAACACTTAAACGCGATCTTGACGTGCAATGTCGATCCCCGAGTTCAAGCTTTGGTGGAACAAACTTGTTTCAAGTGGTTTCTCCAAATCAAGGACTGCTTGGGGAATTCCATGGTACTTAGGCAATCGAGGAGCTTGTAATCGACTTTTTTGAATTGTTATGACCCAGCGGAATCCTATTTTGTGCTTGGCCAATAAAGAATTTGTTTTGGCCTTCAAGACATCTACTATATCACTGGTCTTCCCATTGATGGAGAAGATGTCTCTGGGCTAGAGGATGGTGACTTAAGCGAGTGATTGTCACCTATCTTGGCCTTGAGACGTTCGAAGATATTCTTACTAAAAAGGGAAATGAAACTGAAAAGGCGAAAGGGAAGATGACTCAAATTAGGCTTGAGAATCTTAAAGCCAAGTTTGAGCAAGTGCCGGAGAATTGCAGCGATGAAAAATTGAAATTTCACACCCAAGTAGTCTATCTGTTATTGTTATATGTTGTGGGGAGAGGCATTGTTGCAGACAACTCTTTGACTCAGGTTTCTGCAATGTATCTTCAATGTGTCGATTGAGACAAAATAGACAACTATGCATAGGGTGGTGCAAGATTTTCTGTCTTGGGCTTGTCCTTAAATGAGAAGATATCCACAGTTAAAAGCTTTTCTTACACTCTACTGGTGAAAAAAAATTAATTGATTTAAAACTTTTTCTAATTTTTTTTTGTTCTAAAGGTTTTTCTATTGGAGCATGTCAAGAAACTACAGAGAGAGTTTCTTGATAAAAGAGGTGCTCAATTGCCCAACCCATTTCCACTATTTTTGGGTTGGATAAAGGAAGCTAATATTTGCTTAAAAAATACTTGGGTAATCAAGAATGCAAACTATGCACAATATGTAAATCAGCTTGTTGAGGGAGATGTAAGTTATTTTTTTTTTATTTTTTATTTGCATTGCATTATTCTTTTTGCCTCATTAAAAAAAAAAATGCTAAATTTTATTGTGTGTTTGTATGTATGTGCAGTTTGAGTGGCGGCCTTATGAAAGGTTGCATGATTTGATTGGCGAGGAGCATAGGCACCAACTTCTTATTAGCTATGCATGAGTCCTGTGCATATGCTTTCAGGTGATTTACTATAACAATTCGGATTTATGCCTTCGACAACTTTCGATAGAAAATGTCGAGAAGACAAGAATCCAAGAGTTACCTCCTGTTAGAGTTGTGAGGACATTGCAACTAAGGCTCCATAAGAACAAAAATTGGAGGAGTTGCAACGAGCATTACATATCTTACAATGAAGATTGGAATAATTGACACCAACTTTTAATTGTTGGAGGTAAACATTTTTTTTTTTTTTGGAATTTATTGGCTACATATATAGAAATATTACATGTCTATTATCAAATTACCAATTTCAGTGGCAAGTTTGATTGAGAAAATGATAAATTTGAGATTGAAAAATTTGGCTTTATGGGCAAACGGTTGTGGAATTTTCTATATCTCAGGGATTATCCTCTTTTCTTTTGAAGTTTAAATAGGTGGTGGGTAAAGGGGATAGTATTCTTTTTTGGAAACATGCTTGGTGTACAAATTCCTCTTTTGAACGATCTTTTCCTAGACTTTATGTCTTGTTTGATAAACAGTTTTCATCTATAAACCATGTTTTTTTCAATTTAGTACTATCTCTGGTGTGTTGGGGTTTTGGTTTTAGAAGAAATTTGAATGATAGAGAAGTAGAAGATTTGAATAATCTGCTTTATATTCTTAAGCTCTTTTCTTTGAATCTTTCTATTGAGGATTCTAGGTATTGGATTCGTTTTCGAAAGATGTAATTGATTTGTAGAGTTTTCCTTAGTATGTTGTCCTATAGTTAGTTTTGTACTTTTGTTTATATACTATTGAGGATACCTCATCCTTTTCGTTTTGTTATCGATTATTCAATTAATAAGAGGGTTTTTTCATTAAAAAAAAAAACTAATCAAAGATTGTAAGTGTTGCACCAGTGGTTGGTGCACCAAACGAGGAAGAAAAAAAAAAGAATGAAGTAGGTGTCAAACCACTGGTTGGTGCATCAAACGAGGAACTAGTGATTGGTGTCAAACTAGTGATTGGTGCATCAAATGAGGATGAACCAAGTTCTCAATTTGGTATTTCTCCAAGTGCCCAAATCGCTATAGGTCAGTGGGTTTTTTTTTTCTCTTGTATTTATTTATTTATTTTTGCACTTTGGCCCTCCTTCTCTAGTTTATACTGATTTATGTGTTTATATTAATGAAGATGGTGAAAATGATGGTGCAATATACAAAACTCCTTCTCATGGTGGATTTTCTACTTTGCTTGTATCTTTCAACACACTGTTAAGTCTTTTTTTTTTCTTTTTCTTTTTTTTTTTTTTTTTTCAGAAGGATTTCTGCCAAATAATGGTAAATTTTCATACTTACCCATAAATTGATGTTCCCTTATTTGTTCTCTTTATAGTTTTTCTAAATTTGATTGACATAATTATTATGTAGCAAATCTTTTTACTGTTAAATTTTGATAATTTTGTAAAGTATTGAATGCAGTCATGAATAGAAATAAACATAACACAATTGCATTATTTCTAACGATTGTTAGAAACTTGCTAATTTGTACTGATTTATATGTTTATATGTTTATAATGATTTATTTGTTTGGTAAGTTACAGATTTATCCTGATTTAGATTTTTATGTTAATGAAGATGAGGAAAATGCTGAAGGTGACTAAGAGGAGGAAGGTGAAGATGAGGAAATTGCTAAATGTGAAGTGCATGACCAAGAGGAGGAAGGTGAAGATGAGGAAATTGATGGTAAAACTAATGACCAAGAGCAGCAAGAAGGTAGCCCTCGAAGGTGGAAAAGAACACTGTCATGGTCCTCCTTAGGACCCGTTTTGAGGAAAGATGAACTCTTGAAAAAAATAAAAAATAAAATTCCCCGTCTCCCAAAAATCATCCCGCTCCCAAAAATCATCCAAAGAGGTTTTTTTTTTTTTTTTTTGTCCTTCTCATATGAAATCATACAATTTTTTGGGTACTTTTTAAGTGTAATTCTGCATGTGCTATATTGTGTTTATGTTTTAAATAAAATATATTTTTTCTTATAATTTTATTTATCTTTCGAGAATTAAAAAAAAAAAAAAAAAGATTTTTGTAAAAATAATATTCCAAACTATATTTTACTGTTTTAATTTTGAGAATAAAAATAATTATCCTTTCTCAAATAAATTTTTTGTTATTTTATTTTTTATTAAAACATTCAAACACTTATTGGGATAGCTGGCCTACTGAACGGTCATGCTGCTGACCTACTAGCTAAGTGGGCAGCAAAGCATGACACATTGAAAATGTAAATGGGTAGGTGGAAATACTTATTGTTTATTTCATGTCCTTCACTCTCTCAATTTTCATTTTTTTTTTTTTTTTTTTTTTAAGTTGTGTACTTGTATTTAAGAGAATTAATATTTGCAGTAATTGCATGGACCTAACTCATAGCTCTTTACTGTCTGTGTACAATGCAGGCAATGAGAGAGTAAAGTTTATAGGATTAATTATATTTTCTACCCCTTCGCTTTTGGACTATATATTGTTGGGTTAATACCATTTATGTAATACCCTGAGAAATTTATATTTTGAAAATATTTTTTTATTTAAGTTTAATATTTTTGATAATTCTTGAGGATTAAATATTAATTTTAAATTAATTTTTAAAAATTTTGGGATTATTGTGTTATTTGAGATATATTTTTAAAAGTTTTGAAATATAATTAATATTTTTTTTATTTCAAGGAGGATAATTAATGTAAATAAATAAATTAAAATAATAATAATGTGGTTAAAAATTGATGCTTCCTAAGGAAGCCATCAATTCTTAACCACACATGTTTATATATATATATGGAATTGGGGAAGGAAAACTCACGCACACGAACTAAGAAGCAAAAAAATGAGAAGGCAGAGAAAATAAAAAAATTGGAGAAGAGAAGAGGAAGGTGAGAAAGACTAATTATTGTCCGTTATCAATTTACGAGTTTGAGGTAGGATTCCAAATCTTTTTAATATATGTATTTAACCACTTCATGTACTGTATAATTTATGCTATTGTGATTATAATTGTTGATTTACGATCATGAAATATTATGTGACCAATTATGTGTAATACATGCCTACATGCTATTTTTTGAATTGATTGGATGCATATATATAAGGGGTTAGAATTCTACTGAGATTTGACTCATAACCTCACAGTTTTTATTGTAGGGTCGGTGAGGATGAAACTGCGCTAGAAATTTTATAGGAATTTCTATTTGTAATAATTGTATTTATTATTTACTTTGCAAAATTGACTCAATAAATCAATAAATATAATTGTCGTCATAGTTTGTAAAATTTCTCGGTTTTATGAGTAAAATAATTATTGATTATTTAGTTTTAGTATTAATTTCCCGAAGGTAGAAATTGCGTGACGGCCCTAAAAAATCGGGTCGTTATAAAGTGGTATTAGAGTATAGGTTATGACCACCCTAGGCATGGGTTATGGTACCCATTACTCATAATAAGTAAAGTAATACTTAAAAATAATAATATTCGTCAGAAAAAAATATATATGAAAAAAATATTAAAAAAAAAAAAACACTAGGAACAAAATAGAAACAGGTTATTAATGGGAAATGTGATTATTGCCTAAAATATTAGAATTGACAACTGTTACTCATAAGGTTGATTGCTATTTATGGGTCTATACTCAGAAAAAGACACCATATTTTTTTATTTCTAGAAGTTTAAAACTTGTTTGAAAATCATATTCCAATAGATCGTGGTTTTTGATGCAAATGGATACATTTCTAATAGGTTCCAGTGGATTTGGTTTAGAAATTGTTTCATTTAAAAAAAAAAATACATTCCGTATAGGCAGAGGAGAGAGAAGGACACAAAATTCCAGTTATGGAAACTAATTATCTTCTGGAAAAAATCTCATCCAAAACGAATGGTGGTTAGTAGTTGATTTGATCGATGTTCATCACTGGTAAATGGTGGAGAGAGAATTATCATTACTCCAATTTTGCTGCAGAAAAAAAGAAAACATTCACTCACATCTCACCTCACAACCTCCCCTCCCCACCCCCACACACACACCACATGAACAGTTCCTTTGTATTATGTCAATGTGGGTGTAATGGATTTTATGGTTGAATTTCATTGAGTGGTTTTGCCTTGTGCATACCTTAAATGCAGTGATTTGTATAGTTGTAGAATGTGGCTATGTATAGGGCTGTAAATGAACTGAGTTGTTCATGAATAGCTTAGGCTCGGCTAAAAAAAAATTCGTTCAAGCTCTAAAAAATGTTTGTTTAATAAACGAGCTGAGCCGAGCCGAGCTTGTTCGCGAACTACTCAATTATTGTTCGTGAATACTATAATATTATTATATTAAATATAATAAATAGGTTTGACCATTCCCACCTCACATTTCTCACCTCCCAATCCCACTACTACCATATAATATTATTATATTTAATAGAGATAATTATGTTTCCCACTTCCACTTTACTTTTCCCATATCCCAATCCCATGTGACAAATTCCATGTGCCTCCAATCCATTCTCCAACTCCTTTCTCATTCACTTTCCCACACGGTCGTTCTCTACTTCCTAACCATTGGTAACTTGTGAGTGAGTTTCTTCTCCATCTTATATTCTCATCTCTTCTCTTTTGCGATCTTTGTCTTTGCTGCTACAACCCAATCATTGTCGCTCAACTTCGTCGATCTCTGTCTTCGTTGCTACAACCCATTCGCCCCCATTCAATTTCGACAACATCTGCCTTCACAATCTTTGTCTTCGCTGCTACAACCCAATCACCACCACTCAACTTTGTTGATCTCTGTCTTTGTCGTCGTCTCCTGCTTTCACCGATGCTGTCTTAAGGAACAAATTTGATTTTTTTTATCGAGTTATCCGAGCTCGAACTCGAGCTCGAATAGATTTAACGAGCTTTTCTAGCTGGAGCTCGAGTTCTATTTTTTTTAGCCGAGCTGAGTTCAAACAGTCAATTCAAAGCTCGGCTCGTTTAATTTTTAACTTAAATAAACAAGTCTACATATCTATTACTCAGCTCGGCTCTTTTATAGCCCTAGCTATATGTAGTGGGGTTTAATGTGGTTGTTGCTGTAAAAATATCTATAGAATTTAATTATGTGTAGTGGATTTAATTTATGTTGAAATGTAACTTATTTTATTTCTTTAGACCATAGTATAAGTTTTTGAAAAAAATCGGTTTAAAGGTGTTTACTATCTTTTATATACACTATCAAATTATATCATTCGTATTAAATTGTGACCCAAAAAAAAAAGTGTTGATGAAAATAGACAGTTTTCTGATGTTAAATAGATCAAGTAAAATTTTAAAGGTGAAAAATAGATTTTATTATCCTCCTATGTCATAGTTGTCTCATTAGGAGGGCATGTCCTGTGAGATATTGTTGATGTACGTCCTGTAGGACGTTGTGTTGTTACCTGACAGAAGGATAAATTCTGCAAGTAGTTGATATATGTTGTTGTGGTTAATGATGATTATCGGTATGATATAGTAATTTTTACCACGTGTTGTTGACTATCAATATAATGGAGTTGAATATGGTATTGATTATTAATATGATGGAGTTGAATATGGTATTGATTATTAATATGATGGAGTGGAATATGGTGTTGACAATATAATGTAATAGAGTTGAATATAGAATTGATTATGAATATGTTGTTAGACCTGATAGGAGTACAAGTTTGTTGATTTGATAGGAGTAATTAAATATGGAATTGATTGTGAATATATTGTTAGACCTGACAGGAGGGCAAGTCCTGCAGGTGATAAAAATATTTTGTTGATTTGACAGGAGTAATTGAATATGAAATTGATTATGATATGTTGTGTTGAGACCTGATAGGGGAGCAAGTCTTGTAGGTGATGAAAATATGGTGTTCATTTGCCAGGAGAAGTTGAATATGGAATTAATTATGATATGTTGTGTTGAGACTTGTCAAGAGGGTAAGTCTTACAAGTAGTTGATATGATAACTCCCGATCGTGAGGTAAAACGATTCTATGACTAGTAAGGAAATATGATACTTTATTATATAAAAGTGAGTTGATTTGCTGATTTAAATTCGATTGTTCTATGATATTATGGAATTTTGATATTTACCAGTGTAGTAATATTTATTAAAAATGGATTTTGATAAAAAAAAAAAAAAAAATACTTGATCCATAAATTATTTATGTATTATGAAGACAATACACCGATAAAATATTTGGACAGATATTGGTCCACTACTAGCGATAGGTAGGATCAGAGTGTGGTATTGTTGAGAATTTTGGAGAACTTTATAATAGTCTTATATATATTTTACGATAATTTCTACTTGGAGTTTAAATTATATTTTAGAAATTCAAGTAGAGGGTTTTATATAATATTTTATATACACGTTACGTGAGTATTGAACTTTAGAGATGTATTTATGTGTTTGAGATTGATAGGTAAAATTTATCTATCTATTTCTAAATTAAATTTGGTAGTTTTCGAGTATTCTTGTAATATTTTAATTCGTTTTTATTTGTATTTATTTGTTTTTGTTCAAAGCAAGGATTAGGAGTGAAAACAGTCGAAAAACGAGAAAATCGGTGAAAAATTATTAAAAGGATCAAAAGGATCAAAAGATAAAGTAGCAGCTTCATCACTGCAGTAGAGAAATAATAGAGAGTTCAAAAATTTCTGATTACTTACCGCTACAGCGGTGAAACACCAGAACGCCACTAACTTCTCACCGTTGCAGTGGTCAATCCCACTGCTGCAGCGGTGAGTCTGCTGACATCCCCATTGCTGCTACGGTTAAACCCATCGCTGCAGTGGTGAAGCCCCTAGCTGTAAAATGTTTTAGGATATTTTCTAGATATTTGTTTTGTTCCATTTTGTTCCAAGGTCGATCCCATTTTTTTAGAAAACACTTTGGGGAGTGTTTTTTAGAGCTCTCAACCTACCAAAGAGGAGGAACACAATTAGAGAAGAGGAAACAAGATCGGAGCGATTTTTACGGATGCCACCTTCAAATATCGGTTATTATCCCTTATTTTTCTCTTTATTCTTAACTCGTTTTTGGTTGTTTAATCATGTATATATGGATTATTATTGAATATGTAGTTATGGCCAAGAGCTAAACATTGATTATCAATGGGATTGATGTAGTTTATTGATATACGTTGTTTATTTGAATCCGTGTTTCGTTAACGGTTGTTCTTGCCTATTCGATTGTGTTTACCATTCTTTTACTTCATTTATATGCTTGTTAAGATATATTAAGAAATTGGGATTTGATACTCGGGAAAGGTAATCTCGAATTCGGACTAGAGTTTAAACAAAACGCGACGATCTAATGACCCGGGAGGGTATTAGAAAGTGTGCAATCTGTGATGTTGGGGCGAAACTCATGTGACCAACTGTCGTATAGATGCTCGAGGAGGACTTCGGAGTTGATGCGAAGTCTCATATTCATTCACTTTACACTCGGGAGAGGTAGTGAGTGAGTTTTCGATACCTAGATTTCCTTTCTTCTTTTTTTTTTTTTTTTTTTTTTTCTTTTTATGAAAACATCAAATAGATTAAAAAGGAATTAAAGACTCCAGGGAAGTACAAGGAATGGAAACAAGAACACCAAACCACACAGTCAAAATTCTCTAACAATTTGAGAAAATGAGAAAAACTAAAATAAACAACTACACTGGACCACTGCAAAGGGAAAGACTCTGTAGTAGCTACCAGAGCCAACAACAAGAAGCAAAACATCAACAGCAGCAGCGAAACATCAACAACGAGCAAAGCTAAATAGCAACTGCTCATATACAGCACGAAAGGACTGACATAAAAACCAGAATCAACCGCACCAAGGCTATGGATAGCCGCAACCAAACAACTACTGCTGCATAAGACAACATCAACAAAACCAACTAAAAGGACCAAAAGGAGGCCGGGGCAGGGCACCAGCAGTAGCAAACGCAGCAACAGCAGACTAAACCAACAAACAGCAACAACAAAAAGTAGCCAGAGCAAGGGACCAGCAGCAGTAGCAGATGCTGCAACAATAGCCTAAACCATCATACAACAGCACCTAAATCAACTGAAGAGACCAAATGGTAGCCGGGGCAGGGGACCAACAGCAGCAAGCATAACCAAAATTCTGCAGCACTCCGAAGGCACGAAACGTGATCCAGCAATAACCCTTCAGCACCCAAAAACTAAGGCAGTAGTAGCTAAAACCAACAACAACAAGGCAGCAAGAACAACAAGGAAAATGCAATAACAAACACCTCAAACAGACACAAGCAGAGGGGGAAAAACGACCTAGAACAGCAGCCTCCAAAAGGACTGTAAAAACAACTATGAAAAGCTGAAAAATAGATAACCAAACCTTAAAAATCTGCATGAGAACCTACTGATCTGAGAGCATGTTTGATGGGTCTATTATGGGGAAGACCCATCTTGTCTAAGTTAACATTGCCTTTGACCGAAGGGGGAAAATAGGAAAAGACATCTGTCCATATGGTATTACCTGAGCTGCCCATTTTAGACAAAGCATCAGCTGATGCATTACTTTCTCTGTGGCAATGTAATATGGGAAAGTCACCTAACAGTCTGAAATTGTGAATGGCATCGATGATGGGTGAGATTCTCCATGGAATAGCAGCCTTTTTATTGATCATGTCCACTAGGATCTTGCTGTCCACTTCCAAGATAACTTGCAGCCAGTGGTTATCAATGCAGACAGTGAGACCCTGCCATAATGCAAAAGTTTCTGCATACAGGTTGGATTAAAGGCCTATGGGGGTAGCAAAGGTAAGGAGAAGATAACCCATGCTATTTCTGATGAGGCCTCCAGTACCCGAGATTCCTGGGTTACCAATTGAGCTTCCGTCTGTGTTCAATTTGAGGTATCTGAGAGGGGGTTTGATCCATTTGATCCCGTAATAATGGAGTTGGCTTGCATCTTGGGGTGCATTGACACAAGGGAGAATTGAATGTTCTTGATTATATAGGGGATGAGAGGGGTAATACCATCAAACTTGGCTTGGCATCTAATTTTCCAGATTTCCCAACATATAATGGAAGGAAGAGAATTAGGTAGAGAGGGGTTTTGCCACCAGTTAGATAATCTATAGAGGAGGCTCCCGAAATGGAGATTACTACCAAAGAAATCCCAAATCTGCTGCGCAAAAATACAAGAGGAAAGGGTGTGGTTCCTGGATTCCAAGTGGGCTTTACAACAAACACATTTTAGAAGGCATGAGAAAACCTATAGATTGAATTTTGTCGTCGAAGGGAACCATATTTTTAAGGGTTTTCCACATGAAAACTGAATCTTTCAAAGGGATAGAGGGGTTCCAAATGTGTTTGAAGTAGAATGGAGCTTCAGTGATTTGTCTAAGCAAGTGCCAAGCGGAGGAGACTGAGAAGAGACCATAGGTGGAAGGAGTCCATATCATCTTATCTTTAGCTAATTTGGGAAGTTTGAGAAGCTGGAGAATATTGGTTTTGAAGCTAGGAATAAATTAGTTAGTTTTATCCCAGTTCCAGCTACCGTCTTCGTCCATGAGATCTCTCACTTAAAGATGAGATAAATCTGCAGGAACCATCATGATCTCTCCAAGGGGAGAGTGAGTAAGCCAGTTATCCCACTAAAGAGAGACTAGACCCTCTCCAATTTGAAATTGAATTAGATCTTCTACAAGGGATTTCCCTTCCATCAAGCTCATCAATCCCATGCTTTGGTGAGAAGTGACATTGCTAAAGAAATGATGTTTGTTTCTCCCATATTTGCGTCTCATGAATTTTGACCCAAAGAGAATTAGTTGATCTATAATTCCACCAAAGTTTGGACTTGAAGGCCTTTATGTAGTCTTCCAACAGTTTAACCCTAAGACCTCCTTCTGAGGTAGGGAAGCATATGGATTGCCAAGCTTTCCAATGCATTATACCATTCCAGAATAAGTTAGCTAGGAAGCTCTCAATCGTTTTTATAACATTTTTCGGGGGGACTAAGGTCATGAACAAGTAGATGGTTTGGGAAATCAAGACATATTTGATCAAGACCAGTCTTCCCCCACTGGAGAGGAGACTGGCTTGCCAGCCTTGGAGTCTATTTCTAATATTGCTGAGAAGAGGATAAAAAATGGAGGATTTCTTTTTGCCAGCAAAAAAGGGACTGCCTAAGTATTTCATAGGGAATGAGCTTTTAATAAAACCAGATTTAGAAGTAATCCAAGAGAGCTTACAGGAGGGGATGTAGCTAGAATGGATGAAGTAGCTCTTGGAGTAATTGACAAGTTGACCAAAGTTTTTTTTTGGTAGGCTTTGAGAAAGGATAGAAGCTTGTTTAAGGAAGATTTAGAGCCATTCAGGAATATGATCATGTCATCGGCATAGGATAACTGGGTTATGGGATACGGGGACCTAGGTTGGGAATAAGTCTGGATTTTCTTGATTTGAAAAAGATGATTGAGCCCTCTTGAAAAGGCCTCAGCCATGAGAATGAAGAGAAGGGGGGAGAGATGATCTCCTTGTCTAATGCCTTTTTGGGAGTGAAAGAAGCCATAGGAAGAGCCATTGATAATAATAGAGAAGAAGCAATTTGAAATGAGCCTCTAAACCATATCGATGATTCTCTCATCAAAGCCAAACTTTCTTATGGTATCTAGAAGAAAATACCAGGAAACTCTATCGAAAGCCTTTGGCTAAATCAAGTTTGATGATCAGGTTCCCCCCTGTCGCTTTCTTGGATAAGAGATGAACCATTTCTTGGGCCAGAAGGATATTGTCAAGAATGTTTCTACCTTTCACAAAGGCACTTTGTTCTGGGGAGATAATGTAGGGGAGAACACTCTTGATTCTATTGGCCAAGAATTCGGAGAAGATTTTGTTGAAGAAATTGCATAAGCTAATAGGTCTGAAGTCAGCAGGAGAACTAGGGTTGTCTGATTTGGGGATGAGAGCCAATAGCGTGCTTGTGCAAGAATTGTTGAGCTCCTTGCCATAGAAGAATTCTTTGATAGCTAGAAGAATGTCCCCTTGAATGATATCCCAGCAATGGGAGAAAAATTTCCCGGTGTAGCCGTCAGGCCCAGCAACACTGTCACCATTAAGACTAAAGATGGACTTTTTGACTTCTTCTAGGGTACGGGCGTAAAGCATCTTGTCATTATCAGAAGCTGAGATGAGTTTAGGAATCATAGCAAGAAAGTCTATGTTGATCTGAGTAGGAGGAGTGCACATGGTGTCTTGAAAATGGTGGGTGATCAGGTCTTTAATCTCTTCCGGATTAGTAATGTGATTCATTTGGTTGTCTTTTAAGGACTTGATGCTCCTCTTAACTCTTTGATCTTTGACTGTAGAATGGAAGAACTTTGTGTTGGCGTCCTCCTCCTTGAGCCATTTGTAATTCGATTTTTGTTTCCAAAATTCCTCTTCTATTTTAATGGCCAATTTATGTTTAGATACAACTTGGTTGTAAGCTGTACAGTTTTCAGAATTGTTATCATTGAGGCACATTTGTTCTAACCGGGCCACTTCTGATTCTGCTCTTTGGGCTGCTGTAATGATATTACCATAGGTAGTTTTGCTCCATTGCTTAAGAATAGGCTTGAGGGTTTTAATCTTGAAGGCAACAGCTGAAATGGCGGAGCCTTGGTAAGGTTTGTGCTAATGGAAATCTACTAAGGTTGAAAATTCAGGGTTTTTGCACCAGAAATTTTGGAATTTGAAGGGAGTATGGCCTTTTGAGAGGTTAGAGGAAATGGACAGTAGTTGGGGTGAGTGATCTGAACTTGTTTTGGGGAGATGGGAAGTAGTAGTATTTTGGAATTTGGAGACCCAATCATTGTTGATGAAGGACTCGTCCAATCTACACCATTTCCTAATAACTCATTTGTTGTTGTTGCACCAAGTGTATTTGGAACCCGAGAAAGGAATATTAATCAGGTTGATGGCTTGGATACAAGTGTTGAATTCAAGATAGCTGATTTGGAAATGGGAGGTATATCATTTTCTGTCTTCTGTACTAGAATAGCAATTGAAGTCTCCAGAAATAAGGCAGGGGTGATGTTTATCCTGGATTAGACATTTGATATCAGCCCACAGAGGTCTTCTATCTGGGTGGTTGTATTTGGCATAAACTGCTGCCATGGATATGGGGTAGTCATATGAGGGGTGAGTGAAGTCAATAACAACCAATTGTTGGGAGGAGAATGAAATATTGCCTTTCATATCCTTTTTCCAAAAAAATCCATATTTTGCTTGAGGGGTTGGAGTAAGAGTGATCAAAACGAAGGAAGTTGGCGAGCTTGATGGACGCTTCTACTGACTGCATAGGTTCTAAAAGGAATATCACTTGCAATTTGTGAGTTCTCACCAATTTTTTGAGACGAATTTTGGCTACCCTTTTTGCCACCCATCTAATATTCCAAATAAGGCTATTGATCATGGGAGGAGGTAGAGGGCTGATCTTTACTTTTCAGGCTTGATCTGGTTACCACTTTGTTGTTAGCAGCATTTCTGGGTTTTCTTTTGGGGATGATCCACTCAATGTCTTCGGGAACCAGGGTACCAGATTCATTTGTAATACTCCAAGGAGATATGGTAAGTTTTTGTTTGGTGGTGAGGTCAATAGGGGTGAGAGTTTCAGAGGGATGATGGTTGTGTTCTAGTGTTAGCAGTTTGTTTGGTTCTGGTGCCCTTTCGGTGGATTGCACAGAGTGTGGGGAAGCTTGAACTGGGTTGTTTTGATCATTAAGAGGGGGTTGGATGGTTTTATGCTGGTTTGGGGGTATAGGCCGTGAATGGGGAGAATTTTTAGCGATAGGTTCAGGGATGGTGTTCTAATTAGGGGCGTTGTTTTGGTCTTGTGTGGGGGTAAAGGAAAGGGGTTTAGAGGTTGTTTTAGCTTTGAAAGTTGGGGTAGAATTCTGTGTCATTTTCTTTTTGTTAGGACGAGGGGATGAAGGCTGGGTAGCTGGAATGGTAAAATCTAAGTCTTCACCATCAGAGTTTTCATCATAAACATCAAGAAACCAATTGGGGAAAAATGGGAAATCTTCAAAATGGGGATAATTTGGAGAAAAACTCACAGAATTAGAGTTCAGTTCTTTAGCAAGAGTAGGTTGTTTACCTTTGTTCTGTAATCTGGTAACTGAAGCTTGCGTTGGATCGTTGTTCACAGCTGGAGCAGAAGGATTTTTGATTTTGCAGAGGTTTTCCAAGTGACCAAGCTTGCAACAATGGTTACAGTAAGCAGGTTTTGACTCGTACTCAATAGACTGCCAAAATCTCTGCAAACCGCATCCAATCCACAAACGTTTGAGAAGAGGCTTCCTCAAATCCACCTTGACCAATACTCTTGCGATTTTGGGTTTGGATAGATTAAAATTAGCCGAATCAGTTTTGAGGGGATTACCGATAGCAGAGGCAAGAGAGTATAGGGCTTCTTTGTTATGGAAATGGATGGGAAGGGATTCAAAGTTTGCCCAGATAGGGACGATCGAAGATTCGACATTAGGTCTAAAATTCGGCGACCATTTGGACATTCGATTCAGGAAGTGGGGTACGTACCATTGTCGAGAAAACCAATGTCGAACCCAGATTTTAGATTGAGCGCGTAGAACATTTTTTTGATAGCTTCGAAGGATGGCCTGCCATGGGTGAACTTGCCTACCAACGCGTATTGAAAGGGAGACATAAGTCTGGACACTTTGTCGTCAGAGAAAAAAATCGCAGGTTTGCCTCGATAGGATTGAACTTGTTTCTTGGAGATGACCGGATCTTTCATGTTCACTATACTCGCAAATGATTTTTGAGCGAATGAGATTTGAGATGAAGATTGAGGAGAAGGGTGGTCGGCGATCGTAACAGAAGTTGAAGTGTTACGAAAGTCCGAAGATCGCGACGGGAGTTGAGTGGGCGGCGGCTCCTTTGAGAGAGGAGCCTTCGTTGGGCTAAGGCCCATTCTTAGAGAGAGAAGCGGGTTTTCTTGTCACTTTTTTCGATACCTAGATTGTCGGATAATTTGAATACCGTTAATGTAAACTAGATTGGATCAAACACGAATAAGTAAATCAAGTTAATCACTAGATAATCTATTCACATATAATATATTTAGTATTATATTTTAATTAGTTTAGTTTAATTTAGATTATTTATAAAAACAAAAAACTCTATTTTTATCGCCTAAATAAAATTCGGTTATGATAATCACGGTACTTAGCGACAATTTAATCAAATCAATGTGGATACGACAACCCTTCTCATTCACTATTCTATAAAACTTGATCCGTATACTTGCGGTGAAAGTAGCGACGTAATATTCTGCTACCAAGTTTTTGGCGCCATTGTCAAGGATTAGTTTTTAGATTGTTCTTGATATTGTGAGTAAATAACGTAATTTTAATTTAGGCATTTATTTTGTTTATAGTTTTTCTTTTTAGTTTTTTGTTTGTTTTACTAGGTGCTTGAAGATGGATCATCAACAAGTCCTCATATATTTCTTTCAACGAGATTCTGAGCTATTTTATTGTGCTTAGGATAGATACAAGGAATTGTTATTTTGGTTCCCCAATCATCATTTCTCGAGGGAGTGTCAATTACTGAACTTCCTCAACGGGTTATTAGTCGCAACAAGAATTTGGGTGGAAAGAGAAAACGGTACCACCTCTTTCAACCAACTAACCGCGGATGAAGCCTATTGGTTGTTGAAAGACATGGCTGAGTTTAATTTTCAGAGTTGGAATTATTCAACAGGCTACAAACGCTTGAGGGATAGTTTCACCATTTCAGCGCTATAGATTAACACCCTGGACCAATATGTAGAGTCTTCTCCCACCTTAGAAAAAATGTTTATTAAATTTATGGGGGAGACTCAAGCGTTCTGGAGGGAGACAAATAACCGACTCAATGAGCATGAGGATCATCTTGACAATATTAAGATGACTTGCGCTGAAATTGACGCGACTGTAACGTCTCTTCAGACGCAAATCAGTTAGTTTATCTACTTTATTAAGGCCGAGTCAAAAGTGGTGGCGTTGAGAGATACACAAGCCACATTCATCGAAAGCCACCAGGAGGAACCGGATACGAGCGGGAGGAGATTAGGAGCATTTAATGATGATTATTCGAATGAGATATAAACCCAAGTATGGATCGACGATTGTGATTCTTCACCATTTGAGATCTACCATGTGATGCCACCACCGATTTATGACAGTCACATCTATGAGGATCTGATATGGCTCACTCGTTCTTCGCCGCCTTTAGCACCGTTCTTTCATGCCCACCGACCACATGAGACAAAGACGAGTCGAGTTGAAAATACGGACCAAACAATGTCAAATCTCTCCAATCTTGAGGGAGTTCTGAACCAAGACCCATACGTAGTGTTGTATGACACATACTATGGGCGGAAGCCATTCTTTGACGAGCCCTTCTCTATGTCAGGCGGAGGACGTTAAACCAAGCGTTTCTTGGGAGGTAACCCAAGTTTTCATAATAAATTAGATCCATCACCGCCGACTTCATTCGGAAGAGAGATTGTCTCGCCTCCCAAATACGTGTTCTAAACCCCCTTCGGCGGCATGCTATATTTCAATTGTTGAGAACGATGATTGGGTCATTATGGATATTGCCCGTTTTAAGTTTGGGGGTGATGTGTAGTATGCTATTATGTTTTATTGTTGTTAGTTATATAGTTTAAATGTTTTATTGTTTAACTGCGTGCATACTTGTTTAGTTTAGTGTTAGTACGTTTATGTTCGTAGTATGTTTGTTGTTGTTGTTGTATGCTGACTTTTGTAGTTTATCTAGGTTATTACCCGATGATGAGTCTATCCCCTAATTGTTTATCGAGGCATACGTAATGCCCATTCATGTGTGTTCTGTGTGATTGATGTTTCGTTGTGGTAAAAGTTATTGTGGATCCTAATTTGTACGAGCACTTAAACTCAATGTACTAACTATCTAATTGGTTTGACGCCGATTATCCGTTAGCCAATTTCATGACAATAGGAATTCTAGAACCCGATTTTGGGAAAATTCAAGGCAAAATCCTAGGTGACGTAATTCTGGAGATATGATTTAGGTATTCATTTTGATCGCTTGAGCCTTTGAAGCTTACCATGTAATGTCATTTATTCCTCGTTACCTTGTTGAAGTTTGTTAACCATTTCAATTATAAACACGTAACAAATGCCCTGGCCGAATTTTTTTCCAAACCTTTATTGCTAAACCTAAGTCACAATTTGATAGAAATCAAGTTAGCATTTGTTTATGCTACTTGAAGTTAGAGGTTGGGTTTTGGGTTAACTATTGATTGGTTTGATATTTGAGTACTCACTTGTCATTTTTCTATCGTATTGCCACACCCGTCAAATTGTAACAAATCAAATTAGTTTGGGGGTGTGTTTATTGGAAAAAAAGAAAGAAAGAATAAATATAGTTTTATTTTTGTTTTATCTAGACAAGTGAGTACTACATTTTCAAATATAAGTTCAAGGTTGTTTCGAATTGATCTGTGTGGGGTTACGAGTGTGATTGAGCCAAGCATTGTGCCTAGGGTATCATTAAGTTAATAACGTTAACCTGTTTTTATATTCTTGATATACTCTTGACCATTTGACAAAAACCGAATCAAGTCCTATTGATCTTTTCTAATTTCCAAGCCTACATTAGTGGAGAGTGGAACCCAGTCTGGTATATGGATTTTCTATACTTTTTTGGTTTTAGTCATGAACTTTGTTGGTAGATAATCTAATCCGGTTTGTGAATGGTTGTATGATTGATTTTTTGCACATACACTTGAACATGATCTAGAATGGCGCTTACTACTATTGAATGTTGAAATTCTAGAACACCACATGCTACGTTTTACTCTTGAAATCAATAATATTGGGGGCTGATGAGGGAAAACTTTTAGGTCGTTAGATGAATTTCAAAACTTACATGTTATTTTCTTAGGTCATTCGTGTTTTTAATTTTTAGTAATTAAATTCATTAATAGTTGTGGTAGTTTATTTTATTGCGTGGGTATTTTCCTCGAAGACTAGCAAAATTCTAAATTTGGGGGTATTTGATAGGTGAAATTTATCTATCTATTTCCAAACTGAATTTTGTAGTTTTTGAGTATTCTTATAATATTTTAATTTGTTTTTATTTGTATTTATTTATTTTTGTTCAAAGCAGGGGTTAGGAGCGAAAACAATCAAAAAACGAGAAAATCGGTGGAAAAACGATTAAGAGGATCAAAAGATTAAGTAGCAGTTTTACCGCTGCAGCGATGAGATCCACTACTGCAGCGGTGAAACAACAGAGAGTTCAGAAACTTTCTGATCGCTCACCACTGCAGTGGTGAGATCCACCGCTACAAGGGTGAAATAGCAGAATGCCACTGACTTCTCACCGCTGCAGCGGTGAGCCTGCTGCATCCCCACCGCTACAATGGTCAAACCTACCGCTGCAGCCGTGAAGCCCCTAGCTGTAAAGTCTTTTAGGATATTTTCTAGATATTTGTTTTGTTCCCTTTTGTTCCAAGGCCGATCCCATTTTTTAGAGAACACTTTGGGGTGTGTTTTTGAGAGCTCTCAACCAACCAAAAAGGAGGAACACAATTGGAGAAGAGGAAATAAGATCATAACGATTTTTACAGACACCACTTTCAGATAATTGTTATTCTCCCTTGTTTCTCTCTTTATTCTTAACTCGTTTTTGGTTGTTTGATCATGTATATATGTATTATTGTTGAATATATAGTTATTGCCAAGAGCTAAACATTGATTATCTATGGGATTGATGTAGTTTACTAATATACGTTGTTTGTTTGAATCTGTGTTTCATTAATGATTGTTCTTGCCTATTCAATTGTTTTTACCATTCTTTCACTTCATTTATATGTTTGTTAAGATATATTGAGAAATCGGGTTTCACACTCGGAAGAGGTAACCCCGAATTCGATCTAGGGTTTAAACAGAATGCGACGATCTAATAACCGGTGAGAGTATTAGAAAGTGTGCAATCCGTGAGGTTGGGGCGAGACTCATGTGACCAAGTGTCGTATAGATGCTCGAGTGAGACTTCGACATTGAAGCGAAGTCGCATATTCATTCAGTTTACACTCGAGAGAAGTAGTGAGTGAGTTTTCGATACCTAGATTATCAAATAGTTTGAATACCGTTAATGTAAACTAGATTGGATCAAACACGTATAAGTAAATGAAGTTAATCCCTAGATAATCTATTCTCATATAATATATTTAGTATTATAGTTTAATTTAGATTATTTATAAAAACAAAAACCCTATTTTTATCACCTAAATAAAATTCGGTTATGATAATCGTGGTACTTAGCGACAATTTAATCCAATGCCTGTAGATACGACAACCCTTCTCATTCACTATTCTATAAAACTTGACCCATACACTTATGGTGAAAGGAGCGACATCTTATTCCGCTACCAAGTTTTTGGCACCGTTGTTGGAGATTGGTTTTTAGATTGTTATTGATATTGTGAGTAAATAACTTAATTTTAATTTAGGCATTTATTTTGTTTATAATTTTTATTTTTAGTTTTGTTTGTTTTACGAGGTGCTTGAAGATGGATCATCAACAAGTCCTCACGTATTTCTTTCAATGAGATTCTAAGCTATTTTATTGTGCTTGGGATAGAAATAAGGAATTGCTATTCTGGTTTCCCAATCATCGTTTCCCGAGGGAGTGTCAATTACTGAACTTCCTCGACGGGTTATTAGTTGCAACAAGAACTTGGGTGGAAAGAGGAAATAGTACCACCTCTTTCGACCAACTAACCGTGGATGAAGCCTATTGGTTGTTGGAAGACATGGTCGAGTGTGATTTTTGGAGTTGGAATTGGTGGTAACTTTCAGTTATGAGACCCTACATAGAGAATAATTATTCTAGAATCGAGTGTGACTAACATGACTGTGTGGTGTGATTAGAAATTATTATTATTTTAAACAAAATTTCGAGAACAAAATTTATTTAACGGGGGTAGATTGTAATACCTCGAGAAATTTATATTTTGAAAATTTTATTTTATTTAAATTTAATATTTTTGGGTTTTTCTGTATATTATGAAACTTTATGGTACAGATATATATTCGATAATTCTTGGGGATTAAATATTAATTTTAAATTAATTTTTAAAAATTTTGAGACTATTATGTGACTTAAAATACACTTTTAAAAATTTTGGGATATAATTAATATTTTCTTTATTTCAAGAAGGATAATTAGTATAAATAAATAAATTAAAATAATATATATAGGTAATTAGAGAAGGAAAACTCACACACACGAACTAAGAAGTAGAAAATGGAAAAGGCAGAGCAGATAAAAAAAAAATGAAGAAGAGTAGAGGAAGATGACAAAAACTAATTACTGTCCATTTATCAATTTACAAGTTTGAGGTAAGATTCCAAACCTTTTTAATACATGTATTTAACCACTTCATGTATTGTATTATTTATGCTATTGTGATTATAATTGTTGATTTATGATTATGAGATATTATATGGCCAATTATGTGTAATACATATCTACATGATATTTGTTGAATTGATTGGATGCATATATATAAGGGGTTAGAATTTTACTGAGTTTTGACTCACAACCCCACAATTTTTATTACAAGGTCAGTGAGGATGAAATTGCGCTAGAAATTTTATAAGAATTTCTATTTGTAATAATTGTATTTATTATTTACTGTTGCAAAATTGACTTGATAAATTGATAAATATAATTGTCGTAGCAGTTTGTAAAATTTCTTGGATCTATGAGTAAAATAACTATTGATTATTCAGTTTTAATATTAATTCCTCGAAGGGAGAAACCACGTGGCGGCCCTACGAAACTAAGTTGTTACACTTTACACCCCAAAACTCTTTCGATATTCCACATATACCTTCCTAACTTTCCAAATTACCACCGAACCAAACAAATAACTTACTACCAGCACCGATTCTGTGCGAACCAAACAAACAACACAACACCACCACTAAATCCCTTAACAATATAAAAAATTGGTTTATTTTATACGTTTTTGTAGATTTTGAACAGAGAACAAAATGGCATTGAGCTTGAGCAAAATGAATTAAAAAATAGCAAACCGCAACGAGACGAGCAAATCAGACAGCTATAGTACCCATCGCTATAGTATCGCTTGTTGTTTTTGTATACTTATGAAAATGGAACAAAATGACATTAAGTTGGGACAAATAAAAAAAAAATGAATAAATCAAGGAAAGCCGAACAAAAACCAAAGAAACTAGAATGAACCATTTGATCCCTTAACAAAATAAAAAATTGATTAATTTTATATATTTTGTATATTTTTAAAATAGAACAAAATAACATTCAGTTTGAGCAAAATGGACTAAACACAACAAAATCGTGGTAAACCAAACAAAAGACGAATAAATCGAACTGCTACAATACTAAATGAGTTGCTATCGTACTCACTACTATAGTAACACTAGTTGTTTTTGTATATTTATGAGAATAAAATAAAACAACGTTAAGTTGGGGCAAATCGGGAAAAAAACAAGTCAACCACGGTAATCCAAACAAAAATCAAAGAATCTAAAATGAATCGTTCGATACCTTAACAATATAAAAAAATTGATTTACTTTATATTTTTTTAGGCTTTTGAAAAGTGAAAAAAATAGTGTTGAGTTTGAGAAAAATGGATTAAAAAAAAAAAAAACAAATTGCGGCAAGCTGAACAAAAAACGAACAAATAAGACAGCTACAGTACCGAATAAGTCACCACAGTACCACGCCAGCAAAGTACCGCTAGCTGTTTTTGTATATTTATGAAAATATAATGAAACGGCGTTAGGTTAGGGCAAATCAGGTAAAAAACGAGTAAACCACGGCAGGCTGAACAAAAATCGAACAAAAATCAAAGAAACCAGAATGAATTGTTAGGTCCCTTAACAATATCAAAAATTGATTTACTTTATATGGTGTATGTTGATCTCAAGATTTTGTGAACAATTAAGTATTGATGTTTTGGTGGAACTAATGTTCGATCAAGTGTTTCAGTGATTTAAAGTTCCAATAATGAAGATATCAAAGTGAATAGATGCTAAATAAAGATATCAAGAATAAGTATTAAGAGTTTGAAGACATTAGGCAAAACAACCCAAGTAAATATAAACTCTTAATATCCCATTTAGGAACACACACATGGCACAAAATGAATTTCAACTTTTATATGTGTTTTGGTTGAGTATATTTATTTGCTTCTATGTGAATTAAAAAGAAACATTTTTGAATGAATAAAATAGAATATAAGAGTATTAGTGGAATTCATTTGAATATAAATATGGATAAAGGGGCAAAATTATAAAAGAAAGTAAGGTAAAAGCGAGATCAGAGAAGAAATTCAGGAGAGGGCAATCGACTGAGGAGTCGACCAGAGAAAGAAGATAAATTCTCTAAATCTGCGAGTTGAGAGAGAGGTCGACCAATGGAATCTTGGCAAACTCTCTGAATCTGCGAGTCGACTGAGGAGTTGACCGATAAAGTGCACAGGCTACTTGTAGTATTATTCAGTCGACTGGGCAATCGACTGATCGCGCAGCTTCTGGATATTGGTTTATCCGATTTTAAATTCAAAAGTAACCATTTTTGGTTAAGATTAGAAAGAAATTTCGGGGATATTCTTAACATTTGAGATATGGTTCATATACAAATTAAATCCTTCCAATATGGTTCATTAATTATTAAAGTTTTTCAATTTGGTACATAAAATGGATTCTATACTTATTTGTTTTGATTGAGAAATACTTTGGGGATTTAATTAAGAGTTTTAAAAGTTGTTATTAAGTTAAATTGAACCTAAATGAAGTCCTCGTGTTATGAAGGGTCTATAAGATTATTTTATTGTCATGACACTCGTAAACTAGTCGTTAGGAGGCTGATTAGATGTGCCCTTATATATACCTGCGAATTTTCTAAGAGAGCTAATCATTCTATTTATTCTAAGAGATAAAATCATTCTATATTTTTTAGAGAGCATTTATAAGAGTTATTATTCAACTATACTGTGAGTTATTCTAAGAGTGGTTTTGATAATCAACTGCGATCAATTTGTGCTGATACCAGAATTGAAGCTTCATTGTTTTCATCATTAATTCTATAGATTTCGGGTGAGATCTTTCCATATTGATTATTACTTGTTTATTATTGTATTTTGAAAATTGATCTTAGAAATTGTTTTTGATTTTTTAAAGAAAATATTCTTTCAAATAATTTCTTGAATCTGATTACGTGCTCCAATTTATTACCCATATACTGTTAAAATCAGATTTCTACATCTCACATAATTCTATCACTAGTTGGGATATTAATTGAGTTTATATATATCTAGGGTGGTAGAAGCTCCGAGTGAGATTTACTTATCAATTTTTGTATTATTGAGTTGTGACGGGTTAAATATCATTGGAGATATTTAATCAAGAGTAGTTGGGTTTCAGTCTCTTCCTGTAAAGAGATTGAGGTAGTGATTCTTCCTGGATAAAAATTGCGTGTTTGTGAGTGATTTTTTAATGGTTCAATCCTTACCGTGTAAAAGGATATTTGGAGTGTTTTTGTGAGGTTTTGATTCTTGAGCCTAAGTGTTAAAAAGAATTAGGTTATTTTTTAGCCTGCAAAAAGTAGAGGTTATTCCTTAACCTTTGAAAAATGAAATTATGAAGGCTGATTTTGAGCTTGTAAAAGAATCGATGAGCGGGTTTGGTTTCTACCTTTAAAGGAATCTTAGTTTTAGTGGGTGCGACCTCCGTGGAGCTCAGGAGACTGGATTAGCCAAGAGTAGCTTGGTGAACTAGTATAAATCTCTAGTGTGTTGCTTTCTTAATTTGTCTATTTTTACTATTTGTGTGTGCACCTAGTTGATTGATTAGTTCCGCTGTGTTATAACGATAATAATTAATTTTGGCTTAAAATTAATTATTTAATTTATTGATTTTTATTCTGATTATTTTTTAATAACCCAATTCACCCCCCCTCTTGGGTATTCTATTGGGCCAACAGTGTAGTTTTTTAAAAAATGAACAAAATGGCATTGAGTTTGAGAAAAATGGATTAAAAACAAGCAAACCGCGACAAGCCGAACAAAAGATGAACAAATCGAATAGTTACAATACTAAATGAGTCACTACAGTTTCCACAGCTACAGTTTCACTAGTTTTTTTTATATTTATTAAAATATAACAAAATAGCGATAAGTTAGGGCAAATCGGTTAAAAAATGAGTAAACCATAGTAAGTTGAACAAAAATCGAATAAAAATTAAAGAAATAGGAATGAATTGTTTAATCCCTTAACAATATCGAAAAATTGATTTACTTTATATGTTTTTGTAGGTTTTTGAAAAATAAACAAAATAGCATTGCGCTTGAGCAAAATGGATTAAAAACAAGAAAATTGCGGCAAGTCGAGGAAATGACAAACAAATTGGACAGCTATAGTACCGAATAAGTTGCTACAGTATTGCGCCACTATAGTACCGCTAGTTGTTTTTCTATATTCATGAAAATAGAACAAAAGAACATTAAATTGGGGCAAATCGGGTAAAAAACGAGTAAACCATAGTAAGCCGAACAAAAATCAAAGAAACTGGAACAAATCGTTCCATCCCTTAACAATATTGAAAATTGATTCATTTTATATATTTCTATAGATTTTTTAAAAGCAAACAAAATGGCATTGAGTTTGAGCAAAATGGATTAAAAACATGGAAACCGCGGCAAGCCGAACATAATACGAACAAATCAAACACTATAGTATCACTAGTTGTTATTGTACGTTTATGAAAAGGAACAAAACGACGTTAAGTTGGGACGAATCGGGTAAAAAACAAGTGAGCCACGGTAAGTCGAAAAAAAACCAAAAAAATCAAAACAAATTGTTTGATCCCTTAACAATATCGAAAATTGGTTTATTTTATATGTTTTGTAGGTTTTTAAAAAGCCAACAAAATGGCGTTGAGTTTGAGTAAAATGGATTAAAAACAGGCGAACTGTGGCAAGTCAAACAAAAGACGAACAAATTGGACAACTACTATACCAAATAAGTCGCTACACTATCGCTAGTTGTTTTTGTATATTTATGAAAATAGAACAAAGCAGCCTTAAGTTGTGGCAAATTGAGAAAAAAATGATTAAACCACAGCAAGTCGAACAAAAACTAAAAAAATCGGAACGAAAAGTTCGATCCCTTAACAATATTAAAAATTAATTTATTTTCTATGTTTTGTAGGTTTTTTCAAAAGCGAACGAAATGGCGTTCAGTTTGAGTAAAATGGATAAAAACAAGCAAATCGCGGCAAGCCAAACAGAAGGCAAACAAATCGGATAACTATAGTATCGAATAAGTCGCTTCAGTACCCACCGCTATAGTACCAATGGTTGTTTTTTGTATATTTTTGAAAATGGAGCCAAACGGCATTAAGTAAGGGTAAATCGGGCAAAAAATGAGTAAACCACAATAAGACGAATAAAAATTGATTAAAAACCAAAAAAAAGGGAACAAATCATTCGATCCCTTAACAATATAAAAAAATGATTTATTTTATATATTTTTTTAGGTTTTTGAAAAACAAACAAAACGGTGTTGAGTTAGAGTAAAATGGATTAAAAACAAGCAAATTATGGCAAGCTGAATAAACGACAAACAAATCGGATGGCTACAGTAATGAATGAGGCTTTACAGTACCCATCGCTATAGTATTGGTAGTTGTTTTGTATATTTATGAAAATAGAACCAAACACCTTTAAGTTCGGATAAATTGGGTAAAAAGCGAGTAAACCACGGCAAGCCGAACAAAAACAAAACAAAAATGAAAAAAACTAAAACGAATCGTTTAATCCCTCAACAATATCGAAAATTGATTTATTTTATATGTTTTTGTAGGCTTTTGAAAACTGAACGAAATGGAATTTAGTTTGAGCAAAATAGATTAAAAACAAGCAAACCACGGTAAGCCAAACAAAAACCGAACAAATCGGACAGTTACAGTACTGAATGAGTTGCTACATTACCTACCGTTGTGGTACCGCTAGTTGTTTTCGTATATTTATGAAAATAGAACAAAATAGCATTAAGTTGGGCAAATCGGGTAAAAAATAAAGTAACCTACAGCAATCCGAACAAAAACTGAATAAAAACCAAAGAAATTGGAGCGAATAGTTTGATTCCTTAACAATATCGAAAATAGATTTATTTTATGTGTTTTTGTAGATTTTTAGAAAACGAACAAAATGGCATTGAGTTTGAGTAAAATAGATTAAAAACAAGCAAACCGCGACAAGTCAAACAAAAGACAAATAAATCGGACAACTACAACACCGAATAAGTCGCTACAGTATAGCGCCACTACGTTACCGCTAGCTATTTTTGTATATTTATAAAAATGGAATAAAACGACATTAAGTTGGGGCAAATTGGGTAAAAAACGAGTAAACCACAACAAGCCAAACAAAACTCGAATAAAAATCCACGAAACTGGAACGAATCGCTCGATCACTTAACAACATCGAAAATTGATTTATTTTATATATTTATAATTTTTTGAAAAGCAAACAAAATGGCTTTGAGTTTGACCAAAATGCATTAAAAACAAGTAAATCGCAACAAGTCAAACAAAAGACAAACGAATCGGACAATTACAGTACCAAATGAGTCACTACAGTACCCACAACTACAGTACCGTTAGTTATTTTTGTATATCTATTAAAATAAAACAAAACGGCATTAAGTTGGGGCAAATTGGGTAAAAAATGAGTTAACCACGACAAGCTGAAAAAAATCGAACTAAAAAAAAAACAAAAAAAACGAATCATTCGATCCATTAGCAATATTGAAAATTAATTTAATTTATTTGTTATTGTAAGTTTTTGAAAAGCGAAAAACATGGCGTTGAGTTTGAGTAAAATGGATTAAAAAGAGGCAAACTGCATCAAGCCAAAAGACAGACGAACAAATCGGACAGCTACATTACCAAATGAGTTGCAATAGTACTACACGGGTACAATACCATTAGTTTTTTTTTTGTATATTTATAAAAATATAACAAAACGGCATTAAGTTAGGGCAAATCGGGTAAAAAACGAGTAAACCACGGCAAACCGAACAAAAATGGATTAAAAACCAAAAAAAGGGGAACAAATCGTTCGATCCCTTAACAATATCTAAAATTGATTTATTTTATATGTTTTTATAGGTTTTGAAAAACAAACAAATCGTCGATAAGTTAGAGTAAAATGGATAAAAAAAAAAAAAAACAAGGAAACCACGATAAGTCGAACAAAAGTCAAACAAATCGGATAGTTATAGTACCGAATGAGGTGTTACAGTATCGCTAGTTTTTTTTGTATGTTTATAAAAATGCAACAAAACAACTTTAAATTGGGGCAAATCGGGTAAAAAACGAGTGAACCACAAGAAAATGAACAAAAACAAAATAAACCAAAACGAATCATTTGATCTCTTAACAATATCGACAATTGATTTATTTTATAGTTTGTAAGTTTTTGAAAAGCGAATGAAATGAGGTTGAGTTTAAGCAAAATAGATTAAAAACAAGCAAACTGTGGTATGCCAAACAAAAAAGAACAAATCTTACAGCTACAGTACCGAATGAGTCACTACAGTACCCATCGATGTGGTACCACTAGTTGTTTTTGCATATTTATAAAAACGGAACAAAACAGTGTTAAGTTGGGGGCCAATCGGGTAAAAAACCAATGAACTACAACAAGCCAAACAAAAATCAAACAAAAACTAAAGAAACTGGAACGAATCATTCGATCCCTTAACAACATCAAAAATTGATTTATTTTATATATTTTTGTTGGTTTTTGAAAAGTGAACAAAATGGCTTTGAGTTTGAGCAAACTGGATTAAAAGCAAGCAAACCACGGGAAGTCGAACAAAAGATGAACGAATTGGACAGTTATAGTACTAAATGAGTCGCTATAGTACTGCGCCACTATATTACTGCTAGTTTTTTTTGTATATTTATCAAAATAAAATAAAACGGCATTAAGTTGGGGCAAAGTGGATAAAAAACGAGTAAACCACGGCAAGATAAACAAAAACAGAACAAAGATCAAATAAACCAGAATGAATGGTTCGATCACTTAACAACACCGAATAAGTCTCTATAGTATCGCGCCACTACAGTACCGCTAATTGTTTTTGTATATTTATGAAAATAGAATAAAATGGCATTAAGTTAGGGCAAATCGCGTAAAAAACAAATAAATCACGGCAAGTCGAACAAAAATCAAAGAACCAAAATGAAATGTTTGATCCCTTGACAATATGAAAAATTGATTTATTTTATATATTTTTATAGGTTTTGAAAGCGAACAACATAGCTTTGAGTTCGAGCAAAATGGATTAAAAACAAGCAAACAGCGGCAAGCCGAACAAAAGACGAATGAATTGGATAGCTAGTACCAAATGAGTCGCCACAGCACCGCGCCATTACAGTACCACTAGTTGTTTTTGTACATTTATGAAAATAGAACAAAACAACGTTAAGTTGGAGCAAATCGGATAAAAATTAGTAAACCACGGCAAGCCGAACAAAAACTAAACCAAAACCAAAGAATCCAAAACGAATTGTTCAATCCCTTAACAATATAAAGAATTAATTTATTATATATGTTTTGATAGGTTTTTGGAAAGCAAACAAAATGGGGTTAAGTTTGAGTAAAACTGATTAAAAACAAGTAAACTGCGGCAAGCCGAATAAAAGACGAACAAATCGGACGATACAGTATGAAATGAGTCGCTACAGTAACTACTATGATACAGTTAGTTTTATTTTCTATATTTATGAAAATGGAACGGAACAACGTTAAATTGGGCCAAATTGGGTCAAAATGAGTAAACCACGGCTAGCCGAACAAAACCGAAACAAAAATGAAAGAAACCAGAACAAATCGTTTGATCCCTTAAGAATATTGAAAATTAATTTATTTTATTTGTTTTTGTAGGTTTTTGAAAAGCAAACAAATGACGTTGAGAGTGAGCAAAATGGATTAAAAATAAGCAAACCGCGGCAAATCGAACAAAAGACAAACAAATCGGACAGCTACAGTACCAAATGAGTCACTACAATACTGTGCCACTATGCTACCACTAGTTATTTTTGTATATTTATGAAAATTGAGCAAAATTACCTTAATTTGGGTCAAATCGGCTAAAAACGAGTAAACCACGACAAACCAAATAAATACAAAACAAAATCAAAGAATTGTTCGATCTTTTAACATTATCAAAAATTGATTTATTTTGTGAGTTTTTGTAGCTTTCTAAAAGGTAAACAAAATTGTGTTAAATTTGAGAAAAATGGATTAAAAACAACCAAACCGCAATCAGCCAAATAAAAGACAAACAAATCGGACAGATATAGTACCGAATGAGTCACTACACAACCGCGAAATAGTAGTACTGCCAATTATTTTTGTCTATTTATGAAAATAGAACAAAACGACGTTAAGTTGGGGAAACTCGGGTAAAAAATTAGTAAAACACAGCAAGCTGAACGAAAACCATAGAAATTGGAATCAATCATTTGATCCCTTAAAAATACCAAAAATTAATTTATCATATATGTTTTCGTAGGTTTTTGAAAAACAAACAAAACGACGTTGAGTTAGAGCAAAATATTAAAAACAAGCAAACAACAGCAAGTTAAACAAAAGACGAATAAATTGGACAACTACAATATCGAAAGAGTGGCTACAGTACCTCTAGTTATTTTTGTATATGTAGGAAAATGGAATAAAACGGCATTAAGTTAGGGCAAATAGGGTAAAACACGAGTAAACCACGGCAAACCGAATAAAAATAAAAAATAACAAGAACGAATCGTTCGATTCCTTAACAATATTGAAAATTGATTTATTTCATATGTTTTTATGGTTTTTTACAAAACGGAGAAAATGACGTTGAGTTTGAGAAAAATGGATTAAAAACAAGAAAACTGCGGCAAGCCGAACAAAAGATGAACGAATCGGACAGCTACAGTATCGCGTCGCTACAGTACCACTAGTTTTGTTTTTGTATATTTATGAAAATTAAATAAAACGATGTTAAGTTGAGGCAAATTAAGTAGAAAACGAGTAAACCACGGCAAACCGAAAAAACCCCAAACAAAACTTAGAGAATCAGGAATGAATTGTTCGATCCCTTAGCAATATAAAAAATTAATTTATTTTATATGTTTTTATAGGTTTTTGAAAACGAACAAAATGACATTAAGTTTGAGCAAAATAGATTAAAAACAAGCAAACAGCGACAAGCCGAACAAAAGACTAACAAATTGGACAACTACAATACCAAATGAGTAGCTACAGTACCGTGTTACTACGGTAGCGCTACTTGTTTTTTTATATTATGAAAATGAAACAAAACGAAGTTAAGTTGGGACAAATCGGGTAAAAAATGAGTAAATCATTGCAAGTTGAACAAAAATCGAAAAAACCAAAAAAAATCATAGTGAATTGTTCTTTCCCTTAACAATATCAAAAGTTGATTTATTTTTTTTTTTTTTTTTTGTAGGTTTTTGAAAAGCAAACAAAATGGCGTTAAGTTTGAGCAAAATGGTTTAAAACAAGCGAACCGCGACAAACTGAACAAAAGATTAACGAATTGGACAGCTACAATACCTAATGAGTCGCTACAGTATCGCATCACTACAGTACCTCCAGTTATTTTTGAATATTTATGAAAATGGAACATAGTGGCGTTAGGTTGGTGCCAATCGGGTACAAAATGAGTAAACCATGGCAAGCTAAACAAAAATAAAAAGTAAAAAAACGAGAAAACTAAAACGAATCTTTTGATCCTTAATAATATCAAAAATTGATTTATTTAATATATTTTTTAGCTTTTTGAAAATCGAATGAATTGGCATTGAGTTTAAGCAAAATAGATAAAAAAAAAAAAAAAAAAAAAAAAAAAAAGGCAAATTGTGGCATGCCAAACAAAATATTAACAAATGGGACAACTACAGTACCGCATGAGTCGCTACAGTACCATGCCGCTATAGTACAACTAGCTATTTCTTGCATATTTTTAAAAATAGAGCAAAACATTGTTAAGTTGGCGCAAATCGGATAAAAATAAATAAACCACGGCAAGCCGAACAAAAACTAAAGAAACCAAAACGAATCGTTTGATCCCTTAACAATATCAAAAATTGATTTATTGTTATATGTTATTATAGGTTTTTGAAAAGCGAACAAAATGACATTGAGTTTGAGTAAAATGGATTAAAAACAAGCAGATCGTGACTAGCCGAACAAAAGACGAATGAATTGGACAACAACAGCATCGAATGAGTTGCTACAGTACCGCGCCACTTCTGTACAGCTAGTTGTTTTTGTATATTTATGTAAATAGAATGAAACGACATTAAGTTTGGGCAATAGGGTAAAAAGCGAGTAAACCATGGCAAGACAAACAAAAACTGAACAAAAAGCAAAGAAATCAGAACGCATAATTTGATCCGTTAACAATATCAAAAATTGATTTACCTTATATGTTTTTGTAATTTTTTGAAAAGCGAACAAAATGGCGTTGAGTTTGAGTAAAATGGATTAAAAACAAGCAAGCCGAACAAAAGACGAACAAATTGGACATCTACAATACCAAATGAGCCGCTATAGTACCGTGCCACTATAGTGCCGCTAGTTGTTTTTGTATGTGTATGAAAATGGAATAAAATGCCATTAATTTGGAACAATCAGGCAAAAAATGAGTAAATCATGACAAGCCGAACAAAAACCAAATAAAAATCAAAGAAACCGGAACAAATCGTTCGATCTCTTCATAATATCAAAAATTGATCTATTTTTATGTTTCTGTAGGTTTCTGAAAAAAAAAAAAAAAAAAAGAAAAAAAAAAAGAAAGAGAAAAATGTGTTAAGTTTAAGCAACATGGATTAAAAGCAAGCAAACCGCGTTCAGCCGACAAAAGACAAAGAAACTAGACAATTACAGTACTGAATGAGTGACTACACTATCATGCCAATATAGTACCGCTAGTTGTTTTTGTATATTTATGAAAATAAAATAAAACAGAGTTAAGTTGGGGCAAATCAGATAAAAAAATGAGTAAATCACAACAAGCCGAACTAAAACCAAATGAAAACTAAAGAAACTGGAATGAATCGTTCGATCGCTTAACAATATCGAAAATTGATTTATTTTATATGTTTTCGTAGGTTTTTGAAAAGCGAACAAAATATCGTTGAGTTTGAGCAAAATAGATTAATAACAAGTAAACAACGACAAACAAAATAAAAGCGAAACAAATCGGACAACTATAGTACCGAATGAGTCGATATGGTACCACTAGTTATTTTTTTATATTTATGAAAATGGATTAAAACGGAATTAAGTTAGGGAAAATCAGGTAAAACACGATTAAACCATAACAAACCGAACAAAAATCGAAAAAAAAACCAGGAACAAATCATTTAATCCCTTAACAATATCAAAAATTGATTTATTTTATATGTTTTTATAAGTTTTTACAAATCAAAGAAAATGACGTTGAGTTTGAGCAAAATGAATTAAATACAAGCAAACTGTGGCAAATCGAACAAAAGACAAACGAATTGGATAGCTACAGTATCGAATGAGTTGCTACAGTACTGCGCCGCTACAGTACCACTAGTTATTTTTGTATATTTATGAAAATGAAACAAAACGGCATGAAGTTGGGGCAAATTGGGTAGAAAACGAGTAAATCACGACAAGCCGTACAAAAATTGAGAAAAGATCAAAGAAACAAGAACGAATCGTTCAATCCCTTAGCAATATCTAGAATTAATTAATTTTATAGATTTTGTAGGTTTTTGAAAAGCGAAAAAAAATGGCATCAAGTTTGTGCAAAATGGATTAAAAACAAGCCAACCACAACAAGTCGAAAAAAAGACTAACGAATCAGACATCTACAATACCAAATAAGTCGCTACAGTACCGCGTCACTATGGTACCGCTAGTTTTTTTTATATATTAATGAAAATGAAATAAAACGTCGTTAAGTTGGGGCAAATCGGGTAAAAAATAAGTAAACCATTGCAAGCCGAACAAAAATTGGAAAAACCAAAGAAATCGAAATGAATTATTTGATCCCTTAACAATATTGAAAATTGATTTATTTTACATTTTTTTTAAGTTTTATGAAAATAAAAGAAAATAGCGTTGAGTTTGAGAAAAATAGATTAAGAACAAGCGAACCGCAGCAAGCCGAAAAAAAGACGAACTATTTAGACAGTTACAGTACTGACTTAGTCGTTACAGTACCGTGCCACTACGTTACCACTAGTTGTTTTTGTATATTTATGAAAATGAAACAAAATGACATTAAGTAAGGGCAAATTGGGCCATGGCAAGTCGAACAAAAATCGAACAAAAACCAAAGAAGCCGGAACGAATCATTCAATCCATTAACAATATGGAAAATTTATTTATTTTATATATATTTTGTAGGTTTTTCAAAAGCGAACATAATGACGTTGATTTTGAGCAAAATAGATTAAAAATAAGCAAAATGCGGCAACCCTAACAAAAGATGAACAAATCGGACATCTACAGTACCGAATGAGTCACTACAATACCGTGCCGATATAGTATCGCTTGTTTTTTTTTTTGTATATTTATACAAAATTTAGCAAAACAGCATTAAGTTGGGTCAAATCGGGTAAACAAACGAGTAAACCACAGCAAACCAAAGAAACTGGAACGAATTGTTCAATCCCTTGACAATATAAAAAAAAATGATTTATTTTTTTAGTTTTTAGGTTTTTTAAAAGCAAATAAAATAGCCTTGAGTTTGAGCAAAATGGATTAAAAACAAGCAAATTGTGGCAAGCCGAAAAAAAGACAAACGAATTTGACAGCTATAGTACCGAATGAGTCGCAACATTACCGTGCCACTACAGTACCGCTAGCTGTATTAGTATCCTTATGAAATTGTAACAAAACAGTATTAAGTTGGGGCAAATCGGGTAAACAACGAGTAAACCATGGCAAGTCAAACAAAAACCAAAGAAACAGAAACAAATATTTTGATCCCGAGATTTTGATAGATAATTAAGTATTGATGTTTTTGGTAGAATTAACGTGTTTATTGAGTGTTTCATATATTAAGAGTTTTATTCAAGATAATATCATGAAGTTATTATGAAGAATAAAGAGACGGGCATTAAAGAGTATTGAAGATTCTGAAGATATTAGGTGATAACAACTTAAATCTATTTTACTCTTAATGTATCCCGATTAGGATCACACACAAAAAAATAATAATTTATATTTATGCGTGTTTAAATTGATGTAATTAAGGTCCTAATTAGTGTTCAATTATTCACTCCAATGTAAAATTGAAAAATGAAAATTGATCTAAACAAGATTAGTATTTAAAATTGAATATTAGTGTCAATTGTGTTAACTGAGAAAAGAAATCGGTTAACAAGATTAAAACGATGAAGTTTGGAGTTGAAAATAGTTGAAAATTAGAGGTTCTAGCAGTAATAGGTCAACCGAAGGGTATCAGATCGGTCAACTGATTGGAGTTGGGCTGGAAAGGTAAAACTCTCTGAATTGATTGGTCAACCGTCTATGTAAGGGTCAGTCAACTGACCGTGGTTTGGGAAAACTCTCTGAATCTGCCAGTCAACAGATTGTAGGAGTTCAGTCAACTGACTGGGCTTGTGCATCTGTTTGTATTTTGGTCATAACTTTCTCGTCCAAACTTCAATTGAGGTGATTCAAATGATTTGGAAAGCTAAGAAAGAGAGATGCAACTTTAATGTTTTGTATTTTTCCAAAATTAGATTGCATAATAGTAAAAACGGGGGCTTAAAGTTTATGCACCTGTAATCCCAATCAGTTAACCAAACATAGGGATCGGTCAACAAACTGTTTTGGTTGAGATCTCGAGGAACTTGGACTTTAAAAAAAAAAAAAAAAAAAAAAAAAAAAAAAAAAAAAACTAGCCATTTTTTATAGTTCCAATGGAAAGAATTGGGGGATTTGGAATTGTAGAAGGTATGGTCCATATATTTTGAAAAGATATTGATTTGGTTCATATATTAAATGGTTTTCTCAATTTGGTTCATTAAATACTTCTTATCTATTTGATTTGAAATTGAAAAATAATTTGAGAACTTAATTGAAAGTTTAAAAGTTATATTTGAGTTAAATACATTATAATTGAATTATTATATTACATAGAGTCTGTAAGTTCTCTTTAAAGTCTTATCTTGTGAAAACTAACCATTAGAAGGCTTGTTTCAAATAAGTTTAAATAGACCTGCAAAAATTGATCATGATATATCAACAACTATGAGTTCCTAAGCTATTCTAAGAGTTATCATTCTACTGAGATTTATTCGAGAGATATATTATGTTGCGTTCTTGATCTAAAGTACTGATTGTTGAATTAGCGTCACCGATTTGAGTTGTCCAACGATTCTATTTACATTCTTTGGTGTTATTTCGGTGAGATCTTTCCAAACTATTATTTCTTATTGTGATTTGATATTATTATATTTGCTTGGTTGATAAGATCATTGTAAAATTGTTTTTGAACTTTAAAGAGCATAAAAATCTTTTTAAAACTATTTCTGTGATTATTTGATTACATGCTTAATTCTAGGCTACCCATATTTTTTATAATCAGATATTAAATTCCTCACTTATTTTCTATCATTAGTAATTATCGGGACATTAATTGAGTTTAATTGATTTGAGGTGGTAGAATCTTCAAGTGGAAAGAAACTCATTGATTTTTGTATTTGGTGAGTTTGTGCAGATTAGATACTGTTGAGAGTATCTAGTCAAGGGTAGCTTTGGGTTTCAATCTTTTCTAGGAAAATTATTGAGGTTTGATCTTTACCTAGTGGATAAAAATGTTAGGTTATTCTTTTCCTTTGAAAAGAATTAGACTTGATTCTTCCTGATTAGAATTATTTGGAGTGATTTGTAAATGTTTCATCCTTACCTGAAAAAATGATACTTGGAGTGTTTTTGGTGAGATTTGATTCTTATCCTAAGATATAAAAAAATTAGGTTTGATCCATAGCCTGTGAAAGGATTAGGTTAGTCTTGAGCCTGGAAAAAAAATAAAGTTATTCCTGCGCTTGGGAAATGGATTAGGTGGTAATTCCTCTTGAATAGAATTAGGTTATTCTTTAGCCTGGTAAAAAGATAGGGTTTTTCCTTAGCCTGTGAAAATGATAATTGTAAAGGTTGATGTTTAGCCTAGTAAAAGAATCGGTGTAAGGGTTTGATTCCTTCTTGTTAAATGAATCTTGAGTTTTGTGGGTGTGAATCTCTGTGGGGCTCGGAGGACTGGATTAGCCAAGAGTAGGTTGGTGAACAAGGATTTATCCCCGTGTGCTGTATTGATTTAAGTTATTTATATTTTTGTTGTTTGGGAGTGCACCTAGAATTTAACATTTATCCGTTGCGTTATAAAGATAATAATCGATTTAGGATAAATTGATTATTTGATTATTTAAGTGTTGAAAGATACGAAATTTCAATAAATTTTTTTAACTACCCAATTCACCCCCGCTTTTGAGTAGATCATTGGGCCAACAGAATCGTTCGATCCCTTAACAATATTGAAAATTTATCCGTTTTATCTATTTTTTTAGGTTTTTGAAAAGCAAACAAAATGGCATTGAGTTTGAGAAAAATTGATTAAAAACAAGAACACTATGGTTAGTCGAACAAAAGACAAACAAATTGGACAACTATAGTACCGAAATAAGTCGCTACAATACTGTGGCACTACAGTTCAGCTAGTTGTTTATGTATATTTTTGAAAATGGAATAAAAAGCGTTAAGTTAGGCAAATTGAGTAAAAAACGAGTAAATCACGACAAGCTGAACAAAAATCAAACAAAAACCGAAAAAATCGAAACGAATCGTTCGATCTCTTAACAATATAAAAAATAGATTTATTTTAAATGTGTTTGTAATTTTTTAAAAGGCAAACAAAATTTCATTGAGTTTGAGCCAAAAAAAAAAAAAAAAAAAAGATAATCACGATAAGCCGAACAAAGGACGAATGAATTTGACAGCTACAGTACCGAATGAGTTCTTACATTACCGTGCCACTACGGTATCAATAGTGGTTTTTGTATATTTATGGAAATGAAACAAAACAACGTTAAGTTGGGGTAATTCGGGTAAAAAACGAATAAACCATGGCTAGCCGAACGAAAACCAAAGAAACCGAAACGAAACATTTGATCCCTTGACAATATTGAAAATTTATTTATTTTATGCGTTTTTTTAAGTTTGTGAAAAACAAATAAGATAAAGTTGAGTTTGAGTAAAAAAAAAAAAAAAAGGCAAATCGCGGCAAGCTGAACAAAAGACGAACAAATGAAACAACTATAGTACCGAATTAGTTGCTACAGTACCAAGCCACTACGGTACAACTTGTTGTTTTTATATATTTTTGAAACAGAACAAAACAGTGCTAAGTTGAGAAAAACTGGGTAAAAAACGAGTGAACCACGGCAAGTTGAACAAAAATCGAAGAAAAACCAAAAAAATCGAAACGAATCATTCGACCCTTAATAATATTGAAAAATAATTTATTTTATATATTTTTATAGGTTTTTGAAAAGCAAACAAAATGGCATTGTGGTTTAGCAAAATGGATTAAAAACAACCAAATCGCGGTAAGCTGAACAAAAGATGAACGAATCAAACATCTATAGTACTGAATGAGTCGTATAGTGCCACGCCACTACAGTGTTGCTAGTTATTTTTGTATATTTATGAAAACGTAACAAAATAGTGTTACGTTAGAACAAATCGAGTAGAAAATGAGTAAACCACGACAAGTCGAACAAAAACCTAACAAAAATCAAATAAACCGAAACAAATCGCTCGATCGCCTAACAATATAGAAAATTAATTTATTTTATATGTTTTTTGTAATTTTTTGAAAAACAAACAAAATGGCAATAAATTTGAGCAAAATCGATTAAAAACAAACAAACCGCGGCAAGTCGAGCAAAAGATGAACAAATCAGACAGCTATAGTACCAAATGAGTCACAACAGTGCCGTGGCACTATAGTACCGCTAGTTGTTTTCGTATATTTATGAAAATAGAATAAAACAACATTAAGTTTGGCTAAATTGGGTAAAAAAAGAGTAAACACGACAAGCCGAACAAAAATTGAATAAAAACCAAAAAAATCAGCACGAATCGTTCGATCCTTTAACAGTATCAAAAATTAATTTATTTTATATATTTTTTTAGGTTTTTAAAAAGAAAACAAAATTTCATTGAGTTTGAGCAAAAACAAATTAAAGACAAGCAAACCGGGATAAATTGAACAAAAAACAAATGAATCAAACAACTACAGTACCGAATGAGTTGTTACAGTACCGCGCCACTATGGTATCGCTCGTTGTATTTGTATATTTATGGAAACTAAACAAAATGACATTAAGTTGGGACAAATCGGATAAAAAATGAGTAAACTATGGTCGGTTGAACAAAAACCAAAGAAACCGAAATGAATAATTTGATCCCTTAACAATATTGAAAATTTCTTTATTTTATTTGTTTTTTTAAGTTTTTGAAAAGCAAATAAAATAGCATTAAATTTGAAAAAAAAAAAAAAAGCAAGAAAATCGCAGCAAACCAAACAAAAAACGAACAAATGGAACAACTATTGTATCGAACGAGTCGCAACAGTCCTGTGCCACCACAGTACCGCTAGTTGTTTTCGTGTATTTAAGAAAATATAATAAAATGGCATTAAGTTTGGCTAAATTAGGTAAAAAAATGAGTAAACCATGACAACCCAAACAAAAATCAAAGAAACTATAATGAATCGTTCGATCTCTTAACAAAATGAAAAATTGATTTATTTTATATATTTTTGTAGGTTTCTCAAAATTGAGTAAAATGGCGTTGAGTTTGAGCCAAATGGATTAAAAACAAGCAAATCGCGACAAGCTGGAAAAAAAAAGACGAACAAATCAGACAAGAACAAGACCGAATGAGCCGCTACAACATCGTCCCCATACAATACCGCTATCTGTTTTTGTATATTTATGAAAATTGAATAAAACAACATTCAGTTGGGACAAATCAGGTAAAAAATTAGTAAACCGCGGCAAGTCGAACAAAAATCGATCAAAAACTAAAGAAATTGAAATGAATCGTTTGATCCCTCAACCATATAAAAAATTAATTTATTTTATATGTTTTTGTAGGTTTTTGAAAAACGAACGAAATGGCATTGAGTTCGAGGAAAATGAATTAAAAACAAGCAAATCAAGGCAAACCGAAAAAAATACTAACAAATCGAACAACAATTGTACCAAACGACTTGCTATAGTACCGTACCACTACGGTACCGCTAGTTATTTTTCTATATTGATGAAAATAGAAAAATGGCATTAAGCTTGGGCAAATCGAGTAAAAAACAAGTAAACCACGAGAAGCCGAACAAAAATCGAACAAAAATGAAAGAAACCAGAACGAATCGTTCGATCCTTTAACAATATCGAAAATTAATTTATTTTATATGTTTTGTAAGTTTTTGAAAAGCGAACAAAATAACATTAAGTTGGAGCAAAATGGATTAAAAACAAGCAAACTGCGACAAACCGAATAAAAGACGAACAAATCAAACAGCCACAATACTGAATTAGTTGCTACAGTACTGTGACACTACGATACCGCTTGTTGTTTTTGTATATTTATGAAAATGGAACAAAATGACATTAATTTGGGACTGGAACTAATCATTAGATCCCTTAACTATATCAAAAATTTATTTATTTTATATGTTTTTGTAGGTTTTTTAAAAGCAAACAAAATTGTGTTAAGTTTGAGAAAAATGGATTTAAAACAAACAAACCGCGATCAACAGAACAAAAGACAAACAAATCGAACAATTATAGTATAGAATGAGTGACTACACTACCGCACCACTACAGTACCTCTAGTTGTTTAAAATATAACAAAACAAAGTTAAGTTGGGGAAATCGAGTAAAAAATGAGTAAACCACAGCAAACTGAACAAAAATCGTACAAAAACAAAAGAAATTGGAACGAATCATTCGATCCCTTAACAATACCGAAAATTGATTTATTTTATATGTTTTCATAGATTTTTGAAAAGCGAAAGAAATGACGTTGAGTTTAAGCAAAATAGATTAAAAACAATCAAACAGTGACAAGCTAAACAAAAGACGAACAAATCGGACAGTAACAATACCGAATGAGTCGCTACGATACCGCTAGTTGTTTTTGTATATTTATAGAAATGGAATAAAATGACATTAAATTAGGGCAAATCGGGTAAAAAACGAGTAAACTATGACAAGCCGAACAAAAATTGAACAAAAAAAAAAGGAATGAATCATTCAATCCCTTAACAATATTGAAAATGGCATTGAGTTTGAGCAAAATGAAAAAAAAAAAAAAAAAAAAAAAAAAAAAAACACCAAGCAAAACAAGCAAACCACGACAAGCTGTACAAAAGACGAACGAATCGGATAGGTACAGTATCGAATAAATCGCAACAGTACCGTACCAAAACAATACCGCTAGTTGTTGTTTTGTATATTTATGAAAATGAAACCAAACCAGCATTAAGTTGGTGCAAATTGGGTAGAAAACGAGTAAATCACGGCAAGCCGAACAAAAACCAAACAAAAATAAAAGAAACAGGAACGAATCATTCGGTCTCATAACAATATAAAAAATTAATTTATTTAATATGTTTTTTTAGGTTTTTGAAAAACGAATAAAATGACTTTGAGTTTGAGCAAAATGGATTAAAAAACAAGCAAGTCGTGGCAAGCCAAACAAAAGATGAACAACTAGGACAACTACAGTACCAAATAAATCACTACAGTACCGCGCCACAATAGTACAACTAGTTGTTTTTGTTTATTTTTAGAAATATAACAAAACAATGTTATTGGGACAAATCGAATAAAAAACGAGTAAACCATGGCAAGCCGAACAAAAACCAAAGACACCAGAACGAATCGTTCGATCCCTTGACAATATCAAAAATTGATTTATTTTATACACTTTTGTAAATTTTTGAGTAGCAAACAAAATGACATTGAGTTTGAGCAAAATAGATTAAAAACAAGCAAACCGCGAGAAGCTAAACAAAAGTCGAACGAATCGGATAACTACAATACCGAACAAGTAAACCATAGCATCCTGAATGAGAATCAAACAAAAACTAAAGAATCTGGAACAAATCGTTCGATCCCTTAACAATATGGATAATTAATTTATTTTATATATTTTTGTAGTTTTTTCAAAAGCAAACATTATGGTGTTGATTTTGAGCAAAATTGACTAAAAACTAGTAAATCGAGGCAACCCTAACAAAAAAAAGAACAAATCGGACAGCTACAGTACCAAATGAATCCCTATAGTACCATACCAGTACAGTACCGCTAGTTGTTTGGGTAAAAAATCGATCAAAAACCAAAGAAACCGAAACAAATCGTTTAAATCACTTGACAATATCAAAAATTGTTGTATTTATTTATTTTTATTTTATTTTATTTTAATGTTTTTTAGGTTTTTGAAAAACCAATAAAATGTCATTGAGTTTGAGCAAAATGGATTAAAAACAAGCAAACTGCAACAAGTCGAATGAAAGACGAATGAATCCGAATGGTATAGTATTGAATGAGTCGCAACATCGTTGTGCCACTATAGTACAATTAGTTGTTTATGTACATTTTTGAAAATGGAATAAAACGGTGTTAAGTTGGACAAATTGGGTAAAAAACGAGTAAACCATGGCAAGCCGATCGAAAATCGAACAAAAACCAAAAAAATCAAAACGATTTCAATCCCTTAACAATATCAAAAATTGATTTATTTTATATGTTTTTGTAGGTTTCTAAAAAGTAAACAAAATTTCATTGAGTTTGAACACAAAAAAAAAAAAAAAAACACTACGATAAGCTGAACAAAAGACGAATGAATCAGGCAGCTACAATACCGAATAAGTAGCTATAGTACCACACTATGATACAACTAGTTGTTTTTATATATTTTTAAAAATAGAACAAAACATGGTTAAGTTGGGGCAAATTGAGTAAAAAATGAGTAAATCATAGCAAGCCGAACAAAAAATGAATAAAAATCAAAGAAACTGAAACGAATCGTTCAATCCCTTAACAATATTAAAAAATAATTAATTTTATATGTTCTGTACGTTTTTTATAAGCGAACAAAATAGTGTTGTGTTTGAGTAAAATGAATTAAAAACAAGCATACCGCAGCAAGCCGAAGAAAAGACGAACTAATCGGATAACTATAGTACCGAATGAGTCATATAGTACCGCATCACAACAGTACCACTAATTATTTTTGTACATTAATGAAAATGTAACGAAACAGCGTTAAGTTGGGACAAATCAAGTAAAAAACAAGTAAACCACGACAGGCCGAACAAAAACAGAACAAAAATCAAAGAAACAGGAACGAATTATTCAATCCCCTAACAATATAAAAATTAATTTATTTTATATGCTTTTTTGGATTTTTGAAAATTGAACAAAATGGCAATAAATTTGAGTAAAATGGATTAAAAACAAGTAAATTGTGGCAAGTTGAACAAAAGATGAACAAATTGGACAGTTACAGTACCAAATGAGTCGCAATAGTGTCGTGCCACTACAGTACCACTAGTTGTTTTTGTATATTTATGAAAATAGAACAAAACGACATCAATTTTCAAGATGACCTTTTTACTCTTACAAAATTGAGTGGAAATATACAATTAGCTTATTGGTAGATTGGTACACATGCAATTTCAGATCTCCATCAGTAACTTAATCTTGCCGGCGGTGCGAATTCTTTCCGTATCCATATAGCAAATCTAACAAATTCGTGATATTATACAAAACACATCTGATTTTATTACAAAAGCACTTAGGTTTTCCAAAACAATGGATTTCAATGTGTAGTGAAAAATATTCATAGAAATCTCCTGTAAATTTTTTAATCGTTTTATCACTAAGTCAATTTTTATGATCTAGAGATATGAATGTGATTAACCAAGGTAATGTGTATATACAAGTTTGCATACAATTTGATTAATTATTTCACCAAGCATGGATATACATAAAATGCATAGACAAACAAGTTTGAACATGTAAAGTATGATCCATACTTTTTCAATTAAACACATAATAAAAATGCTCAAAGATTTAAACAATAAAGCACAAAGTAATGTATAATGGAACAAACTCATCAAATGTAATAACAATGTTGTGGATGTGTTGCATCTTTCGAGATGACTAATTGTCTCTTTATCTACTCCCTCACAACCTTAGAACATCACAAAATCGAGCTTGAATGACCCACTCTAGGTTTGCACTCATAAGAACACACTCTTGTTTTGTTGCAATGTTTCTCACACTATATATATCACTCATTTAAGAATAAAAGGTTATCTCCATAGGATGGTAAATATATATCAATTAAGTTCATTTCATCATCCTTGTGAAATATGTATAAACGTGGAGTTTATATAGTGTAGGTCAAGGTATTGATTCTTCCACCAAATCTGGGATCGAAAGGTTGTTAATCCGTTGTAATTAATTAATTGAACGTTAGATGCGCGTAATTTGATCTGTAACGGTAATTTCTAATGTTTCGATTTGATTAATTTGGGCAAGAAACTATTGGGGGACAAGGTGCAACAGAAAGGGCGATATTTTAGGATTAAAAATATGAAAATATTTAAAAATCCGATTTGTCCTTTGATTCTGATCCATAATTCGTAACTCTTGTTTCTAATGATAGAGAATGTATTCATTTAAAGATTAAAACCATTTGAAATTAATTTCATGTTCAAAACAAGGTTGAAATTAACTTTTCCCTTAATGTATACAAATAGATCCTCTAAATCGGTTGACCAATTTCGGCAATCGATTAACCAATGTTCTTAATTAACTATTCTGGAAGACCTACTAGTGTAATTAGTTAACTAATGATGGCTATCGGTCAACCAGTTGCTTCTAGATCACAACTTACTATCTGAATCGGTTGACCGGATCTTCCTATCAGTCGTCCGATTCATGATACAAGCAGAATCAGTTGACTAGATCCTAAAATAAGTCGACTGGTTCCATCATATTTTTATTTTTAGCCTACATCTTTAACCAATCATAAATCTAATTTTGATAATTTTTTCCTCAATTATTTTCAAATAATGTTAGCCATTATACAACAACAACTAAGCCTTTTTCCCACTCAAGTAAGGTCGGCTAATCTAAGGCATTATAAAACACATAATTTCAACAAATAAATATGCCACATTGGAATGAAAGTGTGTGTATCTCCTAGACGCTTATTTCTACATGTTGGTCCAAATATCTACCTAAAAGGGGGGGGTAAATTGGGTAGTTTAAATATTTAATCCAATTAACTAATCCGTAGTTAATTTTATCTGATTAAATGCGAAAGCATTATATCTAATGCACACACAAAGAGTAAGAAATAAAACAACTTAACACCAAATATTTTATATTAGTTTGGCAAGCTACTCTTACTTACATCTATTCCCTTAAGCTATTGCAAGGAATTAAATCCATTAAAATCACAATAATCCTTTTTTCAATTAATAATCAAACCCCACACTAATCCTTTTCACAAGTAACAACTAAACTTTTACAATCATTGATTAGTTAAATTCTTTTTATAACTAATCACACTCTCTCTTAGATTAAATGCACTTAAGTCTAAGCTGCCAAACTCAAAAATACAAAAAAAAAAAATCAAGTTTCTTCCCACAAGAGTTTCTAACAACACAAACTAATATAAACTTAATTGATGTCCCGATCTAAGTTATAAAAGTTATTTATTAATTAAAGTCCATAAGAATAAATAATTTGAATTTTTATCAATTTAATCACAGAATCAAGCAAGCCAGACATTTCAAATTGTTTTAATATTTTGAAAGAAGATTTTCAAGAAAAAGATTCAAAGATTTTAAAAATGTTTTTTTCGCAGTTATTTCAATTTAATACCGCAGGCTCAAAAAACGAAAGACAATCAGATAATATTATAACATAGAACTTTGAGCACACAAATTAATCAAAATAATAATCATAACAATCTCACTGAGAATATATCAAAATGATTTAATAAGATTGTAGCAGCCTCAATTTTCATAGAATAATTAAAGTGCCTTGAACATAATTTTTCTTGATTAAACTAGCACTCTCTTGATCTAGATTTTTGAAAGTGTTTTGTAATAATATATTTTCCTCTAAAAAAAGACGATATTTTTTATGTCTAAAAACTTGAAAAACTCAGTTAATAGGCAAAAATACTCAAAGTCTTCTGGTAGCTAGTTTTAGCAAGATTTTTTGACAAAACTCTCCCTTAATCTCTAAATATTTGATTCAACCAATAATAACTAGTTTGACCTTGTATCCAACCTTTATAATGTACATATTTAGCTAAAAAATATTTAGATATTGTCCCACAATGTATGAAAAGTAGTTTTACCGAAAAGACCACGAAATACAAAAAATAAAGGACTAAAATGTGTTTTCAATAAAATCATTATAAAAATATTTTAAACCAATTAAAAATGATTTAGAATGTTTTAATCATGAAATAGAGGGAATAATATATTGGAATAATGTTCAAATCAATTAAAAAAATAATAACCAATTGGTCGACTAGTTCTAAAGTCAGTTGACTATTTCTATCTAACGTCCAAAATTAAATTTACTTAAGATGTTTCGGTTGGTTGGTATTCCTTGTCAATCGACTTATTTCAAGCCTGTATCTACAACTGATCAATCAACCGAAACCCTAATTTTCTCATTTTTGTGGAACCTGAATTTGCCATTCTCCTTGCCAGTCGATTGTTTGTTCAGTTTCCAACTTTAAACTACTTTTTTAAAAATCAGGTACAATTAGTTCGCCTATTTATAAATTAGTTTGCCAATTCTAACTCTATTTTTCTTTAAAAAAAAAAAAAAAACACATTTTCTCACTTCTGGCCATATGATCAATCACACATAAGCATATAAGAATATTTTTAAGTGTAGTGAGTAATCTAATCGAGTTGTATCAAGAGTTTATAAATATTAGCATTGTTTTAGCAAGGAATACAAATGATCTTTCATAAAATATTCTTCATCATCTTTCACTGATATCATCTTGAACTTTTACATTGATTCCACATTTCGTACATTAATCACTTGAACATTCCGACTAATTTATGTAATTACATCTTCAACAAAATCATTAGTCCAACAAAGCATCTAAATTAAGGGTTTCATAAAAACCATTAAATAACACTTAGGGTTAACATAACATACTTCTCAAGTTCAAGAGTGTCATGACCTTAAGACTCGATCTTTATCATGTTGATTCTTCTAGATCTTTCTCCGCAAGAAGTCTTATGGATTTCTTCTTATTTGTTTATCTTGATGGCCTATTTCCCATTCCATGAGTTGTTTCAGTCTTCTTGTACCTTCCATCATTTTTCTTCTTGTTTTATTCATGAGTTTGTGCTTTGGATTTCCTACAAAATCACTTACTCAAAAATGCTATCACGATTTTTACATGGTTAATACAATCAACATATTCAATTTTATAATATATATATATATATATATATATATTCCATAATGAACACATGTGACATAAACATAGTATATGTACATATCCTCAGGAAATTACATGTATCCCAATTGCATGAATACTGATATCTTGTGTATGACATAGATATGTATGTCGTAGTTACATAGTCACATAAGATGCAATCATATAGACATTTAAGCATGTTATAATTCAATCCATTATATTGATATCCATAATAAGACATCATCAAACCTTTTATCTCAACAATCTTTCCCTTTTTATGATAGTAGTAGTGTTCCTCCTAAGTCTAAGCTCTCCCTTATTCTTGCACGATATCAAGATATAACATTTTTATCATATAGCTATTCAATCCATATTTGTATCCCCCTTTAACATTATAAAAAATATGACAAACATTTAAGGTAATATGGAGTTTAGAGAAAATGATCAATACAAATTATTTAGGTTATACTTAATGAACAAGTCAATTCATGAAAAATGTTTAAGTTCACGACCATAGAAAACTCCCACATATAGATCATATTGACTATGGGTTACCCTTCATTTGAAGCTCCTTTTACCCTAACAAAAAAAATCTCAAAAAAGATTTATTTGACGAGTATGCCTAAAGTGATTTTGTGCCTAGATTGATTTACTCTGAAAAATAAATGATCAGATATTTAGTCAACAAGAGTAAACGGAATGTACTAATTTCTAATGGTATTCTTCAATAATTCATGTTTCATCATAGATCCATTAACAATTACACATGAATAAGATAAGTCCTACGAGTGATGCATTGATGCAATATGGAACTCCCATTAATATAGGACATTAACTATCAATATATTTCATCTTCGAATCAAATCACTCAATTTGATTTTATAAACGATTAGGTGTAGCGATAAATGGGTGCCATCACATAATTTTATCAATAAGAAGCACCAAGTAGTTATAGATACCAATTATTTACTAACATTTGATATGTCAATAAAGCACAATACTAATTGGTTTAATAATGAATCATGTTTATAAGAAGGTCGTCATCTCAAGTAACTTCTCATGTTTTATCAACTTCCATGAATGTAGAAGTATCACTCGTTAAATATGATGGACGGAGTGTTTGCGTTATCACATTAATATATTGTAAATTCAATCATAATGAGACTAATATCGTGAGATATAAGCATATGATTAGATATATTCATCTGTGTAAATCCAGTGGAATGAAAATATGTTCATAAATGACTAGTTCACGAAGAATAATAAATCATTGAGTATGAGTGAGTGGGGAGGATAAGTCTAAGTTAGATGGAGCAACTCATACTATTTGTATTTAGATTGTTTCATGTACTATTCATATATCTACTGATGTGGGATCTTTTTAGATTACTACAAAATATTTCAGCATGAGATAATGTTCAAGAAGGTTTCAATATACTGAGATATTTATGAACTCCAATTTAACTTTTTTGAGAATTTAGCCGTGTAAAATGTTACCAATTTGGAGATCATTTGCATGATTTTTCTAGAAAATTTCAGCATACAATAATAGGAAAATTTATGACATGATATAGTAATTGATAACCAATATTATGGCACATTACCAATGAACAAACATTTCTCAAGGAAGGATCTAATATTTGATTTCCTTCGGAAAATTTAGCAAATGAAACATGAAGAAGATCAGCAATATCACTTTGTAAGCCTATAGATGCATGGGTGACTGATCCTATGGAAAGAATGCATTTAAATGACGAAGAGATATATGAACCGAGTCATATTAAGCCTGATCAAGCAGTTTTTTCAAATGAGGCATGTAAGATATAGCATGCATTCCACAACTTGTGATTCTTATGAAGCATATAGTGATATATTATCTTAAGAGTTACTAGCACACTTACCCAAATAGTATGTCAACCATCCACCCAAATTTTGATATACTAAATATGAAAGAAATAGGGGTTAGAAGTAACTTCAACCTTTACAAAAGTATGTAGCATTTAAGCCCATTTATAAATGAGTTTTGTTATTGTGATCCATTTTCTACTTTCTATTTTAGCTCATGTATTTGTTTGGGTCATCTTTACCTTTTTTTCTTCATAAGACCTAATGTAAAATTACTTGAAGCACAACTTTTATGATCTAGGTACCTTTTTTCTTTGGGTCCTTCATCTTTAGCATAGTCTTGCATGGTTTTATTGATAACATATAGTGGTCAATAGAAAAACATGTTTTTTTTTATCAATTCAAAATTAGACAAGTAGAATGAAGTATTTTCTTGATAGAGCGTCGTAAACTGATGAACAATTTTCGAACATATTTATTCCATAATGCTTACTCATCATTTTCAATAATCTCAATCTTTAAATTTCAAAGTTTGTATTTCAAGTTGAGATTCTATGAATAACATTTGGAAGCCATATTGTGTACTGAAGCTAGATTATATTGATTTTTTTGGCATAAGGGTAGGAGTAATACTTTTTACTAAAAGGCTAGAGTTCTTAGGATTATCACATACTTGATTAATCCATTTAACAAAATGGAGAGAAATAGCTCTAGTAGATGAGTTCATAATTATTACCTCAGAGGCTAGGAGACTAACCTCATTTCCTTTCAAGTTTGAGATCCCAATGTGCCTTGAGATCCTTTCTTGGTTGTGTTGAGAGTTTTTTTTTTTTTCTCAATCTCTTCTAAGAAGCTTGTTAAGGTTGATCCCATAGATCAAGCTCTAATACCAATTGTTAGCCCGAACTTGACCAGAGAAGGAGTGAATTGGATTATAAAATATTTTTGACATTTCTTAACTTCTCCAAACTCAAATCACTTCAAGAAATCCCTTTAGTAGATAATGAATGCAAATTAATATGAAGGGATTAATATAATAGATTATTTATGTCATTGTGACTTACTTAATAATGTAATGTTGCGGAGTAAAGCAATCAAAACACAAACAACATATAATATAAAGCATAATAGAAGGATAGCGATAGAGATAATCAATCACATAACACAAGAAACTTTATAGTAGTTCAAAAAAATTAATTTGTCTTTGCCTACTCCTCCAACCTCCTATGGAGAGTTTTAATCTTCTATAATTCGAATCTTCTTGTTCGGTGAAGACCAAACCATTATAATATATGACAAGATAAAATACATTTATATCTTGCTTCAATCTCTCACAAAAGCAAGTTTATTTATGCCTTCCTACACTCTCTCATAAGACAAGTATGTTTTTGTCTTGCTACATTCTCTCACTAAACAAGTTCATTTATGCCTAGCTATAATATCTCACAAGACAAGTTAGTTTATGGCTAGTACAATCTCTCACAAGGTAAAGTAGTTTACACCTTGCTACACTCTTCATAACACAAGTTCGTTTAAGTCTTGTTACAATCTCTTACTAGAAATGTTCGTTTATGTCTAACTACACTCTCACGAGCTAAAGTCATTTATACCTTTCTACACTTTTCACCAAGGTTCGCACTCCCTGGATTTCCTAATCCCTTTCCCTACGCAGAGATCATGCCTTACCAAGGTTCGCTCCCTTGGATTTATCAAATACATGCAAATAATACAACTCTCAAATGAAAAAATACAGTTAAAACAATTTAAGCACACAAAACTCAACTAATTTGTATACACTCTTGAGATCATTGAGATTCATTCTTCTGAATCCATCCTCATAATCTCTTTGCCATAGAGATCTAACCAATGTCTATTTATTGATTCTTCCATTTGAGTTCTTCATCACTTAGCTTAAAAATATTATCCCTGACATATTTTGAATATCGTGCAACCACTTGACAATCTTAGTTCAATGGACATGTGACTTTAGACTTTTCAATCTATCCCAAAGTCTGACAAAGCTTCTAAGCACTCTTTAAAGATGTTTATCTAAAATTATCCTTCTAGTGTTTTGTGCTCACATACAATGTACATTTAACTTTATGAGTATTCTTGAATTGAAAAATGTAAACTAGACTAATGATATTCTCATTAAGGTTCAATGCTAGTTTTAGATTCAATTCATTTATCAATCACACAAGAAGATATAACATGAATTCATGGTGACAATGATCATGATACATGTAAGAAGTTAAGAGAAAGTAAGAAGTTATAACATTATATTCATGATACTTAATTCAACTAAGATCAATATGGGCAACTCTATGTTCAGAAGTAGCTTGGCATATAGCACACTCAATCACGTATGTGGTGTAATCAGTTAAGTACATGTAATGAAAAGAATCAATTTAGCAATTTAGCTCAACATATAGCATGTATGATTTCTTTCAATGTAAAGATAAGACAATTTTCAAGATGACATTTTAACTCTTAGAAAGCCCCAAAAAAAAATCCAATTATTTTACCTCTTGTTAGATTGGTATGTGAGAAATTAAGATCTCAATAAGGAACTTAATCTCACCGGTGGTGCAAGTTCTTCCCTATCGAATACACTAAATCTAATAAATTTGTGATATTATAGAAAATACATTTGATTCTCTTATAAAAGTACTTAGGTTTTTCAAAATGATGAATTTCAATGTGTAGTGAAAAATACTCTTAGAAAGCTCAACGTGAAATCTTAGTTTGTTTTATCACTAAGTCAATTTTTATAATCTAGAGATATGAATGTGATCAACCAAGGCAATGTTTAGATACAAGTGTACATATAAGTAGATTAATTATTTCATCAAGCATATATACACGTAAAGTGTCTAGACAAATAAGTTGGAGCATGTAAAGTATGATCTATACTTTTTCAAATAAGCACAATAATAAACATTTTCCGAGATTTAATCAATAAAGCAAAAAGTAACGGATAATGGAACAAACTCACTGGATGTAATATTAATAATAATGTTGTGGATGTGTTGCATCTTACAGGATAACCAATTTTATCCTAATTGACTCCCTCACAACCTTAGAGCATCACAAAATTGAGCTTGAAGGACCTACTCTAGGTTTTGCACTCATAAGATCCTACTTTTATTTTGTTATAGTGTTTCTCACACTATATCACTAATTTAAGAATAAAGAAATGTCTCTGTAGGATGATAAATATATATTAATTAAATTTAGACTTTCATCTTTGTGAAATTCATAAAACTAAGTGGGGTTTATATAAGGTTGGTCAAGGTAGTTAATCCATTCTACTTAATTAATTGGACATTTGGTGCATGTAATCTGGTCTATAACGGTCATTTCTAATATTCCAATTGATTAATTTGGGGAAGAAACTATTGAGGGACAAGATGCATTAGAAGAAGCGATATTTTAGGCTTCAAAAATAAAAATACTTAAACATTTTATTTGCCCTTTGATTCTGATTGATAGCTCGTAATTCTTGTTTCTATTGATAAGAAATGTATTCAATTAAATATTAAAACCATCTAGAATAATTTTGTATTCACAACGAGATCGAATTTGATTTTTTTTTTTCCCTCAATGTATACAAATAGTAAATTGGTTGACTAGTTTGGGCAATCAGTTAACCGATGTTCTTGATTAGCTATTCTGAAAGTCCTACTGGTGTAATCAGTTAACCGGTGAAGTCTATCAGTTGAACGGTTGCTTACAGGTCATAACCTACTACCCAAATCGGCTGACCGACTCTTCCTATCAATTGACCAGTTTAGGCTACTAGTAGAATCAATCGACTGGTTTCCAGCATATTTTTATTTTTAGCCTACTTTTTTTACCAATCCCAATTACAATTTTGAATTTTTTTTACTCATTTATTTTTCAATAATCTTAGGCATTATAAAATGCACAATTTCAACAAATAAATGAGCCACATTGGAATGCAAGTGTGTGTGTCTCATAGAGACTTATTTCGACATACTTCTCAAGTTCAAAAGTGTCATTACCTCAAACTTGATCTTTGTCACGTTGATGCTTCTTATACTTTCTCCAAAATGAGTAGCTTTCTTCTTCTTCACTTATCTTGATAGCCTATTTCTCATTGCATGAGTTGTCTCAATCTTTTTATACCTTCCATTTTTTTGCTTCTTATGTTATTCGTGACTTTTGCTTTAGATTTCTTGCAAAATCATTTACTCAAGAATGCTATCACGATTACTACATGGTCAAATCACACACACACACACATATTCCCAAACAATCACGTGTACATAAACATAGTATATCTGAAAATAATCACATGTATCACAAATACATGAATAATGATATCTTATATATGTATGACATAGATATGCATGGCGTAGTTACGTAGTCACATAAGATATATATATATCTTATGTGACTACGTAACTACGCCATGCATATCTATGTCATACATATATATATATATATATATACATGGTCAAATCACACACACACACATATTCCCAAACAATCACGTGTACATAAACATAGTATATCTGAAAATAATCACATGTATCACAAATACATGAATAATGATATCTTATATATGTATGACATAGATATGCATGGTGTAGTTACGTAGTCACATAAGATATACATATATATATATATCTTATGTGACTACGTAACTACGCCATGCATATCTATGTCATACATACATATATATATATATATACATATATATATATATATATACACATATATATATATATATATATATACACATATATATATATATATATATATATATAAAAGTATGTTATAATTAAATCCATTACATTGATATCCACGGTATGACATTATCAAAACCTAATATCTCAACACCAACGTGTCCGCCTAGATGGCGGCGAGTTGGGTTTCCTGCTCTGCTAGCCGTGGCTGTATCTCGTCGATGAGCTTACCAACCTGTGTTTACCGCTGGCCACAAGGGCTGAGTGCATCCTACCTAGACTAGGAGTATTATATCCTCGATCAATTATGCATCGTTATTGTGATCTCAACTCCCAATAGAGGGGTCAGACTGGATAACTGAGGGTGCCCCCACAGCTAGCTCTCTTTGAAGGGTTAGAAACCTTAAACAAACCTCCCAATGGTCCGTCTCGAATCGGCTAGAATGCTAGGGTCGTTCTTTCCCATGAGGGTGCCATCCATTGGTGTAGACCACATGGTAGTGATGTTGGCACCGCTTATCGGCCGAGGGGTGGGGTACCTACTCTTGCCTTGCGGGGACTGGTACCAGGCGTTGTAGTTGTTCTTACGAGAGGCTTTTCACGGGGTGGAGATGATGTCTTGGGCTACGAGCGATTGAACCATGCTTTTTTGGTTAGTCATGGGCGAAGGCTCCACTGGATGATCGGACACAAGATATAGGCATTGGTGGGTGCGATAATTATTGGCAAAGTGTAATACCTGCCCAGATTAGGTGATGATTCAATGCAACCAAGAGAGTGGAAATGTTTTTTGCTTTTTCTGAGACTAAGGGCTTGTGCGGAAAACATGCTGACAAATAAAAAAAAAAAAAGGAAATGAAGTTGGGGTTCACCGATCTATATGTCCATGAAGTTAGAAAACCAAACATTCGACTTGTGTTCCAGTCCCTACAGAATGATGGGCCAGAGTGTTTCTCGAAAAAGACCCTCCAATGTGAGTATAACGGATTGGTATACCAAAGCCGTCTCTCGACTTCTCATTTTTATTTTTACGGAGAAATAAAGGTAAAATACAAACTGCTCCACCATCACGCTTCCGTTGTGCTACTCTAATAAAAATGATAATGGGTCTGATCTCAACCTAATATTACCCAATCAAAATAATACGTACATAACTGACTGAAAATTTTAATATTATAAATTCAAAATTCTGAGATTTCACATATCCCAAAATATTTCATAGCAAAATTGCAAAATCCGAACCCTTCCTGATCAACACTTGACCTGACAGCCCAAAACAATATGACACCACTCTCTGATTCTACCTAATGTCAATAGTAGACCCGTCTCTAACTGGAGTACCAAAGACAAAATATTTTACAGGTGACTGCCTTCATAATATAAAAATAATTTATGCATCAAATACATTTAGCCAAAATTCACTTTTCAAAACAAAATATAACCACAATAATACTTTCCGAAACAAAATATAACTACACTGAACAATATAAAAAATTCACAGATATCATTAAGATATATCAACTAAATATAAATCAACCAATCAAATCATTTTTATATAATAAAATACTATAAATATATTTCCTTACTAGCCATATGATTGTTGCACCTCATGATCGTGAATTATAATACTACCGTAGCATGTACAGCTGGGTAATCGAAGGTTGCCATCAGTATTAGAGCTATTCAATATCTCCAATAGTAGGAACCAACACGTGGTATAAACCACCATATCATGATGATAATCACCATCGTCAACAACAACAATAATAACAACCATCACCTGCAGGACTTTCTCTCCAGTCAGATCACAACACAACGTCTTATAGGACATGTCGTCTTGTCGGAACCACATTATGACATAGTATATAATAATAAAAGAATAAAATCTACTAGTCAAAATACTAATAATATCATTCTAATCAAATTTAAAAAATAAAAATAAAAGAAAAATTCTTCAAATTAAATTCTTCACAAATTAAATATTTCATTTATAAATATAACCCTATATATATTTACACACTCTGTCACATACATATATTATTCGCATGTATATGTATTAAAAAAATAATAACCATATGTACACATACATTCCTAAACTCGAAAGAGAGAATCAAAAGAAAAATAGCAAATGGAAGAGTTAAGAGAATTAGAGAGACATGAAGAGCAAAAGGGGGGGGGGGGGGAACCATATATGTATGTGCGCGCGCGCGCGTGCACGTGCGCTCTCTTACCGCATAGTTGCCTATAGTTCCTCTTTTTTTCTTTTTTTTTTCAATCCTCCACGTGTGCAACATGACACATCCATGTTTCAATATTTTTTTCTTTTCCTAATCATTATCATGACTTATCAAGTAAAAATTACGTATACCTCCCACTTGAATATTTGAAATATTATTTAAACCCAAAAGTTAAAATTAACAATTTAAAATAATAATTAACCCCAAAATTTTGAAAGTCAGATAAAGTTTTTAACCCTAAAATTCTTGAAACTAAATTTTAAATACCATAATGACCCCTAAAAAATTTTTAAATGAAATTTAAAATAACACATTAAACCCAAATACTTTCTAAGTGTTATGAAATGCACTTAAAAAATTGTACAGACAAAATTGGGGCTTACAATCCTTTTCCCTTAAAACAAATTTCGTCTCGAAATTTAATTACCTCAAATGAACAAAAATGAATATAATGTAGTGCTTAATGCATATGCATTACCCTCTAGTTAGTGAAAATAAACAACCATGGATTTAATATAATTCTTGATACATATGTACTCCCTATGACTCCAAACTCACGTTCCAAATCAGCCTCACAATTCAACAACCTATCCTATGGTACACTGCTGACACCATACCCAAACACCAAGTCTATAGAACCTATAACCTAAGCTCTGATACCAACTGTCATGGCCCGGTATCCCCGGGCTGCCACTCAATTTCTCCTTTTTATTTTTACAAAGAAATAGAAATAAAATACAAACCACTCCACCACCACGCTTTGCCTGTGCCACTCTGATAAAAATTATAATAGGCCTGACCTCGACCTGATATTACCCAATCAAACAATACGTACATAATTGACTGAAAACTTTAATATTATAAATTCAAAATTCTAAGATTTCCCATATCCCAAAATATTACATAGAAAAACTTCAAAAGTCGAATCCTTCCTTATCAACACAAGTCCTGACAACCCAAAAAAATACGATGCCACCCTCTAATTCTACCTAACGCCAGTAGCGAATTCATCTCTAACAGGAGTACGTGAGACAAAATATTTTATAGGTGTATTGTCTTCATAATATAAAAATAATTTAACGGAACAAGTACATTTAGAAAATCCATTTTTCAAAACAAAATATAACCACAATAATATTTTTCAAAATAAAATATAACCACACTAAACAATATAAAAAAATTCATAGATATCATCAAGATATAACAACTGAATATAAATCAATCAATCAAACTACTTTTATATAATAAAATGCTAGAAACATACTTCCCTACTAGCCATTGGATCATTTCACCTCAAGATTGAGAGTTATAACAGTACCGTAACTTGTATAAATGTGCAATCTAAGGTTGTCATCAGTGTCAAATTCATTCAATATCTCCAATAGTAGGAGCCAACATGTGGTATAAACCACCATATCATGATAATAATTATCATCATCATCAACAACAATCTATAGGACTTGCCCTCCTGTCAAGTCACAACACAACATCCTACAAGACATGTCCTCTTGTTAGAACCAATAACATTCCGCAAGACATGTCCTCCTATCAGGACCACACTATGACATGGTAATATAATAATAAAAATTATTTTTTCACATTTAACCATTTACTTGATCCATTTAACGTTATAAAATAATCAGTTTTAATAAACATTTTCTTTTCACATTTGGTACGAAAATATAATTTGACAATTTATATAGAAGACAATATACTCACCTCGATATTTACACTGGTATTACTCTATCGCCGTAATATTGACGTAGTTAGCATCGCCTCTGAACCTAAGAATAACAAGACTTAAACTAAGAATTTATTTAAATAAATCTAATATGACATTCAATGGGTGATACTAAATGCAATTTTTCTCATTCCCAAATTTTTCTAATTATATAAAATTTATTAAAATTGAACGCTCATTTTCTTAAATCAGTATTAATTGTAAAACTAAAACACTATAACTACAATTATAAAATTTATCAATTAATAATTTAATTTGTAGAAAAATATTAGCTAACTATTAATAAAATCTACTAGTCAAAATACTAATAATATTATTCTAATCAAATTTATATAAAAAAAATTAAAAAAATAAAAAAAACTAAAAAAAAATCTTTAAATTAAATTATTCACAAATTAAACATTTCATGTATAAATATAACCCATATATATATACACACACACACTCTTATATGTGTTAAAAAAATCTAATAAACATATGCACACATGCATACCTGAACCACCAGAGAGGGAATCAAAAGAAAAGTAACAAATGCAAAAGTTAAGGCCCGTTTGGTAATCGTTTTCAGAAATTCTTATCCCATTTCTAGATTTTTGGGATGTTTGTTTGGGAATAGCGTTTGGTAATTTTTGTTCCCGTTCCTATTCCATTCCCATTTGAGAATTGTGCGCATTTTTTTTCTTAAGAAATGAGAAATAAAAAAAAATGTTTCTCATTATTTTCATCTCATTCCCAAAATCACTGTCACTGTTTATCCGTCGTCCACCACAGCCGGTCACCTCCGGCCAGCCACCGTTACCCACCCGCAGGTCACCGGCCGGCCAAAACAAAAAATAAATAAATAAATAAAATCTCAAAAAAATAAAATGATTTTAGGATAAAATCGTTACCAAACGCGATTTTGTTCCCCCCCCCCCCCCCCCCCCCCCAAAAAAAAAAAACATTACTGTTACCAAACGCGATTTTACTCCCAAGAAGGAAACAAAATTCTCATCTCATTTTTATCCCACTGCTGGGATGGGAATAAAAACTGTTATCAAACGCCACCTAAGAGAATTAGAAAGATAGGAAGAGCAAAAAGTGAGGAAAAAAAATCAAAACATATATGTGTGTGTGTGCGCGCGCGCGCGCGCGCGCACGCTTTGACCGCCTAGTGGCCTATAATTTCAACCTCTTTTTTTTTTTTTTTTTTAATCCTCCACGTGTCTAACATGACACATCCATAATTCTTTTTTTTTTTTTTTTTTCCCTAATCCTTATCATGACCTATCAAGTAAAAATGACGTACACCTCATACTTGAATATTTAAAATTAACCCAAAAAGATAAAATTAACATTTTAAAATAATAATTGACCTACAAATTTTAAAAGTCAAATTAACTTATTAACCCCAAAATTTTTGAAATTAAATTTTAAATACCATAATAACCCCTACCAAAATTTAAAGTGAAATTTCAAATAACACACTAAACTCAAATATTTTATAAGTATTATGAAATGCACTTTAAAATATGTACATGCAAAATTGGGGCTTACCATTCTTCCCCCTGAAAGAAATCTAGTTATCTCAAATGAACAAAAATGAATATAATATAGTGCTTAATACATATGCATTACACTCTAATTAGTGAAAATAAACAACCATCAATTTAATGTAGTACTTGATGCATATGTATCCTGTAATGGCCCGGTTTCCCAAGGCCGCCACGTGCTTTCTCCCTTTGGAGAATTTAAAACCAAAATCGAACAACCGATATTTCATTTAATAAAATCTGATAAATTTTACACTGCGACGGCAATGTAAAATAATTGTTGCCTTCGCAATGAAAATTTATCAGATTTTATTAAATGAAATATCGGTTGTTCGGTTTTGGTTTTAAATTCTCCAAGGAGAGAAACCACGTGGCGGTCCTAGAAAAGCGGGTCGTTACATATTCCCTATGACTTCAAACTTACATTTTAAATTGACCTCACAACTCGATGACCTATCCTATGATCCACTACTGACACCACACTCTAATGCCAAGTCTACAACACCTATAACTTAAGCTCTTATACCACCTGTAACGGCCCAGTCTCTCAAGACCGCCACTCGATTTCTCTTTTTTATTTTAACCGAGAAATAGAGGTAAAATACAAATCACTCCACTACCACGCTTTCGCTGCGTCACTCTGATAAAAATAATAATTGGTCTGACCTTGACCCGTAGGTTATGGGCGTAAAGACAACACATTCACCTCCACGTGTCCGACATGACACATCCATGTTTCAAAAAAAATTCCCTAACCCTTATCATGACTTATCAAGTAAAAATTACATACACCTCTCACTTGAATATTTAAAATATCATTTAAGTCCAAAAGATAAAATTATCATTTTAAAATAATAATTGACCCCCATATTTTAAAAGTCAAATTAACTTATTAACCACAAAATTTTTGAAACTAAATTTTAAATATCATAATGATCCCTAAAAAATTTTAAAGTGAAATTTAAAATAACACACTAAACTCAAATGGTTTCTAAGTGTTATGTAATGCACTGAAAATTTTGCATAATATGCAAATTGGGATTTACATTGAGAATAAGTATTGAGTCGGGCAAGTGCGCATAGTTAGGAGTATAATAAATGTGATACCTAATCCTTAACTGGGGTGGCCATTTTAGACAAAGGACCTCGAATTACGGTGAAGCCCAAAGTAACAGGAAACATGACGATCAAAATCTAATTGTGACTAATTAGAGCTTACTCCGGCCTGCTTTCGAATAAACCTTCGAAAAAATGACGTGTTATGGTGAGCTTAGGCCTACGTAGGGCATATTTGTCCCAACCGACCCAACCTATTTGGCCCATATCGTCTGGCCCACGTGGCCCAATGATGTAGATCCATTAGGGCCCAATAAGTATGGTCAAAGTGACCCAACTCAGTTCATGCACTATATAATTGGTTCTCTGGACTACAAAGGTGACGAGGAGGCGATTAAGGACAAGGATGACAGATATATGACGTCAATCAGGTCGTCCATAAATAAGACAACAACCTGGCCAAGTCGACTAGGATGCAGAAACACCCCATTAATGTCGAGTTGTTTACATAAAAAAATATAATTTAAAGGAAAAATTACTGGTTGAACTCATAATTAGCCTTAATCTACCAATAAAATCAATTTATAATTTACCGAACAGTGCAGTCCCTCGCCAAATTTACTGTGCACCGATCAGTCCCAAATTCGCTTACTGTACATTTTTCAGTGACCGATTTGTCCATCCGTTATACAGGCAAACGATTTCCATTTTTTAATCCGGTTTTTCAGTTGTGAAAACATACTATAAATACCTGATCAAGGCGATTTTTCCTGATATATGTTGCATTTCTAATTTCAAGATCAAGAAATCGTCGTGGACGCAGAGAGAACGATCGAATCAGAACAATTATGGAAACACAATTGATGTATCATTCCGAGCCTATCAACAATAGGTAACACACATCCTCCTTTGATATATGCCAATCGTAATGATTTTACAGACATCTTAATATCAAGTAAGGGTTTTTTGATAGCAACGTGTATAAAGACCTAGTTTTTAGTTGATGAAGTTTTTGTTGTCGTACATGTACGAAAATGATTTACGAACAGATGATACAGTGTTTTTAGTTGTGGATCGACATATATAGTAGTTTTTTGGATGATTCACAAGCACACACGGCATATGCGAAATGAAAAGGAGCAGGAGCACTTGATCAACCAAGTAAAGCGATGAGAAAGGAAGCGATAAGAAAAGAGCGAAGAAGAGGCAAGGAACAGGAGCAGGAGCACGTGATCGGCCAAGTAAACCAATGAATTACAACCTTCGCAACCGGACTATAAGCACACACACACATATATATATATATATATATATTACAACCTTCGCAACCGGACTATAAGCACACACACACACACACACACACACACATATATATATATATATATATATATATATATATATCTATATAATAAATCAGCTCATTTACATTCACAGCCGTCCGATGTCTCTAGATATTCGTAACCGTTGGATGTCTTTTGATATATACAACATCTATATATATTATAATCTATTTATATATTATATATTATTATATATATAATCTACTATAATCTATTAATATATATAATCTATTTATATTATATATTATAATAGATAATAGATTAATAGATGCTTAAATGTATATATATTATAATCTATTTATATAATATAATCTATAACCTATACCTTACCGTCAAAAGCAGAGAGAGAGAGACCCTTACCTTCGCCACCCTACACTGTGAGAAAAAACAGAGCCTAATACCTAATCTGAGACCTCCCATCCCGTCGCCACCCTACACTGTGAGACCATCAATTTATCAAAAAAAAAAAAAAAAAAAAAAAAAGAGAAAAAACAAAGCCTATACCTTACCGTCAAAAGCAGAGAGAGAGAGACCCTTACCTTCTTACCTTACCGTCAATTTGGAGAGCCGCAGAGCCTAAGCAGAGAGACCCTTACCGTCAAGCAGTCGCCGTCGCCTCCCTACTTTGATAGACCTGTAGCTGTCGTTCGCCGCTTCTCCGCTTCTCCGTGCCCTAATCGGATTTCTGTTTGCCGTGCCCTAATGGAATCGCCCCTCACATCTATAAAACCCTCGCAAGGTAGCATTTGGTTTTGGTTTCGGTTTCTGTTTCAGTCAAGCTTGGACGGTGAAGGTATCCCTAATCCGAGTGCTCTTCTTCATGTTCTCAACGGTTTTGGTTTCGGTTTCTGTTTCTGTTTCATTCCTATGTTTAAAATTCCTGTTTAAATCACGATTTTTGTTTCTGTTTCAGTGTTCTGTTTCTGTTTCAGAAACAAGGTTTCGGTTTCTGTTTCTGTTTCTGTTTCTGTTTCAGTGTTCGGTTTCTGTTTCAGTGTTCTGTTTCGGTTTCATTCCTATTCCTATGTTTAAAATTTCTGTTTAAATCACGATTTTTGTTTCTGTTTCAGTGTTCTGTTTCTGTTTCAGAAACAAGCACGCAATTCATAAAACCGAAATGATTAGTCAAGTGAGGATAAAATCAAGCATACCTGACAAACCCAATAAACCTACGAATATCAAATCCGCACACGCAATGAGCTCTGATTCTACAGTTCGAGGAGTATGCGAGCCCCTCGAGGCACCGGACGATGCTATTCGTCATGGGAGCTGGAAACTAGGGTTTTGAACAAATTAAAAGAATGGGAACTGGAAAAAATAAGTTGAGGAGTTCTTCGTGATTGGGAAAAAGGGGGATTGCGATTCGAGTGGAGACGGTAAATAATTAGGGATTCCGATGAAGGGAGGAGCGTCCGGCAATCGCATATAGATACGGGTGTATAGATATAGAGAGAGAAAAGATGGGAAAGTTTTAGAGAGAGAGAGAGAGGGAGATGGGCTTTGACTCTCTTTCAGAGAAAAGATTGGTTTCCACTGCTTAAGGGAAAATTCGTGCGCTATTTTTTTTATGTTAAGGAGATGATCAAATGTTAATTTAATAATGTTTCTGTTTCTATTTCTGTGTTCGGTTTCTGTTTCAGTATTCTGTTTCGGTTTCATTCCTATTCCTATGTTTAAAATTTATGTTCTCAAGGTGGCATTTATTGATATGGGTTTCGCTTACAGGGTTGTGTAGATGCAGCAAGAGTTGCAGACTGAGGTCACTGAAAACAGTTTCTGTTTTGGTCAAGCAAGGGTTTCTGTTTCAGTCAAGCTTGGACGGTGAAGGTATCCCTAATCCGAGTGCTCTTCTTCATGTTTTGTGGTTTTTTTTTTTTTTCAGTTTACATGATTTTTTTCTCAACGGTTTTGGTTTCGATTTCTGTTTCTGTTTCAGTGTTCTGTTTCTGTTTCATTCCTATGGTTTCGGTTTCTGTTTCTGTTTCATTCCTATGTTTAAAATTTCTGTTCTTAAGGTGACGTTATGTTTAAAATTTCTGTTCTTAAGGTGGCGTTATGTTTAAACATGTAAATCACGATTTTTGTTTCTGTTTCAGTGTTCTGTTTCTGTTTCATTCCTATGGTTTCGGTTTCTGTTTCAGTGTTCTGTTTCTGTTTCATTCCTATGGTTTCGGTTTCTGTTTCTGTTTCATTCCTATGTTTAAAATTTATGTTCTTAAGGTGGTGTTTAATTCAACAAGTACTGTTAAATCACGATTATTGGCGATTTCGAGGGCACACTTCCTATATCAGCGATTTAGTTTTGTGGTTTCTGTTTCGGTTTCTGTTTACATGATTTTTCGGTTTACATGAATTTTAGAATTTCAAATGAAAAAAAAAATGAACAGAAAACAGAAACAGAACAAAATGATTCTCTGTTCCCTGATTCTTAGTTTTGAATTGCGCCTTTTGCAACGTGGTTTCTGTTTCGGTTTCTGTTTTCTGTTCATTTTTTTTTTCATTTGAAATTCTAAATACGGTGAAGGTAGCCCTAATCCGAGTGATTGTTCATGCTCTGTTCATGTTCTGTGGTTTTGGTTTCAGTTTCTGTTTCAGTTACAGCTTCTGATTGTTCATGTTCTGTTCATTTTTTTTTCATTTGAATTGGGGGCCTATAACAGAAACAGAAACAGGGATTAGGGCTTAGACGGTTTTGGTTTTGGTTTCGGTTTCTTCCCTAATTCTTAGTTTTCAATTGCGCCTTTTGCAATACAGGTTATCAGTACGGCGAGGACGTACAATTGTATTCTGATTGTCCTGGAGGGATTTGGAGAGAGAGAGCTCGAGGGATTTGGAATAAGGTTTTTGTTCATTGTTTATGTTCTGTTTAACGTTTGTTCTTGAAAACTTGAAATTGTTTTGTTCCCAGAAACACTAAAACAGAAACACTAAAACATGGTTTCGGTTTATGTTTCAGTCTAATAATTACAGCTTTCGGTTTACATGATTTTTTTTTTCATTTGAAATTCTCAATCGTTCTTCATTGTATAGATTAGTTTAGGTTTGTGTTCATTGTTTATGTTCTGTTTAACGTTTGTTCTTGAAAACTTGAAATGGTTTTGTTCCCAGAAACACTAAAACAGAAACACTAAATCAGAACAGAAACAGTTAACACTAACCAAATGTTTCTGTTTTTTGTTTCGGTTTCTGTTTCTGTTCTGTTTATGAATTTTTTTCCTGTTTAACGTTTGTTCTTGAAAACTTGAAATGGAAATTTATTCTATTTTTTCACTTTCCTATATGGTTTTGTTACCAGAAAACTTGAAATGGAAATCTAGGAACAGTTCTTTACTGTTCCCAGTGTTTTGCTTTTTTCTTCCCGCTCCTCGCAAGGTAGCATTTGGTTTCGGTTTCTGTTTCTGTTTCTGTTTATGAATTGTTTCTGTTTCTGTTTCCTGTTTTTGTTCCTGTTTTTTGTTTCTGTTCATGTTTGATAATGACCATTGTTTCTTTTCATTTATAAGAACAAAAACAAAAAACCTGTTTGGTTGCGGCATTTGTTCATTTTTTTTCCTTTAAATGTATGGTGGTCGGTGGGTGGTGGTGGCCAACGGGATGACGGTGGTCAGCGGGTGGTGATGGTGGTGGTGAAAATTGGAAAATAAAAAATAAAAAACAGAAACAGAAACAGAAATAACAGAAACAAAATTTTTTGGGAGCAGAAACAGTTAACACTAACCAAATGGGATGAATGAATAGTAAATTGAAAAAATTAGGGTTATGGCAAAAAAAATCCTAAAATGCAATTGTAGTAAATTTTATGACGTACAGTGATTTTGGACATTTGACAATATTATTGAACTTCTAAAAAAAAATTGTACTGAGTGAGGTTCGATGAATAAGTGAATTGCAAAATTTAGGAAGGATTATAACAGAAAACTCTATAATTTATCAAAATTGTTGTAAGTTTTACGATATACAGTAACACAAATGGGGCCTATAACATTCAATTCGCAAAGTGCGTTAGAACATAAACGCTTAAAAGAAATAGGGAACACTATCGAAACATATTATTTTTTGGTTCCTGAAATTTGTTCTATTTTTTTTTTTTCCTGTTTAGCATTTGTTAAGTGTTTTAGTTTAGTTTCTTCTTAGAACATAAACACTCTATGAAGAGAATTAGTAAACTGTGTTAATTGTGTTCTTAATTTATGTTTCAATTTAGTGTTTCTGTTCATGTTCTGTTTGCTTAGGTTTTTTCTTACAACAAAAACGCTTAAAAAGAAATAGGGAACACTATCGAGACATATTATTTTTGGGTTCCTGAAATTTATTCTATTTTTTTTCTGTTTAACGTTTGTTAAGTGTTTTAGTTTAGTGTTTGCCTTATGTGTTATTTATATCCTTCAATCTCAGGCAATATGGTACGACCCGCTATCGTATTGAGAACGAGTACCAGATTAAAGTTGCGTAAGGAAAAACAATTCTTTTACGAGAAACTTTATTTACAAAGTTGTCCCGTTAGAGAATATGGAATGAATAAAATAGCAAGTGCTAGAATTTTGCAGAATTATAGGTACAAAATTAGTGAGAGAGACATAATGAACCAAATTGTTGATGGTTTACCATCAAATTGGGATGTGGCGACAAAGAATATATTTGAAAATCATCGGCCTCTTACTGCCTTTGAATTTGTACAATTTTTAGAAGAGGCTGAACGAGATGTACATCCATTATGGAGAGAATTTGAAAGAGGAAAAATGAATGAAAAAGAGAGTGCTAGAATGCATGTACTTAGAAAAGAGCGCCTGTACTACCACCTAAAACGTAAGGGGTTTCAACCAAACTGGGCAGTGTTGGTGTATATAATAGTGCGTACTCTACCGAAATCTTGGCCTAGAGTTAGAGTTCATAGAGCCTTAAAGAAAGAACTCCTAGACCTAAAAGCCTTAGGAACTTTGTTAGAGAGCATCGAGGACGACCAGATTGGCTTAAACGCACTGGAGGAATACGAGGTTCAACTACAAATTGGAAACCAAAGTAATGAAGTTGTGCCGTAAACTGTTTTTTAAGGTATAAATAATTTTTAATATAATTTGTACTCTTGATATACATTTTGTATATTTTATGTCTAATATATTTTTTTCTTTCTTTTCCTTTTGTAGGGTTACCGCGTCAAGTCTATTTTTTCTCTTCGGTTGTTGAAAATATATTTTGAATGTATTTTGTATTCATGATATACATTTTGTATTTTGTAATGTGATTGATTGTTTTACTTTGTTATATTCAACAAAAATTGTCTTAATGTGATGGATTTAATATTATATATGTTTTTGTCTTTATTGTTCTCTTGCTTTTGTTAATTGTTAATTAATATGTAAATCTTACAATTTATTTTTTAAGCTCATAATATAATTTTAGTTTATCATTTATTTTACATTGAATTTTTATTTTTATTTTTTCAAGGAAAAAAATTAGATAATGGATGACAAGTCAAATAAAAATTCTACTTCAAATAGTAGAGGGAAAGAGAAAAGTAAAAAGGGGAACATCAGTAGCAATGTGGTATGTATCTAATTAGTAAGGTTAATTATTTTTTAGTTTTAATTATAACTGTTTTATCATTTAGTACCAATTTTAGTTCGTACTTTGTCACACTGTCCTCCATTGTTCTTTTTCATTTATTTGATCTAGAAAATTGAAAATTCAACCTCATATTCTCTCTAGGTATTCAATGATAACGTCATATCAAAATCTGCTATATCCCAACGAATGCAAAGAGAACGAGAGAGGTTTAGTCGTCCGATTCTAGAATGTCAAGAAAGTGGAAGATCCCGCACAGGTAACATTGCCAGAACATCTAGCACAAACGATGTGTCAAGATGTTCTGTGGCTCAACTAGAACGAAGAGAACGGGAGAGAGCTGATCGGGAGATATGTGATGGCCCTATGGAAGGAGGTAAGTCGTTTGTGTCCACAACACCTAACAGTCGCTCAACGGGGGTTGAGCAAACAATTATACCTTCTGAATATATAGCATCTAACAAGAACGATGTATCGAAACGGGCTCTAGCTCAACGAGAACGAAGAGAACGGGAAAGAGTTGACCGGGAACGGTGTGATTGCTTCAATAAAGATAATCGTGAATGCCTAGAAGGAGGTCAGCCATTTTTGGGAGAATCATCAGAGCCTACGCCGAAGCGAAGAATGGTTACAACAGTTTCTGTGTCATCATCAAGCACAAGTCGATATACCCCTATAATTCTCAGTGATCAAGTTTCTTCTCCAGTAATGGAAAACGAAAGGGATTCTACTTTTGAGGCCAATTTGACGTCCCCACCAAATCTTATTGAAATGTTTGTATCCACAATACCCAACAGTCGTTCAACGTTGGACGTTGAGCAAACAATTACACTTCCTAAATGTATAGCACCCAACAACAACGGCATATCGAAACGTGTTCTAGCTCAACGAGCACGAAGAGAACGAGAGAGATCCGGTCAACAACATATTCAAAATAGTCAACATTTAGAAATGAATAGAAGACTACTTGAAGAATCATCTCAGCCTCTACTACAACAGAGAATGATTGTACAATCATGTGGGCCATCAGTGATTACGAGTCCATGTACCCCTGGAATTGTGGACCTCCTTAGGGATCGCACTACTCCATCGTCCATGGCTAATCAAATGAATTCTATTGTTGAACCAAATTTGCCTTTTCCACGTAATCTTACTGAAACATTTGTTACCGTAACTCCGAATGAATGCTCAACGCCTGAAGTTGAGGAACCAATTGTATTTCCTGGTATAAGGTATTATACTAATCCATTATTCATGTTATTAAGTATTAAATGTTTAAAACTGTTTGATGTGTAAAATTTAATATTTACCAACTATAGGTCAGCTTCAACAAATCAACACCTTACCCAGAATCAAGATACTGAACATGCAGGAAATTCATCTGTTGACGATGGGATGGTTACAAATTTGATTCCTCATTCTCTTGGTATAATTGACGATGCATGCCCTTCTGCGTGCAGTAACCAAGAAGCTTTTGTTTCCACGAACCTTAATGAAAGCTCGACCATAGCAGTTGAAGAAACAAATCTACCTTCTGGGAGTAGATGGTGAGTTTCTTTTTTATCTTATTCATCTAATTAAATACGGCATTCACAAATATGTTGTTAGAATCTACATAATAATTTTGTTATTTATCAAATGTAGGCCGCCAAATACTACCAATGATGAGTTTTACGATAATCAAGATATTGACGAGTTCAACAATCCAACTACCGACCGTGATGTTCATACAAGTGAAAATCGACACTCGCTTGGTAAAATGAATGTCATGTGCCCTCATTGTTCTGCGTTACACTGGATGGATGAGAGATTAGCAAGATCATCCGAACGACGTCCTCTCTTCGGTACATGTTGCTTACAAGGGAAAGTTAGGCTTCCATTACTTCTCACACCTTCTCCGCAAATTAAAGCGTTATATGATGGTAATGATGATAGATCAAAATCATTCCGACGTTATGCTAGAGAGTACAATGCAAGCAATGCTTTTACAAGCCTCGGTGCCAACTTGGATACAAGGCTGCTTTCCGGAAGAGGCCCAACAACGTTTACTATACATGGAGAGTTGCGTCATCGGACAGGAGCATTAATCCCAGAACCGGGACAAGATGCCATTTATTCTCAGTTGTACATCTACGATCCTGATTTCGCTTTTGGCGTGAGAAGCCGTAGAAATCCTCATTTGAGAACAGATGTTTTGCAAACTATTCAAGATACATTGTTGCAACATAATGCATTCGTAGATAAATTTCGTCAAGCGTTTGCGATTTTAAATCAATTGGATTTGGAACAACAAACGTTGCCTGCTTTTCTTCACTACACAGCATCTACCGATCGTCGGCGATATAATTTGCCGACAACTGATGACGTGGCCGTCATATTACCGGGGGATGGAACCGAAACTAGCGCGATGAGAGATATTGTTATACATTTAAGGGGGGGAAATGAACTAATGAAAATCAATGAATGCCATCCTGCTTATCTACCATTGCATTACGTTTTATTGTTCCCTTTTGGTGAGCTTGGATGGGAGCCTGAATTTAGACAGTGGGATGTGAGTCACGGTCGACACACAAACGCTAGACTAACTCAAATGCAATTTTATAGCTACTGTATTTTTGAAAGGCCGACAGAGTATTCGACAATTTTAAGGGGAGGAAAATTATTTCAAGAGTTCTTGGTAGATGCTTGGGCTGCGACCGAACAAAATAGGTTGAATTACTTTAGGCAACATCAACCAAATCTTCGTAGTGAACTTTATCAAAGTCTTACTGATGTGGCATTAGATGGGATGGAACCTAATCAAATAGGTCAACGAATGATTTTGCCATCATCTTTTATTGGTAGTCCAAGACATATGTTTGAAATCTTCCAAGATTCAATGGCCATAACCCGGTACCACCATCACCCTGATGTGTTTCTTACCATGACTGCAAATCCAACTTGGACATAAATCACTGAAGCTTTATTGCCTCATCAACAACCAACTGACCGTCCAGACTTAATTGCTCGCGTTTTCGAGTTAAAAATAATTGCTCTAATGAAAGAGATTGAAAGCATTCGAGTATTTGGAAAAAAAGTTGCCCATGTTTTTACAATTGAGTACCAGAAAAGAGGTCTGCCGCACATGCACTTATTGATATTTCTTGATAATCAAGATAAAATTCGAACGTGCGACTAAGTAGACAGAATAGTTTGTGCTGAATTTTCAGATCCAAATGAAGAGCCAGAACTTTTCGAGACAATAAAAAAATGCATGGTTCACGGACCATGTGGTGCTCGAAATTGTCAAGCCCCGTGCATGGAGAACGGCAGATGTACTAAGAGGTATCCACGAGATTTTGCGGAGTATACAACGATGGATTCAGATGGATATCCCATTTACTGTCGTCGTGATAATGGCAAAGTTTATACCGTGAGGGGGCAACAAGTTGATAATAGAGACGTCGTCCCATACAATCCGTACCTTTCCAAGATGTTCGACTGTCATATTAATGTTGAAGTATGCGCTGGGATTAGGTGCGTCAAATATATCCACAAGTATATTTATAAAGGAGGTGATATGACGACATTGATTTTGGGAATGATGGATGAGATCAAGCAATATCTTGATGCAAGATACATTGGACCCTCTGAGGCAGCCTGGCGATTGTTGAGTTTTCCTTTGCACGATGAGAATCCAACAGTTGTTCGATTGGCGCTCTATTTGCCTGGAATGCATCAGGTTGTCTTCAATCCTACTGAAACAATAGAGTCTATCATTTCTAGAGCTCAGTCACAGAAGTCGACTCTAACAGAATTTTTTTCATATTGTGATGCACATGCTTCTGCACGTGTGTATACTTATCAAGAGTTTCCCCAGCATTTTGTTTAGAATAAAACTGAAAAATTTTGGAAGCCACGACAGAGGGGATTTGCCATCGGCAGAATGTATTTTGCGCCTCCCAATTCGGGTGAACGATTTTATCTGCGTCTACTATTGACTGTAGTCAAAGGGCCGCAATCGTTTAGGTGTCTACGCATTGTAAACAATGTTGAACATGCGACGTTCAAAGCCGCATGTGTAGCAAGAGGGCTATTGGAAGATGATAGTGAATGGATACAATGTCTTCAAGAGGCGTCTATTATGAGTACTGGATATCAACTGAGAAGATTATTTTGCGTCATTCTTACACAATGCTCCCCTTTAAATCCGTGTGAATTGTGGGATCAATTTTGGATGCATATATGTGATGATCTCTCACATAAAGTTCGCACGTTGTTTTCGATACCCGTCCCAAGCGAGGCACAGATTAAAGACTACGGTTTGTACCTTTTGAATCAATTACTTCAAGAATCGGGCAAGAGCTTAGTAGATTTTCCTTCAATTCCACAACCTGTCCAGAATTGGAATATGGTAGTTGGAAATAGATTGATATGGGAACATCGCCAAATGCAAAGTGAAGCACAACAAAGGAATGTGCAGTGTAATATTGATCGTCTCAATGAAGACCAACGTGCTGCATACGAATCAATCACTTCATCAGTGTTCGAAAATTTAGGAAAAATGTTTTTTTTGAATGGTGGTGCTGGTACAGGAAAAACGTTTCTATATAATACCATAGCAGCAAAATGTCGTAGTAACATTCATATTGTCATTACTGTGGCATCGTCCGGTATTGCATCGCTACTACTTGAAGGAGGTCGAACTGCAAATTCCACATTTCGCATCCCTTTAGATATTCTTGATAATTCAATTTGTCATTTCAGTAAACAATCGTTGCATGCCGAATTGTTTAGAGAGACAAAGTTAATCATTTGGGATGAAGTTCCGATGCAACATAAGTACTGCGTTGAGTCTGTGGATCGCACGCTACGAGATATTTGCAGTAATCCAAATCCATTCGGGGGTATCACGGTCATTCTTGGAGGAGACTTTCGGCAAATTCTACCTGTTATACCTAAAGGTGTCCGTCAACAAATTGTGGCAGCATCGTTGAGACGTTCGTACCTTTGGAATGATATACATGTCTTAACTTTGAATTTAAACATGCGCCTAAATAGTAGGAACGTTGAAAATGCAGAGTTTTTGAGATATTTACTTCAGGTAATATTTCATTTAAATATATTTTAGCATTTTGTAATAGATTACTTATATATGCTTTGATACTAAATTATTCATTTACATTTATTTTTTCTTTAAATAGGTTGGCAGTGATCCGCATGAAATCGTACAGTTGCCGTCAACCATACACAAGTGTCGTAATGTGGTTGAACTAATATCTTCAGTTTATCCACATCTAGGTATACCCAGTGTTGTTACCCCTACATTTCTAACTGAACGTTATATTCTTTCTGCAAGAAATAACGATGTTAGTGCTATTAATTCAGCTGCTTTAAATATTTTTTCCGGAGAAATGATCACATATCTAGCCGCAGATAAAATGTCTGAAGATGATGGAGCCGATCGTCAAATTACAAATCGTTATCCTAACGAGTACTTGAATTCCTTAGATCCTCCAGGATTACCTCCGTTCAAATTAGATTTGAAAATTGGATGTCCAGTTATGTTGTTGAGAAATATCGCACCAAGTGATGGACTTTGTAATGGCACACAATTAATGGTTGTCAGGTGTTCTTTACGTGTAATAGAAGCTCGAATATTGACAGGGGATAAAGCAGGAAATTTGGCGTTCATTCCGAGAATATCCTTGACGCCATCGTCTTCTGAATTTCCTTTTCAAATGACAAGGCGCCAGTTTCCAATTCGTTTGGCGTATACTATGACGATAAATAAATCACAAGGACAATCAGTGAAATTTGTTGGAGTTGATTTGACTACACCGGTTTTTAGTCACGGTCAACTATATGTGGCCTTATCAAGGTGTACATCATTTGATCGATTAAGTGTACTTCTTCCCGAATATGAATCTCTATCCACGACAAATATTGTTTATCCTGAAGTATTATTGTGACTGTAATTGTTTCTGTTGATGCAACATTTTAAAGTTGAATAATAAAATAAATTAATATAATTGTTCAAATAGATGATGTATGTTTTATGCCCGTGTCTTCAGGCACGGGTTATACGCTAGTATATATATATATATTAAATGGTTAGGTTTTAAAATCGTTTAAAAAAAAAACGATGGTTTTAGTTTTTGTTTTATCTATGTCTAACGGTTTTGGTTTGTATAAAACCGAACCGAAACCATTGACATCCCTATGTCCATCCAAAATCTTTAACGACGTTCTTAATTTTACGGAATTGAAATAAATATAAAATTAACTGAACTAATATACAATTTGATAAACTTGAGGAGTCTACTTAAGTAATCATCTTATACTTTAGGGACTGAAGATATAATTTTCCTTGGAAACAATTATGCATGACCTGAAATGGGTAACACCCTTGAGTTGAGCCTTTTAGGCAAATAAGTGCCGGTGTTAATAACATCGGCTAGGGCTGTCCAACCCGGCTTCACAACCCCGGTTTTAAGTGGAAAAAAATTTGTTTTTGTTATTTCAAATTTAATTTCGGTGTTGGGAATACCGGCTTTCTAAAGCCGGTGTTCTGAATACTGGCTAACTCCCTTTTAGTAAATAAGTTTGAAGCAGCCTATTTTCAGAAATTAAGTATTTAAATTATATATTTTTTTATGTAAACAACTCCATCAATGTCCATTGTTTTTTTGTTTTTTGCATTATGAAGTAATATCTAACTTGAGTGTTTTTACATTAATAATATTTAAAAACAATAAAAGATTATTTTTCTGAATGGGGTATATTTTAACTTATTTACCACAATAGAATAAATCGGCCGGGTGCAGCAGTTTTCTAAAAAATCGATCACAACCCAGCTGATTTTTTCAATGCTCTGCGAAAAAATCGGCTTCAATGGAGTCGATTTTCTTTTCCCAAATGTGGAGTCGTGTAGCCGATTCTCTCCTAAATTCATTTTAAGGAGATTTTTTTCTAATTGTGCCTAATGTGACTTGCCGTAGTAGGAAAAGGAGCATCGGCTCCCTATGAGCCGATGCTCCCTTTGTTGTTTAGGGTTAATTACACAAACATTCCAAGGGATGTTTGTGTAATCAACCTTTTTTCCTTTAGATGTTTTTAAGTAAAATAAATAAAAGACCTTGCATTATCCGCTAATTAGTAGGAAAAATTAAAGTTTAATCATAAAAAGTATATTTTAATTTTTTAATTTAACTATACAATTTTGAAATTTTTATAAACTTGAATAATTAATTAATATTTTGAAATTAAATTAAAAATTAAAATTATACTTTTCAAATGTGACTAATTCATTATTAGTTGTATCCTTTAAATCATATTAAGATGTTATTATTATAATTTTAAGTATTTATTGTAAACAAAGTGTGATTTAATGTTTATTTTTATTTTTTTTAAATTACATACCTAAGTCCTATTTTATTGTAGACATTATTTTCTTAAATATTGTTAAAAAAGAAAAAAGAAAAAAAGTGTCTCATGAAAAGAAAAATGCCTAATATTTTATTTTTTTCAGTATTGTGAAAAAATGTCTAATATTTTTTTAACTCTTTGTTGTAGTCACAATTTTCTTAATTATTTTTAGTTTTACAATGCTTTAAAAAAATATTAGGTATCTTTAATTGTTTCATGAACCATTATTTTTTGGAATTTTCTCCCCAAACTCCTATTTTTTAGAAAACAACTTTCTCAACCCCATACAAATAAAACTTGTCCAAAACTCCTATTTTTAAAAACAATTATGTATAGACCCCTACTAATAATTTATAATGACAACATTACGCTTCAAATTTAATATATCAAAATAGTAAAAAAAAAATTTAATTCACTGCCCTCCCATTCTTGCCCCTCTTTCTCCCAACCCTAGCTCGCCGCCACTTTCACAATAGCTCGCCTCCATCGCCCTCGCTCTCCCTCGTCGTTGTCACCCTCTCCCTCATCGTTGTCTCCCCACGATCACCATCTCCGCTCCGATTCATCGTCGTCTCCAATTCGACGACGAATTTCCAGCCCCAACCCCATCAAAATCCATCGCCACCCTCTCTTTCTCTCTTTCTCAAACTCCATCCGCCCATCGATATATTTTCAATCAAAAGCAGAACTTATATTGAAATTATACTTATATTCAAGAAAAATAAGCTAAAATTGGTGTTTTGATTTGATTCGAATCAAACGCATATCTTGTTTGATGCAAGGGTCTGTTTTTGCATTTATCTTCGTTCAAATTGCTTTGCTGGTAATTTTTCGCATTTCTCTTCAAACGCGGATCTTGAATATAAGTATCATTGCAAATCTTGTACTGCAATAATACTTATATTCAAGAAGAAAAAGAAGCAATCGGTGTTTTGATTTGATTCGATTCGAATCGAGCATAAATCTCTCTTTCTTCAACGTTTTCTCCTCCCCTATCTCATTTCAGTATTTTCTTCACCGATCTAGCCTATATCTAACCAGATCAATTAGATTTGGTTAGATTTAGGCTAGATCGAATTAGATCTAGTCTAGAATAGATCTGGTTCACCTCTACTGCCCTTGTTATTCTCTATTCCATATGTGCCGCTGTGTTCCACCGTTCTATCTAATCGTAACGATTACAGGTATTTTTTTTGTTCTTTTTTTTTTTTTTTCTTTGAATTTTGAGATAGGGTATAATTATGCATTTCAAACTTGTTCGTGATGCTTTTTAGCTTTCTAAAGAAAAATCTCCTGTATCATTTTCATAGATGAAATTGAAGCTATTGGTATGAAGCGGTTTGATAGGTAAACAATACATTTATTTCAAGAGCTATACTGATGCCATTCTTCCTAGTCACCTATACTGATTCATTTTCCAACAATTTTAGGTATCTTTTTTCTTCTTTTTTGCTTTGAATTTTGATAGATGTGATAATTATGCATTTCACTGTTTCATTTGCTTCAGAGGTGGAGGAAGAGAAATGAAATTGAATTCGATTTTTAATATGGTTCAGGACAGCCAATTAAATTCAAATAAGTTGTAACTATTCCATTTAGCCAATTTATTTATCATTTTATCCATTGCGTGCAATTGTTTATGTTATTATTTATCAAAGCTAGCTAATAAAGTTAAGTGGATATCTACTGATTGTTTTTCAGTAGATATCCACTTATTGATTTTTAGTGGATGTCCACTGATTGTGTAATTTTAAGTGGAATTTAAATTTTTACTTACGTCTAGTATATTTCACTCATGTTTGAGTAGATTTTCACTTTGATTAGGTAAATTTTTTAAAGCAATGCTTCATATTTTGAATTGTTGATTTATGTGGATAAATTTGAGATGTGTTATTGTTTATCAATCCTATAATAAAGTTAAGTAGATATCCACTGATTGTTTTTTCGTGGATATCAACTTATTGATTTTTAGTGGATGTCCGTTTGATTATGTAATTTTAAGTGGAATTTAAAATTTTGCGTAGGTCTAGTATATTTTGCTAATGTTTAAATCGATTTTCACTTTGATTTGGTAATTGTTTTTTAAATAAATGCTTCATATTTTGGATTATTGATTTATGTGGATAAATTTGAAATGTGTTGTATGGTTTTATACATTTATTTTGCTAAATCGTTGGGATTGGTTTATTTTCGGTGTTCTTTATTTGAGGATCCATTGAGCGGAATATCATTTAAAGGTTGAAGAGGATTTCACCGGCAAGAGTTTGGATGCATTTTGAGATATTTTCATGTTCTTCATTAGATTTATATATATATATATATATATATATATATATATATATATATATATATATATATATATATATATATATATTAATGCAATGAATCTGGGTTCTCCATTTGATTTTCTATGGATTTATTCATGAGAATATGGTAAGGTGGGCTTGTTAATGGTCGTTCGGTTTTGAATGTCTCAATTCATAATTTTAATTTTTGCGTTCTAAATTTTAAGTGTATTTCTACTTGATTTGTTTAGTGGATTTCCACATAATTATTAAATAGATTTATATAAGTGATTTTTAGGGGTAATAAGTGTATTTTAAGAAAATAATGTATTCTGAATAAAAAATAAAATTTAGTGAATTTTTTATTTAAAAATAAAATTCAGTGGACATCACAAAAAAAATTAAGTGAAACATATTTTGTGATATTTTAAAAGAAAGTGTATATGTTTAACAGAAAAATTGTCACACCCCACCCTAGACACCCGTCATCCTGGAGCCGGCGTGACGTCAACACAACATTACTTGGACATCCAATCAACTAGAAAACAACAATATGCATACAAAAATATATAATCTCATATACAGGCCATATACATCCTCTCATATGGAGGACACACCCGTCCCCAAATATAATAACAACAACAATATAATAACCCTGAACCCCTCACGGGTTCGCCTTAGACAGCTCGTCCCGAAATTTTTCCACACGACTCCATCGCAAGACTCTACCTAGTGCTAGTAGGGGACCGACTCCTAACTGCTGCTCCAGCAAGTATACTGCCTTCTTAATAAAAACATTTTAGATGGATCAAATATAAAACATATAAACATCATATATCGCACAATAATATAAAAATCTCATAATATAAATATCTCATACCACAAGAAAAACTCATTTTTTTTTCTTTTTTTTTTCCAGTCACCACAAAACCAACGTCTATATATATATATATATATATATATATATATATATATATATATATATATATATCACACCCCAACTAAACAGTGAAACCCAACAAGAATAATTCAGCTAACCATATAGTAAAATGAAATCAAAACAATAGATATACCAAGATAAATAAATATACCAATCCAATATCGAATAATATATGTAAATGTGCTTATCTCACTTACCTCACATGACAAAATACCACACCACACCACACCACTCCACACCACACCACATCACACCACACTTCATCACACCATACAACATCATACCACACTTCATCACATTGCACCATACCTTGGCTAGCCATGTGATCGTTTTAACCTCACGATCGGGAGTTACAACGGTACTATACCACCAGCAGGGTTTGCTCCCAAACGGGATAAATAACCACCTACCAGACTAATCCTCCGGACAGGACATAATATCAATCACCACCTGCTGGACTACTCTCCAGACAGGACATAATATCAACAACCACCTGCCGGACTACCCTCCGGACAGGACATAATATCAACAAAATCACCATTTATCTCCAAAATCGATTTAATCCAAATATCATTTTTTTCATCATTTTAAAAACCAACATAATCCACAATTTCACAAACACCCCAAAATCGCTTGATCCATCTAAGTTAGAAAATCGTCTAGTTTTAAATAACATATTTTTCCATTATATATATTTGAAAACAAATTTTGTAATTTACAAGAAGACAGTACACTCACCTGATTATCCGCTTTCGAAAACTTTTACCGACTATTCTCTACCTGTACTCTGGTGCCTGCAATCTAATAGTGACAGTGCCTAAATTAATATTTTATGTAAAAACAACCTAATCATGCCATGCAATCCTAATTTTCGTAATTTCATATTCCCCGCCTTTTATTATGAAATACTACTATATCGAATTTATTCATATGAACGGTCTCAATATTTATTATCGTCGATTCGACATTTTCGATGCTAATAATTAAATTTAACAATCATAAACTTAACGAGAAACATTACCTACTCTGAAACGGTTATCCATTTTTCTTCATTTTTTTTTCTGATTTTCTGTGGCCATGCGCACCGCCTGGGCAAACTCCCTACCGCTGAGGCGAAAAATCCACCACTGAGGCGAGAAACTCTCCTCTGCACACTGATCTTCCACCGCCTAGGCAAAAGAAACACCACCTAGGCAAACACGCTTCTTCCCTTATCGATTTACTTACTGACGCTCCACCGCCTAGGCGAATGCTCCTTATTCTTTCTCTGATTTGCACTCTGACCCTTTTCCGCTGAGGCGAACGCCGTTCTGCCTAAGCGAACTCGCCATCGTCTGACCTGCTCTGTTTTTCCCGAAAACCAGTCGTCTTCCTTTTTCTCTCTCTTCTTGCTAACTCCGGCGACCACCTCCCACGAACATCCATACACCCACACAACCTACTGAACACCCACATGCACACCAAAATAATTGAACACATACACACCCACATAGAACACACAAGTACCACTCTTTCTCTCTCTCTAACATTCACCCACCACCGGCTAGCTAACCGACGGCGACACCTACGCACCATGTTTACACACACCCACCACCGCTCTCATTATCAACACACGACGCCCACAGCAACACCACTGACGGACCAAACCTCCCATCATCGACCAACCAAAACCGATGAACACACATGCCATCATTTGCACGATCAAAAAACAGGGAACACACATGCACACAACAGTTGAACAGAACAACAACCACACACACAGACACAACACGCAACCGACCACCGACAAACTAGACGGACCGACGAATACTTACCGACGACGTACCCAATTCACACCACTACCATCGCCTGCTTTCTCTCTCTCTCCCGATTTCTCTGGATTCTTCTCGTTTCTTCTCCCGAAGTTTGTGGATATATATATATATGTGTGCTGACGAATGAGGGCCGGCTAAATGGCCATTTCTCCACCCTGTGTTCCCACCGCCTTTCTCCCTATATATAAAATATGTAATTTACACCAGGCCCCCTTCATTTTAGTTAGGATAGTAATTAAACCCATTCTTAATTTTAATGTTTATGTAAATTACAATTTAACCCCTAAAATTTTATTTCACATAATTAATATTGCAATCCACCCCGGTATTTTCGAAATATTTTACAACGTGACTTAAATTATACGTATGTCAAAGGTCGAGGTCTTACATCTCTTCTCCCCTAAAAGAAATTTTGTCCCAAAATTTTCGTGCAAAACAATAGGAATTAGAATTTTGGTCAACACAATAACAACTCAGAGCCGCCTCACATGACATGTTAATCACACTTGATTCTAGCACAATCGTTTTCTATATAGAATCCCATAAACGAAAATCACCCATAATTCATAACCAATAATTTTCATCAAATCATTTTCACACATCGCAACATTTCATATGCAGTGACCAACATTATATCAAACAATCAACAAATAGGGTGTACTTTGGTCGGTAACGCCTAACACAGACAACCAACTGCTAAAGAATCTCATTTTCAGTAGGTCCATAACCTCAGTAATTCTCCACAACCAACATTTATCCATTTTGTCCAACAGTTCCAGGCAACCAGTTCACAACGATATCTCCATTCAATATTTAAACCATATATCCAATTTGTGAGTATTGTTTGTTTATACTCGCAATTTACAACCAATCTCATAAACAACAGACAGCCCAAACCCCACATGAACTGGCTCGTGAGGCCAAAAATCATCAACCTCAATATCTATATTAGAACTTCCATAATCTCATAAATGTTCGATAACTATTACCACAATCCAACGTATAACTCCTATAAATATCCCTCTAAATACATAGATATCACCAAACCACATCAATACGTATCAAAATACATCAGATGGGTCATCTATAAGAATTCCCTTCAAACCTCCACATTTAATCAAGTCCCTGACAAGGCCACTCGCTTCAATTACGTCTCAATGTAACTACGAACATCCAATTTGGCACAACAAATCAATAGTCACTGAATGTAAAATATTGTATCAATAATACATACCAACTGAAGAATAATTCAAAGTATCCTTTCTCCATGAAGTTGAGTTATTTCTATCAAAATCCATTCCCAAATAAAAATGTAACCACACCGGTTGTATCCAAATCTCAAAAAAATTCCGTTCTCCTATCTCAGTTCAGTCTAGTTGACTGAAGTCATGCATCCTTTTCATATAGCGCTTTATATGATGACACCTTGATCGCCAAAAAGACAGCTGCTATTATAACAAATTCCATCAATACCACATAATCATCCCCGCTACCAGAAAATTCCAAAACACAACTCCTCAACACATCCTCCAACGTCTAATTCGCACTTCCCGATTGACCGTTAGTCTGCAAATAAAAAAAGGTACCAAAGTTTCAACTTGGCACCCAAAAGCAGTTTGGGAACTCGACCAGATCTTCGAAATACATCTCAGTTCTCTATCCGTCACTGTGGAAACTAGTACTACGTTTCTCCTATAGAGAATTACTATCTAGAATCAACTACCCGACTTTCCATATATATAACTTACATGCCGTAAATTTTATAATAATGACAACAACTTTACATGTCGATTTTATGACGGTAATTATTACATATAACAATCACCTATTTAAAGTAGCACCAATTAATCTAATACTGCATTTCTAGTTCCTCCGCGGATTGTTCATACAATGGCGACTTAATTAATTTTGAAAAAAAATTTATCTTCCAATTCACCATACGGTGACAACACTTACAATTTATAATTCCAATTCAGAGATTTCGAATAACCAATCAACCGAGTTTAATATCTATAAAAATCCATGGTGACAGCTATTAATAATTTAATTTATCAAAATACGTATAAGTCAACATCCACTTTCCACCTTTGATTTAAAACAGTTATCTTAACCCAATTATAGTGAACCGGTGCATCATACAACCTAACAATCCCGTCAATATACACTTGGCATACGTATCAAGAGAATACGTCATCTTATGATCAGAAAATAAGTAGACTTAGTAAGCTTACCTACCATTACTTAAATGGAATTTATGTCCCTTGCAAATATGAGATGATCCCGAAACAACATTCATCGTGTTACTCTCCCCTTTCCATTCTGTTCTACCAATACTACTTATGCAATCTCGATACATTTTGATACTACTAGGGTGCATTGTATATATTGAACTATGCACTTTGTTTAAGATATCTTTCATTAAATGGGTATCATGAAAAGCACACATTCTATTTCCAATCATCAAGACTTCATCATTATTTCTGACACAATAGTCAGCTCTGCGACCATTTTCCACTTCATCTTTAATCTTTCCCAACTGGACATCCAACTTCTACACTTCTACAACACAATCGATCAATGTCGATTCCAAAATCAAATTCACAAACAACGTTACCATCTGATCAAGCGCCCACTACACTCACAAGGGTCTCAACTCAACACATAAATTAGTATAAACAACAGCAAATATTTTCAATTCTGGTGGTCAGTGCATATCTCACAAATCTCGTCATATAAGTAATGTCTCTAAAACTTCAAAGCAACTACAATCACTGCCAACTCCAAAAGTTTCGAATTTCGGTCACACTTTTTGGCCTTTCCCATTAAATCGAGGCTTCGACTTCCTTTGGATTCACTTGAATACTATTTTCTAAGATCACATATCCCAAAATTACCACTCGATCCAACCAAAACTCACATTTCATACATTTGGCATACAATTGTTTTTCTCGTAACATCAGCAACACAATCTGGAGATACTCTACATGCTCTTCTCTACTCTCGACCAGATCGCCGTTTTCGCTACGTCACAGTCTCCGACCTCCAACTAGTGATATCCTAATCAAAAATCTAATTAGGAAAACACCCTGGTCTTTCGCAGTTGATTGAACAAATCATCAATATATATATATATATATATATATATATATATATATATTGATGATTTGTTCAATAACTCGGTAGGCGCTATCATCGGAAAAAAATCCCTAGCTACTGAAATATCTGTCACTTGAACTTATTTTGACTGGTGCCCAACACCTGCGTAAGGTATCCCTAATGTCCTTTCTTTAACACCTTTTTTACCTCCTGGACCAACTATCAAATGGACTGGGCTAATGATTACATCTCCCCAAAAACACAAACTATCAAACTTAGTTCCACAAACTTTTGCTCTCCCTGCCCGTCAACCTGGAACGAACTACAAAATTGAAATCTCTTTTACGCGAATCAAAACTACGTTGCGAATTTAATGTTCATACTACAGATCAATCATCTTCCCTAATTCCAAAAATACGAATTCTCCCTTCAACACCATTACAAAATTCCCTTAGTATTGCCTAGAAGGCAGTTTTATACTCATCTTGGATGTCGTTTAATAATCCAATTTAAGTGTGTTCTGCTACACTATCTATTATTTTAACAACTACATATTAGGTGCTACTGATAGTTAAGCTCATCGTCAAGTAATACGCATATGGTTGTTTATCGGTTATAATCTCACCTTCCCAACTACTAGAACCTCCACAACCACGATCCACTCATGACTACTACCAATAACACAACATCAATCGAAACAACCAACTAGCAATATCATAATTTTGTCGCACCCACTAATTGACAATAAAACAACCAACCAAGCAAAATGCTAATGCACTAACTAACGTGATGAAATAACTATCACTCACGTGCCGAACTCACCTATCGACATCCTATCTCATGTTCCCTACTAACTAGATGACTGACACATCTTCCTATCTCATGGTCCTCTACTGACACAACAATTGGTAAGTCTACAGAACCTATAACCTAGGCTCTGATATCAAAATGGTCACACCCTACCCCGGACACCCGTCACCCTGGGGCTGGCGTGACATCGACACAACATTTCCTGAACATCCAACCAACTAGAAAACAACAAGATGCATACAAAAATATATAATCTCATATACAGGCCATATATATCCTCTCATATGGGGGACACACCCGTCCCCAAATATAATAACAACAACAATATAATAACCCTGAACCCCTCACGGGTTCACCTCAGATAGCTCGTCCCGAAATTTTTTCACATGACTGCATTGCAAGACTCTACCTAGTGCCTGTAGGGGACCAACTCCTAATTGCTGCACCTGCGAGTGTACTGCCTTCTTAATACAAATATTTTACATGGATCAAGCATAAAACATATAAACATCACATATCGCACTATATATATATATATATATATCACACCCTAACTAAGCTGTGAAAATCAACCAGAATAATTCAGCTAACCATATAGTAAAATAAAATCAAAATAATAGATATAGCAAGATAAATAAATATACCAATCCAATATCGAATAATATATGGTAAATGTGCTCATCTCACTTACCTCATACGACAAAACACCACACCACACTACACCACATCACACCACACCTCATCATATCATACCACATCACACCACAGCTCATCACATCACACCACACCTCGGTTATCCATGTGATCGTTTTAACCTCACAATCGGGAGTTGCAACGGTACCGTACCACCCATAGGGTTTGCTCCTAAACGGGACAAATAACCACCTACCGGACTAATACTCCGGACATGACATAATATCAATCACTACCTGTCGGACGTCTCTGGACAGGACATAATATGAATAACCACCTGTTGGACTACCCTCTGGACAGGACATAATATCAACAACCACCTACCGAACTACCTTCCGGACAGGACATAATATCAACAAAATCACCCTCTATCTCCAAAATCGATTTAATCCAAATATTATTTTTCCATTCTTTTAAAAACCAACATAATCCACAATTTCACAAACACCCCAAAACCGCTTTATCCATGTAAGTTAGAAAATCGTCCAGTTTTAAGTAACATATTTTTCCATCATATATATATGAAAATAAATTTTGTAATTTTCAAGAAGATAATACACTCACCTAGTTATGCGCTTTCGAAAACTTTTACCGACTATTCTCTACCGGTACTCTGGTGCCTACGAACCTAATAGTGACAAAGTCTAAATTAATATTTTATGTAAAAACAACCTAATCATGCCATGCAACCTTAATTTCCGTAATTTCTTATTCCCTACCTTTTATTATGAAATAATACTATATCGAATTTATTCATGTGAATGGTTTCAATATTTATTATCGCCAATTCGACATTTTCGATGCTAATAATTAAATTTAACAATCATAAACTTAACGAGAAACATTACCCGCTCCGAAACGATTATCAAATTTTCTTCATTTTTTTTTCTGATTTTCTGCGTCCAAGCCCACCGCCTAGGCAAACTCCCCAACGCTGAGGCGAAAGATCCACTGCCGAGGCGAGAAACCCTCCTCTACACACTGATCTTCCACCGCTTAGGCAAAATAAACACCGCCTAGGCGAACACACTTCTTCCCTTCTCTGATTTACTTACTGACGCTCTATCGCCTAGGCCGAAAAACCACCGCCTAGGCGAATGCTCCTACTTCTTTCTCTGATTTGCACTCTGACCCATTTCCGCCGAGGCGAACGCCGTTTCGCCGAGGCGAACTCACCATCGTCTGACCTGCTCTATTTTTCCCGAAAACCAACCGTCTCCCTCTTTCTCTCTCTCCTCGCTAACTTCGACGACCACCTCCTACGAACATCCATACACCCACACAACCCACTAAACACCCACATGCACACTGAAATAATTAAACACACACACACACCCACGTAGAACACACAACCACCACTCTCTCTCTGACCTTCACCCACCGCCGGCCAGCTAACTAATGGCGACGCCTACGCACTCTGTTTACACACACCCACCAACGCTCTCATGATCAACACACGACGCCCATAGAAACACCACTGACGGACCAGACCTCCCATTACCGACCAACCAAAACTGACGAACACATACGCCATCATTTGCATAATCAGAAAACAGGGAACACACACATACACACACAACAGTTGAATAGAACAACAACCACACACACAGACACAACACGCAACCCACCGCCGACGAACTGGACGGACCAACGAATACTCACCGACGACGTACCCAACTCACACCACTGCCACAGCCTACTCTCTCTCTCTCTCTCCCGATTTCTCTGGATTCTTTTTTTTTTTTCTCTCGAAGTATATGGATATATATGAATATATGTATGTATGTATATATATGTGTGTGTGTGTGTGTGTGTGCGCACGCGCGCGCGCGCACTGACGAATGAGGGCCGGCCAAATGGCCGTTTCTCCACCCTGTGTTCCCACCGTCTCTCTCTCTATATATAAAATATGTAATTTACACTAAGCCCCCTTCATTTTAGTTAGGATAGTAATTAAACTCATTCTTAATTTTAATGTTTATGTAAATTACAATTTAACCCCTAAAATTTTATTTCACGTAATTAATATCGCAATCCACCTCGATATTTTTGAAATATTTTAAAACGCGACTTAAATTATACATATGTCAAAGGTCATGGTCTTATAAAAATAAAATTAATTAAAATTTGTATTAAAATAAAATATTCTGGGACATTTTAAAAATTAAGTGGAATTTCAAAAATTAAGTGGATTTTGTATATGTAATGGAGGGGTAATATTAGAATGATAAATGTGGTGGTACTTTTGAACAAATTTAATTTTAATAGTCCTTAGAAAATTGTTTGTTAGACTTTTAGGACCTTTGAAAAAAAACCCTTATTTTTTTACAATACTTTAAAAAATTAGTGTACAATAAATATAAGGTTTAAGTATTTATTTTTAAAAAATTTAAGTGTATAATCACACCAGTTCTTTTACAATAAATTCTTAAAATTATGATAATAAACATCTCAATTATGATTTGAAGGATACAACTAATAAAGAATTAGTAAAATTTCAAAAGTATAATTTTAATTTAATTTCAAAACATTAATTAATTATTCAAATTTTAATTAAAATATGATTTTATGATTAAACTTTATTTTTCTAAAAAACGAATCTACCTTGTCAGGTAAATAATTTTTTTTTTTTTTTAATATTATTAATGTAAAGAACTCCTAACTTGAGATTAGCATTTTAAGTTATAAATCAATATTTATTTGATTAATATATTTTCGAGTTAAACTGTGTAATAACACTTCAAAGGTATAACCTTAAGTTTATATTAATTTTAGACTCGCATAATATATGAGTCTAAAAAAAATATTACTATATAATTTTAATTTAAATATTTTGATACTATAATTTTGATTCTTGATGTACCTATAACAGAAAACATAAGACTTTTTTAAATAATAAATTTTTTCGGGGTTCACTTCATATTTATGTAAATTAGAGGAGAAATATATAAAATTTTAAATATTGTAATTAATTTTTTCTAAAAATAAAAAGCTGAAATTGCATATTTAAAAAAAAATGGGGATGATTAATTAATAAAAAATCAAAGGTCAAAATATTAACAATGAAAAAAAAAACCTCTCGCGTCTTAATTTGATAAGAATAAAGAAATATTATTTTGTAGTTTTGATTTTTAAATATAATATATGATTGATAAATTGTGCACCGGACATATTTATGTTGCCTAGTACGACGAAAAAAAAAATTATAACTTCTCATAAACTCGTAGTTCATGTGATCCTCCAATTAGAGAGAATATTCCCCTCATCCTCTTCTGAAGCCCTATCACGTGGAACGCCACCCTTATCACGCACAACCCTCTCTCTCTCTCTCTCTCTCTCTCTCTCTCATTGCTGAAACACAAAGATAACAATTATTTGGTTTTCACTAAGAAGTCGAGAAAAAATTAACTAAAAAATAAAACATAAACAAATTAGCGAAAAATCTTCGATCAAATAAAAACGTACTGCTTCGACACGTGCATTGCCCATGGCCTCACCGGACCTCGAAGTCCCGGAGGTGCTGGTGGTGTCCGTACATTTGCTGTTCCTGCAGCTGCGGTTGTTGCCGGAGTAGATCCTTCTGCCGACGGAGGTCCATAACCTTGCGGTGCGAGTTCGAGTGCTGAGTCAGAACGAACGTCGGGCTCGCCGCCGGTCTGTACTCCGGCACCAGCCTTCCGGATTTGTACCGGACTCCGCATGCGTTGCACAGCGTCTTCGGTCCTAGCGGCCCCGTTCGCCACTGCGGCGTCTTCTCCGACGCGCAGTGTGTGCACAAACGCGGGATCTCCGCCGCCTTCGCCGAAGTTGAAAGGTCTCTGCTAGTTGATTTCTCCCTCTTCCTTGTGTTGCTAGTGCTATTGGAGTTTGTCTTCGAATTTGTAATGGCTGGAGTTTCGGATTCCGACGATGAGGTCCACCTGGTATTGATTGAGCTTGCTGTGGATCGTTTGCTCCGTGATCTGCCGTGGAATGACGCGTCATACCGCAAGTTCATCGTTCCGGTGAGCGAGTTCGGTGGGAAATCGCTAAATGAGTCGTCGACAAAGTTCGATAGCCATTCCAGCTCTGCTACATCGTCATTCTGCACAGAAATTAGGAAAACAAAATTCAGCAGAAGATCTCAAGAACTACAGAAAATGCTATACTCTCAAGCACATGGTTTGCAGAATTGAAAAAGCTAAACCGAATTGATGTAAGAAAAAAAGGTGAGGATGTAGTGCTCACGGGGACGCAGATAATGCCAGTGAAGTCGGCAGAATTAATTTCATTGGGGGTGTCGAAATGGCCGCCGTCGACGAAGGTTTTCTCCGACGAAGGTTGTTGGTGGTGGCGGTCGGACGAGTCGGTGGCGAAGATTTCGTCGTTGGAGAGGTCGAGAAGGTCGTCGATGCAGAAGAAATCCGGCGCCGACACACCGTACATGTCCATTTTCGATCGCTAAAGACAGCTTTCTCTCTTTATATGGCAACATATGGGTGGATGTAGAAAGTAGGGGGCTTTTATTTGATGGTACTTTTTGTGGTGGGTCTCTCAGACTCTCTTGCACTCCGAGTTGGGGTTGGGGGCAGGGGAACATGGGGACGGACCTCCCACTTCCTTAGACCTCCTGTTGGCTTTACAAAAGGGACCAACTACAATACATCCTTGTGGTGCGTTGAATATAATTTCAATTCCATTTTCAATTTCGATTCTTTTATTTGGTTATTTAATAGAATAAAAAACTTTGATTCTATTATAATAAAAATAGACAGAATCGGATTCCATATTTGATAGGGCAGAATTGGATTCCATTTTTATTTTATTTTTTTCGTATTACATAAAAAATACTTAACCTCATTTTGGCCTACAATTCTCAATTTGAAAATTAAATTGAAGTTTCCCATAAATTAATTTTATCGGATTGAAACAACATATTTTGTTCACAATTTTATATTTTTATTTTGGAAAATAAAATATATTTTTTCTAATATACCATTTTTGTTTCGGAAATAGAAATAGATTTTTTTTTTTGTTCTCGATTTTTCTTTTTTTGGAATAGAAACATGTTTTTTGTTTCCAAATTTCGGTTTATGTTTCCTAAACAAAAACATATTTTCTTATTCAAAAACTTACATTTTGAACAAAAAAATAAAAATTCGGAAGTGAACAAGCCAATTTATGTTCCCAAAATAGAAACAAATATTTGGGAACGAAAATCTAATTGTTTTCCCGAATCAGAAAATCGATATTTGAGAACGAAAAAAAAAACTATATAAGAAATGGAAGCGGAAATTGGGAACAAAAAATATGTTTATATTCCTAAACAAAAATAAATATTTGAGGAAAAAAATCTACTTATGTTCCCAAAGCAAATACAAAAAAATTAAGAACAAAATTATTTTAATAGATATATTTGTAAATGAATTTGATCTCAAAATTGATATGTAAAAGACTATTATTTAATTTCATTCCTTTAAAGATACAATAAACAACCAAACAAGATAATAGAATAGTGATTCCATTGACAAATCTATTTCATTCATTTTCTCATTTCATTCCTTATCATATTCCATTTCACCTTAATTCTATTCCATCCAACTAAACGAGTCATTAATATTGAGTGTATTTGTTGGCCCAAAGAGCTACCTAAGAGGGAGAGTGAATTGAGTACTTACAAAATTTAAACAATTAATTCATTAAACACTTAATATCAAATAATCAATTTTCCTAAATAATTATTATCATAGTTACACAGCGGTTATGTGTTTAATACTAAGTGTACACCCAAACACAATATAATAGAAAATAAATAATACAGCACACCAAGATATATTCTGGTTCAGTAAGTTACTCTTACCTAATGCAGTGCCCCGAGCTCCACAGAGATTCGCGACCCACTAAAATCCTGATTCCTTTACCAAATAGGAATCAAACCGTTACAATGATTTTTTTATAAGCATATAATCAACCTTTACAAATTTACCTTTTTCCCGGGCCAAGGATGAATCCTATCTTTTTACCAAGTTAAAGATTAACCTAACCACTATCTCACTTATCTTTTTCAAAGGTTTAGGAAGAACCTTTACAAATCACTAAAAATGACAATTCAATTGTAGGGAGAATCAAAACTTAAATTCTTTTCAAGGAAAAAAAATAATCCAACGTTTTTGCAGGACAAATATCAAACCCTAATAAAGTGGACAACATAATTTAGAGCATGTAATCAAATAATCAAATAAAATTGTTTAAAAAGATTTTTTAGGCTTTTAAGTTTAAAATGATTTTCTAAACAATCTTAAAACCAAGCAAGTAATAAATATATGAATAAAAAATAAACAACGAAGCTTGAAAAGATCCACCGGAAAACACCGAAAATAATGACAGAATAGCAATCGAACTCAAGTCGGTGACAGATCAATAAAGAATAATGAATCTCTCACAGAAATCTCAGCATAAATATAACTCTTAGAAAAGCTTAAACTGATTGTTCTTTATGTATTTTTCTTTATTCCCGCTGGTCTATTTTTATAGAATGATATCAAGCCCTCCAACGGTTAGTTTTTCAAAGATATAACTCTAAAAGGTACTCTTAGACCCTGGTGGCCGCAATTTAAGCATTGTCACTTTTACCGCAAGGGTACGGATCAAGTTTTAGTATAATGGACCTTTCGGTCAGGTATCGTATTCACAAGGATTGGCTGAAATTACTATCGAGTACCGCAATTGTTATAACTTAATTTTATCTAGGCGATAAAAATGGAATTTAATTAATTAATTAATTAATACTAAACTAAAATACTAATTAAGTTAACTATACTATAAATACTATATTGAGATTGTTTAGGGGAGTAGATTGCCTAGGGATTAACTTTATTTAGTTAAATGCGTTTGATTTCGTTTTAGTTAACATTAACGGCGTTCGGCATATCCAACAATCTCAGTTCTTAAACTACCTCGTCACCTCTCCCGAGTGTAAGATGGGAGAATACGTGACTTCGTGTCAACGCCGAAGTCCTCCTCAACGTCTTAACGACTCTAGGTCACGTAAGTCTCGCCCCAACGTCATCGATTGCACACTTTCTAACGCCCTCCCGAGTCGTTAGATTGTCGTGTTATGTTTACCCTAATCCGAATTCGGGGTTACCTCTCCCGAGTGTCAAACCCTTATTCTCAATATATCTAAATTACCATATAATCATAGAAACACGGAAACACAATCGAAATTATAAGGAACAACTATAAACGAAACACAAATTCAACCAAAACTACATTTTCATAAATAATACGTTAATCTCTATTACAATCCACATTTAGCCTATAACCATAGCCGTTTATACAATTGAAACAAAGCTAAATATTCTCAAACAAACATAGAAGATAAGAAATAAAAAGAAAAACGGATAAACTTAGCCGATATCTGAAGATTAGCCGCTAAAACCGTCCACCGATCAATTCTCCTTCTCCGCGTGGTAATCTTCTCCTTCGGATTTGTTTGAGCACTCCCCATACTCTCTCTATATTCTATATTAAGCCCTAAGGGTTGTAATGGCCGGAGAGAGCAAATGAGAGAGAAGGAGAGGGGTTTAAATTGGCAAAATATCTAAACTGTGCAGAGCTGACTGCCTAGGCGATGGGTATGTCGGTTTAATGTTCGTTGCGGCGGTAGAGAACGTAGTTGAGTTTAGGGACATTCTGCAGTTTCACCGCCTAGGCGGTGAGTTTACAGCATCAATAGCCCTTCTCTGCATTTTCACCGCTGCGACGGTGGTCTGGACGCCGCGGCGGTGGGCTTCTTTTAGAATATTGTCTCCTTGCTTATTTTTCTACCGTTCTTCGACCATTTTTGGTCCGAATTGATCGTTTGTGCCCCGATTTCATACCTTTTCACCCATACACCTGTTTTAATACAAAAAAAAATAAAAACATATTAAAACTTAATAAAAACGTACTAAAAAACTAACAATTTTGGTTTAGAAATATATAGGTAATTTACACCTTTCAGACCCCATATAACAATACCTCTCATTTTAGGTGTATTCCACCTTAAAATATCTTTCAATTCTCTCAAATAAGTCCACAAAAGTATTCTCAATTTAAAACTATAAAGATAGGAAGTATTAATCCACTTAAATTAGGAAAATCTCAAAGTTTATGGAGCAAATCATTAGGGATAATAGAATAGGTAGGCCATATCTTAATTAAGTTCAAATCCTCCAAATCTCTCCCTTGGAATCCTAAAAAATGGATAGTTTTAATCAAGAGACCAAGTCCCTCAAAATCTCAATTAATAGTGTCGGTTGACCGAGCCCTAGCAATCAATTGACCAACTGCTCCAGAGCCGAAACCCAACCTGATCTTTCAAGGCAGTCGGTTGATCGACTCCTACCAATCGATTTCAGGATGTTCTAGTTTTTCTTCAAAAAAACCACTGACTCAAACAGTTGACTGATTGCCCTTAAACGGTTGACCGATTGGTTCAGGTTGTTTACTTCCTTCACGAATTTAGCAAATGTTTCAAATGGTTTACCGAATTCTTTAATTTGGTTGACTGACTAGATCAGTAGCACCTCATTTCTGCTCCAAACTCACTTTTTGATTTGGTTGACTGATTGCTTTTCTTGGATAACCAAATTAACTTGAAAATACAATTTTTTATACTTTAAAACATATTTTTCAATTAGGTCAGTTATCAATTTTATTTCACACAAGGAGCACATATTTTAGGATTTTGAACTTATTACTTCTTACCATGATAAACATAAAAATAACTCATTTAAAGTGGAGTGTATGATCCTAATTCAGGTTGCATTAAGAATATATAAGTATAGAGTTATTTCACCTAATTTTTTTCAAGGTCTTCAAAACTCTTCATATATTTATTGCGTCCATCTTGCACCCTTTATATTTTTTTCATGAGGTCTTCTTCTTAGTCAACTATATAGAACTCTTTTCTGAAACACTCAACAAAATCATTAGTTCCCAAAAAAACATCAATACTTAGTTGTCCATCAAAACCTAAGGTTCAACAATCTTCCCATCTTTTATGATGACAATTAACTTTGATATTTTCCTCAATAAAGAATGTAACCACGCTCTCCCTAAATCGGATAATGGATATTTAAACTCATTTAAGCATAATTATTGAAACATAAGCAAGCAATTATAAAGATATGCATATAAGCCCAATTTAATCAATAATGATATTCAACATAAAACCCAGTAACTAACATCTCCCTTTAATCAATGCAATTCTTAGGCGAACAAATTCATAAGTATCAACTAACTCATTTAAATGTCAACTTCTCTCCCTTTTTCATTTCAAAAAGTGGGGACGAAGCGACATTATTTTATACACCTTGATAAATATTTTTATAAAAAAAATTTCTTTACGAGATCATAAAACCTTGATTTTCATTAATAAGGATAAAAAATCATTTTCAATAGTAGGATATACGTAGATCATCATAAGACTTAAACATTAGTGCATAAAAGATTATAACTGGATAATAGTTCACCATAATAAACTAATCACCACTGTGTCAAGATCAAGTACCGTAATTCCTAAATTAACTATTACATACCAAAGTACTATAATGAGACATGATCGATTACATAACCAAAATAGAAATGATAAAGCATAAGATCTAATGGGGACCTTGTCCCATGAATGGATAATATGGTCCCAGCGGACTTGTGGCCAACGTCTATAGGTATTGACTTTCGGGTTGTATGCTTGAGCTTGAAGGCATCTGCTGATAGTATGACGTGGATGGTCCTACCTTTTAAGACCCTGTTGTCGTAGGTCCTCCAAAGGACTGCTGCCTCTCGAAAATAATATGCCCACTGTATTGCTACTAGGCACTGTACTGCTGCTAGCTACTATATTGCTGGTTTTACATAAATTGCAACATGTGTTCCATGTTGCTCGTGATCCTTCAGAACCCAGCTTCCATTGTATTAGTTAGCCTTCCATATCTGTTTTCCATAGACACTATCATCTCTGCTATATCATTCTTGATCTCAGACACTCTGGAATCAAGCATTTTCGTGTATTGCTGGAAGTCATCAAATTGTTTTCGAAGCATATCAATTTTTTTATTAGTGCTTAATTATTCTTCATCTTTTTCATTCTCTCTCTCTCTCTCTTCTCTATTTTTCCTCACCCATATGTTTCGCTTGAACTCAAACCCCATCAAATTACAACTGCTAACATTTAGCCATCTGGGGGTTATCATGAGAAGTGTATTTTCTTCAGGATCACTATCAACTTTGAAATAATTAAAGATTCTTTAAAACGCATCACCATAGGGTAGTACTCTTGATGATATAAGTCATCAAGAGTATAAGACGATGTGCTCAAACATGATATAAGTCAAACTCATTGACGGTCGCATGCTTCCTCCTTTAGGTACAATTAAATAAGTGGTCATTGAATGAATAAGACATCCATGTGCTCAAACATGATATAAGTCAAACTCATTGACGGTCGCATGTTTCCTCCTTTAGGTACAATTAAATAAGTGGTCATTGAATGAATAAGACGATGCTCAAGTGATAATGATCCAACTCTTCCATCAACCAAACCAAAATTGTTCGCAATCTCATTTTTATTAAGATTCACTACATGCCATAAAGTAGTATTGTAAAGACAAACATCTCCCCTTTTGAACTTCAAAAGTCTCCTAAGATTATCCTTATCCAATCTAATTTCAACACCTTTAACAAACAACCTCTCTGTCACTAATCGTAAGATTATTGTAAAACATCTTTACCCAATGTGGCATCCACTCATTACTTTGAGTAAGAAAGTCGGTTCATCTCATTTTCTTGACATACTTCTCAAGATCAATATTTTTCTTTTTAAATCTAGAAAAATCAACGGGTTTAAAGAAAATGACCTTTTGACTCTCAGTTTCATTTTTGTATTTTTTTCTCATCCTCTTTACTTTCAAAATGTATAGGGTCAAACTTAACTTTTCCCAGGCATGGTTGTTTAGTTCTACCCATAGGCATTTTGTAATAATTTGATTTCAACAAACGATTGAAGACCTAAAAACCTAATAAGATGAAGCCACACTAGTAGATCTACCGAAACCCTAAAGAGGAGAAGAAGGTCCAACCTTTTGATGAAATTTTTGCTTTCAAGCGATAGATCCGAGCCCTTAATCTTCTAATCCCAGCCAATATGTGAAGATCTCTTGTAGATTTGAAAGGAAATCTTTTTGGAAGTAAGGGGTTTAGAGAGAAAAATGATGAAACCGAAATGGGGTGAAATAAAGTCTTCAAATGGAACTTATTCTCGTAACCGACCAAGGCAAAGTCTACACACAACATGCTCTATTTCTGTCAGTTAATCGACAGTTCCTGTTGGTTGACCAACAGGACGGTTTGTCCTTTGGTGATTTCTTGTTCTATTTGATCCATTAGCTCAATTTTTATCTCTTATTTTGATCCACACATATTATTTAAAATATTTTCACACACACACACCCTTACACATATCACAAATAAACTAATTTAGAAAATACGAAGTATCAATCTCCCTAACAAAATTAACATATTTGAATTTCAAGAAATTTGACATACCTAGTTCGTCCTTGGAAGCAGTTGGTGTGTGTACCTTTGGTGGATTTTTAATTTCAAGCTTGTTGTCCTTTGAATCCTCCATTTTTCCTTTTGCTTGATTTACCACGTTGATTTCTTCCTTACTTACATCGGCTTTTTTTCTGGATTATTTTAGTAATAATCTTCTTGCTTTTGTAAGATGCTTTTAGCTGCTTTCTCTCATTTTGCTTTGTCACCACCTTATACGTTGTCCTTTTCTGATATTAGTTTCTCGCTATTCTTTGACGATAAATATCAGTTAATTTCATGTACTAAACTTGCTATTTTTTGAACTTTCCATTTTGCATATATTGATTCTTCTTAATTGGTACATCAAATCTGGAATCCATTCTTGACATGTAGTATTCATTGTAATCACTTGATTAATCAAATCTCTCATTTGTACCTACATAAAAATAAAAAATAAAAAATAAAATTCTCCTTCGTATCCAGTTATTTCTGGATTCGACCGGGTAACCACACAACAAATAACACATTTTCTCAAAATGACCATGCTTCCCACAATCAAAACATGGAGCATTGATAGCACGTTTCTTCTGATAATCGTTATTCCGTACGGGAGCACGATACTGATGGTGATGTTGAGGAGTTGCTTTAGCAACTATTAGTTTTTCAACAAATCTAATCCTCTCAATATCCTTGAATTTATCCATTGCTTCATTAAGTTCCTTGTGAGTCTTTTCCAATGATCGCTCCAATGAACTAAAATTCACCTGTAGATCAAAGTTCTTCTCATGCATAAATTCAAGATTATTCTTAAGAATTCGACAATTATTTTCAACGGAATGAATTTTCACACAAGCTCTATCAGGCTCACATCTTGCATTTTCCAACTCAATATTCAAGGCCTCATTTAAAGTTTCAAGATTTTTTTTAAAACATTTTGCTGAAAATCATGGATATTGAATTTCAAAACTTCGTTCTCTTCTTCAAGAGAGTTGATTTTTTCAAGCAACTTACCAATTTTAGATAAAGCATTTGTAAATTCAGTAGCTTCAAAATATTTGTCCAAATTCTTCTTCTTAAAAGATTTAGTGGTACTAAAATTTTTATTTTCAATAATAGCAATCTTTTGCCCAAATTTCAAATTTTCTTTTCTAAAAACATAAGTAAGGGCAATTAGAATCTCAATAGTCTTACATGTAGCCTCATTATCACCAAGTTTATCATTCTTACTAACGAGACCCTAACTATCAGAGGAAGCAAGAGACTCTATAATAGTACATACAACATCATTATCAGTGCGCACCATGTGATTGTGTTTAGCTAGGACGTTAAGTCTAACAAGCTAAAACCAACTTTAATGCCAATTATTGGCCCAAAAAGCTACCCGAAAAGGGGGTGAATTGGGTAATTACAAAATTTAAACAATTAATTCTTTAAACACTTAATATCAAATAAACAATTTCCCTAAATTAATTATTATCTTCATTCTGGAATAGTTAATTATCCATCAAAACCTAAGGTTCAACAATTAATATACCTAGATGATTGATTTGGTTTAGATGAAATCTCAACCATTCATTTATGGGGCGCTGACTGGGAGGTCCTGAAATGCGGCTAAATCTACCGAATAAACCCATTACTCTTTTCATGCACCGAGGGGTCCTTATTCCATTTTTGTAACGAGAATACCCATGCGTGATGCGCCTCAAACCCCCAACAAATTGTAGACTCCTTATATTGTAGAGCTAATTTTGGTAAACAACACCAATATCCATGCGCACAATTTGCTTGATTTTTATTTCATGTTTCCATGTGAAAGAAATAGAAAAATTGAAAAACAATTATGTGTATTTGATTCTCTTTCGAATGAGATGTTAATCACATTTTTTGGAGATATTTAACATGATGCACACAAATGTTATGTGTAACATTCTAGAAAGGATACGATGTATTCTATATCATTCGTGCTACATTCATGTTACATGTAACATTATGATGACGATGTTACATGTAACATCTATTTTCACTTATTGCATGAACATTCAGGGGGTTGTCTACAGGTAATGTTACATGTAACATCTATTTTGAAAAATATGAGTGTATACGAATCTATATAGTTATTTTATGTGTAATTTTGCTTCATTTCCCTCAAAATGTGAGTCTACATGGCAATGTTATATGTACTAGCCTGTTGTACAATCCGCTAGTATGTAACCTTTATTAAAATTTGTGTGCTACATGTAACATTCTTGTGCAAGCCATTCTTACATGTAACATTTCACTCGTTTACACCGTTTGTGTCTCTGAAAACAATGACTATTTTGTTCTCCTATTTAATGTAACAATGCATGTCTATGATGCACACAAATGTTACAAAAGTGTCAGACCGATAAAAAAAATGGTACATTTAACTAAAAAATAAATCTGTTACATTTAACGCACGCTACAAAAAAAACTACCAATTATACCTTCCAAAAAGAAACAAGATGAGTATTTAGCTACATATGATGTTAGATAATGTATGATGTTTAACCCAAAAAAAAAAATTAGAAGAAGAAATTGTTCAACGCCACATATATAAACTTCGATTTGTCACTTGTTTTTTGTTTTGTTGGGGGGGGGGGGGGGGGGAGGGGGGGGCAATTAAGTGGGGCCGTGAGCGCCTTCTTCATGACATGTCTCATCCATTTTTCTTGTTTTGAAGTCATCAAGAGTACATGACCTGGGCGGATCATTGAGGAATTCATGGACGAGCACCGCAATTTTTCTTCAAAAACCTTCAATTTCGTAATCAACGATGATTGGAACACTGTTGAATATGCTCTTCATGACATAAATTATAGTAACTCTACATTCAACGCTACACAATATGTTTTTTTAAGAGAAATCAGCAAAACCTAGTTGTGTTTGGATAATCTTAATGAAAATGCCGTAACAGACAATTAATGAAGTATACTCACATTAATGTCCCCTGGTCTGGTACGTTATCGGTGTTTGAAATCTCAGCATGCAACACCTGATGCTCTCTAATTTTGTTCAATAATAACGTATCAATGTATTGAATCTGCAGTTGAACATAGAAATGATGAGGATTATTCATTCAACAATGCAAGGAGAAACCTCAAACAAGAAAGTGAAAACTCACGAGTCTTTTTGCATTGTTGTAAATTTTGTCCGTATCTCCGAGACGTCGGAGGTTGATTGAGTTGTAATGTGTCCACTCACATTATTGCCTATCGCAAACAAGTAACATCCAATATCCCGTCGACGATGTCATCCCTTCAGTGTTTATTAGGAAATTCATGAATCTATAGTCATTCGAGAATACTTCAAGAATTATCGGATTCAATATATCAATCAACACTTTATTATCTGCCCGTGTTATCCACATCTTTTTATAATACAAACACGAAAAAGATTAATAGCCGTCATTGGTGCATGTGATCAATAAATCATAAAATACACCGTAATGTAAAAATTATAGCACTTTTATTACCCAACAAAAACTATTGATAAAGTATGACCGATTCAACAATTCGTGACCAATCCCTTTAACTTGCTCACGATCTTTGCTTGTTCAAGCCACATCATCTCCATACAACTATCAATAACCTAATGTTTAATAAAAAAATCACATAATGTTACATTTCTCTGCATAATTCTCAAAAAGCACAAAAAGAACACAACACAAAAACATTTTAAAATTAGGCGCGTTTAGTAATCCAAAAAATGTTACATTCAACATGACTATGGATGTTACATTTAACATGACAATCATGTTACATGTAAGATGTACAATACAAAGTGTTACATTTTTAAAAAATATAATATGTTTACATGATGTTATAATGTTACATTCATGAAAATGTAACATGGAACAACAATATTATATTCAACAACAAAAATAACTTTAATATTTATTATTTTTTGAAAAACTATCCAGTTGTGTAAAATGTAACTCACAAAATTTGTAAATTGCGTCTCCCACAACAACTCGATCAAATCAAGTATAGATACTTGAGCGTATATCCATTCCACACCCTATAAAGGTCCTACAATAAAGAAAGACAAAAATTAAGATGATGTACATCTCATGTGTGTCGTTCTATACATACTTGACAAAAATTATAATAAGTAAAACTTAAACTTACCCAGACCCCTCCTCTCACATGATCAGCTAAGGTTGGTCACAGTCGGCTGATGCTATCATTCTTGCAACGGAGTTGTTGCTTGGTGACAATACTCGAGGTTCATCGCTATTGTAGGCTGATGTGCTTGGCTCATTGCTTTTGATTGCAGCATCCGTGTCTCGATTTCTGGGGCCTGGTACATCATACTTTTTTCTGCCTGGTACATCATACTTTTTTCTTAGTCGTCGTGGTCGCTTGATAGGGACATCGTATTTGAGAACTGGATCATCATCAGTCTTCCATGTCCTGACGTGACCCTTGACATTCTTAACAAGCGATATTAGGATCTTTATTTCAGCCTGTGTACACACGTTGAGCCTCGACTTCAGTTTGAACGGGGGTGGCATCCTTGGCGGTGAATCATGTGCAGCAATAACCAATGTTTGCCTAACGATCACATTATCTCGTTTCTCGAGCTTAAGGTGGTAGAACTTCATCAGTCCAATAACTTTGTCATTGTATTCTTTCTCCTTCTTTATTGACTGTGTGACCAAATGCACGACAGCTTCTTCAAATTTTTCTACCAGCATTGTCTTCTCAACCACATGCCTCTCCTTCGGATTAACGTTATGAACTTCCGATTCTATCAAAATTATCCTCTATTTTCTTCCTCTTCTCCATCATCCTCTCTAACTCAACCCGCATTTGGTTCTTCTCAATGTCCATCTACTGTATCTAAGCTTCCAGTTCTCGAATTTGTTTCTTCATTATTTTTTTCAACTTCTTGCCTCTCGCCCTCAAGGACTCAACCTTCTGTGATAATCTCTAGTTACTCTCAAGCAGTTCTGTTAAATTTTGAGAATCTCCACAAAATTAACCACCTCCTTGTCGAATGGTTGTAATATTTGAAAGCCAAAAGACGACATATCGTCAGCGGGAGACACATTCTCTTTTTCCTTAATCTTGTCGCTCGAGTTGGAAAAATTGGGCTCCATGTCACCATACACAGATAGTAAGATACCTGCCTTGAGCTCTAATACCAACTCTATCATTAGGCTCCGAACAACCTAAACTCATTAGTAAACACACGTAGAAAAATGTTATATTGGAGAATACACTCAACAACACCAGTTGTGTTATATTTAACATTTTTTATCTTTGTTAAATGTAACACTGGTTGTGTTACATTTAACATATTTTATTTATACATCAACAAAAAAAACATACCTGATCTGCAGTTAAATTATACAAATTTAATCCAAACGTAACTGACATCAATGTCATCATGTCCGATTTCAAAACATGAGGGACTGCAACCATTCCTATTGCCATAAAGGGGGATCAACCTTGAGTTCTCACACAACCAAAACTTAAAAAAAAAAAAAAAAAAAAAAAAAAAAAAAAAAAAAAAAAAATGTTTGTAAAAAGTTTATGTATTATATGCAATAAATATAATAAATCACGCACAGTTGTTGTTATCTGCAAGGCTATCATGCAATTAGTTACGAATCTTGGTATCTGATATTTAGTTTTGATTGATGACTTCAAATTGGAAGAAACAAGTTGTCAACAAATTAAGGCAGAGTAATCGAACAACGTCCCTCACATTTTCTTCACCGTCACGGTTGATGGTAGCACGTAACATGTCCTTCATCTGTACGACGCTTACCTTGTTTGTATTGAAACCTTGTCGTACTTGGAATGTACAATCCTCATTTTTTGCGTATCTACCGAGCAATTGCACCTGGCCACGTGGCAACCCAAAAATAAGTTGCACGTCGTTGCTTGTGAACTTCACATATCGTGACCCCAGTTTGAACATTTTTTTCTCTGTATTATTAGACTGGATAATGTTCACAATCAAACTATCAATCCAATGGAATGATACACTGCCCTCCCAATCATTCATCAAAGCATTCATGGTCTTCCAAAATGGAGTGCGACATAAGTACTATATATGGTAATCGTATAGTACTAAATCATAGATGATTGATAAGAATTGGGATAGATTGCATCAATATTTTATGGGTCCTGCAAATGCTTGGCTTATTGACACTGCTGGTCGATCCGGAACATTCTCTTTTGGAGTGGAACAAAACAAAAATCAATGGGTGCAAAATAATTCAAATATGCAAAGAACAACAGAAACGTACGTGATTTTTTTACCTTCCTCGCTGGTTAACGCTGCTGGTTGATCTGGAACATATCTTTCTGAAGTGGATCAACAAAAATCAATAGGTGTTAAAGTAGTTCAATTTTGTAAAGAAAAAAAAGATAAGTAAGTCTTTTTTTTTACCATCTTCACTGTCTGACACGCTTGTCGACGTGTCATGTCCGCTATCGACCGTAGGTACTGTATCATCTGCACATTATATATAGGAGTGCAACATTCAACGCAAAAAAATATATAGGGTATTACATTCAACGCACACAGAGACAAAAAAAAAAAAAAAAAAAAAAAAAAAAAAAAACCATCATAAAGCATAAAACTCCAATGATGTTACATTCGTACTTCAGTGTTACATTTCAACATCTGAAAAGCTAGCTTTTATACAAAAAAAATATTTGAAAATATTACATTCCACATGTGCACACAAATTTGAAAAATCAAAAAATGATGTGCTACATATTTGTTACCCTCACTACGACAGAAAAACAAAAACCGTGCATTAAAAACATAAAAAATTGATACACAGAGCAAGTATTTGACTATACAATGAAGATGTTGCATTCAACATCCACCAAAAATCGATTTGCACCAATACATATGCTTAGTGACGGGTAAATTATCATGGTAACACATTGATCATGATATGGAAATGATAAAACAGGACGACTTCTAGAACAAAAAAAATAGTCAACAACTTTAACAAAAATGTATACCAAATCACAGATAAAACACATGTCAACATCCTTATATGGTGAAGTCATTGGACATATACGCACACCGATATACTAATAACAAAATATCGTGTATAAAAATCACAAAAGCACAATGGGCAAAACAGGACTGTATATCACACACAACAAAACCTAAACATATTGACTTCCATCCATTCAATATATGGTTGCATGACATGAATTACAAGTTTGAACCCGTTAACTAAAAGCTATCATTAGATTTTTGTAAAAAAACTGAGATCATCGTTAAAAGTGCATCAAATATGCTTACCTGTATCAGAAAGGTTGAAGGGATCGTCGGCAGTGTTGGGGTTCTTCATGATCATCTTCCACCGAGTAGTCACCCTTGTACTCTAGTTGTGATAAAAATCGAGCGAGTACAGAGAACGACGTGAAAAGTGAAGGGGTTGCAGAGCAATAGGGTTTTTGATCGACGAGGGAATATGGAAGGTTTTGAAATCGGGGAGTGGATATGGGCTTATGGGACATGATTACCAAAACACGTCATTTAAAAAACGTCCTTTCCCTGACAAGTTGTGAAATGGCGATTTAATTTGGGGAGGAATCATGTGTTACACACTTGAGTATGTAACTTGTACAACACACGCAAATATTACATATACATGTCGTGTCACATGTAATAGTCACTTATATACTAATTTATGTATGATATGGGACTTATGTTACATGTAACAATCATGTTGCATGTAAACCTATTGAATGTCATGAATGTTACATGTAACAAAATCTCAAAAAAAAATTAAAAATATTCAAAATGATAGAGCTTGAAACCAAAAAAAATCACGTTATTGCCTTGTTGAAAACATCAATGACTTCATCTAAAAAATATGCAATGTGGAATGTAAAAAAAAAAAAAATCTATTATTTCCATGTTGAATGTAACGTCAATGACTTCATCTAAAAAATCTGTTTTGATTTTTTTTTTTTAAAATATAAAAATAAAATTTAACTGTCGGCTCTTGAATCCAAAAAATCTCATCAATATAACCCTATGTTACACCATCGGGTCTTTGCATGTCTTTCTATTGTGTCTCATTATTTTCTCATATCTCCCACACTTTTTCTCTTTTATCTCTTCACTTGATAGTATTCTTACTTTCTTTGGCCTACCTGTTTGCTTCTTTTACAATGGTGGTAGTATAACTGTTTCATTCTCAATTCACATAGGTTGTTCCATTGTCGATATTGCGTATATACCTCTCGAATACGCCTCACAACTGTGTACGCATGGAAAATGCTTTATCTACCATTGTCTGCACAAACATGACGGTCCTACTGTATCAATTACCACTGATGGGGATGAATGAATCTTGTAAAATACATCGCTAGACGAGTTGATTTTCGATGTTCTTCCTTCATTAATCAGTTCTCACAACTTATTTTTCCAGAACGGTGTGATCTCACCATCCATACATTTTTATTCTTCTCTCCTATCAGACATCAAATGCATCCACCATGTTCTAATTTTGTCAATTAATAATATTGCGGGCAAGTGACGATATTCTCTTACCCAAGAATTGAAATATTCTTCCATGTTTAATGTCATTTCACCATATTGTTTTCCCCCAAGAAAATGCATTACTGAATTTCATTGCAAAAAGATCGCGCATGAATCTTTGAACTTTTTTTCCCTCTTTATACATTATCTGATCATACAACATTTTTTAAACTTACGGTGTGTGTGCGTATGCCAACCCATTCAATTTTCGAATCATTAATTCCTTAAGTGTAGTGTTTCTCCCAGCCATTGCAGTCCTTAGATTCATCTTTAAGTACAGAAGACAGTATGCATAGTGACAATGTGAGAATACATTTTGTATTCTCTCTAATATACCATTGTGCCGATCCGATATAAATGTGGTCACGAGATCCAACGCAACAATCTTTTTGGACTCAAACAAAAATCAATTCCAATTCTCGTCATTTTCTGTGTTAACGATTTGCAAATGCGATGGGAAACATTCCTGTAAAACAAACCAGTCACAACTCACTATTGTTGTTGTTGTTTGTAATCTTCAACACTATGGTCACCCCCTCATACTTGCACATACATGCAATTGAAAAATTCTCAATACTAACGTACCAAAAAACATCAGATCATGTTTTTTTTGTCCCTCCAACTAAAAAATTAATGATTATTCAATGTAACATCAGCATAATACACAGTTATGAAAATATGTAAAAACATGTAACAATAAAAACGTTTCGATGTTAAATGTAACAAACCCTATGTTTGTGTTTAACATATATGAATATGTAAATATATAACAATATAACATTTTCCTGTTAAATGTAACACACCCTACAAATGTAACACCACTGTAAGTGCAACATTATTTGCATTTTATGAAATATGAAGAAATGTAACAATGTAACATGTTCATGCTTAAGGTAATGCGCACTATGTTGTGTGTCTATGTTGTATTCCACGCTATGAAACTGTGTAAAAATCGAACTTGTATCATCCAAAAATACTATTATATATGTCGATCTGTATCAAAAATATTGAATCATTCATACATATATATTGTGTGTGTATGTTACATTCCACACGGTGAACATTGTGTGAATCGAACTTTTATCATCCAAAAAAACTACTGTGTACATCGATCTGCATCAAAAACACTGTATCATCCATTTCATATATGCTATTCGTATACATATTTTCAATAACACACACTTGATCATTGAAAAACAAGATCTTTATGAATGTTAACTACATTGCTACTTTCGAAACCCTAACTATGATATCAACAAATGTGTAAATTGCTATGATTGCCACAGATCAATGCGAATAGGTATTACTTGATGTTGCTCGACTCGGAATGATACGTCAATTGTCTTTCCATCGCTGCGTCTGCTTCTTGACTCGGAATGATACAGTTCAATCAATTGGCTTGCACCGCTATTTCTTGATTTTGAAATTCGAAATACAACATATAATAGAAAAATTATGTATGATTCCATATTTGTAGTATGTTTGGGCAACTAATTAACGATCCAAGAATGGAATCTCAGCTGCCACGTATAACACAGGGGCAAATCAGTCACCAAAAAATGTATGGATTATAAATTTGGGATCGCTAGGTGCACAAAAAAATCAGTGAAGGACTACTCCGTTTGGTAATTAAGCAATGGGTTTTATAGGTTGATTACTGTTAATTGTAGGTTCAGCTGGTAATTTTCCCTTAATATTACCACAAAACCACCTAAAAAACAATTACCCTGTCATAAGCAATTGTAGGGATTTTCCTATGTTCTCCTTCTTCTTCTTCTTTGGCTCTTCTTTTTTATTCTCTCTTTGTGTCTTTTACTTGCACTATGCTCGTCTTTCGTTCTCGCTTCAGCCATTTTTTGCCGATTTCCACCATCTCTCTGTCGCTCAGTTCGACATTAACAATGAAATGGTGATTTCCCTAGTACGTTGTATGTATTGTTCTTTTCCTCTCTTGTTCTCTTCCCCTACTCTACATACTTTTCTTGCATATCCCAAAATTGAAAGATAGTTGTGGATTTGGGGTTTAGGATTTAGGGTATTTTGTCAAGGAATGAAGGTATTTGTTAATTAGTTTATATTATACTAATTTTGGCTCTACTTTAAAAAATTGGAATAAAGTTGTGGATTTTGTATTAGTTTTTTGGGAATTATTGTTTTGGTGTTAGGTAAGTTGCTTAGGTTCTTGTTCGCTTCCCCTCTCTATTCCAAATTTTAGTGGTTCTTTCTCTCTCCATTTTCATTTTCTGCATGTCTCGAATGTGGATTTATATTAGTTTTTTGGCATTAACAATTTTTTTTTGTGGGTATCTTTTAAGGGTTTAGGCCATTTTTTAATTAGTTCATATTAAACTAATTTGGCCTATAATTTTAATGAAATTCTAAAGAATGTTTGAAACTATTTACAATATAGTGTTTTCTAACATTCTTCTTATTTTTCTTCGTCATCGCTAAGCTTTTTATTTTTAATTATGTGATAAAATTTGCTAGTTTATGGTTTTGATGGAAAAATAAGTTTGGTTTCAATTAATAGATTTTTTATAAAAAAAAAATTAACTTAGCTTTTGATTGAGAGAAATATTTTTACAAGTTTTAATTTAAATTTACATTTTTCTCATTTGAAGTTACTAGTTTGAGATCCTCCTACGCTCATTTAAATTTGTACCTATTTTGGTTTGATATGGGGCTAACTTTTCATTCATTATGTTATGAAATTTGTTAAGTTGAGTAGTTTGTTTTTGTGAAAAACTTTTGTCGTTGAGAAAGCAAAGAATATGGATAGTCAGATAACAAATCAAAGAGAAAGAAAACAGAAACTTAATGCTCGCGACTTATCTTATGTAATTATTTCTCTCAAAATTGATCATCATGTCTATATTTATTTAAAGACATATATATACGTCTATTACTTTTTGAACTCTTGTTAATATTGCATTGCTAACGAAGTTGAAATGTTTGAGAAATTAGATTCCACCAGTGAAGCTAGTACTATGGTAATCGTGTGATGTTGAATGTTTAAGTATTGTATAAAATGGAATTAAATACTTTATTGGTTGTTCTTAGGTTCATGTTTTGCAGGGAAGAAGAATTTTAAGCAAAGATCGGAGTAACGTAAGTGCTGAAACAAAAATGCGTACGACAATCGAGCGATTGCTTTAATAGAAAGAGAAAACAAATAGTTTGAGGCCGAGTGCAATGAAAATGACTCTAGATCTAACTAGAAGGTGAATGCCTTGCCTGGTAAGTCCAAGATAAATCCAGAAGGTTATAAGGTAAATGATCCACATCTTTGTGTCTCACTAGGTTAGTTTTAGAGAATTGTTATTTATACATGTATATGTTGTCCCACCGAGCAGTGAGTTGTTTATCCCCAGTAGAACCAAATGTGTTAAACTTGTTGGCACGTTAGCTTAGGTTCGGCACCACCAGTATTCTGTTAGATTACCATTTATGAAAAAGTTGCATCTGATATAGTCGAAGTTACTAACGTTTTGAACAACATTACAAGTTTTGGGTTAATAATTATTTTTTCCTACAATGAATTGTCGTTGATTAAAAAAAATCAATAAATCAATTTTATTACTCAATTTACAATTTTTTTACCAATGTTATAAGCTTAGGGTTAAAATAGTTAAAAGTTTTTATGGAGTTACTGAGTTAAAAAATATATGTAGACGTGCAATGACAACATATAGAGACAAGCAATGACAAATATATGCACCAAATTAAATCTATTTTTTAGAAATGACAAATATATGCACCATATTACATGTTTTTTTCAACTTATTAATTTAGTTAATAGAACAATTAAGAAGTATACAATATTTTCTAAAATTTTCAATTGTTTGTCTTTGAAGTCTCCTATTGGGACTAGGTTAGCTCTGATTCTAAAAATGGATGTAATAAATAGTTTGACTGAATCATAGAAACAAGTTGTGCATGAATAGGGTACGGAGGAATTTTAGGCATAAGTCTTAAAACCTTGCCTAGGAAGTCATTGCAATGGCTCAAGGACAGATTTGACCCTGTTTCTTGTTCTTTAGATGTACAAGGTAGGAGGTGTTCATTATTTCCGAGGTTGTGCACCACATCCTTAGAATAATTTATAACGATCCCATCAGAAGAAGAGGTAACCATAACTAAATTGAAAAGTGTAGACATCACATTTTGTCTCCCAAAATTGGCACATTTTGATAGCTTTCAGGTCTAAATTGAAATTTCAAGAAATTTTAAATCAATTTTTAAAGGGATAGATTTTGATTCACATGTCGATATGTTTTTTAAAATGTTTTACTTTAAGAAAAAGAAAAAAAAAATCGAAGTTCTCATTGGATTCCGAATGTTTTGAAAAGTTTTAGGGTTAAAACTGAAAATTCTAAAAGTTTTGCTTTGACCAATTTGATCAAATTAGAATTGGTTCTCAGAAGGATATAACTTCCTAAATGGTTAATTTCGATTGCCAACTGACAAATTTAAGAAATTGTGTGCTTTGCACATATTTTTATTTTGACCCCAAAACTTTATTTTTCTCAAATTTCATCCAATTAGCCATCAATTTCATTTTTGTTTTTTAAAATTAAACATTCCGATCATATATTGGATGCTTTAATTTTATGTTTTTCAATTTAATTCCTAAAAATCCAAAAAAAAACATTTTTAATTAAAAAGGGCGCCCACAACACCAAAATTACTTTGTGCACACCACCAAGGAATAGGACAAAGCCTAGGATTCCTTTGGGGAACGGAAATAGTGGTTTGGGAGTTACTTGGTATCGTGTAAATTACTTCACTACTTTCACCGTAAGTGTACGGGTCAAGTTTTAGTAGAGTGGGAAAAGTAAGGGTTGTCGTATCCACAGAAATTAAATTAGATCATCACTAAGTATTGCGATTGTCATAACCTAACTTTATCTTAGTGACTTAAATTTATATTTTTGTTAATATAATTAATATACTAAACTAATTAACCTAATATACTAATATAGATATTTAAGGGAGTAAATTATCTAGGAATTAAATTTCATTCACTTAAATGTGTTCATTTCAATCTAGTTTACATTAATGGAATTCATCCTGTCCGACAATCTCGGTCTCAAAATTTCACTCACTACCTCTCCCGAGTATAAAGAGAATGAATATGTAATTTCGCGTCAACACCGATGTCCCTCGAGCGTCTATACGACACTTGGTCATAACAAGCATATAAACATGAAAGAATGGTAAACACAATCAAATAGACAAGAACAACCATTAACGAAACATTGATTTTATACAAACAATGTTTTCGTGAAGTACATCACTCCCTAGACAATATATGTTTCGCTACACATGGCCATAACCCTATATACAACTTGAAACAAGCTAAACATATTCAAAACATTCAACCAAACTAATAAATAAAGGAGAGAAACAAGGAGACTAGCCGTTATCCGAAGATCCTACGCTAAAACCGCTCCGAGAACGCTTCCTTCTCTTGGTGTTGATGATCTTCTCTGGGTTAGATGTGTCTTAGAGCTCTCAAGACTCCCAAAAACATTAACCATGTGTTTGGGAGAGAAAAGACGATATTTATAGGATCCAAAATATCAACAAAATATCCTAAAATATTTAAACTGTCTAGCGCATGATTGTTGCAGTAGTGGGATCACCACTGTAGCGGTGGAGAAGTCGGTAAGTTTTTGGCGGGTGACCACTGCAGTGGTGGTTTTACCACTGCAGCGATGGAGAATTCAGCAACTCTCTGTATTTTCATCACTGCAGCGGTGGATGCAGGTTCTGAAAATATTTTTTTTTTGCTCGTTTTCTCCACCGTTCTTCCACCGACTTGCTTGTTTATGGACCGTTTTTGTTCCTTTTCACCCCCAAATACCTGATTTATAACAAAATAAATAAAAAGATATCGAAACATATTATAACGCTATAAAAATACTCGAAAACTACCAAAATCGGCTTGGGAATAAATAGATAAATTACACTTATCATTACCCCTAGTCACTTTACATGAGTAGAAATATTTAAGGGGGTGGGTTTTCAAGGTTAAACATGAAATACTACTTTTGGGGGACTATTGAGTAAAATTCACGAAATAGGGGTAGTTGTCCATCCATAGGTCCGTTGACAGCCCCTGTGGGATTTGCGCATCCGTGGATGCACGCACATTCATGAATGCGTAAAGTTGGAGCTGCCTATAAAATGAAGCTCCTCCTCCGTTTTCCCATGCACACCCATTCTCACACCTATCATTCTCCAAAATTCTCTCTCGGTCCTAAGGAGATTTACACCCTACCTCATCGCAAAATCCTATAAGAAAATAGAAAGAAAAAAAAAATAGAGAGATAAGAAAAATAAGAAGAAGAATGAGAAGAGAAAGGGAAAAGGAGTTTTCTCTGCAAACAAGGTAGGTATCCCAAAACCGCTCTCCAACAAACTTTTCCTTCCTAAACCTCCTGAAATAACGAACCTAAAACCAGAAAAATATAAGAGGACAATCCTAAGGAAACACTTAAAAAAAAAAAAGTTTACTTTTCTTTGCATTTACATTCCATCATTTACTTTCTAATTATACGTCTTTTTGCGCTTTTATTTTTCTGTTATTTACTTTCCATTTCTGCACCTTTTCGCACCTTTGATTTCTGCAATTTATATTTTTGTTTTATGCCTTTACGCGCTTTTACTTTTCCTATAATTTAATTTTCTTGTTTAGCGTCTTTTTGCTCTTTAAATTTCTCGTGATTTTACTTTGCATATTTTTTACTTACTGTCCTTTATATAAAAACAAAAAATAATATCTTAACTAAAAGTTTATAGAGGAGAGTTTCCTATACTCCATTTTAGGTTTTCTAACTTATGCGAAACTTTAGATCGTGGGTTCAAGGAGGCACTCCCCCAAAGTAGTATTTTTTAGTTTGTTACATTAGCAAACAAAAAACACTGTACTCCATTTCTCCTCAAAAAATGTCTTTACTCTCCAGAAGGATACCTTCATGACAAGAATCTTCAGAAAAATGTTTTACGTTAAATACAGAATCTTTTCATAATAAAGTTCTCCAAAATATTTTACTTTTAAAATCAGAATTTCTTCATAATAAGGTTTTCCCAAACTATCATTTTACTTTTTAAGAGGATTTCTTCATAACAAGAGTCCTCAAAAATATTATTTTTCTACCCAAAGGATTTTTGCATAACGAGGATTCTAAAAATGGTTTTATTTTAAAGGAAACTTTTTCATAATAAGAATTTTCAAGATGTTATTTTACCTAATGGATTTCTTCATAACAAGGATCATCCAAATGATTTTTTTTTTTTTACTTTAATTAAAGAACTTCATATTAAGTTCCTCCTAGAAAATATTTTCTTTATTTTACAAATGGATTTCTTCGTAACAAGGATCTTACAAATGTTTTTTTTTTTTTTTACTTTAATTAAGGAACTTCTTCATAACAAGGTTTTCTCAAAAACAATATTTCTTTAATTTCCTAATAGATTTCTTCAAAATAAGGGTCCTTACAATTATTTTTCCTTTACTTTTCAAAATAAAAATGATTTCTTCGTAACAAATATCTTTAAAAAAAAACGGATTTCTTCATAATAAGGATCTAAACAAAAAATTACTTTTTACCTTTTTTTCTCCTCTTTCTGCCATGAAAATTTCTTGCAAGCATTTTAATTTTTCAGTTTTCCAAAATAACCCAAACTAAAAAAAATCAAAGCCCTGGAGGCCAAACTTATCAATTCCACTCATAAGTGATAGACGATCTAAAAGAGAGACATTTTGTCTTTTATTTTTAAAGTTTTCTTTAAATAAGTAAAAAGCAAATAAAGGACATATCGCTTTAACCAAACCAAAAATTCTGAGACTTATTTTAACTCAAAAGATTAATTAGACAAAGGTATTGTTGGCCCAGTAAAATAACCAAGAGGGGGTTGAATTGGATAATTAAAAAATTATCAGAATAAAATTCAATAAATCAAATAATTAATTTTAAACCTAAAATAATTATTATCTTTATATTACAACGGAATAATATAATCAATTAAGTGCATACTCAAACAGTAAAAATAACAAAGTAAATATAGCAACACACCAAAGATTTATACTGGTTCACCAAGCTACCCTTGGCCAACCCAATCCCCCGAGCTCCACAGAGGTCGTACTCACTAAAACCCAGATTCCTTTAAAGGTAAGAACCAAACCCTCACACTGATTCTTTTACAAACTTAGAATCAACCTTTACAATATATTTTTCTCAGGCTAAGGAAAAACCTCTATTTTTTACAAGGTAAAGAATAACCTAATTCTTTTTAACATTAAGGCTCAAGAATCAAAACCTCATAAAACACTCCAACTATCTTTTTTCCAAGTAAGGATGGAACCTTTATAAATCACTCAAATCACAATTCTATCCAAGAAGAATCACTATCTCAATCTTTTTACAAGAAGAGACTGAAACCCAGTTACCCTTGATGAAATACCCCCAACAGTATTTAACCCGTCACACTACTCACCAAAAAATGATAAGCAATAAATCTTATTCGGAGCTTCTACCACCCCAGATAAATAATAACTCAATTAATATTCCAATCTAGTGATAGAAAAACATGACATAGAAAAATCTGATTTTGACGAAAATGTGGGTAGCAAATTGGAGCACGTAATCAGATTCAAGAAGTTGTTTGTAGAAATATTTTCTTCAAAAATCAGAAACAATTTCTAAGATCAATTTCCAAACAATAATGAAATAATGCAATGAAAGAACATAATTGAAAAGATCTCACACGGAATCCATAGAAAGAATAATTAAAACAATGTAATTTCAAATCTGATAGCAGCAAAGATTAATAGCAACTGATCTCCAAGATCATCTCTAGAAAAACTCACAATATTTCAGTATGATGACTCTTCTAAAAAGCTCTAGAATGATCTTAACCTTTTTGCTTTCTCAAAATGATTGATTAATAATATAAGAAATTCGCAGGTCAATATATAGGATTATGAAATCAGCCTTCTAACGGCTAGTTTACATGTGTCATGACAATTAATAGCACATATAGACCCCTTATATCATAATGACTTCATTTAGGTTCAATTCACTTAAAAACAGCTTTCAAATCTCTTAATTAAACCCCCCAAATTTTTTTCAATCTATATAAATAAGAAATGAATCAATTTTAAGTAACAAATTGAGAAACATTAATATTCAATGAACCATATTAATAGGATTTAATTAATATATGAACCATATCTTAATATAGAAAATATCCCTAAAATCTCTCTCAAATCTCAACAAAAAACGGCTACTTTTGGATATAATCTTGGATAAAATAATATTCTGAAACAGCGCATCCGGTCGACCGACCAGTCGACAGGTAGATTCAAGTTGTAGCCAAGGCATTCATCGATCGACATGTCTGTCGACCTGTAGATTCAGAGAGTTTGTTTTTCCTTCACCGATCGACCTGTCAGTTGACTTGTAGATTCAGAGAGTTCAGCCCTCTTGGCCGGTCGACTTAGAGATATAGGATTTTTCAGTTGCTTGGTCCGGTCGACTTATCAGTCAACTGATGTATTCTGGATATCTTCTCTGAAAACATTTTTAACTTATTTTCTTTTACGTTTTCACCCCTTTAACCATTTTCTCATCTATATTAGCTCCACTAATATTCTTATATTCCATTTTAGTCATTTAAAATTATATCTTTTCAAATCACATGGGAGCAAATAATTTCACTTAAAAAAAAATACACATAAATAATAAAATACATTTTGTGTCATGTGTGTGTTCCTAATTGAGATATTAAGAGTTAAGATTCACCTAGGTTGCTTTTTCTAATTTCTTCAAACTTTAATTCTCTAACATCATCGTTTAGCATCCATTTAATTTGCATCTTCATTACTGGAACTATAAATCACTGAAACACTCAATTAAAACATTAGTTCTACCAAAATATCAATGCTTAATTGTTCATCAAAATCTTAGGATCAACAGGTACCATTTTTTAATGGGTGTCTTGAGGTGTCTAACACCTTCCTCAAGCATAACCGACCCCCGAGCTATAAAATTCTCTAGTTAAGCAAATATTTTGAGTCCAAATTGGGACATTCCGAAAATAAAATATTTTTAAAAATTCTGGTAACCTAGCATACATTTTAAATCTAATGTTAGGTGGTGACTCAATTTTTTTAAAATAAAGATCCAAAAATTTGTTTTAAAAAACAGGCACCTAAAAAAGCCCCATAATCCGTTTTACAAAAATAAATAAATAAATAAATAAAATTACTAAAGGATTTCAAAATATGCCTATGCAAAAGCATTTTCAAAACAAAACACAGAATCAAAAGCAAATGAAAGAGAGTTGCAACACTGCTTCTCTGTCCTCTCTTTTCTTTTCTTTTTTCCCAAGGTGCATTCGTTGGCGACTCCACTAGGGAGCATTTTTAGAGGGTTAGGCCTAGAACTGTATAAATAAATCTTGAATCGAAGTTAATAAAGTTGGTTTGGTTATTCCCCTTTATTTAAAAAAGTAATAATAAATATAATAAAACATTTTAATTTTATTCTTTCTAGAAAAAATAATATTAATAATGAATATGCATGTATGGGTGGTGAGTGTCTTTTACTTCCTATATGTGCTTTCCATACTTTTATTTCTTTTAATTTTTTTTATTTATTGTATATTTTAAATGTCGCATCCAAACTTGTGATTCTCTCCAAGGCACGAGCCCTCTACATTTCTTGCATCATAATACCCCAAGAAAAATTCTATAAGATTAGAAAGAGATTGATAGTAGGTGCTAGGCCGTGTGGTTCATCCATCGAGACTGATTTCAAAAGTCACCCGTCTTAGATCACCAACCAACGATGGATGTTCCCTTAGGAAACTGGAGATTTGAATATCTGAGAACCAAGCCTTTTAGGGTATGTTAATCAAAGTTGTGATCCATATATTGTGATCCTAGGATAGAGTCATTGTTCAAACCTTTTCAAGACACTACTAAGAGATGGAGAGAGATCTAAGTTGTTAAATATTATGTTTAAATGCTTATGCCTTGGAATCGGAGAAAAGGAAATCCCTAGGACCAATAAAGAACGAAGTACACAATATAGAGATTTTAGTTTCTCCCACATTTTTCATGAGCTTGTTTAGAAATCAAAATTCCTTAAAAAAAAATACTACGAGCAAGCCATATAGAGTGAACAAAAATCCCTATTTTGCTTATGCAGCACTTTATCAGATCAAGAGACATCATTTTGTGTGAGTCCAAGAAAACCTTTGTAGGAAATAATATTAGAAACTTTCCATATGAGTTCGTGAAGAGACAAAAGAATCAGTGTCACCCAGATCATGAGATTCCATCTTCCAGGTTTGATGAGGCTTGTGTCACATGAGTTTATTCTCGTATTATTGCATAATGTGTTATATTACATTCGTTTACACAATAGCTTCATTGGGAAACAAGTACATGGAAATAAAAGATTATTTTTGTCTTATTATTAAGGATCCAAAGCTTAGCTATCAAAATTTAATTAAATTATTAATTCAAGAAAGTTTCACTGCTAAAGGTGACTTTTGTTAACGTGTCATTCACAAGTAAGATCGTCAAGACGGATCAGATTTCTCTAATTATCGGAAGTACGCAAAATGCCTACGAGATCACTCTGTTACGAGAAAATGTTGCTTCTCTAAAGTAGGCACTACCGCCATCCAAAGGATAAAAGAAGAAGTCCAATCACTGTCACCCGCACTGGAAGAGGAAGATGCCCAGACAAAAGATTGGGAAGAACCATATGACGAAAGATATTGCAGTAAAGGAATTTGGAGGCATGACCTAAAGCCCCCTCATTGAGAATGGATCACCGTGGGAAACTACAAAATAGGCTTACTGGGAAACATACTCATCACCAATGTAGAAAACAAGCAACAACCTCGCTATAAGGAAAATGACGATTTACAAGAAAAATCCAACGATTGGGACAAAGTCGAGTCAACCGACACCTGGGCTACCGTTACAAGCCAAGAAAAAGACCCTCAAATGATTCCATTAAAATAAGAGGCACCTGATTGGGATGAGAAAATCTTCACAATCTAGCCACCTACAATAGAACACCTCAATCTAGAGGAAAAAAAAAAAAACTCGATTCAATGAGAGATTGGTGAAATGTGGAAGCAGAGTGGTCACATGAACCTATTACTCAAAATCATCAGAAAATTTGTTATGGTCTTCCAGCCTTATAGTAGGCGCTTTGCCCCGAGAGAAAGAAACCTAGAAATAGCCCCCCTTGTTGGGACCCTTATTTGCCCAAAATGAAGGCCCTTTGCCTTTTTCTAATACCAAAGTAGGTCTTTGTTCATCAATCTCCTAACCAAACTCAATACAACTCTAAGCCGACCTGAGCATCCCAAGAGCAAAGACAGTTCACTCAAATTCCCGTACTGCTCTCTCGAATCTTTTGTAGCTACTTAAATTATAATAAACTGGCACGAATACTTTCCCACCGAGAAAATCCCCAAGATCCAAAGTTTAATACTTTCACCACTTGCAAATACCACTCTGGAGGGGCTAGCCATCACCACTGACCAGTGCTACAACCTCAAGCATCGTGTTGAGGACCCCATCCAAGCGGGGGTTGTAAGTTTCCCAAAAGGTTGTTTGAATATCGACGAAAACTAGGAGGTCTAGGAGGACAGTGGTTGTCTTTGTCTGTAGCTTTTCTTATATTTTTTAAGTACTTTTTGATGAATCTGGAATTTACTTATCTATATGTGTAATAGTTCTTTGTTTCAATGGAATCCATGTTTAGTTTCTTTAGACTTGACTCAAACGTGTATATTCTTATTATTAAGGAATCAATTTGCTTGTCATGATTCACATATCACAAAAATCATATTTTAGTTGGACAATTACTTGAGGAAACATTACCTCTGCCAGACAATGGTAAGACATTTGCTAACCTCTAAGAAGGTTAGAAGGAAAACCCAACCCGCGATGCGAAATCATTATACATGTTCCAACCTGGTAATGCAAGAGAAAGTACGAAGCCAAAAAAGAAGCACAATCTCACAGCAAGAAGACTTCGGGAGCGACACAACGTCCTGGAATCAGCAAGGCACTCAAACGGAAAGCAAAGCAAGTGGCTAGGAAGACCAATAACAAAATTATCCTCATGAGCAAATTAAATAGCTAAAGGCACCACACGTACTTCAAAATAAAATCAGCTAGCAAAAGCTAGGAACATGAGAAAAATCGTGGACAAAAAAGCAAGTCATCAACAAAGAGTTTGCAAAAAAAAAAACTCAAGATTGATTCAAAACACCCCATTCTCACTATGTAATCACAAGAAGTAGCATCTGGGAGAATTTCTAAAAAAAATAAAAATAAAAAAATAAAAAGAAAATACCAATCTTAGAAATGTTTTTAAACATTGAGTGCTCATACAAAAGATATTTGGTTAATTAAGTAATCTTTATAATCTGGGTGATTAAGTCGTAGAGGTGTTTCAACACCTGCTGACTTGGGTCATCTAGACTGAGATCACTACCCGAAACTCGCTACATGGACTACTTAGAAAGCATAAGATACCAGTCAATTGAATGAAAAAAAAAATGAAAAAAAATGGGAAAAACGATTTAGGCTCTGTTTGATTACACAATTCAGGACTTAAAACTGACTACATTAACCCTCGGTCTACTGATTTAATTTAAATTCCAGATTTAATATTTTTGGTTGAACTCTATGTTATTGTTGACTTGTGATAATTCATATATTTGAACTTTTTAGTATTTTATTGGTGCTTTTATTTTATTTTTTTGTTCACATATTATTTTGATTTTAGTAAAAATTTAACTTTAAGGGTAGTTATGTAAATTAAATAATTTTTAATCTTCAAATTTTTAGACAAAAAGAATTCATCAATTAAAAATGAGCACTTACAATTTTAATTTTATCAAACATGTTTCTGATAATTTCAGCACTTAAAATTTCTGCCCTTAAAAGTAGGCACTTATAATTTTCAACACTTAAAATTTAAGCGGTTATCAAACATGGACTTACTCTCGGTACTTCTAATTTTTTGGGGGGGCAAATACCACTTTAATCAGTCATCTGGACTGGCAAAGTTTTGGTCATCTCGAGAGAAGTTACCCAAATTGCTCTCAAGACAGAAAAATGAAGGTCAAACATACAAGAATACCTAGGAAGCATACAGGGTGCAGTATACCTAACAATAATCTCAGGAAGGATCAAATGTCAGCACTTGATGGAAATGCGCAAGACAACCACTACAAGCAAAAACTGAGGACACTTGGTCCAAAATATTATTGAAATCATATCTATCATAATCTAGCACAAAAATCATGATGAACAATGAGATACTTGAATGTTTGAATATGATTGATTGAGGATACTCTAGTCAAAATAATCTTGTAAGAAAATGAAAGAGAAACATGCAAAGCATGGGTAGGAACAATGCCTTAAGCATTAGCAATAAACCTATGGAAAAAGGGAAAGAGAGGACGGAGCCCTGACTACCAAAACTAATTTGCCACCCGAAGGCAAGTTCTTCCATGTAGAGCTCAATATAGGAATATAACAATGATCCTACGATATTTCTAACCTCTCCGTCCTACAATGAAGCAACCTTGCAAAAGCAGCCAATCTCGATCTCATATCTGAATCCCAACCACATCAAGACATGAGCAAAGAAATCCCCAAAAATCATAAACCCTCAGAAGCACCAATTAATGTTCCATGAACAATGTGTGAGTACTTAAGAAGATTTATCATTCAAAAGACGATGAATAATAGAAAGGACACCTAAGGCAAGCAAGAAATAAATAAATAAGGAAAAACGGAATCCCATAAAAAATCAAGAGACATCATGTAAGTCCCATATTTCCTAGGGAAACATTTAACCACATGATATCATTAGCATCATACATTATCAGATGTTTAATTATCATGTATCACATGGTCATAATAATTCAAAAAAAAAAAAAAAAAAACACAGAGGTCAAAGTTCTCTAAGAGTTCAAAGTCAAAAAATAAAGATGTTGTTGTCATCCGAAATGCTTGTTTAATACACAAAATGCTTGACTGGTACATATTGTATTTTTCAAGACTACTAATATTTGCTATAGGAAGGACTAAAACAAAAGAAAAATATAAACCAGGCTCAGATGCCAAGTTCCACTCCAGTCTCCGGATTTGACCCATCTACCCCGAACATATCAACATACCCAGGAATCTGTGTTGCCCCTGGGTCTACAACATCCAAACCAGGAGCAACTCTAGATGGTCGCGGAATGACTCACATGCCAACGACCATCACTTGACTGGGAATCTCAAGGCAAGGTCTGATGTAGGCAAACTATTCTACGGTAAAGACTATAGGTCTCGAAAGAGGTGAGAAAAGAATAACCGGAGGACCCAACGAAGACAAAGAAAGAAGGTCACTAAGAGGAGTGACCTCGCCTTCAAGAAACCTGATCCACTCTGGAAGCTGGAAGCGATTTTATTTTGCTATACCGCAAGTGTATGGGTCAAGTTTTAATAGTAAAGGGTGAATAGAGTATCGTATCTACAGGGATTGGTTTAAATCATTGCTAACTACCGCGATTATCATAACCCAACTTTATTGAGGTGCTCAAATTTAGTGTTTATAAAAATAAAATTAAAACAAATATAAAATAAAAAGCAAAATAAAATATGGACTTCCAATGCACAATTGTTCTAGGGGATTTGACAACACTTTGCTAAACGATGCTAATCCAATTCAAATTGGTTAATTAAATTCATGCCCAATCATAAACCATGGGTGTCTAAATTAACCTCACTTACACCTCTCGAATGCCAAGTAAGATAATTTATATAAATAATCGAATTAATATATTTATTCAACTCAACTAATTATCCAATCTTTAAGCCTCACCCATAAAAAATGGCTACCCAAATTATATTAGCCTCTCGCACTCAATATAATAAGGGTTGTATTTCTCCAGTCTCAATATGCAAGATTATCACCTCTCAAATGCCTAATCTTACACATTTATGATATCTAATTTATCTTTCGCATAAATTAGCAAATACACATAAAGAAATAAAAATGATCGAAACATGAAATCCAATTAAAAAAATCTTAAAGTCTCAAGGCATAGTTCATACAAAACTATTCAAATCCCCTAGGTTTGAAACTTTAACTCAACATAATAGAATTCATGCTAATCTTTTCAAGAAATTCATAAATGCAAACATGTTTAGCACAATATCATAAATACAAAATTCAATAATGATTAGGGTGAGAGAAATGAAGAGAAAACTCTTTTTGTAGAAATGAGCTTTAAATCTTCAATAGACTTCAATTCAAAGTCCTTCTCTAGTGTGCTTCCAATGGCATTCTCTTGTCCAAAAATATCTCAAAATCGTCTTACCAATGGTGCTTTCTCTCCCAAATTTGCCACCACCTTAGGTTTGAGGTGTAAGATGGTATAAATAGGGCTCAAATTAGGATGTTTTGCCTTTTTACGCTACAGGAGGAGCACTAGAACGGAGAAAAAGCCCTTTGCAGCGTGCTTTAGGCAGTGCCAGACTACTGAAAGCGTGGTGCAGTGGAGAAAAATCCCGCTGCAGCAGGGTTTGGACAATGCCAACATGTGTTCGTATTTTAGCCATAACTTTTTCATCCAAACTCCGATTGAGGTGATTCAAAAGGATATAGAAAGCTAAAAAAGAGTCCTACAACTTCCATGTTTTCAGGTTTTCCAAAATCGGATCTCATTATGGTAAAAATTAATCTTGAAGTTACTGCACTTGCACTACTGGCAAACCATTCCAACCCAATTCACCTTATTTTACCACATTTTCACCTTTTCACCCAAATATTTGTGATTCCTACAAAACAACACAAAAATACATCAAAATAACAAAAATACTTGAAAACTCACAAATATTTAAATCTAAAAGTACTTGCTTTGTTGGTAAATAAATCACTCATCAGCAACCCAGTTATGACAACATCTCAAATGTTCAGAAAAGGGATAGAAGGAAGGTATGCAGCTATATAGGAAGGGATAGAGGTAGTCTCAATAGCGAGCCCCACCTCTAACACTGGGACCACTGATCAAAGCTGAGAATCAATCCAGTCTAGGTACTCCAGATCGGCAAAATGATGAGTGGAAAAGGTAGCACAATTGGACATCAACCGACATTGTTGCCTTAGAGTAATCATTAGCTTTGTTGGCCTACAGACCTACCCAAGTGGAAGGTGAATTTGGTAGTCATAAAAATTTAAACAATTAAATTCTCAAACACACAAGTTATCAATTTCCTTAATTGATTATTATCTTGTAACATAACAGAAACGTTTTTAACTAAATGCAACCCCAAACAACAGAAATATAACAAGCAACACATAACAATTTATCCTAGTTTGGTAAGCTACTCTTACTTACGTCCAGTCCCCCCGAGCTCCATAGAGCTTTCACAATCCACTAATCCCCTAATTTCTTTCCTGGATAGGAATCAAATCCATACAATATTTTTCACAGGTTCAGGACTAACCTAATTCTTTTTGCAAGTTCAGAATCAAACCTTTACACTATTACAATTTTTTATTTTCACTAACTCAAGAAGAACCTTATCTTTTTCAGGTTAAAGATTAACCTAATTTTATTACAGAAATAATCAAAATCTATTTTGTTGGCCTAGTAGAATACCCAAGAAGGGAGTAAATTGAGTAATTAAAAATTATCATAATAAAACTTCAATAAATCAAATAATTAATTTTATTCCTAAATTAATTATTATTTTTATATCACAACGGAATTAATTAATCAACTAGATGCACACATAAACAACAAAAATAAACAAATTAATAATGCAGCACACCAAGATATATCCTGGTTCACCAAGCTACTCTTGGTTAGTCCAGTCTTCCGAGCCCCACGGAGATTCGCACCCATTAATACTCAAGATCCCTTTAAAGGTAGGAACCAAACCCTCACACTGATTCTTTTACAATCTCATAATCAACCTTTACAATATCCTTTTATAAAGTTCAGGAATAACTTCTATTTTTTACATGCTCAAGAATAACCTATACAAAATCTTTTTCCCAGATTAAGGAATAACCTCTACTTTTTTTAGACTCAAGAAAAACCTATCTTTTTACAGGTTAAAGACTAACCTAATTTTTTTTATACCTTAGGCTCAAGAATCAAAATCTCACAAAATACTCTAACTACCATTTTCACAGGTAAGGATTGAACCTTTACAAATCACTCACAATGCAATTCTTATTCAAGAAGAATCACTACCTCAATCTCTTTACAAGAAGAGACTGAAACCCAGCTACCCTTGATTAAATACTCCCAATAGTATTTAAGTCGTCACACTACTCACCAATACTAAATTATAAGCAGGAAATCTCACTCAGAGCTTCTACCACCCCAGATAAATAATAACTTAATTAATATCCCAACTAATGATAGAAAAACGTGAGATAAAAAATCTGATTTTAACAAGATGTGGTTAGCAAATTTGAGCACGTAATCAGATTCAAGAAATTGTTGGTAAAAATATTTTCTTCAAAAATTAGAAATAATTTCTAAGATCAATTTTCAATAATAAACAAGTAATGCACAATAAATATTAATTAGAAAGATCTTACCCGGAATCCACAGAATAATTAGATAAAGTAATGTAACTTCAGATCTAGTAGCAGCAAATATTAACAACAGTTAATCTTCAAGATCGTCTCTCAGAAAAGTTCACAATATTTCAGAAGGATAACTCTTATAAAAGCTCACAAATGATATGATATGATTTCTCTCTTGTTTACTGCTTAATGATATATGAAATCCGCAGGTCTATTTAAAGGAATATGAAATCAGTCTTCTAACGGTTAGTTTACATGTGTCATGACAATTAATAGCACTTATAGACCCCTTATAACATAATAACTTTATTTTGGTTTAATTCACTTGATAACAACTTTCAAATCTCTTAATTAAACCCTCCAAGTATTTCTCAATCTTAATTAATAAGAATAGAATATATTTCAAGTACTAAATTGAGAAATATTAATATTTGATGAACCATATTAATAGGATTTAATTAATATATGAACCATATCTTAAATATAGAAAATATCCCCGAAATCTCTCTCAAATCCTAATAAAAAATTGGTACTTTTGGATATAATCTCAGATCAAACAGTATCCTAAAACAGCGTGTTCAGTCGATTGCCCAGTCGACTGGGAGATTCAGGATGTAGACAATATAATTCATCGATCGACCGCCCGGTCGACTTGTAGATTCAGAGAGTTGGTCTTTCTTTCACCGGTTGACCTATCAGTCGACTTGTTGATTCAAAAAATTCAGCCCTTCTTAGTCAGTCGACCTGTCGGTCGACTTAGAGATACAGGATGTTACGGCTACTTGGTCCGGTCAACTCACCAGTCGACTGTTGTCTTCTGGATCTCTTCTCTGAATATGTTTTTAACTAATTTTCTTTTACGTTTTCGTCCATTTAACCATTTTCTCTCTTAAATAAGCTCCACTAATATTCTTATATTTCATTTTAGTCATTCAAAATTATTTCTTCTCAATTCACATAGGAGCAAATAATTTAAGTTAATCAATACACACATAAATGAGAAAATACATTTTGTGTCATGTGTATGTTCCTAAATGGGATATTAAAAGTTGAAATTTACCTGAGTTGTTTTTCCTAATTTTTTCAAACTCTTAAATCTTCAATATCTTCAACTTCATTATTTAGTATCCATTTAATTTGTCATCTTTATCACTTCGAACTTTAAATCACTGAAATACTCAATTAAAACATTAGTTCCACCAAAATATCAATACTTAATTGTTCATCAAAATCTTAGGATCAACAATCTCTCCCTTTTTTATGATGACAATTAATTTTGATATTTTCTTCAAAATAAAAATATAACCACACTCCTCATGAATCCAATAACGGGTTCTTTAACTCATTAAAGCATCATAATGAAGATTTCAATAATGCACAAATTAAAATACTCATTAAAGCACAATTCTAATTTCTCCCCATTTGCATAAATAAAGAATACTTAATTAAAGCACAATTTTAAAATACTCCCCCTTAATAAAACATCACTAATTTATCCCCATTTATCATCTTCAAAAACAAAATTAGGGAGGGGAGAACACACATAGATAATTTACTCTAGGCATTCATATAATAGAAGCATATTAGATTAACTCATAAATTCCACTTTAAATATCAAGTCTACTCAATCCATCAAAATCCACATCAAAAATATCATTTTTAACATGCAATCTCCCACTATATAAATGTAAACAAATTAATTCATCTTAATGAGAAAAATCTTGAGGCAATCAAAATATTTCAATAATATTGCATATAATCATATTCAGTTAAGTCCATATGACTTACTCAGGATACCAAAAATGTCTTCCCTTTATACCAAAATATGTTATCTTTAATGCACTAAAATAGAACACATTTCTCAATGATAATTTATGAAACTATCAATATAACGCATACTAATTTCATAAAAAATTTAGCTTCATTTTTCAACAATAATTATTAACGCTCGAGAACATATATCTCAATCAATATCATGCATATTAAAGATACTTAATTCATATAAATATATCCATGTAAGCATATAATCATGATCCTGAAAAATTCAAATCAAATAAATCATTATTTATCATTTAATTCACCTCAATTAAAATATCGTGCATTTTAATAAATCAAGATTAATAAAACTTAGCTCAATTCAATTTCTAAATCTCGTAACATATTTTAAAATTAAACACATGATTCTACTTAATATAAGCACATTAAAAAAACATGTAATTACTCTTTATCTAAATGTGATTTTCATAATCACCATATAATATTTCTAAGACAATAAGTGAACACATCATTTAATATAGATTTTAGAAACAATTACCAACTTACCTATTTGGTAAGTCGGGACTCTCCCTCTTTAACAAATTTAATAAATTTAAAATGTAGAGTGTTAGGAGTACCTTTTATATCCTTTAGGGCGACTTTATTTTTACCTCATTTGAGCTCATAATTGATTTGGGTGCACAATTTTTCTTGGCTTGTTCGTATCATCTCTTCCTTTGATTTTTGTTGTTTAATTCATTGATGATTCCCTTTGCACATATTGCTTGTGATTTTCTGGTAATATCCAATCTTGGCGTTGGTACAACATTTCTCTTAGCATATACCTCTTGTGTTTTCTTTACAACTTCATCTCCTATCTTTGGTGCATCTTTTCACTTCGCACACGTCACTTGTGGATCATTTGGTAACTTCCTATTTTGGCTTTAATATAAACTCTTTAACTATTCCTTCAACTCTACTTTCGACATTTTGTAATTCTCTACAAGACATTTCAACAATTTTCTTCGGTATCCATTTTATTTTGGATCCGTCCTTATTAGACATAAACTTAGGGTTCCTAAATGGACATGATACTTTAAAATGCTCAACTCTATTATAATAGTAACATCTCAAATCTGATTTATCATATAAAGCACGAAATATAAAACATAATTCATTTCTAACAATAGAAGCATAACTATCACTGGCATGTGATGAAGGATAAGACGATGAAGCATATCCACTTCACCTAGAAAAATTAATTTCAGAAAATCTTGAAACAGACTTGAGATCGGATTTTGATTTTTCAAAATTTTTCTTAAGTAAATCGATTTTTTAATCAAGATCTGACATTTGCTTAGAAATTATGTCAAGATTATTTTTTAAAACTCTGTTTTCATTTTCAAGAGAATCTACTTTAGAGAACAAATTATTAATTTCAAAAACAACGTCCGAAAATACTTTTGTACCACAATAATCATCCAAATATATTTTAGATTTTCGAACACTTTTTCCATCATTTTCAAAAGAAGCGATTTTTCTTTTTCAACTCAAGCTCTCTTCAGCAAAAAGTAGTGTGAAAAAAAATAATTTTTCAATAACAATATAGACATTTTCATTATCATCATCTCCATCACTACCACTTAAATCACAAGAATCATAAACTACATTATCATATACATATTTACCACAATCAAAAGAGAATACACAAAACACATCATCCATGGTGTGTGCACATGACCAGTTTAGCTATGATGTTAAGCCTAACGAGACAAAACCAACTCTGATGGCAATTGTTGGCCCAATAGAATACCCAAAAGGCAGGGTGAATTGAGTAATTAAAAATTATCAGAATAAAACTTCAATAAATCAAATAATTAATTTTATTCCTAAATTAATTATTATATTTATATCACAACGGAATTAATTAATCAACTTGATGCATACACAAACAGCAAAAATAAACAAATTAATAATGTAGCACACCAAGATATACCTTGGTTCACCAAGCTACTGTTGGCTAGTCTAATCCTCCGAGCCCCACGGAGATTCACACCCACTAATACTCAATATCCCTTTAAAAGTAGGAACCAAACCCTCACACAGATTCTTTTACAGGCTCAGAATCAACCTTTACAATATCATTTTCCAAGACTCATGAATAACCTCTACTTTTTATAGGTTCAAGAATAACCTATACAAAATCTTTTTCCCAAACTAAAGAATAACCTCAACTTTTTTCAGGCTCAGTAAAAACCTATCTTTTTTCAGGCAAAAGACTAACCTAATTCTTTTTATACCTTCGACTCAATAATCAAAACCTCACAAAACACTCCAACTATCTTTTTCACAGGTAAGGATGGAACCTTTACAAATCACTCACAACGCAATTCTTATCGAAGAATAATCAGTACCTCAATTTATTTACAGAAAGAGATTGAAACCCGGCTACCCTTGATTAAATACTATCAATAGTATTTAACCCGTTACACTACTCACCAATACAAAATGATAAGTAGAAAATCTCACTCAAAGCTTCTACCACCCCAGATAAATAATAACTTAATTAATTTTCCAACTAGTGATAGAAAAACGTGAGATATAAAATCTGATTTTAACAAAATATGGGTAGCAAATTTGAGCACGTAATCAGATTCAAGAAATTGTTTATAAACATATTTTCTTCAAAAATCAGAAATAATTTCTAAGATCAATTTTTAATAATAAACAAGTAATACACAATAAAAATTAATTGAAAAGATCTCTCCCGGGATCCACAGAATAATTAGATAAAGCAATGTCACTTCAATCCGATAGCAGCAAAGATTAATAGCAATTGATCTTCAAGATCGTCTCGCGGCAAAGCTCACAATATTTCAGAAGGATAACTCTTATAAAAGCTCACAAATGATATGATATGATTTCTCTCTTGTTTACTGCTTAATGATATATGAAATCCGCAAGTCTATTTAAAAGAATATGAAATCAGCCTTCTAACAGTTAGTTTACATGTGTCATGACAATTAATAACACTTATAGACCCCTTATAATAAAATGGCTTCATATTGGTTTAATTCACTTAATAACAGCTTTCAAATCTCTCAATTAGACCCCCCAAGTATTTTTCAATCTTAATTAATAAGAATAGAATATATTTCAAGTACTAAATTGAGAAATATTAATATTTGTTGAACCATATTAATAAAATTTAATTAATATATAAACTATATCTTAAATATAGAGAATATCCTCGAAATCTCTCTCAAATCCTAACCAAAAATTGCTACTTTTGGATATTATCTCGGATCAAACAGTATCCTGAAACAGCGCGTTCAATCGATTGCCCAGTCGACTGGGAGATTTAGGATGTAAACAATATAGTTCATCGGTCAACCGCCCGGTCGACTTGTAGATTCGGAGAGTTGGTCTTTCTTTCACCGGTCGACCTATCAGTCGACTTGTTGATTCAGAGAGTTCAACCCTTCTTGGTCGGTCGACCTGTCGGTTAACTTAGAGATACAGGATATTATAGCTACTTGGTCCGGTCGACTCACCAGTCGACTGTTGCCTTCTGGATCTCTTCTCTAATACGTTTTTAACTAATTTTCTTTAATGTTTTCGCCCCTTTAATCATTTTCTCTCTTGAATAAGCTCCACTAATATTCTTATATTTCATTTTAGTCATTCAAAATTATTTCTTCTCAATTCACATAGGAGCAAATAATTTAACTTAATCAATACTCACATAAATGAAAAAATACATTTTGTGTCATGTGTGTGTTCATAAATAGGATATTAAGAGTTGAAATTTACCTAGATTGTTTACCCTAATTTCTTTAAACTCTTAAATCTTCAATATCTTCAACTTCATCGTTTAGTATCCATTTAATTTATCATCTTCATCACTTGGAACTTTAAATCACTGAAACACTCAATTAAACATTAGTTCCACTAAAATATCAATATTTAATTGTTCATCAAAATCTTAGGATCAACGTATTTTTTTAGTAGGTTAAAGATTAAACCTAATCCTTTTCATAGGCCAAAGATCAAATCTAACTACCCTGATTAGATACCGTCTCAAATAAGTCTAATCTACTCACACTCGCAAATACAAAAAAAAAAAAACACGAGTTTCTTCTCATAGGAATTTCTACTACCTCAAAACAATTATGTTCAATTAATGTGTTGAATACTATGTGATAGAAATATGTGATAAATAAATCTGATTTACTCAATTAAAGCACAATTAATATTTTATCTGATTTTGCAGGCAAAAATCATTTCTTATGATACGCAAGATTTTCAAACAATAAAACGATTTTTCTAAAATAAATATTCCATGTAATCAATTAGATAATTTAAGAAAAACAATTAAATTAACTTGGAAATATCTTATCTATATTTCTTGAAAATAGATTAAACAGCTCAGTGAAGAACAAAACAGACGATGAAAAATTTTGCATGCTCCGATCAAGAACTCTTTCAAAATATTTCTCTTAAAAAATATTTCAAAAGATCACTCTCTTTTTTAAAAACAAAGGCTCATTGTTCTTGATTGATTAAAGTTAAACACGCAACTCCCTATAAATAAAATTCAAACTAGGCCTATAATAGCTAGTTTCTAGAAAATAATACCTAAAATAATGACACTCTAAGACCCCATATATAATATACTATCAAAACATATATATTCCATTTAAAAATACTCTCAGAAAAGCTCGAATTTGTCCCCAAAACGTTTTAGATTCAAAACTCTTAAATATAAGAAGTAGTTTTACTAATTCAATTCAAAGAATTAATTAATATATTGACCAAATTGATAGGATCTTAATGATAGCTGATGTATAATGTTGGCCTAGTGAGCTATCCAAAAAGAGGGTGAATTGGATAGTTATGAAAATTTAAACAATTAAAACTTTCAACACTTAATTTATTAAATAATCAATTTATCATAAATCAATTATTATCTTCGTTATGCAACAGATAAGTGTTTATATTCTAAGTGCACACCCAAAACAAAATATGATAAAAATAATAACAAAGCAACACACCAAAATATATGTTGGTTCAACAAACTAGCCTTGCCTAATCCAATCCCCCAAACTCCACGGAGATGCGCAACCACTAAACCCTTGATCCCTTTTTCAGGTAGGAACCAAACTGTTACAATTTCCCTTTTTCCAAACTAAGGAAGAGCCTCATTTTTTTACCAGACTAAAGACTAATATAATTCTATTATAGGAACAATCATCACCTAATCTTTTTACAGACTAAATATCAAACCTCACAACTATCACAAGCATCATTTTTACAAGTAATGATAGAACCTTCACAATTCACTCAATTCAATGCAGGAAAAATTAAAACCTTGTTATTTTCAAGGGAAAAGAATAACCTAACTTTTTTATATGTCAAGAAAAAATCAAACCCTAATCTTTTTATCAAAAAATATTGTAACCTAGCTACCCTGACTAGACATTGGCCCAACCATGTCTAATTCGCTTAAAGTCACAAATATACAAAAATATGAGTTTCTTCCCATAAGGAACTTCTACTACCTCAAAATAGATATATTCGATTAATATCCCGAAATTTACTACGTGATAGATATAATGTGAGATAAATTAATATATGATTATAAATAAGTGTGAGTAGCACAAAATAAAGCACGTAATCAGATAAACGCACAAAATCGTTTTAAAAATATTTTTATGCTCTTAAATTTGAAAACGATGCTTTAGCGATCTTAACAAACAGGCAAATATAATAATATGAAATCACAATAAGAAATAATAGTTTGGAAAGATCTCATCGGGATAACACCGAAGAATGTAAATAGAATCGCAAGACAGCACAAATCGGTGATGCCCAAACAATCAACGCTTTAGATCAAGAACGTAACACAATATCTCTCTCGGATGAATCTCAACAGAATGATAACTCTTAGAAAAGCTTAGGAACAAATAGTTCTTGATATATTGAGATCTAATTTTCGCAGGTTTATATATAAAGATTTATATCAAGCTTTCCAACGGCTAGTTTTCAAAATATATGCCTATAAAAAGCACTTATAGACCCCATATATCATATTCATTTAATTCAAGTGTATTTCACTTAAAAACAGCTTTTAAAACTCTCAATTAAGTTCATAAATTATTTCTCAATTAACAATCACAAAGATAGGAAGTATTTAATAAACCAAATTGAGAAAATCTTTTAATATATGAACCAAATCAGTATAAACCCAAAACATATGGACTATATCTTCCACAATATTAGATCTCCCCAATCTCTCCTTTGGAATCATCAAAAGTAACTAGTTTTTTACCAAAATCCCAAAATCCTCGAGATCTCAACCGAATCAGTCGGTTGACTGAACCCTGGCCAATCGATTGACCGATTAATTTAGCATGTAAGCCAGGCCAAAACCAAACGCCAATCGGTTGACCGACTGCTCTTCAATTGGTTGACCGATTGGTTTAGAGAGTTTTCCAGGCCAAACCCTAGCGCACTCAGTTGACCGATTGTCCTGCAATCGGTTAACCGATCATTTCAGAGACTTTTCAATGCCATTCCACTGCACCCATTGGTTGACCGATTCCTTCTTGGTCGGTGGACAGATTGATGCAGGATCTTCCATACTTTCTCCGAAACCTCACTGTTTCAATCAGTTGACCAATCCTCCTCGGATAAGTTGACCGATTAATGTTGGTTGGTCACTTTCTCACTTATTTCTGCTCCAAAATTCGACGTTTGATCCCGTTAACCGATTACTTATCTCGGCTAACTAAATTGACTATAAACTCAAACTTTAAACATTATTCTCACTTAGGTTAATTTTCATTTTTTAATTTCACATAAGAGCCCATATTTAATCACTAATTAGGATCCTAAAATTCATTATATCAACACACAAAACTATAACTCATTTAGTAGTGTCGTATGTGATCTTAATTCGGATTGCATTAAGAGTATAAGAGTATTGAGTTATTTTCACATAATTTCTTCACGATCTTCAAAACACTCTTCATTTCTTCATTGTCCATGTTTACACCCTTGATATTTTTTTCATGATAAAATGTTCAATATAATCAATAAATAGAACTCTTTTTTTAAACACTCAACAAACTCATTAATTCCACCAAAAACATCAACCTTTAATTATCCATCAAAATCTCGGGATCAACATATAATAATAACATAATCACATCCCCAAAAAATCTCTTTTTTCAATGTTCAAAACCATAGGATTTGGGTAAAAGATCAAGCGAAACAAAACAGTAAAAGTTGGTTGATTCGGCGCCCGTCGTCGACTGCCACCTTGCCGGTTGATGATCTTTTTAATGGTCAACTTTAGATTGTTGCTTCGTTACCCGTCGGTCGACTGACGCTCTTGGTCGGTTAACCGATTCGGTCCGTGGGCTCCTCTTTCAACTTCCTTGAAGCCATTATTTTCATTAGTCGACCGACCCATTTTGTTGGTTGACCAAATTGATTAGTAGCTACCTCACGCATTTTCTTTCAAGCTACTATTTTTATTAGTTGACCAACCATTTTTGTCGTTTGACCAAATTGACCAGAAACTTTATCATTTTATGTGTTAAAAACTTTTTCTCACTTCAACACTTCGTCAAAAATATTTTTATGATTTTAAAACTTTATAAAATCTATTAGGATCTTAAATTTATCAATTCTAACGATAACACACATAAAATTACTCATTTTAAAATAGCGTGCGTGATCCTAATTCAAGTTTCATTAAGAGAATAAGAGTGATAAGTTTCTTTTACCTAAGAATACAAAAAATTTTCGATACTCCATAAATCTTCAATGTCCTCACTTTACACTCATCTTGAATCTCTTTATAAAATCTTCGTCTTGTAAATCTTCAACGATTAAGTTTTTTTATTCATTTATTTTTCGCATTTAAATACGTGGAACTTCTAATATGAAATCACTCAATAAACCCATTAGTTCCATAAAACATTAACGTTCAATTGTCCATCAAAACATTAGGTTCAATAAGTCTCTAGGGCCTGGTCCCCAAATCCGAAGGTATAATGCGTTGCGGCCCCATCATTCGTAGTCCGAATATGCTGAGTCCTCCCGAACTGCCGATGGACGCGAAAAGGAATATAGGGAACACAACCCCGAAGCCCAAGCAAGAGGATCAGGGGCATATCCTCACAATCCAGGTAAAAATCTCGGTTGCCATCATCCGTCGGGTAGTCCACACCATGGAAGAACCAATGACCTCTCGAAAAAGAGTCGCTCAATCCAGATGGGAGTCTAGCTAGCGCATGAGTGAAGGAAGCTGTGATGATAGCCGACCCACTATCGGTTTACTTGAGCACCAGAACGCCATCGGTAGCCTGGCCAGGTAAATAAAAAAGCCATATGTACAGCAAGGAACAACTCCTAAAGAAATAGTGGTCTCCAACTCGGCAAGCTATCAATGCCTGGTATAGTTCGGCTAATATCGTATAAATCGCCGAACAAAATGGATCGCGGAGCATTATCTCAGCCAAAACGACCATGTGGCTGGAAAGATCAAATCCGCTACGAGAGAAAAGCATACCCAGTGCCTCTACAAACCGTCGTTGTAACCCCAAAAGTCCGCATGCCAACTGTAACACTTACCATTTGTAAGCCACGACAAAAAGTGTTTCCGACACTAAACACAAGTACACAAAAACCCGAAGCATCTAATTTCAATTATTTTGAATTTCAAAAAATAACATAAACATATACATTTTCTTAGGTCATGTGTGAATTTTCAATTATTATTATTTATCTATTATTTGTGTGGGTATGTGTGTGTGTTGGGGGATGCTTGGGAATATGTTCCAAATGAAAAAGTAGGAACCCACGAGAGGGTAGACAAAGGACTCAAACAATGCATATCTGCACCCATATATGAAGCCATATTTTCAGCCTTGGTAAGTGACTTACATATACAAATATACACGCAAACATCAAACTGTCATGAGTAATAAACAAAAAAAATTACATATTGGATGCGTCCAACATGATCATTTTTCCTGAAAAACGAACATAGAGTTTAATGCACAAGTAATAAATCAGAAAACAATTCAAACATTGGCAGACAATTTCACATGTTTCTTAATATCTGTAAAACAGAATTATTATTCTATTGTGTAGGATTTATTAGGAGGCAAGTTCTAATGTAACTAGTTTTTACCACATGTTATTGAAATGTATCTTGGTCGAGTTTTTATATTGGTTAAAAAAAATCTTGTGCGTTTTATTTTTTATGTGAAACGGAAAAATAGGCTTAGGCCATTTGATAACGTAATTAAAAATTTAAAACTAAATTTATTAAGTACTTATCAAATTAAATATGTTTAAAAATAAAATTTAATCATTTAAAATATATGAATCATTTAAAAATTGCTCAAAAATTTTAAGTGATGTGTGACTTAATTTTTTAGCATATATCACTTAATAGTATAAAATATCTAATTATTACAACTAATATTTTACATCAATACTGTAAAATCTCACAAAAAAATTATATACAAAAAATCATAGATAGAAAAAATACTAAATTGAGAAAACATAGAGAGAGAAAATTGTAAATGGAAAATATTTTAGAAAAATAAAGTTGTAAAAATTATTTTCAGAAAAAAAAATTTGTACAAAAATAATTTTTTTAAAGTTAAAAGTATTAAAAAATTGAATTCAGCACTAAATAAATTCATCACTTATAATTTTAACATTTAAAATTCACCAATTCAAATTTTTAGCACTTAAAATTTAAGAGTTATCAAACATGCCCTTATACTACTTTTAAAAAAAATTAATAATAATTAATTGGACTAATAATTAATGATAAATTTATTATTTTGTCATCTAAAGATGGTAAAATTAGAAAAGGGTCTTTGACTCAAATAATTAAGTTTATAGTCCTCAAATAAGCTATAGAGAAAAGTCTCAACAAACGCCCTCTCTATTTATTCTTATTTACGAACCGTGCCCTTGGAGCTTCGGAGTGAATGTTCACTCATTTTTAGAACAATATTTAAGTACACTCAAATTTCATGAATGTTCACTCAAATTTTTAGAACAAAATTTTTCAGTTTACTCAAATTTCGTCTCAAACAATAGTTTACACATTCTGTGTAAATGTTCACTCAGTATTTAAGAACGAATATTTTAGTTCACTAAAATTTCACTCGACGATAGTTCATACGTTCTGTATGAATGTTCACTAAAAAATGTTCAGAACAAATTATCACTCAAAATTTTCAGACCAATTCACGCAAAACAAATGTTCACTCAAATTTTCAAAATAAATGTTCACTCAAAAATGAACATTCACCAAAAAACAAAAGATCAACCAAGAACAATCACAATCAGTATATAACAAATCTGAAACCGGAATGTTTAGAAACAAATATAAAAAATAAAACAGATGTTTAGGAAAAAGGTGTAAAAAAAATAAAAATTAAAATAAAATAAAAAATGAGGTGAAAAATGTAATTACTAAACCCTAAAAATAACAAGTTAAAACTAAAAGAAAATAGGGGTGAAAAGGTAATTACAAAACCTAAACCTATTGCAAGAATTTTCACTGCCTCAATGTGTATTACGCCTCCAGCCTCCATGTTTATTTTTGGTCAAGCTCCTGCCTCCGTGTGAACTAGACCTATATTGCCCCTCAACGTCAACCTTCAGGCTTCAGCAAAGACAACTGATCTTTCCCTTCAAACGGTGGAGACCAAGGTCTTCAAATGGACGCAGTGGCAGTGGCTAACAGAGGTGAAGACGAAATTGGAAGAGAGAGAGAGAGAGAGAGAGAGAGAGAGAGAGAGAGCGGCAAAGTGAGGAAGAAATCGGACGAGGCGATTAACGGTGCAAGCGGTGATGAATAACAGAGCGAACGCGCGACGAAGAGTTGCAGACAAGGTCGGATCTGGACTGGTTGGACGATAGAAAAAATCCAGATCTAGAGAGAAAGAGAGAGAGAGAGAGAGAGAGAGAGAGAGAGACGCCGTTTGCGGATGCGGTAGTTGCAAACAAGGTCGGATCTTGACAGGGGATGGCCAGATCTGAACTGGGAACCATTGTGACGGCAGTTTGCTGCACGACGATTGCAGTGGTGAACAATTGCGGTGGTGGGACTTTCAGAAGAGAGATATGGAAATGGAGGCTAAAAATGAAGAGAACATTAGGGAGAAAGCTAGGATTTTATATATTTATACAAGGGTCAACGGTCAAAGAATTATATACTAACAATATTTTAAAAAAAAAAAAAAAACCTAAATTAAAAAATACTGTTTAAAAAGATTTTATTTAAGACTAACTCTTAAATAAGGGTGGAATAATAAAAAGCTCATGATTAATATGTTTTATGATGTTTCACCGTTAAATTGTATATAATTGGTTTTAGTTTTTATTGTAAGTTTTTTCATTAGGTAAGGGTTTTAAGTTTTTTGAAGTTAGTTTGTTCCAGAGTTTGGACCTCGATAGATTATATTTTTAAGGGAAAATTATCGTTTAAGTCCAAAAAAATTATTGTTCACCGTTTAAACCCACATAATTTAAGTTAAATCGAAAACTCCATGTCTAGCGATTTCATGCACCGATTACTCATTTTTTCAAAAAACAACCGGCGACAAGATTGTCGAATTGCCCCTTTACCTCGCCGTTCAACCTACTCTCTCTCTTGCCGAACTCTTTCGTCTTTGTCCATCGCCGTTCAACCGTCGTTCTCTCCGTCGTCTTCGTCCATCATCGTCATTTGTCGCCTTTATCATTGTTGTCGTCTTCGAGCATCACTGTCACGGTTTGATTTTGCTTGCAAGAGCTAGAATTGGAAGAGGAATCGAAACGATAATCGTCGTCGTCGATCATTGATAGCTGTTGTTAACGTTCAGATATGCAGCGACGAAGACGAGAGAGATGGTGGCGATCTAGAAGATGGCGGCGCAGACGTGGCAAGGCAGACGCGACGAGGAGGCAAACAACGGTGAAGAACTGATAGAGAGAAAAAGAGAGAAATAGAGAACAAGGGCCACAAACCAGGGTCGAACACGAATCTGCAATCTTCACTAATAAGGGCCAAAAACCAGAGAGAGATGACAGCAAAAATGGAGGTACACATTTTCAAACTTGTGTGTAACAGCTGGTTTGCACTTCAAAATATCTCAACAAAGTTATACTTTACACCCTACAATTTGTGATTTCATGCATATCATGTGACAACCACAAAAGAAACTATTGTCCAAACTACATTTTGAACCCTGTAGTTTGCAGTGTTAGCTTCTCTAATCTCTGCTGTTTAGGAGAGAAAATTTGTAGTGAGAAAAACGTGGATCTGTGTTAATTTTACATGTAACATTAATGTGAGTCTATGTTCGTGAAAGCAATTGGGAATCGAATTAATGTTACATGTAACATCCCCGAAATATAGATGTTACATCTAACATCCATATAGAAATATGTTTTGCATGTGACATCAACTGAGAATAATTATTAATATAGATATTACATCTAACATCTATTGAAAATATGTTTTAAAATAATTACTTATTATAGATGTTACATGTAACATCTATTGAAAATATTTTTTGAATTTTGGCAATATTAGACAATATTACATTCAACACACATTGAAAGAGGCAGCACAAGAAGATAATCAGATGTATCGCAATATTGGATAAAAAAAATATAATTAGCTATTCTTTTGGATGTTACATTCAACATTGCATTTGGATTTTTTTTTTATGTCACATTCAACATTGCATTTGGATTTACATATAACATCCATACATAATACAATTCATACGTCCAAAAAATATAATTAGCATATCGTAAAAAAATAATATTTTATTGATTAATGCAGTGTAAAAATATTAATTTTACAACGTTAAAAATTACGAAAAAATTCATGTGTTTTGATATCAGTATTAAAAGTTACATATCAAGAATATTTTGATCAGAAAAATACAAAATAAGTTTTTGGTGCAAAAAATAAAAATAAATGGATTTGATTGGTGCATCGCAAAGTAAAAAGGAAATTGTTGTGCATGCCCCTAGTTTTAATGAAGACGATAATTTTTTGTCACTTGAAAGTTAGTTTTCCAATAGATGTATGCATTTGGTTTGATACGTGCCACATAATTACTTTCAAAAATGATATTTAAGATCTTTTTGAAATGTGAATCAAATGAATGTCCATGCCCCCATTTTATTGGCGAGAAGCATCCACGTCATCAGTTTTTTTTTTTTTTTTAAACAAGCAAAAGAGTGTTAGCAGATGCCTTCCATTTATTCATTACAAAAGCATTATGCAAATTGAAGTTTAAGTGATCTTAGGTCTTGGATAATGCATTTAGATAATCATATTCCACATCTTGTTCTTAAGGAAGTTGGAAAAATAATAAATAAATAAAGCCAAATAAAACAAACATTATATGAAATATTAGAGGTTTAATAGTGTGAACTAAAAAGAGAGAACAAAAACAAGTAACTTTTGAAGAGAAGGGAACCCTAGAATAACCATTGAAACCTAAATGACAATAAAGCATGAGTAGAACATTCTCTTTCGGAACCGATTGACATATTGACTTCATCATGTGCATTCACCGGTATTCATAATATTGATAGTTATGCATGCTGAGGAGAAGCAGCTAGAGTTGTTTAGAGCATCTTCAATCGAAGAATACCTAAATAAATTTAATGAAACAAATCGAATAAATTGCATTACCTGGATTTAGATAATGATTCTGCAGATGTACTTTGATCAATATGTATATGCTAGTTAATATTACCATCAAGTAATTTTTAGTTTCAAAATTTAATTATAATATTCCAATGGTTATAATTCGACGAATGAATAGATGATGCAAAAAAAACATGTTTAATGCTCAGATAGCACGTTAATCTCTTCAATGTGTCATCCTAGAAATCAATGGAAAACACAATACAAACCTCCTTGATCAAGCTCATGATTTGAAGTTCCTGAACTCAAAAATGTTTGAATTAAAATACACGTTCAGGGATTTTAATCCCACAACTACCCAAATTGATGCGCAAATGGACTGATTGACCAGAAAAAAATAAAAAAATAAAAATTGAAAAATTACTAAATGATAGGTTAAGGGAGCTTGGAAAGGGAAATCTAACATGGTCTCATGAAGAATGCCTTGGTATGTATAAATTGCCCAAATGTTTTCAACGAAAAAGGTTAGCACCAAAACACGGCAGAGTAGTGATCATACTCTATCACCGACAATGTGTAGCTCAAGTAGTAAGACACACTTGAATTAAAATAGTTGAGGAGCCTCTACAAGGTCAGGTGTTCGTACTTGCGAAAAAACACTTGTTAGGAAGGACAGACACGCACTCTGAACAAGCTAATCTTTCACCCTATATAGGTAGGAGAACACTCGTAGGTTATACCAAAAGAAAAAAAGTGATACTCTATCGCAGGCAACTGAATATAGCACCGGAATCACCAGATACAATGTACCACATAGATTTCATGAATGAAAATGTCACCGATGAAAGAAAAAATTCGATCTACAGAGATCGAGAGAGAGAGAAAGAAAGATAGATGGTACCTGGATTTAAAAATAAATGTGTATTGGCAAAATGAATGAAAGTTGAAGCGGCAAGTGGTGAGTGGTCCTTCAATCAGTAGCAAGAATAGCCGCCGACGGTGAACAACAAAGAAGAGCAAGCTAACCAAACCACGAAGAGAGCATTCATATTTATGTGGATCTGGAGATGACGAAATGATGGAATTAACAATGTCATTGTTATTGGATCAACCAAAGATGCTCAATCTTTGAGATTTAATTGGATGTGAACAAATGACAGAACAAAATATCTAGGAGAGAAAACTTAAGCACATATGTGATGCAGCCAGAAATTCCCAACGCATATAAAATTTTCGCACATGTCGAAAACCTCTTCGCCTTCCGCCGTAAACCTGTAAAATTGTCTAGTTCTTTGGGGGGAACACAGATGTGGTGTCGAGCAAAAAACTTCTGGCGTGAAAATAAGTTAATCTGGTAATGGAGAGAGTTAATACACAAATTGAATCGCAAGTCAAATAATAGTGATATCTGCCATTTATATAGGCTTAGTAATACTCCGCCGTTTCATTGGAGAGATCACCTGTTACATGATACGCCTCTAACGACCTGAAAGATAACCATAATCTTCTCCTTATATCGTGGGAGAGATCTTCTGTAACATACCTCATTAATCATGAGCTATTACAGTCTACTGGTTACACTACAACAATAACTACATATTAGGATACTATTTCTAGAGACAATTTGTAAATAATGTCTTTTTAAATACTTATGGAGACACTTAATAATAATGTCCTTATAATATTTATTTAATAAGACATTTTTTATCTTAATGTGTCTCAAAATTATATATATTAGGACAAAATTATTTGTTGTGACAAATTTTTATGGGACACTTTTTTAATTATTTCAATCTTAATGTATCCCAAAATTATAAATGTTAGGACACATTTATTGTCCTTAAAAATGAATTTTGTTGTAGTGTTATAACGCTCTTCGGGGAAACGGTCACAATAGGCTGACCTATTCAATCATTGGACTTGAACACCGTGGACTTTTGAGCTTCTCGTTAATGGGCCCTTTCATGAGGTTGTTTAGCTGGTTGAATGGACTGTTGAAGTCGTTACCCAAATGGGCTCATTATTCTCAGCCTAGACCACACAATCGGTCTGTTTGTTCTGAGTCAGGTTACTGATCTGACCCGATTCGTTAAGGCTCCACGCCTATGTCAATTGTGAGCGAGAGTTTTCCCATATCATTTGTCCTTCTGACTTTTGTGACAATTCAAGAGAAGAGATATGAAATATCACTTCCATTTCGCGTAAGTTCCCAACTTCCCCAAATCCTTTAGTTATACTATTTTTTCTTCGTATTCTCTGTGTCAATTACTACTTGCGTTGTTCTAGGATGTCACTGAGTCAATCAAATAGTCCTATCGAAGCTGGTTTGTCATGGAATCCCTTTACAGAGCGAATGACGACGATTGAGGCTGCTCAACCCTCTAATCCTTCATAAAATTGGGGTGATCATAGGGTAAACAAAATTCCACAGGAATGGCTTGGTCCATTTAGAAAACAATATGGTATTCCTCAGTCTGTGTCAATTAGGGTTCCGTCGAAAAACGAACGTCCCTACTATGGCAAAGATGATGAAATATGCCTCTTTTGTGGATGTTTGTGTCACGACCCGTCCCAAAATCCCGACATCCCGGGCTGGCGTGACGATATCATGACATCACCGAAAATAACCAACCAACCATCTATTACACGACAATATGCATATATATAAATAAACCATCATCTATATGAAGCTATACATATTTCTGTTATGGGAACACACTCGTTCCCCAAATATACTAACAACAAAATATAATACTATGAACCCCTCACAGGTTCGCCTCAGAAAACTCATCTCAACCCTCCACACGACTCTATCGTAGGACTCTACCTAGCGCCAGTAGAGAACCGACTCCTAACTGCTTCACCTGCGAGTGTACTGCCTTCTTCGTAAAAATATTTTTAATAAAAAAAACTCATTCTACAACATCTAAATGGATTAAGTATAAGTATATAAACACTACATAGCTCGTAAAATCTCTAGTATATAAGCAGTGAAAATAAAGCGATATAGATAAATTCCATCCAAATCCATCTAGTATAAAATCATACTAATCACCATAATAAATAATAAATTACCCACTATAAGTAAAATACCACATCTCAAACACACATCTCAAACCACCACTCCACCATAACACACACTGGCTAGCCATAGTGATCGTTTTAACCTCACGATCGGGAGTTGCAATGGTACCGTACCACCCATAGGATTTGCCTTGCTAACGAACACCCATCACTCCACCAAAGCGGATAATTACTGCGCAGTATAAACGTCTAACATCACTCTGCCAAAGCAGATAAACATCACTCCACCGAAGCGGATAACATCACTCCGCCGAAGCGGATAAATACTATGGCATCGTCAAATCAATACCATCACTCTGCCGAAGTAGATAATCATCACTCTGCCGAAGCAGATAAATACTATAGTATCGTCAAATCAATAACGTCATCATCAAATCACAAATCAATAATATCGTCTAATCAACATCATCAAATCTCAATCATCACCCTATATTTTCAAAACCGATTTTTCATCCAAAATCATATTTTTCACTTTCTTTAAAAAAAACGTCTGATTTTACCAAAACCATTTTTCCACTCTCTTTTTAAACCACCAAATCCAACGAAAATCATTCTCAACTTTCTTTCGAAAACTATCGTAATTTCACGAAAATCCATTTTTACTCACTCACCCTAAAACCTACTTGATCCATATCGTCTATAAAATCATTTAGTCTTAGTAAGGCCATTTTATACATACATATATATATATATATATATATATATATATATGAAAACAATTTGGCAAGAAGACAGTACACTCACCTCGTGATCCGCTCCCAAAAGCTTTACCGACTATACTCTAATGTTACTCTAGTGCCTGCGAACCCATTAGGGACAGGGCCTAAATTAATATTTTAGGTAAAAAATGACCCAATCAAGCAAATGCAGGCCATATGTTCCGTATTTTCCCATTCCCCACATTTTATTATGTAAAATTATTATTTGGTAAATTTTCATTTCGTTAAAAGTTACTGCATTCCCAAATTTATTATTCCCGCTACGAAATTTTCGATGCATTAATTTAATTTTATAAACTAAAATAAATTCAACGAAAAACGTTACCCGTTCCAAATCATTCACGGGTAGCGAGATGGATTTTGGATTCTATTGGGGTTCTTTCTGTAATTTTCTTATTTTCTCTTCTCTTCTTCTTTCTTTTTCTTCTTTTCCCGTTTCTTCTTCTCCCACTTCTATTTGTGTTTTTCGTTCAGCCCACCAAAGCCACCATTAGCCGACCAGCCACCCTGCCGGCGAAGAACACCCAAACGCCGACGCCGACAGCCGACCCAACCACGAAGTCACGCACACACCGCCTATATACACACCCACACAGTAGCGGCACACACACCCACTGCTCTCTCTCTCTCTAACTTTTCGGTGACAACTCCGATGATCTACACACTGATCACACATATACACACCATTGTTCATGTACCCACAACTAAACACATACATACCTACACACAGCAGGCACACATATTCACTGCTCTCTCTCTCTCTAAACTTACCGCCGGCGAACATCCGGCGACACCCATACAACCACCGCCGTCCACACCACGCCCACACAACATGATCACCCAGACACGCATCAGACTACACACACATGCAGATTGCAAATCACACCCAGACACACATACACAAACGTCTACACAAAACTACAAACAGAAAACACCCCCCGCACAGTAGTCGTGGCAACACCGAGCAAAGCACACATGCATCGTCACCGTCTGAACAGCCACACACTGCCAGCACTAACAGATACCTACCACCTACCGTTACCGTCGGACAAAACCGAAACTCACACGCACCCACAACCGACGTTCTCTCTCTCACTAACTCTCATTCACCGCCGACCACCCTACACCGGTCACAAACGCTCACCACTGACCGACCACATCCAGAGCACACACACAACACACACGCTGCACAAAAGAAGAAATGAAAAATATACACACTCCACCGACCTAACAACTCTGCCTTCTTCTCTCTCTCTCTTCCGTTTCTCTGTTTTTTTTCTCTTCTTAATTTTTTCCCGGTGATGAGTTGTAAGCATGATTGAGTATATGTATGCATGATATTAGTGGCGTGAATTTCAGCCCCTTAATGCCACGTCAATTGGATCTAGTTCCTTCTCTTTTCTTTTCTTTTTCTTTTTTTTTTCCGTTTTTCCTTCCCTTTTTTGATCCCGGCAGTTTTTTGTATATATATAGATATATATAATAATTTTTTTTGCCTAATTACATTATCCTCCCCTAACTTCCTTTAGGGTATTATTTAAGCCCTATTCAACCTTTAATATTCTTAAAATTATCAATTTACCCCTAACTTTTTAATTTAAAAATTATTTAACACCATCTACCCCATTATTTTCTAAATGTTCTAAAATGCAACTAATGATTATGCGTTCGCAGAATTTCGGGTCTTACAATTTGAGTACGAACTCACCCTTCATTTTACTCTCCTTCTTCGCAATCTTTTCTGTCAATTAGAAATAACTCTTGCCCAGCTATCCCCAAATGGATTTCACCAAACAAACGAAACATTCCTCTCCGTAGATACAATTAGAAGTATAGGATATCTTAAATTCCTTACCAACCTTGGCAGATATTACTACTCCTTTCCCAAAAAATACTCTTTTCTTACCAACCTTCCAGTTAAGGTGAGATATTGGCAACAGTGGTACCTCTTCTTTTTGGGAGATTGGGAGTTCTCTCCTGAAGAAGTGGGGCAGCCCTCCGTTGTGTTGAGGCGCTTCAATACCCCAAGTAATTCCTCTTGTTATTTCTTCAACAATTTCTACTTCTTCTAAACTCTATTCGAGTGATTTTGATGCCTCACAGCCAGAACTGAGGCAGAATTGAGAAGGTAGCTAGTTCCAGCCGAACGCTCCTACAAAGTCTTGACCCATCGTCCATTCATCAGACCAGAAATTGATCCTTCTTGATTTAATGGATTGGCCAAGCTACAACTTGGATCGAAGAAGATGAATAGGCTCGTAAAGAAGCCTACTAGAATAGCTAGGCAATCAACATCCCAGCCCGATGCTGCTGCTACAACAAGATCCATGACACGTCGTCCTACTGAGCCCTTTGTTCAATTAGAGGTCAGCTAACTAGTTCAGCCCACCGTACATCCCTCTACTAATCTTCCACTTTAGCCTACTGCCCAGGAGATTACCGAATCTGAGGAAGACTCTCAGCCTTTGAGCATTCATAAGCATAGAGTGATTTCGATAACTATACCATCAATCCCAGCTCCTACCCTGTCTGAGATCAAAGAGCCAGAGCCTGCTGTAAGGGCAGTTGATGTTCCAGTTGACCTCCCTGTTACTGAGCCTTCTTTTATTAACTGCCAACCTTACCCAATACCAGCTTCCAACCAGGGTACATCGAGTGCTCATGGTATGTCCAAGTGGCAAATGTCTCAACTAATTGATGAAGTTGGACCCTCTAGTCCAGATAACTGTGTAATTTTTTATAATGCTATCAAATTTTTGTATGAGAGGTCCAAGGAAAAAGGTAAAGAGATAATTAAAGGCCGCAACAAGGTTGAGTTGTTCAAGATGATAATTTGTGCTCTTTTTCAGGTAATTCCCATAACCCCTAACAAGTTTTTCAGTTTGTCCATGTTGTTTATCAATTTCTTATTGATTTTTTTGTTGTAGTGTATGCACATGTCTTCTGCCATGGTCAACCGTGCTGATAATACAAATGAATTAGATGCCCAACTCTTACATCAGCTGACTGAATTCAGCAAGCTGGAAGAGAAGAACCATATCTTAGAAGAGCAAAACCTTAGCTTGGAGACGAACCTAGCACTGGCGAGGTCTTCTCATGAGATATTTGAGTTGGAGTTACGTTTTGCTAACAAGCAAAGAAAAGCCTTGTAGAAGAGCAACGAGCTCTATTGCTCAAAGAACAATAGACTCTAGACAGATAATACTGCCTTGAAATGAGATAGCTTGTCTTTGAGGAATGATGTTCATGCTTTAACTGAAGAGATTGGCTCAGCACGTTTGATAATTGACTAAACAAAATATTGATCTCAAGGCTAAGGATGTTGTTCTTCAAGCCAAAGATGATGCACTACAAGGAAAAGAGAATGCCCTCCAACAACTGTAGATTGATAGAGACCGCCTAACAGCTGAACTAGAACAGGAGAAGCAAAAGTTTGTCGATCAAACACAGGAGCTGGCGAGATTAAAGGATATGTTGGTAGCTAAAGTAAAAGAGTATAAGCAGGAGATTGAAAACCTCTGGGCTGAATTCAGGAGCAGATCCAGAGAGCTCCAGAAGGTAGGCTTCACCTTTTCTCAGCGAATGATGACTAAGGAATATCCTGATCTGGATCTTTTTTTCCTGGACAATGAGCTAGTAGATGAGCTAGAGGGAGATAATACAACTGATGAGAAGGAAAGAATCGTCGAGCAGGAGATTGTGCCCACACCAGATGCTAAAGTTCCTATGCAGAGCTCAGCTCTAATCCTGGCTAATCTGTCTGCTTCTAGCTCAAGCCATACCAGCTGACGCTATTGCCTTACCAGCATCTGACCAGCCAGATGTCATCAATCAAAGCGCCACTCGTTGAACTATCTTCCTGTATTTTCAATTTCTTTTTTGACGTCTGTAATTAATTTTTGGTAATGATAATTTTTTATCATCATGATTTGTATTAAAATAGTAGCCATCATTTAATCTTGAAAATGTACTTATGATAGTTCTGGTATGTATACTGTCAGCACCATCACCCGTTCATTTAATGCACACTTTTTAACATTTCAATTTCTTCTATCTTTTCGATTGTTTGTCTATTTAAAGCCAAATCAAGGGGTCAATATTTCCTCACAAACTCAAACACTTTGACTAGTCTTGCCTTCTTAAAAATCTTTCTTTTTCTTTCCCAACTTTCAGCGATAATGGCATCTACATCGTGGCTAAGTACCTCTTTTTTCAAAGCAATCCAGTCAGAAAAGCATAAGGAAATAGAGCTGGGAGATCATTTTCTCTCCTTGATAAAGCAGGCCAAAACCGCCACAAAAGATCACCCTTATCTTTGTGCCCTAGAGGAAGCCACAACTGTCTTCTCCGCCATTGAAGCGGTGCACTTCTGTGCAATCTCCCACCTTCATAAACTCAGAGATAATCTAAGAAAGTCTGAAAGGAGTAAACGTGACTTGGCCGCTGATTTCCATCATCATAAACTCTTTACGGACACTGTCAAGGCAAAAATGGATAAGCTCCTAGAGAAAAATGGGGCGAAGAAGACGAAAATCCATGACCTGATCAATAAGCTTAAGAAGCATGAGAAACACACCTTATACTTCTCCAACTCTGATTTGGTAGATCTGGGTTCGCCTGCTTCTCCAAGGTCGGAATAAACCCACCCTCAGCCCCAATTGTAGTGAAGAAAGAACTTCATTTTTCTTTTTTGTTTTTTTGTTTTTTGTTTTTTTTGGGGGGGGAACAACAATCTTTTATGTTCTTGATCTTATTTTGTTTTTTGTTAGCCATGTATGTACCCCCTTCTTTTAATAATATGAAAATACGGGAGTTCTTGATCTTGATCTTGTTTTGTGTGTACTGCGTTGTTGATCATTTGTGTTTGTGTTGCCCTCCTGTCTGAACAAATTATGAACAAATATCTAGGCTTTAAGAAGTAAGCAAAATACTTAATTTGCATTATAACATGTTGGTAATCAAATATACCATCATACAATCAACAACCCTCTTAGTTTATTCTAAGCTGAGGGGCCCAGTTGAGTCTGAGCTAAGGGGCTCAGTTTATTCAGAGCTGAGGAGCTCAGTTTTATGTTGAACTGAGATGCTCAATTGATGCTAAGTTGAGGAGCTCAGTTGAGTCTGAGCTAAGGAACTTAGTTGTTATTGAGCTGAAATGCTCAGTTTCTTAACTTTAATGTCAAATATTCCACACTTAGTTCCAATTCACTAAATGTTGCAGTCATGAACAGAAACATAGTATTGCAATAATAAACGTTGAGGAATCGATTGAGAGAAAATTTATTTACTTTATTCAAATAACGTATCTCAGAAGAAGATAAAATAATCTTCAGAACATTCAACGAAAGACAAAAATCAGAAAATTAGCAGAATTTTATATGAAGTACTTACGTAGATGAGAGATGTTCTAGGGTCTTGGTACCGCCACACCATCAAGATCTTCTAGCCAATAGGTTCTTGGTCTGTTGACCTTGGTAACTCGGTAAGGGCCCTTCCAATTCGGTGTTAGCTTTCCCAAGTGAGTTTCCGGGCGATGAGGCATTACTCTCTGAAGTACTAGATCTCCTACGACGAAGTGTTGTGGATAGACTGCATGGTTAAACATTCGTGCCATCCTTGACTTGTAGGCTGCCATCATCATCAATGCCCTGTCATGTCTTTCTTCCAGTTGATCCATTTCTTCTCGTATGAGTTTTTCATTCTCCACTAAATTGATTGTACCATCACGCCTGGATGGCAATCTTATCTCTACTGGAACAACTGCTTCAGTTTCGTAAGTCATGGAGAAAGACATCTCCCCGGTGGTAGACGTTAGGGTAGTTCAATGTGCCCATAATAGTCTTGGGAGTTCTTCCACCCACTTTCCTTTGGCATCATCCAGCCGCTTCTTGAGTGCCTCCTTGATGGAATGGTTTGTCACCTTAACTTATCCATTGGTTTGCTGATACGCCGGACTAGAGGTGTGATGTTAGATTTTTAGTTCATCGTACATCCATCCGACTTTACCGCTGGTGAAGGGTGTCCCGTTATCAGAAATGAGTACTGCAGGGATACTAAAATAATAGATGATATTCTTCCAAAGAAAATTCTTCACTTCGATCTCTCCCACTCTTGTGTACACTTCAGTTTGTACCCACTTGGTAAAGTGATCGATTACCACCAGCAGGTACTTCTTGTTTCCCGGTGCTGGAGTCTGTTGTTGAGCAAGGACCTTAATGTTATTGGAGAATCGGTGGCATTTGTCACATTTCTTTACGTACTCTTGTGCATCAATGCGCATCGTTGGCCAATAGTACCCTACTCTTATTGCCTTATGAACTATGGTCCTTCCTCTTTGATGATTTCCACAAGCTCCTTCATGTATCTCTTGTAGGACATACATGGCTTCCTTTGGGCCTAGACAAAGCAATAAAGGTTGGAAGAAAAAAATGTCTATATAGTTTGTCATTGGTTAGCACATATCTTGATACTTTGTATAGGACTTTCCTGGCGGAGTTTTTGTCTTCCAGTAGAGTCCCTTCTTTGAGATACCAAACTAGAGGAGTTCTCCAGTCTTCCACTTGATCCAGTTGACCAATGCATGCGCAATGGTTAGTTGGGGCTGTTATAGAAGGTTGCTCAAGGAATTCCACCATTTCAGACTGCTGATCAGGTCCAAATGTAGATACTAGTACTGACAAAGCATCTACCTTCATGTTTTCAGCTCTTGGGATGGCTTCAAACTTGCAACTCTGGAGTATGGAAATTAATTCTCACATTTTCAACGTAAAGGCACAATCTTTCCTCATTTATGGTGAACATTCCATTGATCTGATTAACCACCAATTAGGAGTCCGACTTCACCTTCAGATACTGGGCTCCTAACTCTTTGGCCAGAGTCAACCCGATGATCACTGCCTCATATTCTACTTCATTGTTGGAAGTTTGGAAACTGAGCTGTACTGCCTTTTCAAGATAATCGCTACCCCAAAACTTAGAATTTTACTAGTCCTCGAGTAAAACACTCACACTAAAATAAACAAACACAACTAATTAACGAACACAAATACTAAACAATGAATAAAAACACAAACTACCTAAACATGATGACATGCGAGTTTTGAATTCAACTATTCGACCAAAACATTTTCCCTCAACGGCCCCCAAACATATCGATTTCAAGAGTAAAACGCACCATGTGGTGTTCTAGAATTTCAACATTCAATAGCAATAAGCGCCATTCTAAATCCTATTTAAGTGTGTGTGCGAAAACTCAATCATACAACCATCCACAGACCGGATTGGGTTATCCACCAACAAAGTTCATGACTTAAACCATGAAGGTATAGGAAATCCATATGCCAAACTGGGTTCCACTCTCTACTAATGTAGGCTTAGAAATTCAAAAAGATCAATATGACTTGGTTCGGTTTTAGGTAAATGGCCAAGGGTATATCAGGAATAGAAAATAGGTAAACGTTATAACTCAACAATACCCGAGGCACAACGCTTGGCTCTCAATCACACTCGTAACCCCAAAGATAAATTCCAAACAACCCTGAACAAACATTTAAAAACATTTCACTTGTCAAAAGAAACGAAAATAGAACTATATTTACATATGGTTTTTTTTTTTTTTTTAAGATACCATACCACAAACTTATTATATTTGTACAATTTGACAGGTGTGGAAATATGATAGAAAAATGACAAGTGAGTACTCGAATACCGAACCAATCAATAATTCGCTAAAAACTCAACCACTCACTTCAAGTAGCATAACAAATGCTAACTTGATTTCACTTAATTTGTGCCTTTGGTTTAGCGACATAGGTTTGGAAAAAAAATTAATTGGCTAGGGTATTTGTTATGTGTTCAGAATTGAAACGGCTAACAAGCTTTGACAAGGTAACGAGGGATAAAACGTATAGCATGGTAGGCTTCAAAGGCTCAAGCGATCAAAATGAATGCCTAAATCATATCTCCTGAATTACCTTGCCTAGGATTTTACCTCGAATTTTCCCCAAATCAGGTTCTAGAATCCCTATTGTCATGAACTTGGAAAACGGATAATAGGCGTCAAATCAATTGGATAGCTAGTACATTGAGTTTACTTGCTTATGCAAGTTAGGATCTACAATAACTTTTACCACAATGAAATATCAATCACACAAAACACACATGAATGGACATTACGCTTGACCTTGATAAACAAATACAGGATAGATTCATCATCGGGTAATGGCCCAGATGAACTATAAAACTCAGTACACAATAAAACAAACATACACATACTAACACTAAACAAACATGCATACAATTAAACAACAGTTAAACTTAAACTACTTAACTAATAACAAGAAAATATACTAGCATACTACACATCACCCCCAAACTTAAAACGGGCAATATCCATAATGACCTAACATCGATCCCAACAATAGAAATAAAGTATGATGACGAATGGGGTTTAGAACACGTACCTGGGAGACGAGACAATCTCGCCTCCGAATGAAGTCGATGGTGATGGATTAATTTATTTGAAGACTTGGGTTGCCTCCTAAGAAGCGCTTGGTTTAATGTCCTCAGCTTGACATAGAAAAGGGCTCATCAAAGAGAGACTTCTGCCCATAGTATGTGTCATACCACACAATATATGTGTCTTGATTCTCAACACCCTCAAGATTGGCGAGATGTGGCAATAATTGACCTGTATTTTCAACTCGACTCTTCTCCAGATTTTATGCTTGGTAGGCATAGATGAACGAAGTTGGAAGTGGTGGAGGACAAGCAAGCCACAATGGATCCTCATAGAAATGTTCTTCTATGATCGGTGTCGGAATCACAACATAGATCTCAAACTGTAGATAAACACAAGTGTTATCTTGTGATTCTTCATCATTGCTCAATTTTTGGGTCTCCTCCTCATTAGGATCTTCATCAACAATCAAACCCAATGTCCTCCCATTTGCATTCGATTCCTCACGGTGGCTGTCAATGCATTTGGCATGTGTGTCTCTCAGTGCCACCATTTCTTACTCGGCCTCAATAAAGCAGATAAGCTGATCGATTTATGTCTGAAGAGACGTTACGGTTATATCAATTTCAGCGTAGGTAATCTCAATATTGTCAAGATGATCCTCATGGTCGTTGAGACAGTCATTCATTTTCCTCAAGAACATTTGCATTTCCCCCATAACTACAGCAAATATCTCTTCCATAGTGGGGGAAGACTCAACAGGCTGGTCTGAGGTGTCAATCCATGGCCCCGAAATGTTGGAATTATCTCCCAAGTTTTCGTAACTTGTTGAATAATTCTAATTCTGAAAATCAAGCTCTGCCATGTCTTCCAATATCCGATAGGCTTCGTCCACGTTGAGTTAGTCGAATGAGGTCGTACCATTTCCTCCTTCAACCCACGTTCTTGTTGCGGCTTGTAACCCATCGAGGAAGTTCAATAGTTGACACTCCCTCGGGAAACCATGACATGGGAATCAAAATAACAACTTCTTATATCGACCCCAAGCACAATAAAATGGCTCGGAATCTCATTGAAAGAAATGCAACAGTACTATTTGATGAGACATCTTCAAGTACCCTGCATAAAAAACAAAAATTATAAACAAAATAAATGCATAAATTTAAAATTAAGTTACTTAGTCACAATATCAACAACAATGTAAAAACCAATCCCTGACAACGGCGCCAAAAACTTAGTAGTGGAATATTACGACGCTACTTTCACTGCAAGTGTACGGATCAAGTTTTATAGAATAGGGAAGAGTTAGGATTTTCTTATCCATAGGGATTGGATTAAATTGTCGCTAAGTACCGCGATTGTCATAACTGAACTTTATTTAGGCGATTAAATTTAGTTTTTTGTTTTTATAATAAACTAAACTAAAATGCTAACTAATTAAATTACAATACTAATATGACATTAATGGGAATATATTATATAGAGATTGACTTCATTCACTTATACGTGTTTGATCCAATCTAGTTTGCATTAACGGTATTCAAACTATCCGACAATCTAGGTATCGAAAACTCACTCACTACCGTTCCCGAGTGTAAAGTGAATGAATATGCAACTTTGCGTCAATGTCGATGTCCCCATCTAGCACCTAAACGACATTGATCACGTGAGTCTCGCCCCAACCTCACGGATTGCACACTTTCTAATACTCTCCCGAGTCATTAGATCGTCACATTGTGTTTAAACCCTAATCCGAATCCGAGATTACCTGTCTCGAGTGTCAAACCCCGTATTCTCAATATATATTAACAAGCATATAAATGAAGTGAAATAATGGTAAACACAATCGAATAGGCAAGAACAACCGTTAACAAAACACGGATTCAAACAAACAACGTATTCATGAACTAATTCAATCCCTAGACAATAGATACTTAGTTACTCATGATCATAACCCAATATTTAACATTACATAAAAATAATATCATCATACAAGCTACAAAGTTTAAGAACAAAGAGATAAACAAGGAAATGAAAGCAAATCTGTGAAGTAGAGTGTTCTACTTCTGCGAAATCGGCTTCGATCTTGTTTCATCTTCTCCTCTTGATTCTTGATCTTGAGATCTCAAGTATCTCCAAAAATGTCCCAAAAATTGTGCCTATTGTATTGGGAAAGAAGGGGATATTAAGGGATCCAAACTATCTAAGAAAATATTCCAAAATCTCTAAGTCACCTGGTGTCGGATTGCTGCAGCGGTGAGAAGTCAGTAAGTTTCTACCAGCTGACCGCTACAGCGGTGGTCAAACAGAATATTTCTATTTGATTGATCGTTGCAGGGGTGATTTTCACCGCTGCAGCGATGAGCTTGCAGTTTCTGAACTTGGCCTTTTTTAACTTTTCTCCACCGACGTCCTACCTATTTGCTCGATTTTCAACCATTATCATCCCTTTTCATCCGAAGCATATGATTTATACAAAAACAAATAAAAATGAATTAAAACATATTAAAACTCAACAAGAACACTCGAAAACTACTAAAATAGATTTGGAAATATATAGATAAATTTCACTTATCAATCGCCTTCAGGTGCTTGTAGGACTATGTCTACACCACACCCCTTTATGTTTAAAGCACTGTTAACCCAAAGCTTCCATGGTACTGCCATCTGATTATTGCACTCTCCTTTTTCTGCTACCACTTCAACTGGAGGGGTCAATTCGGCAATGAAGTCCGCCAAGTGTTGCCCCTTGATTGCGCTTCTGAGTTTGTACTTGATGAAGAATTCACCACGTTCTACAATCTATTTCATAAGGCATCCAGAAGTTTTTGGTCTGTGCCTTATAGCTCGGAGCGGATATCAAATCAGCACGTTAATCACATGCGCCTAGAAATACGACCTGAGTTTTCGTGCTACAGTCACTAGAGCCAGGGCGAGATTTTCCAACTCAATGTAGCAAGTTTCTACTGAAACTAAAGACTTGTTGTAGTAGATCGGCCTTTGCCCTCCTGTGTAATCTTTCACTAGTGCAACGCTTAGTATTACTGCCAAATATAAGTAGAGCTCTTTTCCCGGATTCACTTTGGCTAGCATCTCAACGGAGCCCAAGTAGTTTTTGATGGATTGGAGCACTTGTTCACAATTATCATCCCACTGAAATGTTTTTTTCCCCTTCAAAAATTTGAAGCATGGAGCGCACCTATCTATAACTTAGAGATGAATCTGTTCAACGCTACCAATCTTCTTGTCAAAACTTGAACTTATCTTATAGTTTCAGGGGATTTCATGTTTCTAACCGCCTCTATTGACCTGAGTCTTCCATGATGCCGAATTGGTTTACCACGAAACCCAGAAATTTTCCAGATGCCACACCGAAAGCACATTTCTCTGGATTTAGTTTCATGTTGAACTTCCTCAAAATGGCAAAGGCTTCTACCAAATGGTAGAGGTGATCCTCATTTATAAAGCTTTTGACCAGCATATCATCAATGTAGACCTTCATGGTCACTTCGATCTGATCTTGGAAAATACAGTTCACCAACCGCTGATATGTCGCTCATGTATTTCTTAAACCAAATGGCATTACTTTGTAACTGTAAGTACCTCTTGGTGTGATGAATGTTGTCCCTTCCTTGTTTTGCTTATCCGTGTGGATCAGATTATAGCCTGTATAAGCATCCATCATGGATACTTGTTGGTGCCCTACTGCTGTGTCCACTATCTGGTCTATCATTGGCATTAGGTAGCTATCTTTTGGGCATGCCTAATTGAGGTTAGTGAAGTCCACGCACATTCTCCACTTTCTATTCTTCTTCTTGACGAGGACAAGGTTGGCCAGCCACTTTGGGTATATCACTTTCCTTATGTGGCCGATTGAGAGTAGTCTCTTCACCTCAGCTTCGATTACTTGTTCCTTTTCAGGACTGAAGGTTCTCATTTTCTTCCTGACTGGAGGATAAGATCTAGAGATATCAAGGCGGTGAACAGTAACGTCAGGGTTAATACCCTTCATATCCTCTAAAGTCCAAGCAAAAACATCCAGATTCTCTTTAAGTAGCTTACTGATCTTCTCTGCCTCTGTCTGGCTTAATGATCCTCCTATCATTAGCTTCTGAGCTCCTATATTGAAGGTGATCTCCCGTACTTACTCGGCAAGCTGAATCACACTTGCGTGTTGGTAGCGGAATTTCACGTCACCACTTTTACCGCAAGTGTACGGGTCAAGTTTTAGTATAATTTGGAAGAATAAGGGTTGTCGTATCCACAGGGATTGATTGAGATTATTATCGAGTACCGTAATTATCATAACCAAACTTTAATTAGGCGATAAAAAATGTAGTTTTATAATTAAATATACTAATAATAAAATACTAATTATAATAATTAAACTATATTACTATATTGAGATGTTTAGGGGAATGGATTATCTAGGGATTAACTTCGTTTACAAAAACATGATTGGTTTCGTTTAGTTAGCAATAACGGTATTTAACTTATCCGACAATCTTTGTATCGTAAACTTACTCACCGTCTCTCTTGAGTGTAAAATGAGTGAATATACGATTTCGCGTCAACGAATAAGTCCCCCTCTGTCACAACCCGTCCCGGACACCCATCATCCCGAGGCTGGTGTGACTACAACATGAGATCACCAAAACCCAAATAAATCAATGAATGACAATATACACCCACTGTATAATACAAACATCTGTTATGGGGGACACACCCGTTCCAAATTTGTTTTCTAACTAAAAGTATTTATCCAAGAACCTTTTATAGGTTCGCCTTTAACAGCTTCTCTCAATCGCCTATATGACTCCATCACGTAGCTCTACCTAGTGCCAGTAGAGGACCGACTCCTAGCTGTTGTACCTGCGAGTGTACTGTCTTCTTAGTTAAAAATACTTTATAATAAGAATTTATATCTATAACATCTAAATAGATCAAACGTAAATATATAAACACCACATAGCTTGTAAAATCTCCAGTATATAAGCAGTGAAAAAAATGTGACACAGATAAGTTTCATCCAAATCCATCTAGTATAAAATCATACCAATCACCATAAAAAAAAAAAATAAACCACCCAATGTAAGTAAAACACCACATCACAAACACCACTCCACCATAACACACACTGGCTAGCCATAGTGATCGTTTTAACCTCACGATCGGGAGTTTGCAACGGTACCGTACTATCCATAGGATATGCCTTCCTACGAACACCCATCACTCTGCCGAAGTGGATAATTACTGCGTAGTATAAACATCTAACATCACTCTATCGAAGCAGATAAACATCACTCCGCCGAAGCGGATAACCTCACTCTACCAAAACAAATAAATACTATGGTATCGTTAAATCAAATACAGCATCATCAAATCACAACCCAATAAATATCGTTTACTCAACATCGTCAAATCACCACGTCTATCTCTGTTTCCCAAAATCAACTTTTAAATTCAAAAATCATATTTCACACTTCCTTTTAAAGAAAACGTCTGATTTTTATTTTTCCACCCTTTATTTTTAGAAACCCAGACATTTTTAGCAAAACAGATGTTTTCTATTTTCTTTTAAAAACACCGTCTAATTTCACCAAATTCAAAAAAATCATTTTCAACTTCGTTTCGAAACCATCGAAATCTTTCGAAAATCCAGTTTACCAACTCACCCAAATCCTGCTTGATCCATATCATTTATAAATTCATACAGTTTAAGTAACCACATATTTCATCATATATATACATAGCAAAATAGTTTGGTAAGAAAACAGTACACTCACCTCGATATCCGTTTTGCAAAACTGACACTGACCGCACTCTATCTGGACGCCAGTGCCTGTGAACCTAACAGTGGCAGAGTCTAAATTAATATCTTATCTAAAACATCCTAATCATGCAATGCAGACCCTATATTCCGAATCGTTACTAATTTTATGTACCACGTACTTAAAATTAATTAATCTTCACGAAATTATTATGATTTTAGGATTTGTAACACTAACTAAAATTTAATTTAACGAGAATTAATAATCGATTGAAGTTTCACCTATTTCCGAAACGTTTGGCGACCACGAGATGGGTTTTGGATTTTCCTGGGGTGGTTTCTGCAATTTCACCCTTTTTTTTTCTCTTTCTTTTTCTTTCTTCTTTTTCATCCTGGTTGCGCCTACTGTTTCTATTTCTGTTTCAGTTCACTCCCAGCCGACCACCTTCCCTCTCTCTCTACCATTACCTTCCACCGGAGGCCTCCCACGCCTCGTCGCCCTCACCGTCGGCCCTACCATCCCCCACCGGAACACTCATATCCCCTCCGTCACGGATGAACGACGACACCAACACCCACTGTCGGTACACCCACTGTCGGTAAACATATCTCACCTACCCATGTACATCGTCGAACTGAACAACTCACCTCTCCCCCGAATGTCGGTAAATCTTAACACCTCCACCGGCAAATTCCCCCGCCGATCACTACTCCGCTCACGCCCACACACCCACAATGGAACTCTCACGGCCGGACGACTCCTACACTTTCACTGACGAGGAACGGAAAACAGAACACTCAGATGTCATACACCGATCGGCCGACCTAATTACTCCCACTCACCAGTCGAACGACGGTGTACACCGGAGATGACAACACGCACATGTAATTCGTCGGACGAACACTTCCACACTGCCGGCGATCACAAGACAACCTCCGCTCATTCGATTCTCTCTCTCTCTCTCTCTCTCTAGATTTCTGAGATCATGGTTTGTTCTTCCATGGTGCGATTGACGTGGTGTGCATGTATATATATATATGCATGAGAATGGTGGTGTAAGCTTGATCAATCGTCCGCCACGTTGAACTCCATCTTCTCGATCTCCCTGCCGGCCGGCTGCGTTCCTCCAACGCACACACATGTATATATTTTTATAAAAAAAAATCTTTGTTTAAATTACACTTTTCTCCCCCTATCTTCCACTACGTTTTTATTTTAATCTCATTCATTTTTTTAAGTTTTTCTTAAATTGCATTTCGATCCTTAAAATTTTTATTCTAGAATTCGACTACAATTTGTGCATCTCAAATTTAGAATAAGTTCCCAAATTTGCAATTTGACCCAATTATCATTTTATTTTATTTTTATTTATTATTATCATTATTATTATTATTATTATTATTATTATTATTATTATTATTTTACTTTTATTTTTATTTTTATTTTTTTTATTTTTTTTATTTTTATTTTTTCAATTTTTTCCCGAAATTTTCTAAATGCTCTCAATTGAAATTAAAATAACGTACGAGCTAAATCGAGGTCTTACACCCTCAATGTCTTAACGACACTAGGTCATATGAGTCTTCCCCCAACGTCATGGATTGCACACTTTTTAACTCCCTCTCGGGTTATTAGATCGTCGCGTTGTGTTCATCCTAGTCCAAATTCGTGGTTACATCTCCTGAGTGTTGAACCCTGATTTCTCAATATATCTAAACAAGCATAAAATGGAAATACAAGAACGATAAACACAATAGAATAGAGAAGAACAACCGTTAAAGAAACACAACTCAAACAAACAACATTTTCTTAAATATTATTAATCCCCAGACAAAATCCGTTTAGCTCATGGCCATAACCATTTATACAATGAAAAACGAGCTAAACATGCTCAACAAACTATCGAAGTTAAGAAATGAAAAAACAAAACGAAAGACTTAGCCGTTGTCTGAAGATTTGGTGCTAATACCTTTCAACGATCGCTTCTCCTTCTTCGCAACGTGTTCTTCTCCTTCGGATTTAGTTGAGCACTCCCCAAAAGCTCTCTAACTATCCTCAACCCTAAGGCATCTCTTATGGCCGAAATAGAGAGGACGGAGAAGATATAGGACTCAAAATATCAAAAACAAATACCTAAAATCTGTGCAGAGTGACCGCCGCGGCGGTTGGCATGTCGGCAGTGTCACCGCTGTAGCGATGGATGCAACGGTGGGAGAAGAGACATTATGTTGCTTCACCACCGCGGTGGTGAATTTGCAGAAAGTTTAGGCCTTTTCTCTGTATTTTGACCGCCATGGCTGTGGGTTGCAGGTTCTGAATTTTGCCCTTTTGCTTGTTTTCCCACCGTTCTTCCACCATTCTTGATCCGATTTGATCGTTTATGATCCGTTTTCATCCCTTTTCACCCCCACACACTTGATTTATACAAAAAGAATAAAAATGTATTAAAACGAAATAAACATACTCAAAAACTAATAAGTTCGGTTAGAAAATAAATAGGTAAATTACACCTATCAAATACCCCCAAACTTGGAATTTTGCTAGTTCTCGAGTAAAACACCCACACAATACAATAAATAATAACAACTAATTATGAAATTAAAAACTAAAAACAAAAAACACTAAAAATAATAATGTGCAAGGTTTGATATCATCTACCGGCCAAACAATTTTTACCTCAACGGCCCACAATCCTATCAAGTTCAAGAATAAAACACACCATGTGATGTTCTAGAATTTCAACATTCGATAATAGTAAGCGCCATTCTAGATCCTATCAAAGTGTGTGTGATAAAACTCAATTATATAACTATCCGTCAATCGGATTGGATTATCCATCAAATAAGCTCATAACTAAAACCAAAAAGGTATAGGGAATTCATAAGCCTGTCTGGGTTCTATTCTTCACTAATGTAGGCTAAGATCAGTAGGACTTGGTTCGATTTTGGAAAACAGCCAAGGGTATATCGGAAATGGAAAACAGGTTAATATTGTTAACTTGACGATACCCGAGGCACATACTTGGCACTCTCACACTCAAAACCCCATAGATAAAATTAAAACAACCCTGAACAATCATTTAAGAATGTCGTACTCACTTGTCAAAAAGAAACGGAAAATAAAACCGTATATACATGTTTTTCTCTTCTTCTTTTTTTCAACGAACCACACCCCCAAACTTATTCAATTATTACAATTTCACGGGTGTCGTTAAAATGAAAGAAAAATACAAATAAGTACTCGAATACCAAACCAATTTAAAAGTTTTTCCTAAACCCAACCGCTCACATCAAGTAGCATGCACGAATGCTAACTTGATTCACTCAAATTTGTGCCTTCGGTTCAGCGATACAGGTTTGGAAAGAATTCGATTGGCTATGGTATTAGTTAAGTGTTCAAAATTAAAATGGATTTTCGGCTTCAACAGGGTAACGAGGGATAAATGATATTACATGGTAGGCTTAAAAGGCTCAAACGATCAAATGAATGCCTAAATCATATCTCCCGAACTACCTCGCATAGGATTTTGCCTTGAATTTCCCCCAAATCGAGTTCTAAAATCCCTATTGTCATGAACTTGGCTAACAGATAATTATTTTCAAATCGATTGGATAGTTATACATTGAGTTTACGTGCTCGTGCAAGTAGAATCTACAATAACTTTTACTAAAACGATATGTCAAGCACACATAACACACATGAATGAGCTTTATGCTCGACCTCAATAAACAATCAGGGGACAAACTCATCATTGGGTAATGGCCCAGATGAAGTCAAAACTCAGTATATAACTATAACTAACCTAAATAGACATACACACAATAAAAACAAAACAACATAAACTACAACTAAAACATATACTAAACATACTACACATCACCACCGAACTTAAAATGGGTGATTTCCACAACAACCCATCAGAGATCCCAATGAAAGTATAAAGCATAATAATGAAAATATGGGTTTAGAACACATACCTGGGAGGCGAGAGAATCTCGCCTCCAAATCAAGTCAGCAGTGACAGATTTAACTTATTTTTGACTTGGGTTGCCTCCCGAGAAGTGCTTGATTTAAGGTCTTCAGTCTAACACGGAGAAGTGTTCGTCAAAGAGCGGCTTCCGCCAGTAGTACGTGTCAAACAACACCACATATGGGTTTTGATTTAATACGCCCTCAAAACTGGCGAGATATGGCTCTATTCAGCTCAGGCTTTTAACTCGATTCGGATCTGCCTCATGTGCTTGGGGAGCATAAATGTACTGAGCTGGAAATGAGGTAGGATAGGTGAACCATATCGGATCCTCGTAGATGCGATCGTCTTGGATCGAGTGCGGCATCACCAAATGGAATTCAAATGGTGAAAACTCACAACAATTAATATGTGAATCTCCATCGCCATACCACATTTGGGTCCCCTCTTTCTTAGCATGATCGTCTTCACTGTCACCCAAGTATCTTCCATTCATATCCGATTTCTCACGATGGCTATCACATGATATGGCATGCTCGTTTCTCAATGCCACCGTGTCTGATTCGGCCTCAACGCAGCAGATTAGATGACCGATTTGCATCTACAGAGATATTATGGTCGCATTGATGTCAGCGCAGACCATCTCAATATAATCAAGACGATCCTCGTGCTCGTTGATCCGGTCATTCGTCTCCCTCCAAAACACTTGAGTCTCCCCAATAAAATCAGCTAATATTTCCTCCAGGGCGGGGGAAAACTCAACATATTGGTCCAGTGTGTCAATCCATGGCGCCGTGGTGGTGAAACTATTCCCCAAGCTTTGGTGACTTGGTAAATAATTCCAACAGTGATAATCATAGGCCGTCAATTCCTCCAACGACCAAATGGCTTCATCCGCGGTTAGGTCATAGAAAGAGGAGGTATCGTTTTCTCCTTCCACCCATGTTCTGGTTGCGACTGATAACCCATCGAATAAATTCAAGAGTTGACATTCCCTCGGGAACACATGATTCGGAAACTGGAATAGCAGCTCGTTGTAACGATCCCAAGCGCAATAAAATGGCTTGGAATCTTGTTGAAAGAAATGCATCAATACTCGTCGATCTAACATCTTCAAGTACCCTGCATAAGAAATAAAAACAAAACTACAAACAAAAAATTATACACAAAAGAAATGCCTAAATTAAAATCAAGTTATTTACTCATAATATCAACAATAATCTAAAATACAATCCCCGGCAACGGAGCCAAAAACTTGGTGGCAGAATTTCTCGTCGCCACTTTCACCGTAAGTGTACAAGTCAAGTTTTAGTATAGTTTTTAAGAATAAAGGTTGTCATATCCACAGGGATTGGTTGAGATTATTATCGAGTACCATAACTATCATAACCTAACTTTATTTAGGCGATAAAAAATACAGTTTTATAATTAAGTATATTAATACTAAAATACTAATTATACTAATTAAACTATATTACTATATTGAGATATTTAGGGGAATGGATTATCTAGGGATTAACTTCGTTTACAAAAACGTGTTTGGTTTCGTTTAGTGAACAATAACGGTATTCAACCTATCCAACAATCTCTATATCGTAAACTTACTCACCACCTCTCCCGAGTGTAAGATGAGTGAATATGTGATTTCGCGTCAACGAAGAAATCCCCCTCAATGTCTTAACGATACTAGGTCACATGAGTCTTGCCCCCAACGTCATGGATTACACACTTTCTAACTCTCTCCCGGGTTATTATGTCACACCCCACCCCAGACACCCGTCACCCGAGGTCGGGTGTGACGTCGACCTGACGCTACCTGAGCAATCCACGAATATCCATACGTATATACACACATACCCACTCGTACTACTATAAAAGTTTTTTTTCCAAAAATATATATCTACCGATATCCAAATATTTGAGAACATACCGATCCCGAATATTCACAACCCAAAAACACAAGAGGACCTGAACCTTCCGTGGTTCATATCCGACCGGCTTACCTCCAACACAACACTACCACCAGACTCTATCCAGTACCAGTAGTAGACTAACTCCTAGCCGCGATACCTGAAACCAAAAAATTTTATTTGTGTACTATCTACATAATTAAAAATATATAAATTTAATGGATCAAGCACAAATGTTAAATGCCACCTTTCAAAATATAATATTTTATAGTCACATACCCAGTTAAAAATCTAGTTCCACTGCCACCAATGAAATGAAATGCTATAAAGATAATACCGTTCATCGCATACCATATTTGAAACCAATTTCTAACTTCCACCAATGTAAAAAAATAATACATTTAAAATACCCAATACAAATATTTTAAGTTAACCAATCCAAATATTTTAAATCAGCCAGTCTAGTTATTTTAAATCAACCCGTTCAAGTATTTTAAACCAATCAGTCCAAACATTTCAACATAATATATAATACTCCCCCCATATCCTCTCCTACTAGCCGTAAGATCATTTTTACCTCATGATCGAGAGTTGCAACGATACCGTACCACCCGCAGGATTTGCACTCCTAACGGGTCAAACTACCCTGCAGAACTTGCCTAGCAGGTAATCCACATCTCGCAGGTCACATCCTCCTGACGAGAAGAAAATCCACATCTTGTAGGTCATATCCGCCTAACGAGAAGAAAAATCCACATCTTGTAGGTCATATCTACCTAACGAGAAGAAAATCCACATCTCGTAAGCCATATCCGCCTAACAAGAAGAAAATTCACATCTCGTAGGCTATACTCGCCTAACGAGAAGAAACTATGGTATAGTCGGACCAAACATCACTCTCTACCTTAAACTAACTGGATCCAAAAAATTATTTTTTCATCTTTAAAACCAACTTGATCCAAAAATCATTTTCTACCTTTAAAACCAACTTGATCCATATAGATTGCAAAATCGTCCATTTAAAATAAGCACATTTTCTACAATTTATACGAAAATAAGATTTGTAAATTTACATAGAAGACAGTACACTCACCTCGATTTTCGCACTGCAAAACTATCACAGTCCAAAATCTATCGGGACGCTGGCGCCTGCGAACCTAACAGCGATAGGGCCTAAATTAATATTTTACGTAAAATCACCTAATATGCAATGCAGACCCTAAATTTCATATTTCTCATTCCCCAAATTTTTATCATGAAAAATTATTATTTTGTCCGTTTTGCTACGCTAATATTTATTGTACCAATTTATTTAAAATTAATGATTATAAAAATATTATTACGATTACGAAAATTCCTATCACAATTGCAAAAATTTTAATACTTAACAATTTAATTCAATCGACAATAATACCCAATTAAAAATTTACCTGTTTTGAGTCGCTCATGGCCGAGAAATTGGATTTTCTAGTTTTTTTTATTTTTATTGGATTTCCCCTTTTTTTTTTCTTTTTTTTTTTCTCTTTTTTTTTCCTTCTTTTTTTTTCCTTTTTCGTTTCTTCTTCTTTCTTTCTTTCTCCTTCTTTCCCGCTTCTATTTTGGTCGCTGGATCCCCACTACCGCAACGATGGATCTCACCGCCGCGACAAACGCCCCCTTCTCTGTTTAGTTTTCTCTCTCTCCCCTGTTTTTGTTTTGATGCCTCGCCGCCCCGACGAGTTCCCCCACCAATCACTACTCTGATCACGCCCACACACCTACGATGGACGAATAGACAACCCACCCACACGAAACACTCACCGCAGGACGACTCCCACATCTCCGACAACGACACATACACATACACCGAAACACACACGCACTCTGATCACATACACACACGTCAATCACTCATTCACACCGTCACTACCAATGACCCAGCACACACGCCGACGTCTGATAACGAGCAGAGCTCCCACATACTCCCACACACCTACATACAACGTCTGACCACATCAACCCACTGGCGACACACCCCACGACGAAACGCGCACACACAGTCACCAAACAAACGGCGACAATCACACACCACCGAACGAACGGCGGATAACTAAAACTCATATTCCCACTCACCGATGACGACACCGTGACGATCACCGATCACCCTCACCGTCTACACCTACATATACACCAACGACACCCACCGCCGACCGTTGTGCCCCACCGTCGACGAACCACCCCACGACAATCGCCGAACAGAAAAAACACATACACCCATGCACACGTTCGACGAATGCACCCACACTGTCGGCTAGCCAAACCTTCTTCTCTCTCTCTATTTTCTGATTTCTTCTTCTTTTTAGGTGTTAGAATTGTGAAATGCATCTATATATATATATATATATATATATATATAAAGCATGGTAGAAGTGGTCTTCCGTGATCCCTTGTGAAGCCACGTCTGTCCTCTTCTTTCAATGTTTGGGTTTCTTTGTTTTTTATCCCACAATTGTATATGTGTGTGTGTGTGTATGTGTGTGTGTATTATCTTTTTCCCTAAATTACATTAACCTCCCCTCAATTTTCCTTTAGGTTATTATTTAAACCCTTTTTGAAATTTAATATTCTTAAAATTCCAAATTCACCCCTTAAAATTTTAAATTGGATAATAAATAACACATTCTATCCCGTTATCTTCTAAATGTTCTAAAATGCGGCTAATGAATATGCACATGCGAAAATTAGGGTCTTACATATTAGATCGTTGAGTTGTGTTTACCCTAGTCCAAATTCGGGGTTACCTCTCCCGAGTGTCATTATACCCTGATTTCTCAATATATCTAAACAAGCATATAATATAAATACAAGAACGGTAAACACAATCGAATAGGAAAAACAACCGTTAAAGAAACACAAGTCAAACAAACAACATTTTGATAAATACTATTAATCCTTAGACAAAATTCGTTTAGCTCATGGCCATAACCATTTATACAATGAAAAACGTGCTAAACATGCTCAACAAACTACCAAAGTTAAAAAATGAAAGAAAGAAATGAAAGACTTAGTCGTTATCCGAAGATTTCGCGCTAAAACCTTTCAACGATCATTTTTCCTTCTTCGCAACGTGTTCTTCTCCTTCGAATTTGGTTGAGCACTCCCCAAAACACTCTCTAACTATCCTCAACCCTAAGGGGTCTCTTATGGCCGAAATAGAGAGAAGGGGGAAGATATAGGGCTCAAAATATCTAAAACAAATATCTAAAATCTGTGCAAAGTGACCGCCGCGGTGGTGGGCATGTCAATAGTGTCACCGCTGAGGCGGTAGATGCAGCGGTAGGAGCAAAGACATTATGTTGCTTCACCGCCGCGATGATGGATTTGCAGAAAGTTTAGGCCTTTTCTCTGTATTTTGACCGCCATGACGGTGGGTTGCAAGTTCTGAATTTTGCCCTTATGCTTATTTTCCCACTATTTTTCCACTGTTCTTGATCCGATTTGATCGTTTATGATCCGTTTTTATCCTTTTTCACCCCACACGCGTGATTTATACAAAAAGAATAAAAATGTATTAAAACGTAATAAACATACTCAAAAATTAACAGGTTTGGTTTGGAAATAGATAGGTAAATTACACCTATCACGTGTTCCCTGAAATCGTCAATTTTATGGGCTGAACTTTTTGACGGAGCTGCTTCCTGCTCCTTTTTTAAATGCTATAAGGGCCTATTCATGTCCTTCATAGCTATTGCAAAACATTGCCTTGAAGCCACCTAATCACCTCGTATTACCGCCACGGATCCATCATTTGCATACTTGACGCACTGGTGGTACATTGATGCTACTGCTGTCATTGCATGTAGCCATGGATGTCCCAATATAGCATTGTAAGATGATGAAGTATCCATCACCATGAACTCTGTTGCCTTTGTGTAGCCATATTTTTCCTTGTTTACGGTGACAGACAACGTGATCTTTCCCCGTGGCAAACTGAGGTTGCCATTGAATCTCATCATAACGATTTGGGTAGAGCTAACATTCGAACTGGGCACTCCCATCTACTTCAGAGTATCCACAAAGATGATATTAGCAAAACTGCCATTATCAACCAAAATTTGTCTTACCTGGAACTGGAAATCCAGAGAGTGATGACCAGGGCATCTTCATGGGGGTGAGCGATCCTCTTGCAGTCCTCATCAGAGAAAAAAATTAATGGTCCCTGATTTGTGGTCATGGCCATTGCTTCTCCACAACAGTGTTCCAATGCAGCTTCACGGATCTTCCTTTTTCGTTCATGATTAGATTCTCCGGTAGCTAGGCTAGCTAGTTTATGATGAAGATTACTTCACGATTTTCCTCAGGACAATCCTCTTTGCACTCCTTATCATGATTTTCTTTACGGTGGCCTTTATCTTTATGCTAATTTCTATCCCTTGAGCATTCTTGTAAATAATCACGTAACTGACCCATATCAATGAGTCACTTGATTTCTTTCTTGAGCTCCTAGCAATCATTCGTGTCATGACTATGGTCCCTATGGAAATCACAATACTTTAACTTATTCTTCCTATTGGACTTGGTATTCTACCTGGGAGGCCATTGGACCACCTCAGATGTTTGAATCTCGTGAAGGATTCTAGAAATTGGCATTCATAGACCAGGCAAATTTGGCTCCTGATGCGCTTTTAACCTTGAACCTAAGCTCTGAGGACGATCTTTACACCGATCAGAACTGTTGCCCTTCAACTTACCGTTGTCCTTCTCATTTTACCTAGGGTAATCTTTGGAATATCCCCTACCTTCTCATGCAAGTTTAACATCTTCCAGTTTCATGTAGGACTTAGCCTTTTCCATCAACTCTGACATATTCCTAGGGTTTTTCTTTGTGAGAAAGTCTTGGAACCTGCCACAACGTAACCTTGATGTAAATATATTGATGATGAGGTTTGAATCACAACCTTCAATGCATGTCAACTCTTCGTTGAACCGGCTCATGTACTGGCACAAGTCTCCCATTTCTCTTGACGTAGGGCCAGCAGGAAATCAAGTCCCTTCATCAACCTTTGATAGGTTATAAAGCGGTTGATGAACATTTTGCTGAACTCTTTGAATGACCAGATAGAATTGGATAGGAGTGTATGCAACCATTCGAGAGCAGATCCCTTTAGAGTTGTAGCGAAAGCTCTACAAAGAGTTTAGTCGCTTGCTCTATACAAGTTCATGACATGCTTGAACTGGCGGATGTGGTCTACCGGATCTATTTTCCTATCATGCTTCTTGAATTTGGTGGGGTCAAACCTCTGTGATAGTAGTACAACCAAGATTTTCGAAGTGAACAATATTTCGGTGTCCCTTAATAATGTATCCAGCTTATCCAAGGGTTGACCGCACTCCACCTTGCTCCTGAACTCTTGACGTGAATCAGTAATCTCAGTTCAGCTGTAGACCCTTCTCTCCTACTGTTGATTGTTGGTTTCTCCCTAGGCAGCTCGCTTTTCTTGGGATTGTGGGTTAGCCGGCCCTGGTGATTCTACCTCTTCTCCCAGATCGTCCTCAGGAATTGGGGGTCGTGGCCTACTTTCGGAAATTATCTCTGCCATGTATTTGATCATATCGGTCATCATTGATATTTTTCTAGTAAGAGCGTCAATCTTAGCATCTGTGCTCTGAATTGCTGGAGAAGGGTTAGCTTGAACTTCGTCATGTGTTGCTGTTGGAACTTTATTGGCAGCCTGCAATGGTAGATCACTACTTTGGCGGGGGAGGGGGAGAGGGCTACTCCTCTTGCTTGTGGTTGTCTCATTGTTACGACAAAAAGCTTTTTTTATGTTAGCGGTTCCTATAGACGACACTAAATGATGCAGCCAAAAATTCCCTGCATGTGTAACAATTCTGTGCGTGCCAAAAACCTCTTCGCCTTCCTCTGCAAACCTACAAAACCGTCTAGTTCTTTAGGGAAAACACCGGTGTGGTGTCGGCCAAAGAACCTCCATCATGAGAATAAGCTAATCTAGTAATGGAAGGAGTTAATACGCAGGTTGAATCGTAAGTCAAATAATAGTGATATCTACCCTTTATATAGACTTTAGTGATACTCCGCCGTTTCATTGGAGAGATCGCTTGTTATATGTTCCTAACGGCCTGAAAGATGACCATAATCTTCTTCTCATATCGTGGGAGAGATCTTATATAACGTACCCATTAATCATGGGCCGTTGCAGTCTACCGGTTATAACGTTCTTCAGGTGTAGGGAAAACGGTCACAATGGGTTAACCTGTTCAATCCTTGGACCTGAACATTGTGGGCTTTTGAGTTGCCCGTTAGTGGGCCTCTTCATGAGGCTGTTTGGCTGGTTTAATGGACTTCTGAAGTCCTTACCCCGATGGGCTCGTTATTCTCGACCCAGACCACATAATCAGTTTGTTTGTTCTGAGTTAGGTTACTGATCGGATCAGATCCGTTAAGGCTTCACGTCTATGTCAATTGTGAGCATGAGTTTTTCCATATCAATATGTAAATTTGATTTATGAAAAATAGGTAAAGGAAGAAGAAGGAATTGGACATAAGGAACATTTGCATTTAAAATCCATTAAAAGCCAACAGTTCCATGTAGTATGTTGTTAAGCGCGAAACCTTCAAAAGAGAATGAACTTCAATGGACATTTTATCACCAACACTATCCATGTAGAATTTGACAATCATCGTCACACCAATTACTTAATTTTTTGCAATTTCTATATAAAAGATAAAAAAGTTCAACATTGCTTTATTATTTATATCAACAAAACAAATCACAAAACAAAGGGGAAAGGAAATTTCCCTATAATTTTTTTCTATCATCTATATTGGAAATTCTTGATCTGCAAGAAAATGTTGAAAAACATAAGTTTGATTTAATAGAATCAATTTGCACTATCTTAGATAAGGTTTTGGAATTGGAATTGGAAGAACCAAAGAAGAAAGAGAAAAAAGTTAAAATCATAAACATGAGATTTCTGTCATAAAAACATATAGTGTTTAATCCCGATTTGATTTAATGGTTATATTAACTTCATAATTTCATGGAGTAGTCTTGTTGTTTGAGATATGTTACAGTGAAGTGGATTTTAGTCTGAACCAAAATGTACTCGGGGTGAAAAAAGAAATGCAAATTGTTGGTCCAGTGGAATACCCAAGAGGAGGGTGAATTGGATAATTAAAAATATCAGAGAAAAAATACTTCAATAAATTAAATAATTAATTTTAATCCTAAATTAATTATTATCTTTATATCACCGCGGAATTATGAAATCAATTAGGTGCACACCAAACAACAAAAATTAAAAAATTAAATATTGCAACACACCAAAAATTTATACTAGCTCATCAAGCTACTCTTGACTAATCCACTCCTCTGAGCCCCACGGAGAGTCACACCCACTAATACTCAAGATCTCTTTAAAGATAGAAACCAAACCCTTACAATGATTATTTTACAGGCTCAGAATCAATCTTTACAAAATCATTTTCACAAGCTAAGGAAGAACCTCTACTTTTTACAGACTCAAGAATAACCTAATTCTTTTTAACACAAAGGCAAAAGAATCAAAATATCACCAACACTCCAGATATCCTTTTACCCGGTAAGGATTGAACTGTTACAAAATTCACACAAATCAAATCTATTCAGAAAGAATTACTACCTCAATCTCTTTACAGGAAAAGACTGAAACTAGTTACCCTTTGATTAAATACACCCAGCAGTATTTAATCCGTCACTCAACTTACCAATAAAAATTGACAAGTGATTTTTCTCACTCGGACCTTCTACCACCCCAGATAAATTAAAGCTCAATTAATATCTCAAAGCTATTTATAGAAAATGTAAGATAGTCAAAATCTGATTTTTAACAAAAGAAGGGTAACATGTAATTTAGCACGTAATCAAATTCAAGAAATTGTTTATAAAATATTTCTTCAATAAAAATCAAAAATAATTTCTAAAGATCAATTTCCAAAATTTAAACAAGTAATACAATATAGAAAGTAATTAGAAAGATCTCACCCGGAATCCACCGAAAAAATAATTAGAGCGTAGTTACTTCAGATTCGGTAGCAGCAATGATTAACAGCCAATGATTATCAAGATTATTTCTTAAAATAGCTCTCACAAAAAACTCAGTATGATATCTTTTAGAAAAACTCAATATGATCTTTTGATCTCTCTTTTTTATATGAAAAAAACGCAGGTCTATATATATGGGATATAAATCAGCTCTCTAATGGCTAGTTCTCATATGTCATGACACTTAATTGCTCTCTTAGACCCCTTATATCATTATTACTTCATTTTGGTTCAATTCACTTAATTATAATTTTTAAATCTCTCAATTAAGTCCCCCAAATATTTCTCAATCTCAATTAAATATAATAGAAACAATTATATGTACCAAATTGAGAAATATTAAAACTTAATTAACCAAATTAATAGGAATTAAATAATAGATATAGCATATCTTAAATATCATAAAATCCCTAAAATCTCTCACAAATCTCAACCAAAAACAGCTACTTTTAGATATGAATTTGGAATCCTCAATATCCTGAAATTGCGCCATCAGTTGATCAACCAGTCGACCGCTCGATTCAGGATGTAGCCAAGCCAAGAATTTTGTGTCCATCGGTCGATCTATCTGTCGACTTAGAGATTCAGAGAGTTCAATTTTTCTTCATCTGTCAACTTAGAGATTCAGAGAGTTCAATTTTTCTTTATCTGTCGACTTCGAGATACAGAGAGTTTTTCTTATACGCTTTGATCGACTTATCAGTCGACTTAAGGATACTGGATCTCTTTTCTAAACTCGTTTTTAATACATTCTCATTTACGTTTTCGCCACTTTAACCATTTTCTTTTCTTAATTAGGCCCACTAAATACTTAACTCCAATTTTAATCAATTATAAATATTTCTTTTTCAATTTACACATAGGAGCAAATATTTCAGCTAATTAGGATCCTATTAAAAGCACACATATTTATAAAAATCATTTAAAAATCTTTTTGTGTCGTGTGTGATTCTAATTGGGATATTAAGAGTTGAAATTTAAATCTGAGTTGTTTTTCCTGGGTTCTTCAAATTCTTTAACCTCTTAATCCTTTATTATCTTTATCATCAAATCTTCATCATATGAAACTAATAAACTAAAATACTTAAACAAATCGTTAGTTCCACCAAAAATATCAATGTTTAATTGTCTATCAAGATCTCAAGATCAACACAAATCAAATGGATGATCAAGATTTTTCAAGACAATAATTTTTTGTATCTAATAGGTAAAGGGTACTTATAATTAAGAGTTTAATTTCAACTCGATTAGGATCAAACACAACACTCAAACAAGATTTAAAATGCTTTAGTTTGTGTGTCTTTAGCATGAGTTATGCATAATTATGAATATAAATGTGCTTAGTTGCTAATCATGCATAAATAGGAATGTTTAAGTTCAAAACAATCAAATAAGTTGCTATAAAATGGTTAACTGATTGCAAACGGATTTCAAAAATGGATGGTTCTGGTTAAAATGGTTGACCGAATTAATAGGTCAGTCGAGTGGATTATACAGAGAGTTGTTTGGTTGAAATTTATGGTCAAATAGTCAACCAATTGTATTAAACAGTTGACCAGTTCATGCAAAAAGGTGAAAAGTTTTGAAAATTGATCAAGTCGGTCGATCAACTTGACAAGTCAATCAACTATTGAAAATAATGGGTTTAAATTGCTTAAATCTTGAATTGATCAGTTGATCGAAAGGGTCATCCAGTTAACCAGATTGCTTTAGATCTAAATTTTCGTGAACGTTTTCTAAAAATCTTTTCGCATTGTTTTTAATAGAAAAAACTTTCTAATTTTTTTTTTAATATACTTAAATGACATATATTTTATTAGGAATATTTTTGAAAGAAAATTTATGCATTAATTTTTTTGAAATAGACTTTATTGATTTTTTATTTTAGTCCTTATTTTTTCAATTTTGTGAATCTTCTAAATTTTTTTTAATATACTTAAATGATATATATTTTATTAGGAATATTTTTGAAAGAAAATTTATGCATTAAATTTTTTGAAATAGACTTTATTGATTTTTTATTTTAGTCCTTATTTTTTCAATTTTGTGAATCTTCTCGTATGGCTTTCTGACTAAATTGAAAGTTAAGATTAATTGTTGAATTTTGAATTGTATCTAGACTTGTCTATTGTCCATGTTCATTTGGAAAAGTCAAATTTGCTTGGACTGAAATTTGGGAATCAAATTTTACAATCAAAGGGCATAATTTTAGGCAAAAAAATCTATTTTTTTTTATTGTTGCAGGATTCTAAAAAATAAGGCATTAAATATATCAAAATTTTATTCAAAAAAAAAAAAAGAGAAAACAAGTTAGGAACATTTCTAAAGAATAATCTCCTTGTGATTCTACTTTTCAGAGCAAAAAAATTGTGAGATTATTCAAAAGTTCTTGTGCTGATTTTTGTTCGGACTTGAATTAACTTGTATTGATCAATTACTTCTTGTTCCAATTAGATCTTTCTTTATACATTAAGAACTTGTTTTAAAAATCGATTGTTTATCTATTGATTTTTTTTAATTTATATTTATAATTATCTGTAATAAGATCTCTGATTTACAAATATTCATGATTTAATTTGAAACATTTTAATTTGAGTATTCTCTGGAATTAATTTTATTAAGATTATTGAAGATTTATAAATCATTATCTAAACTCTTGTGCTTTGAACTTGATCTCTTTGTTATTAATCGAGTTAAACGATTTAATTGATTTTATTTGGATTACTTGTCTACGTGTTCTCATTAATTAACTTCACATAAGTTAAACACGTGATTATTAATTTGATTATCTAAATATCGTGTTGAATTCACTTCTATCACAATTAGTCGAGTTGAATTTTGATTGATATTTATAAGTGTTAGTAGAAGCTATGTGTGAATATTTTTTGTACTTGTGAGCATTTGTAGCTTAGATTTAAGTGTAATTAGTCCAAGTGAAAGTATGTTGTGAGCATTTGTAGCTTAGATTTAAGTGTAATTAGTCCAAGTGAAAGTATGTTTAAGTATAAAGGGAATTTACTGAAACTGTGTATAAAAGTTTAATTCTCACCTAGGAAGAGGATCAAAATTTAGTGAATTGAATTCTCAGCGAGAGCTCAGGGGAGTAAATATAAGTAAGAGTATCTTTCTGAACTACTATAAAATTCAGTGTGTCAATATCTCAATCCCTACTCTATTTTATTGTGTTTTTGTGTGCATGCATTGATACGTTTTCGCTGATAATCTAAGTAAGATAAAATCTGATAAAAAATAGAATGGTCACAATCACTTAGATCATTTTTTTTAACTGCTCAATTCACCTTCCCTCTTGAATAGTACTTTGGACCAACATACAGGGCCAACCCTAGGCAACCCTTTAAATTGACGGCCTATAGATAAATTGTAGAGGCCTTAAATATCTTTATTGTTTTATGTTTTTTCCTCTTACTTTTTCTTTTTTTTCTTTTCTTTTTTTTTCTTTTTTTTTTTTTGGTTTTTTGGGGGCTACTTTTCTTACCACATTGGTTTAACTAAATTAGCCATTTTAGTTTTGGGTTGACCTTCACTAAAAATTTGTTGTGCAATAGTGCCTCTATATTTTTCTAGTTTACATATGACTATTGTTTAACTAAATTAGACAATTTAGTTTTAGGTTGGCCTTCACTAAAAAGTTGTTATTGTGTTTGATTAATGAGAATTTTGTTGTACAATAATGCATTTACATTTTTCTTGCTTACATATGACTATGGATCCTTCCTATAGAGCAGCAATTTTGGGAAGCCCAACCTCTGCACTCGTTTTTTCTTCCCAACGAGTATAGCATGGTGAGCTTAACTTACAGTAGCTCCAAACAAAGAGGGAAAATGATGCTACTACTAACTTAAGTAGGCTTCCTAAGGACTTTCATGAAAAGAGTACAGACTTGTATTCTAAGAGAATGCCCTTGTAACACATCCCAAGGGGATAACCATCACCAAGTCTCCATTTTCTTTAACTACCATTTGGTCAAGAAGAAGAATCAGAATCACTCAATCAGTAACCATGCACATCAAGGTTAAGTTCACATGTTCAAGGAACATCAATTGCACCCCGCTCCACGGCATTTAGAAAGTGGTCCCTAACCTTCACTTGGATGCGCTTCAACATTGAGGATGCCTATTGTACACCACTTTCTCCCCCTTAGGCCGAAAATAAATAAGTCAATCTCTTTCTGATCCATTCATTTCTGAAAGCAGCATAGCCTTAGAAAAGCGATTCATTGATCAACTTTTGACTCGAAAGCTTCAACTCCAGACTTTGAAAAAGGACAATCAATCACATTGTATTTTTTGCCCAAAGAACCATCTTGATCCCTCCCTCCATTCTGTGAAGCTCTTGGGCTTATTGGCGACACTGCAAAAATTATCGAGTATTTTCTTTTGGGTAATCTTTGGTTATTTTATTTAAACTTTTTATTCTCCTGATGTGAAACATTGTTGTTTACAATATTTTATTGTAATTTAATACAAGTAAATAACCCTTTTATATGTAATATATTTTATATTTTAGTTATCATTAAAAATAATTAAATATCATACAGATCTAGTTTAGTCATTTAGTAATTTGCAACTAATTATTTTTCATAATCAATTTTTTCCAACAATTCCTTTTCAATAATTGTTATTGTATCACAGGGCAAAATAATGTCAATTCCTGAATTTTCGAAACATCGATCAAAATATGTGAGGATTACGCTTCCTGGACTGCCAAAATAACAAGGTAACAAAAAAAAACCCTTTCAAAAAACTTCCAAATTTAATATTTCTTAAGTTTAATTTCGGTAATTATAATCTCTCTTCATGCAACAAAAATACAAGTTATTTGAATTCCTATCTAGGTAGGACTGACTGAAAAACAATAACAAAACTTTCCTCGCATAAACTTAGGGTTAATCCAAAATCCAGGGCGTGTAGTTACAGAAGTTTGACGACCTCACCAGTATCAAGACCCAATTAGGAGTTAACCAAAATAGGATCTACATCTACCCTAAATTCAGAGTAAAACGACATCATCCCTCATCTGGGCAGGAGGAAAAATTTATAATTGAACAATTGGATGTAACCATGCAAAAACCATCACAGACAAATTGAGATCAAAAACTGAAAATGAAATTAAAGATGTAAGCATTCCTAATCCGCTACTACACCCAACACATACACTCGAAACTTCAGGGATGAAATTCCCCCAAAGCTGAAACCGACAAGAAAATTGTCATAGGCACTGAAGGGAATCCATTCACCACCCCCAAAAAAAAACCCACCCAAAAAAAAAAACCAAAAATAGAAAATAAATAAAAAAGGAAATAAAGAACGAACTTCCTCTTGAAAACACAGTTCTCCCAAGAACTATACGAAGACGTTCCTCCAAACATGACCTAGTCCTCTTCATTTTGACTTTCATCCTTGACAAGCTTTATCATGTCATCGATCCGAAGAATTGTAATAGCTGCTTCAGTTGCAAACTGAGAAAACAAAATTACAGCATGTAAATAAAGAAGATATTTTGACAAGACATTCAGTACCTAAAGATTCGGGTTTCCTAATTCTCTCACTTTTGTAAATTTAATTTACTCTTCCTATTCTCTCCATTTTCAAGCTCACCTGTATTATTTTTACTTTGCTCATGGCAGGCTCAATCACCCCAGCTTCCAAGTTGTTACGGACAGTTCCATTTAATAAGTCTAGCCCCATGCTGCAGCAACAAACAAATCCAATCAAGAAAATGGACTAAATATTATTAGGTGGAAAATGTTTAGGATGATGGACCAAGAATAGGAACCTAGAAAGATGCTTTTTATCAGCCTTGGTTTGTGCAGCATGGTGATAAGCACGTAGTTTAGCTACCAATTCGGTTGCATCCTTTGCAGCATTCACAGCAAGAACCTGTGCACCCAAGAATACATCCGCAACATCAAGAATCAGACAAAAACTCGGGTGGAAAAAAACAAACCGAAAATAAATCTTTCGCAAACAAGACCTTAGGTATGATTAGAAAAGATTCAGCAAATTCTGCAATTGCCAGTTGCTCTCGGGATCCTAATGTAGTAGCGAGATACTCCAAATACACGGATAAGGCAGCCTCAACTGCGCCTCCACCTGCCACCACCTGTTTTTTTTTCACAAATTTTCAATAATGAGCAATACATTTGGATGTAGGAACAGCTTTTCACAGCATCCTTCAACTAACTTGCAGAGAACCCCTAGTCACAAGGGTGTATGATAACTTCTAGATGCCAAATTAAGGGGAATGTCTTGCAAATGTACAAGGCTAAATTCAGTTTAACGAGTGACTTAACAAGCACTTTGACATTTAAAGCTCAAGGTAGAGAAATAATTGGTCTACCCATCTATATAACACCAGGAAGGTAGTCCCTCCAAAAAAACATCCATTAGCACCACTAGAATTTGTCCAAATGTGATCTATTGGTTCAAAATATATTTTCAACAGAATGGTTAAGATTTTTCCACGTTTTATCAAATGGTGTCATATTTTTTTCACTTTTTATCAAATGGCGTTCATTAGACAATTTAGTTTCAGTCAAACAATCCAACCACATCAATATAAATTTAAGGGAAAAAAATCCCACTCAAAACAACTAATTAGAAGGATATTTGCCATTTAGCTCCCTCCCCAGTCATTTGACAAATGACCACAGGACCCCATCATTCAACAAATACCATGGGACTCCTTTGTCGGAATTTTTTATGTCAAAAAAAATAAATAATAAATAAAAGGGTATGTAATGACCCGCATTGAATAATTTAAAAAAATCAAAATTAATGAATATTGCAACTCACAATATTACCCTTCAGTTTTTCTTTTTTTCCTCATTTTCTATTCTTGTTTCTGTTCTCTTTTTTTTTTTTTAATCCCTTCTTCTCTAACCCTTTCTCTCTCCTAGCGAACACCCAGCTATGCTATGCTCCAAGAACACCACATCTTCACATGTACACCACTTCTCTTCCACCACCTTCTCAAATCTCAAAACACAAATTAAACAAAAAATCTATCAAATCACATAGCTACAAGGGAACATCAACCAGCAAAATCAAGTCCAACAAAAAACAAACAAATTCAAATTATAAAGAAGATAACATCTCACAAATCATAGCTCTAAAAATTTCTGGAAGTCGGTCAAAATTCTCTTGTCCAATTGTTGTTGCAAAGTTAAACCTTAAATTAAGAAATAGAATTTAAAAAAAAAAAATAGAAATCAAACCCAACATTCAGCTTTAAAAAAATGATCCAAAAATAGAAAACAAGAGAAATTAAAATGATACACAAATAGAAATCTTAACAGCGAAGCAAAAACTGAGCACACCCATAGCAAATTGAAACAAAAACAGAGTAAAATCAAACCCAAACCCTAATTTAAATTCAGGGCACTATTGAAATATTGATCCCATAATTTCAATCCAAGGTAATAATCTTGGATCTCCAACCAAAACAGAGCAAAATCATGCCCAAACCTGAATTAAATTAGGACTCAATGTTCAAAAGAACTTTAAAAATGATCGTTTAAATCCGACCCAATAATCTCAGATCTGAGAAAATAAAAAATGAAATCCAAAATAAACCCCAAATTGAACTCCAAATTAAAAAATTGATCCCAATGCAAAAGTAGAGAGAGAGAGAGAGAGAGAGAGAGAAGAAGAAGGAGGAGGAGGAGGAGGAGGAGGAGGAAGAGTGGAGGAATCGGAAGATAGTTTATACGGAAAGAAACTGTTAGTGTGGTGGTGATCATTGAGGTGGTCCTTAGTGTGGCGGTGATGGTGGGTGAGCAGTGACCGTTGTTGTGGCAGTTCGTTCGCCATGTTTGGGACCTTCCGTTCATTGTTAAAAACAAAGAAGAGAACTCATGAAGTGGGAAAAAAAGGGAAAGAAAAAGAAGGAAAATGGGGCAATTAGTACGTCTAACTATTAATTAATTACAAGGGTAAATGTGTCCATAAAATAAAACCCTATCAATTAAGGGTAAATGGGCCAACAAAACAATGATGTCTGCAATTTATGAGATGGAAGGGTACCAAGTGATCACTGACCAAAGATTCTATGGGGTTGACTTGTATTCATCAAATAACAGGAGAGTCCCGTTGTTATTAGTTGATGAAAGGGGAAGTAAGTGGCATAGACCCTTAATCATAATCAGAAGTCGAATAAAGTGGTCATATTGACTAAATACTACGGGATTGACTGATATCGTAAAATAATAAGGGAGTCACGTGATTATTTGTATAATGACAGAAGAGGTAAGTGGGATAAACCCTTATTTATAATCGAAAGTCAAACAGAATCCAAATTATTCAATTATTCATCTTATTTAGTTATTAATGGGACAAAGAGTTTTCTTAAATTGATTACAAAAATTTATAGATTTAATATTAAAACATTAAGTTGCAAAAAATATATAATTGGAGAGTGCCTTTTACCCACACAGACTCACTACTTTACCAACATCAAGACTCAAGGGACAACGATTAACACATTTTAGGTACAATTTGAAGTGAAAGAACATAAAATCTTACACACAACCACGCACTCAAGAGATAAGGCAAAAACTGAAGATGTCATCAAATGTGCATTATACCGTGTTAGATTCAAGGGTCCTCTTGACAATGCACAATGCATCATGCAAAGCCCTATCCATTTCATCAAGCATGTAGTCATTTGCACCCCTAAGTATCAAGGAAACCTGAGAAAAATAATCGAAGAACAATCAGAACAACCCAAGGAAATACTGTGATACAATAATTATTTCAAAACAAGTTCATATTATTCAAATAATCTTCTTTTAAAATATTTTTTTCTTTTAAATAAGACTAAAATTCCAAAAACATCCGACCGCCTAAGACAGATCACTATTTAGATTACAACAAGAGAGCACAGAGGTTTTTGCTGTCTCCCTAGTGTTGTTACAGCTTCATTTTTTCATTGTCTTCTTTCCCTAATCATTTTTTCCCGCTTTTTTGGAGGTTCTTTTTGAATATATGAAACACAGCTGATCCATAGACATAGGACCCCAGTGCTTGCTCCAAAATGATAATTCAACATAGAAGGTATTCAAGAAGGTATCCACATATTTTATTACAGGCAGTAAAATTCAATTCTAGTAAATTACAAATAGCTTACTGCGCTTGAAGTTTTAGTCCCTTTTATCATGATAACATCGTCATCAGAAATGCGCTCCTCCACTACTTCATCTGCAGATCCAAGAAGTGATGAATCAAATGTTTCGTCTCCTTCCATATCAGCAAATGTCGATACCTGCTTACCATCGGTGAATAAGAACAAAGAGGTATCACCATTCAGAAAGATAAATCTCTATTTTTTTCAGCTGAGACAGTTTTCTTTTCCAAGAATAGAAACAAATGAACAGAAACAGAAACCCTAATCAAGTGACACTATCTATATACTTCTGCCCTTGCATTCCCTTTTACAATCAATCATCATGTGATTCTTCACCTCTTTCACTTTACAATATTGATTGTATGGTAAGCATGTTCCCTTGCCCTTTTTGCTCTCATTTATCTTAATTTTTCTGTATTCAATTTTTTACATCTTTTGAAAAAACACAGAAATTAAATGCAATTTATAGAGTGTCAACTTTCTATTCATGATCTCAACTGACAATCTTCTTTTTAACCATTACAGGTACAACCTTTTGCCTAGACTTCTAGTTTGTGAAGTAAGGAAGGGGCTGACCACTTCATAAATACATAGAATTAAAGGAACAAGGAGAACATAAACTTCTCTATGTGGGGAATGGCATACAAATATATTCATCCATATGTAGGCCCTCTTTGTTTGCCCTTCTCTTGCTAAATTTAGTTGCACCAAAAATTTTCATTAGTACAATCATAACTATTATTTGCCATATTGCATCTAGCCCAACTTATTCGGTAATTTTATAAAATGGCTATAATGGCCATCTTATAATTGATTTTGGATTTCCTCCCATAACTTATATTTAGATACACGCATACACATTCCAAATGTTATAACTGCTCATTCTCCACTATTAGTCTGAAACATTTCATCCTTGCCTAAAAACTAACTACTTGGAGAGAATTATAAATAGGCTAAAATTAAATTAGCAAACAACTTTTGAGTCATAGTTATTAAATCGGCCTGGAGATTCACCCGAAAAAGATAAGGGGTCACTGGTTAATAATTGAATCGGTTGGACCATAAAAAGTAAAATTATATATTCCAAAAAAATATTTGATTTACCTCTATTTTCATGACACAAAATTTTAATGTGTATTATAAAATGAAGACAGTGGTGGCCTGGTTGGTGAGGCACTCCTGTGCTAAGTCCTTGGTCCTCCCTGGTAGCTCTCTCAAACGGGTTATTTCCAAGAAACCAGTTAAACAACCCGGTTTCCAGTGTTCTATCTGTTGGCACACAAAAATCGCCGGTTTGAACCAGGTTGGTCCAGTGCATTTGCATTTCAATCCAATGATTCATCCAAACCGGCCGATGGCTTGGGTCACTGGTTCGCTAGTCACACCAGCCGAGTGGATGGGGTTTAATACCAGTGCTTTAAATGACCCATTGGATTAAAACATATGAATTGTAACAGTAATTTGCCATAGAGAAATAGATATTGGGCGTGTATAATTTTTTGCAAATCCAGGACCCTCTCCAAGGCAGGCCCATAATAGCCACACCCCCTTGCCAAGAAGGGCCATACAGAAACGGTTCCTGGTCTAAAAATTTACCTAGAGAAAAATATCAATGAGCTAAAGTAAAATCTGTGGACAACCATCAAGAAGATTGGATTCAAACACAAATAAAAACGGTTACAGTAGTTTGCTACAGAGTACACATTGGGTTTAATTAATTTTTGGGCTAATTGCACTTTGACCATTTATACTTCGGTGCGGCAGTGATTTTTTTTCCTTTTTACTTTGGAAGAAGCACATCAACCCCCTTCACCATAGAACAAACCGCACAGGCCAAAAAATCTGTCAAAGTATAACAGAAATTGTCGTGTACGCGCATAAATTTGCGTGATATCACTAAATGGAGTTGAATTGGCCAAACCTTGTCACATTGATTTTTCTATTTTCTCTAAATAAATAAAAAGAAAAGAAAAGAATAAAAATTGAAACAAAAAAATATAAAGTGAAAACAACAACAAAGCTTTTGTCCCACCTAAGTAAAGTCGGCAACAAGAATCCATTCGCGCTCATACAGATCGTTCAAGAGCCATATCCTCAGTTAACTTCAAACAATCAGATCAATCCTAATTGTCTCATCCCATGTTTTCTTAGGTCTACATTTCCCTCTTGTAGCACCTTCCACTTGAATTTAATCACATTTTCGCATCGATGAGTCCTCGTGTATTCTATATACGTATTCAAACCACCATAAACGATTTTTTCTCAACTTATCTTCAATGGGTGCTATTCCTAGTCTCTCCCTAATAATCTCATTCTTAATTTTATCCGTTCTTATCTTATCACTCATCTACCTTAATATCCGCATCTCTGCTACCACTTTTTTTCTGAAAGTGGCTCTTGTTTACGGCCCAACATTCTAAACAATAAAAAATCGTCGATCTTTACACAATTTTTGTAGAACTTTTTAATTTCAATCGTATCCACAGTCACAAATCACCCCAACTACATTTCTCTACTTTAACCATCCTACCTTCTATGAGTGTGATAGATACCAGTACAATTTAAGTAGAAATGGAGAAAACTTTTATTAATTACTGAAGAAATTATAGGGAATCCAAGCAATTCAAGAGGCTTGGGAACTCTCCACAATAGTAGGAAAACAGCTTAATACAATCAATCGGATGCCCTTTCTTCACTCCATTTCCCCTTATATTCTCCTCACTCTCCCTCCTTAACAGAATTTGCAAACCGTTACATAACAAAAAGATGCCTAACAGCCCTTATTTTGATCTACCCGAACTACCCCTTTCTTCTAGAATATGTGAAACGTATTGGAGGCCTATCATTACCCCCCGCCCAAACGTGCACCTTGTCCTCAAGATGAAATTCAGGAAATTGTCTCTAAATCAAGTGAAAATCCTCGAAAGTTGCTTCAAATTCGGGTAGCGACTTCCATTTAAGTAGCATTTCAACTTCACCAGGATTGCCAAATGCCTTGGGACACACTACCAATAACAGGTCAGGTTTCACCACTAGTTCGAGCTCGGGAGTCAGTTGTGGTGGTAGCACTGGAGATGAAGTAGAAATTCCTCGAGCTCAACGCAATCGTGAAACGTGGAAAACAAGATGTATTATAGCTGAAGAAGGAAGCTCCAACTTGTAGGCGACCTTACCAATGCACTGTAGAATCTTGAAAGGGCCATAGAAACGAGCAACAAGTTTTTCATACTTGTATTTTGCTAAGTAACGTTGTCTGTATGGTCTCAGCTTCAAGAAAACCAAATCTCCTTCAGCAAACTCTTCATGGTGTCATTTACAGTGAGCTTGTGTCTTCATCCTCTGCTGGGCTCGCAACAAATGCATCCGTAAATCATCCAATTGCACATCTCGATCCTCCAACAATTGATCAACCAAAGAGACTGAAGTTGTGCCATGCTTGTAACGAATAATAGGGAGAGGGTCTCAACCATACAAAGCACAAAAAGGAATACAACAAGTGGAGGAATGAAAGGAGGTGTTGTACCAGTACTCCGCCCATGCCAACCAACGAACCCAAGTGCGAGGCTTCTCCGATGCAAAACAACATAGGTAGGTTTCCAAACATCGATAACAACCTCTGTCTGTCCGTCTGTTTGAGGGTGGTAGGTTGTACTACGCTTGAGAGTAGTATCTTGCAACTTGAACAACTCACTCCAGAGTTGAGTGAAAAAACTTTGGTACCGAGGAATCACTTTCATCAGGCATAGTTATGTGGTTGAGCTCCACCAGAATCCTAGAGCCCTAATGTTTCAAGGTCCTCATCTTTACTTTCAAAGATACCAACGTTTTGCCTTGAGAGGGATCCCCACGTAAGGTGATGTTCTCATTGCCCGGTTTGAACTTCATCACTTGTAATTTCCAATTCATGTGAGTCATCCCCAATGTTTCCAGCCACTGAATGCCAAGTATTACATCCGAGCTCCCCAATCCAAGTGGCAAGAAATCATCAACGATATCGATCCTTTCAGAGTCATAGTCTTCGACGTTGTCAAACCCACCACCCAATTGAGAGAGACCTCCACCACCTGATTAATCTCCGCCGTCTCTAATTCTTGTGCCACCACGTCCAAATTTTCAAATTTCTCTGCCTCTCCTTCGTCTTCATCATGTGTAAACATAACATTTAATTCCCATCTCTTACAACGGTGCTCAGGAGTCCATTTGTCAACACATCGATAAAACAACCCTTTTTCTCGTTTCTTTTGCACTTCCGAATCCGTCAACCATCGAACCTCACCAAGCAGCTTAACTCCGGAAGTGTAACCACCCACAGACGATCGAAATCCCCCGGCTGGGGCAGTGGGCCAGCCCAAATTACTGGACCTGAAATTTGGGTTAGATGGTGATGTATCAGCTGCATGTTTTGGAACATTCGGCTTGACAACCTGCTGGGCCACCAGTTTTTTCTCAACTAGTTGGGCTACTTCCATAGACCAGCCCAAATTATTAGGCTCTAATACCCTGATTTCAGCCCGTATGTTTGGTTTAAGCCCATTGATAAAATGTCCCAAGGCCAATTCATGCGAGACATCGTTCAAGGGTGCCAAGAGTTCGATATAACACCGGCGATACTCACGAACATCGCCGGTCTGCTCCAACGCCAGCCACTGCTCATGTAATGACGCCCTCTGCGTTGAACGAAACTGCTTCAGCAAAAGAATCTTCAATTCTTCCAACACAATGGTTCGTTGTTTGTTCTCCCACTGGTACCATAGCAGTGCATCGCCTTCGAAGCTGATGACCGCCGCCTCAAGCTTCTCTTCATTCGTGAACCGATGGAGAGTGAAATATCGTTCAGCCTTCAAGATCCAACCATCAGGATTGGTGCCGTCGAACACAGGCATTTCTAATTTCTGAAATCGAAATCAGAGCGAAAATCGAGATTGGGACGATCGAGAAGATTGGGAGTTGAATCAGGATGATCAGTAACCAAGTTGGGAAAATTAGGGTTACCTTAAGTAGCTTGTGATACTCCCGCCAGCGGACTGAGCACCCTAACCTTTGTCACTCTTCCAGACGACGACGAAGAAGCATGTCGAGCTAAATTTTCATGCAGTTTAAGGAGCTAGTCCAGCCTTCTATTCATGTTCTGCATCTCCTCCCTCAACGTTCCCATCTCCAATTGGACTTCCTTTTGCAACTCCATCGCATCGAGTCTTTGAGCAACATTCTTGGCTGCCATCTTACCCAGGTATCAAATTGCTCTGATACCGAATGATAGGTCACCAGTACAATTCAAGTAGAAATGGAGAAAACTTTTATTAATTACTAAAGAAATTATAGGGAATCCAAGCAATTCGAGAGGCTTGGGAACTCTCCACAATGGTAGAAAAAAACTTAATACAATCAATCAGATGTCCTTTCTTCACTCCCTTTCCCCTTATATTCTCTTCACTCTCCCTCCTTAACAAAATTTGTAAACCGTTGCATAACAAAAAGATGACTAACAACCCTTATTTTGATCTACCCAAACTACCCATTTATTCTAGAATATGTGAAACGTATTGGAGGCCTATCAGAGTGATATCTTGCTTAATTTCTCCATTCCTATGAAGTATAGAATCTAAGTATCTAAAATATCAACCCTAGGGTCTTGATTTCTATTTTTTAGTATGTCATCATCGCTCGGCCCCGAATATTTCCAAAATTGCATTGAATACCATGTCATCATCGCTACGATTATTTCCAAAATTGCATTGAATGTATTCTATTTTAATATATAGATCTCTAATCCCTTAGACTAACGCTTTCCTCCAATATTCTAACTTAATTGTAACTTAATGTCAAGAACTCTCCTAGTTTCATCAAAAGTACTAAGTAATATCAAAAGTACTAAGTAATCCGCAAACATACTCCATGATAACCCCTTCTTGAATATCCCCTTCTTGAATATGTTTCGTCCTTGCATCCATCACTAAAACAAAGAGGTAAGAACTTAAAGACGATCCTTGATCCAAACCTATATATTTAATTGGAAAGGCACAAGTACCGCCTCCCTACAGTTCAAACACTTATAAGTACACTTTCATACAATGTCCTTAATCACCTTAATATAATCATTGGATACTTGCTTCTCTTCTAGAACCCACCAAAAAACTTCTCTGGATACCCGATCATATATTTTTTCCAAGTCCACAAAAAATATAAAAAGAAAATCAGCATAAAAAATCACAACTGAAAGAGAAGAGAACAAGATCATAAAAATTGCATGAAAATTTGAGAAACAAAAAATTGAGAAGAAATCGGACGAAAATTTTGAAAGAAGAATAAATCACAAGTAGCTAATTGCAATTAGCAATTTGTAAATTGCAGATCACAGATCACTCCAGGCTTTTGCGCTATCGGTTCCTTGTTTGGAGATTGACAAGGAGAGAAAAAGAGAGAAAGAGACACAGGGAGGAGACATTATGTTTGAAGACGAATAAGAAGAAGACAAAGAAGAAATATAATTGAAAAAAAAAACTAGAAAGGATGAACAAAGATGAGGAAAGAGGAACCAGATCTAAAACCAAATCAGTCCTCATAACCAAATTCTAAACACTACGTCCAAATTAGCAGCATTCCTCAGATCTGTAATAGATGGAGCCACAACTGTTTTTCACAGCTAACATATCTCCCCATCTGTGCCCTTTCCTCTCTCGTGTCTCCCTCGATCTTCGGTGGCTGGCAATGGTGGAGTTGATAGGGTCTTTCTGTTATATAATTAAGGATGTTTTTCTGGTGGGGGATTTTTCTGGCAGCAGCAGCAGCGGCTGCGGCAGGTAGTATTGAATGGTGAAAGAATTAAGATGTGCAGGGGAGATGAAGGAAAGAAGATGGTTTGTTTCTTCTTTGCTTTTCTTTTTCATTTTCTTTTACTGTTCTTTTTTATTTTAAAACAAAATTAAAATGAAATAAAGGTGTGTTTTTAATTTTTAATAAAATGAAGGGTAAATTAGTTTTTTAGGTAGGTTGAAGGGTAAATTAGTTATTTACATTTTTTTTGTTACAGAATTAAACTGTGGTGTATGTTTTATCATTTAGGGGGTGTTATATCCTCATTTTTCAAAGTACAGGGGAAAAATCGCACCCTCACTAAAATACAGGCGGTCAAAGTGTAACTTGCATTTTTTTTTCATTTGTCTAATTGGGGAACCTCTCCAAGGCAGGGTCATAATGGCCCCACCCTTGCACTACACAGTACCATACAGAGCCGACTCCACACATGGACCTCGTAAGTCACCCCTTGAGGGTGGTTGATGGCCTCAGGATTTTACACATCTGAAAGGAGTGCACGAGAAAACCTTGGAAGAACAAATAAAAAAATCAAGGGGACCCGTACTGAGCCGACTACACACAGGGACCTCAAAAGTCACCCCTTGAGGGTGGTTGATGGCCCCGGGAATTTACACGTCCGAAGGGAGTGCACAAGAAGATCTCGGAAGAACAAATAAAATAATCTGAGCGCTAAAGAAGGGACCACACCAGATTCCAAATGTCCATTAAAGCACATTGTAGAAGGTATCAAAAAAGGAAGTGACCAATAATGTAATTCGGAGAGTGCCGGAACAGCACCTCAACAGACACTACAAGACCACAACACAGCCACGGGCTGCCGGCATTTTGGCAAGCAGCCGGCCACCGGTGACTATGCTGGCACCGGCGCTGGATTTTTCCAGCGGTTGCCATCGCGCGCCAGCGGCCCGGCACTGCCGCTGTGGCCGGCACTGGCAAGATCGTCGGTGCCGAAAATTCTCCAGAGCCTCCACCAGAACCGCACACCGGTACTGTCACTGCCGGCAACTTCACCCGCGATGGTGCCGGTTGCCAAACCTCTTCACCAGAAACGCATGCCGGTGCTACTGCCCGCTGGTGGAGCCCACACCGGAAGTTCGCCAGAACTGCCCGGCATCTCAACTGGCATCGCAAGCCGGCACTGCTCCCCTAAGTGGTAGGAAGTTCAATGCGCAAGAAAATAACACCAGCGTGCCCCTCAAAGAGCGGGGCCGCGGTAAAGACACCAATATCGGAATTCTAAGGAGATTGTGGAATGGAAGATGGAACATGATGTCCGCGAGGACTTGCCGACCACGCGCCCCCACATGCTCGCGAATAAGGGAGAGTTGTCTACCAAGTGGACTAACTGGACCTCGAACGTAGGCTATGTTTGGAAGTTCCTTTAATTATGTAATTAATTTAACGTTACAAATATATATTATAAATATACAACAGATAGGATATTTGAAAGCAAGAAGTTGGACAAGCGAAAAATGCAATAAGCAATATATTTTTACAATAAACAAAAAGTCTAGCCTAAACTAGCCTTATACTTTTACAATAAACAAAAAGCCTAGCCTAAACTAGTCTGGGGTCACATAGTTAGTCCAGTGACTGTGTGACTTAGCTCTGTCTCTCTTTCTCTCACCCTCACACAAGTTGACCACAGTCTCCTCTCCCTTTCTCAAACTCTTTCAGCCTGTTCCATGTAACGCCCTCCAATTACTAAAATACCCCTCAACTCTTTTATGACCATCAACACACATTGTATCAAATATGAGCATGAGGTATACAGTGAGTTAGTGAGTCACAGAGTTGACCACAGTTTCCTCCCCCTTTCTCAAACTCTTACGGTCTGTTACATGTAACGCCCTCCAATTACTAAAATACCCCTCAACTCCTTTTTGACCATCAACACACATTGTATCAAATATGACACACTAACACAGCATTTTTTTAGCATAAGGTACACAGTGAGTCAGTGTAGGGCTCAAACAATGATTACTTCATTCTTGGTAAGAAAAGAAAAGGTAATATCCAGATGGCTGCTTGATTTCTAAATTACCCGATCAAATATGTTTTGTTGCTGGACAAGAGAAGAAGAAGACCATCTCATTGACTACTCATGCATGAATAAAGATCAGATACAAGACAGAATATCAACAGTGCAATGGTGGTTGTTTTTGCACGTATTTTGCATTAGATGAGAAGTTAAGAAGCATACCACAGTTGCACCTGTCGCCTTGGCAACATGGCGCAAATCCTCTTTCCGAACACGTCTTACAGCAATTGCACCCGCCTCCACGAAGTACTGAGAATAAATGAAAACAAAATTCAAAAACATATTCACAATACCCAAATCTTTTTTTTGCTCAGTCACAATGCCAAAATGATTCTGTATTAAGTATGCATTTTTCACAATTTTTAAACTTTTTAAATACTTAAAAATAAGAGACCGTAATGCCTCGCATTATACCTCTACCTTTTACAGCACTTACTAAAAGTGATCATATAACTGAGCAACAAATCCCAAATTGAAGTTGAACGATGGTAGGGAAAACCATAAAAACCCATAATCCATACAGGGAATTAAAATCTCGCCAAAAAGAAACTAAAACTACTTCTCAAAAAAGAACTCATGAGGAAGCTTGCCTTGAGTGCCATATCATCAATCCCTTTTGAAGTTAAAACAACATTGGCTCCAGCTTTTAGTAGCTTCTCAATACGTTCCTTTGTCATGTCAGCTTCCCTGGATAAGAAGTTATGTCAGTGCCGAGTCTCACCACATAACAAAAAATCATATAACGAGCTCGGTTAGAGGGAGGAGCCACGGCTTTGCTTCTAACAGTAACCACTTGAAACAGTTTGATTGCTATAAAACATTATATCCTTTATGGTGTTGCTGATTGCTTGTTTCTTATCCCATTTATTTATCTAGTACAGAGTGAACTACATATTATCGCTAGTTTATTCCAACCAAAATAGAGAACTACATGACATCCCTGGGCCTTTACTTTGTAGATTATTCGAACATTTAAATTTTCATTTTCCTTAGGCATCTAGCTACCCAAAGCCTTAAGAAACTTCAAGATAATATTCACCGGAATCAGCACACACATATATGTGAAGTTTTGTGCACATTTTGATGTAAATGCCTCAACTACAAGAAACACATAAGCAGAACTTGTATTTACTACACACCGTTCACCTTGATCAATCTTTTCAAGCTCCCGTATGGGCCGTACATTAGTGACTAAAACTTGGGACACTCGGTTGCTTTACCATTTCAAGATTAAAGTCAAGATAATCATTTTTGCTGATGGTCTTGTCAAACCAAAACAAAATAGCCAGACGTATGCAAGAATGGTGAGGCAAAGGTGGTGTGCTAATGACGTTGGGCTTAGGGTGTATGTGATCACTGGGGATTTACTTCGTACATCATTCCCACATTATCCTTTTCCAATTTCCTCAAGGCATCTACCTACCTAAAAACCCACGAAGCACGGGTACGGTATAATGGTGCAGGATTTGGAGATGAGGATTCTTCAGTTCAACAATTTCTAAAAAATTTAAAGTTTGCTTGTAATAGGGATACTATGGATACTATATAAATACAAAAAGACATATGGATACTATGGATACTATATAAATACAAAAAGACATATATATTCGATCCAGAATAAACACAACAATAATATAAATAATGGAACACATAATAAAAGATTGTTTAAAGTTTCATATTCTTATGTAGCAAATTTCAACCAAATATTCAACCTCAAAAAGAAATTGACCTACTATTTCCAAGCTTCTTTCCATTGCTAACAAATAAAATAAACAAAAAGACAATACTAAAAGAGAAAACTCAGTTTTCTCATTTTAGTTTAAGAAAAAAAATAAAAGATTTTCAAGACCTTAAAAGGGCTAGCATCTTAAACAAATAAAATACACCCTAATTGAATCCTGACCTTGTTGCACGAAGTGGGGGTGGGATCGGGGGAGGGAGCGCAGAAATGTAGACATGTAGAAGACTTGGAGGTTGGGAGCATGGAGAAGCATTAAAATTAAAATTAATATGAAATTAAAAAATTAATAAACGGATTTTTTTTGTTATTCTTTTGGGGCAATAAAATGCTTGTGGATAGTTGAAATATCGGTATATATAGTTTGTTGTGTGCCTTGTGAATATGGTAAGTAGTTAGCCAATAATAAATTTAAAAATTATTCGAGAAGGCTTTTATCCATTCTTGCCCTAGCCGACCATGTATTAGCACAAATGAACAACAACAACGAACAGCAGCAGCGAGGGCGGACAACCACGGCAATGATTCCATTTCCAGCTGGAGTATGAATCTTTCATCATTGGAACGCGGATCAATTACGAATGTTCTTCAGACCCACCGATCCGCCGCTTTAGTATCAATTATTGACCTATCGCTGGCAAATCCTGCAACTAAGAACCTGACAAATCCTGGAGTATCTCATGCATAGAGCATCCGCAATTTATGCAGGAAAATTAAATTTTGAAGTATGTTTCAAGAGTCAGACACCACTCTGGAGTATCCCCAAAGCAACTGCATTGGGTGCATGACACTGATGTACGCTTGTGTGTCAGAAGCCCCTGTGCCTCATAGCCAAAAACATTAAAAAAATAAACAAACAATTGAACATTATTCATCACAGACATGCATGTGAAGTTTTATGTACGTTATGATGTAAATGCACTTGTCGCATGAATCAACCAAACAGAACTTGCATTTACTAGTATTCACCTTTGACGAATCTTCTCAAGCTCCCGTGGATCAGTGACTAAAACTTGGACACCAAATTGCATTTTTGTCTTTTGAAGATTAAAGTCAAGACAGGCTATTTTTGCAGGGCCAACTCTTAGTGGCATGCCTTGTGCTGCACGGCCTGTATTAAGAGCATAGCCTTTCAATAGATAGCTCTCCCTTGCACTTTTTCCATGAGCTTTGAGTATATTAATTCCCTGAATAGCACAACGCCTCGTAACTTACTCGCAGGAAATAACAAGTGAATATGTTCAGATCAGAACAGAAGCTAATGAATAAATGAAACTTCCATGTTCTATAACGTCCACAGTATTATGAGACAGCAGTGTAAATGGTAACAAGTTAACCACCTTTCTACTAAATATAGGCATGCAGGCAATGTTTGATAGGAAGGAATAAAGACGAAACTATATGCAAAAACAAACCTTGATTGGATATTTAATTTCACCCCGTGCATTGGTCATCTTTACGGATTGTACAGCTTCAACGACCTAAAAGTGAAATTAAACAGCATACCACACCTTATAAGCAAGGGAAAACCTTTAAGAACAACAGGAATTTAATTATGCTTAGTAAAATCAGTCAAACTGAAAATTGAAGGTACAATTCACAATAAACCAGGGGAATCAGGACTATATAAGCAGGTTATAACAAACAATTGTAGCAATCAAAAAGGATGCAGAAGTTCCGAGTTCAAAGAAGTGAACTTGAATCACAAAAAAAAAAATTAAAAATAAATAAATCTCTTTCTCATGCAGCTTGGAAATCCAGCGGAAGTTTTATGAAAAAAAAGGATTCTTAAGGATTTTCATCACAAAAGGTGTGAAATGAGACCAGTCAAAGCTCAAAAGTCAGATACCATGTATAATGTAAATGGATAAAACCAAAGCAAGTACGAGGGAAACCAACGCTTCTAATTTTTACATTATAAAACCCAAAGCAAGTATTAGAAAGACCAACACTTCTAATTCCTCATTCCATTCCTTTTACTTCAGAAGAAAAATATCTCACAGGTGTGCCAATTTGACATATTTGAGAAAGAAAAACACAAAAAATCAGCCGCAGCACCGAAATTTGAAAAGTAAACTCATGCTTCAGGACTAGTGACCTAGCTTACCAAGTTTGCAAAGAAATCACTGTCACCAGCTATCAACTTTGAGGACATGCTAGTCTTGGCACAGTTTACCAAAGAATCCTTACCAAGCTTTTCAACCTGAAAAAGAAGGGAGAGGAAAATCTGGATTACATTATAATGGAATTGATGAATTTACTGCTTGTACACTCCAACAAGCCCAAACAAATGCTTAGTAGTTCCTCCCAAAAGGCATTACAGCACGTGTTAGTCAAAGGCGTGGCTAGGCTCCAGTCTCATGAAGGCGACAACTATTATGCCTCTACTAATAACCGGCGAGGAGCTTTCGAAAAAGCCAAAGCGCAACGCATGAGAAAGGTGTGCTCGATTTGAGTTGTTCAACGAAGTTACATGTACGTTTATTACACCACTTAATGACTTGACATGAAGTGTTCTACAAGAGATTGGGTAATGATGGATCATACCTAAGAATCCCAAGTTATCGAAATAATACCTTAAGTTTTCTTATGCATCTCTCAGTTACAAAAAAAAATAAAAATTAAACACCACCCTTTTAATTACAAGGGTCTATCTAAATTAAAGATGATTAGGTTTGATATTCTTAGATAGGAATGTCGTAAAAGGTAGGGGCCTCTTGAGACTCTTGACTTGCCTGGGGCGCAAAGTAATCCCCAAGGCGTGGTGTGTAAACCTGAGAAATATGAATCTTATATTTTAAAATTTTTAATTTTAATTGAACAATATCCAAAATATCATGAAAAAAAGGTAATGATATGAAAGAATTACAAAAAAAATATACATAAGATGGAAAAAAAAAACGATGGACAATATAAGTATCAAAATTCTAAGTAAAAATTCAACCTTCTATAGCATATCGTAATTGCTTTGCTTGATAAGCAAAGGTGCAAGTTCAATTCTCGAAGATTATAACAATCGAAGAATAATAATCGCTTGATTTTATGTGATAGAAGTATTAAAAACATGAGTATGAAATGCACTTTTAATAGGCAAGTATGGTTAGAAATAATAAATTTTAGGGCAAATATCATTTATCTCCCCCTAAGATTTGGCATAATATCAAAAACCACTCCTTCCTTTTTCATAATATCACTAACCTCCCTTGCTAGTGAGGTCCGTGAGAAATTTGAACATTGAAGCCCCCGTTTTGTGCAAAAAATAGATCCACTTCTCTTCTTCTTCCTCTCTTCCGATTCGTCTTTTTTCATTCTTAAATGCTATGTTTTTTGTTCTACATCACTATTTTTGCACAAAAACAAAACATCCCCTTTATCCTCTATTTTCAATTTAGTTTTTTGGCATGTTGAATTTACAACATAAATTATATTACTGACTTATTCTCACTTAACTATTTGATTTTAACGTCTGTTAAGTGATTGCTTTTGTTTTCAGAGTTTAGTTATCAATTGTTTCTTTTACTTTTGTTCGAGAATCGGAGTTCGATTAGAAATCCAATATTGCATGAGATGAGACTAGTTCAAAGTGTTTTTTAATTATTAAACATGCAATACACATTTTATTATAGTGATATTTGTACATGACAATAGAAGAGCACATATTTAAAATGTGTGCCTCACTTCAAAGAAGCTCGCGCCTCGCCTTGGGCCTCGCGGGTCAGTGCGCCTCGCGCCTTAAATAACAATGTTTATAATTGTATTTACTTCAAACTTTTTTCCATATCTATTATTTTTTCAAATCTATTGTTTTTTACATAATTTGATTGAGCATTAATGTACACCATGTTGTGTCGAATTCAACAAATCCAAAATTTTGCAACAAAATGCATACTAATGTTGCTTCAAGTTCTATTTCCATATGAGTAAGATTGAATGTAACACATCGTTTTTATGAATCCCAATGTTAATCATGCATAAATAGTTGATAATGATGAATGTAACATAGCAGTTGAATGTTATATTAAACAAGGCACGGTAGTTAATTTTTTTTAAATGACAATGAGAATAGTTAAATTTTTTAAATGAAAATGAATAATAGTTTGAATTTTGAATTCAAATTGAAATATGTGAAAAATCTAACAAAATAACAATTAAATATATGAGGAATAGTATAACTTGTACTTAAAAATAGAAATATTCTAATACATAGCAAATACCAAAATTTTAGGAGCATAAGTGGAAACAATGATCTGAATTCAACTTGATATGAAAATATCTCATCAAATATGTAACCCAGAATTATAGTGGGTATTTTCATTAGTGAAATTGGGCCTAATTCCAAAATGAGATTAAATGGTTAATTTTTCATCTTCCATATCTAGCAAAAATGATGTGGGATAATAAGATAAATCAGTGTTTCTAGTAGGCCCAAACGGTTATGTTGCCTAAAAGAAAAGAGAAGTTTTTATTAGATAACAAATGTTGAAGAAAATGAATGATAAATACATCAAACTTGTAAAGAAAGAAAAAAAAAAAGATGAAACAACAAAACAAAAAAGAGAGGATTTACTTTTTCTTTGAGATACGTATTTTTTTTTTCTTTTTGAAAAAAGATGTAAGATAAATATATAAAACTTATGAGAACAAAGAGATATTCTTTTTTTTAAATAAAAATTTTAAGATAAATCCATAACAATTGTAAGAAAAAGAGAAAAGAATAAAAAAAAGAGGAGAGTTTTTTTTTTTTTTTTAGAGATATTAGAGTTAGAAAAAAAAAAGGTGTTCTTTTCATTTCTTCTTGAGATATTAATTTTTTAAAAGAATGAAAGATAGATACATCAAAAATTGTAAGAAGAAAAAAACGAATATAAGTAGAGAGAGAGGGAAAAAAAAAAGGAATTTTATTTTTGAGGTAGTAATTGTTTGAAAAACAAAATTATAATATAAATACAAGAAATTGTGAGAAAAAAGACAAAGAAAAAAGAGAGTTTTCTTTTAGTAGCAGTTCTTTAAAAAAGAAAAAAAAATGTAAGAAAAAGGAAAAAATTAGGAGGATAAAAAAGGGGATTTTTTTTTTTTTTTGGGGGGGGGGTAGAATAGAAGATAAATACATAAAAATATAAGGAAAAAAACAATAAAAGAAGAAATAGAAAAAGATGAGTTTCTTCCTTTCAAGATAGCAAGGGTGGTTTGTGATTTGTGATATTATAGCAAACCTCAAGGGAGGTTAACAATATTTGCCTTGAATTTCATTTCAAATTACTTAACGAGTTTTTTTTCCAAAAGCGAAAAAAATAAAGAATGGGCTGTTGCACAATGGGCAAGCCCTAGCCTCTTCAGTGTCGTATCTTTTTACCCTCTTGGGCGCACCCCTAACCTGCTATGCACCACCACCATCACCACAAGCCTTGGGGCATTCTTCCAAAGTCTAGCCCCAAAGCTAGGTTAAGCCTTTTACAACACTAAACGGGACAAATTCCTTTGCCTTCTCTTTTGGGATTTTGAATGTTGTCCTTGTGAAATATATGGATGATTACTTTTTCGGACTTTAGATTATTGAGAATATTACAAATGATAAATGAACTTGATTAAAAATTTTTTATTTGATTTACTAAATATATCTTCTCATACGACTCTTTAATAAGTTGTCGTGATCCATGGTATCTGGTCTAAATTACATAATAGTCACATCATTAAGAATATAAAATGATATTAATATCTGCACGAAATAGCATACGGTTACAAGGCATGGGCTCATAAACATATTACCCTCCACATATAGTATAGGTTATATATTTCATTGCAAGGTTGTTTAAATTTGCGGAAGCATGATATCAGGCTCTACATATCAACAAGCAAGCCATTTTCGAAAACTCCAGCAAGAAACTTAAATAGGAAAATAAAAGATTGAATAAATAGGCGGTTTACCTTCACAGCCAATTTCTCATCTACATATTTGCATGCTTCCCTCATAGCAAGCTGCAATAGTGGGGGAAAGTAGAAGATATATTTGAAAAATGTTCCTTACAAGTTAGCAAAATATATATTCAAGATCGTATACTCACTCTGTATCCACTGATAATAGATGTCGGGTGAATCTTGTTTTTAACCAAATCATTAGCTCTCTGCAGAAAACAATGCCAAATTATGAAGTATAACACATTTTCTGGATTCCCAACTAATTTCCAGGCATTTTAAATCCAAAACCATTCCAATGACCGTCAAAAAGACAAAGTATTCCCAGGATGTTCAAGGAAGAAAGAGTTAAATAAAAAAGACGGAAAATAATATTTCATAAAACCAACAATAGCGCTGCCATTACCTTCAACAACTCTGCAGCTATAATGACCACAGAAGTGGTCCCATCGCCAACTTCACGGTCTTGAAGCTCAGCCAACTCAACAAGGACCTACACACATTAAAATGGTAGAAAATATGTTATCAAAATCCTTAATGAAGTGAAAAAGAATTGAGCAAAATAAGGCTTCCTTATTCTACCTTCGCAGCTGGATGCTCAACTTCTAACATCTTGAGTATCGTAGCACCATCGTTAGTAATTGTTACATCACCAATATCATCAACTAGCATCTGAAAGGTATAATTGCCAAAGAATCTGAGAACATATAAAAATAGCTAGCGAAATATTTGGAAATTTCAGGCACCAACTACATATATAATATAAACTACCAAGTGAAGATAAAAAATTGTATGTAACAACCAAAAGAAATATAGCAATATTCGGTTTTTACAAGCAAACAACTTATTAGATTGGATGAATTGAAAAACAAACACAAAAAAATATTTCAGGATGGACCCAAAGTCACCGTAAAAGCTGATGCCCTAGCTATTTATTTTATAAGAACATCAACAATGACATACATGTAGGACTCTATCCCAATCATTAAATATTGTGAAGAACATGGAGAACCGCAATCTGGTTATATTCAACATATGGGAAGGTTCACCTTCTTTAACAATGTGTCAATCACATAATTGTAGGACTCTATCCCAGCACAAAATCACGTAAAGTACATGGAGAACCAGATTGTTATGTCTGTATATAGGAGGTTTCTCTTTTCCAGGTAACCTTGGACAGGCTAACCATTGAAATACCAACTTATTCATCCTTTACATGGAGAACCAGATTGTTATGTCTGTATATAGGAGGTTTCTCTTTCCAGGTAACCTTGGACAGGCTAACCATTGAAATACCAACTTATTCATCCTTTCTAGTCTGATCATCATTTAATCGAGCTTTCAATCCCAAGAATCAGTGAAACCTCAAGCTTACTGGAATATCATTATGGTAGTAAGTACATTATAGTAGCTGTACGAGTACATCATACAAGATGGCCCCAGAATCAAATCAACTTTAATGGAGCACCTTGATAAGTTTCCTTCGGATCCTTCCACTAAGTGGTAGTGCTGGAACAATTATTGTCAGTTTATTTTTCTTTTTCCCTTCCAACGAAGTAAGGAAACTTGGCTCATTTCCTCTTTAGTTACACCATCACTCATTTAAACTGAAACCACTCCCCACACTTCTTTCCGTATTGCATCCAAGACCATTACAAACATCACCCAATATTATCCCCATGGACCCCATCAAGTGAGGGTTCTAGGGGATAGATTGGAAAAAGACCTAACCTTGGGAATTAATTGCACAATGTGACAGCACTCAAAATACAAACCCCATCAAGTTTATGTTTTTGTTGAACTATGAGCAAGGATAATTGGAGAGTTTTAAAATATTGTGGTAATGAGGAATGCTATAATTTAAAGGTTTAGTGAGATTGGCCTCTCTCAAGTGGTTCGTGGTCTTTATGATTTCTTACAGTTAGTGTGTCCTTTATCTACTATATAACAAGGCTTCAGATATTTTTACAGCTTTTCACTCGACAATTTTATATATTTATTGTTGTTTTTATGAGAGAACAATATTATAATCTAGGTGGTGAATCACAGAGGTAGATCGAATCACCATGACCCTGTTTCTGCCAAAAAAAATTGATGGAGAAAAGGAAGGTGAGTTGGTGGGGCGGTTTTTTCATGCAGTAAAAACTGTTCTGAAAATCCGGCAGGTGGTGGTGTTGTTTTGGTTGCATATTGTACTCGGCAGATTTGATTGCGGTTTGAACCCAACCTGAAACTAAACAGTTGCCATCCTACCACAAGCAAACAGTTGTAAGTTTTAACTGATACTGCCTCAGCGCCCAACCCTTATACCAACCACACCATGCCCACCTGATATGCTACCGATTTCTATTTGGGTGCTGACTTGCAGGATTTTGATATTATTGAGAAATTAAAAAATGTGTCTTTATGCAGCTAGAATTCGTCCCTAAATATTTGTATTGCATTAATATCAAGTATCATAGTCAACTATATATTTTATTTTACTCCTTTGATTCTTTAAATAAAAAATTCTGCATTTATGTAATTATGATTTGTTTTCCATAGTGTGTAGATGAGAGTATGGAACCATAAGAAGCAAATATTAAGCCTCACATTGTCCCTTTTAAGTGACAATTGCCGCACTACATCATGCTTTATCCACATATTAGTGGATAAATTGTTTAGAGCTCACACAATGATCAATACAGTGAGATTTCAACAGTCGAATATGCATGCAGCCCCAGGACTTAATCTATGTTGACCTCTGGGAGGATAGTCTCTTGGGATGGCTTATGCATTTGGACAGAGTACTAAAAAGTGAAAAATAGATCCAATCCTTGAGCATGGAAAAAATCTTGACCTTCCTATTAAGTACATCCAAATACATCCAAAAAAAAAAGAGTTACTTTATATTTAACTAAGCATATCCCAACATTAAGTAACTAAACAAAGGTCATGTTGAACCAATAAAGAACGGTATTCATTACAATGATAAATAGCTGTGATTTCTGAGAGAGAAAAGAAGAATACCTTGTCGAGTCCGACAGGGCCAAGCGATGACTTCACAATATTTGCAACTGCTTGACATGCCACAACTGAACCCCACACAAATACATCGGCACGTTAGCGTAAACCATTCCATATCAACATTAACACTCATACACAACTATATGTACCAATAGAGAGATAGAGAGACGATTACCGTTCTGAGTGCGGACGTCCTGACCAGATTGGCGTTCGCCCATAATATCAGGAGCTTGGGCAGAAATCGCCATGTCCAAGTTGAATCGAAGAGAGAACTTGACAAATGTTAAAATAATCAGTGAAGTAAAACCCTAGTGTAGACTAGATCCGAGGCAATGAGAAAGACAAAATGCTCAAGAGAGTACTCGTTTGGGTGTAGAAACTAGAGTGAGGGCTTCGGTTGTCTGGATTGTTCAGGCGGAAGCGAAGAAGAGGGTTTGCTACTTTCGAAAATGCAGCGAGGGCTCGCGTTTCTACGATGTCGTGTTTCCTTGTGGATTGTGGGGTTGAGTGGGCTGGTTACTTTTTCGAAACGTTGGTTGGGCTAGGTTAAAGGCCCGCAGGTAACGCATAACTCAAGAGTTAGGAGGTATCGGTTTTTTTTTTATTATTATTATTTCCGAGAGTACTATATAAAGAAAATCTTGAATAATCTGGGCCGATATAAAAAAATGTGCTCTTAAGATTGTCCAAAAAAATAATTAGTCTAGATGCATCGAACACACCTTACCATATAACCAAACAAAAAAAAGGTCCACGAGCACGAAAGTGTTGCTATCATGGTTTGAAATTACCATTAGCTAATGATTAAAAGTACAGGAGATTCTGTGTTATTATGGATTAATATTTGAAAGTCAGAAATTTTCATTGAGTATTACAGTGTTTGATCCTTTGGCAAAATAGGCAGAGCTTTAGATCATCCCATAAAGATGAAGCATAACTACGTCAGGATTTGTATTAGGGTCAATCGTGAGAAATCGGAGGTCTTGGACAAAATTTAAAAACAGAGCTTTTAATATTTAAATATATTTTTTTTAAATACTCATAGTTCCTTTATAAAATTAAAATGTTCAAAAGAAAAGATAGTTGATATAGTGATTGAACCAAGATTGAAATTTTTTTTATTTAACATGATAATACTAAAAGTTGAAATAAATAAAATATCAGATCACTTTGAAGGAGATCAAAATTTTTGGGGGCCTTAGGTTACTGCCTTGGTGGCCTAGCCCCAGGGTCGGCCCTATCATGCATACAAATAATTTAAGTAAACCATTGATCCCCAAGTTTAAAATGAATGGAATTATTAACATTATTGAGTACGATAATATCCAGGCCTTCTATTATATTATATGTTAGGGGAGAGTAGGTGTCACGTCCTAAACCTTCGTCTACTTGGAAACTCGGTGCACAAGAAAAAACACCGAAAAGACTTAGAACACTAAATTGTCGATAAGCAAAAATCTTCAATGAGTTGAATTGTAGAACTCCAAATCCAATAAATTCAGTTGCACATCTCTAAAATCCTTGTATATACTAGAACATTCAATAACAAAATCCATTTCAATGACAAATAATAGTAACATTTTCACTAAATATAAGTTTTCACTCCAATTCTGACAGTGCCATATCGATAAATCAGTAAAAACAACATAATTCACAACTGGTAAGTAATCAACAACCTTACTAGGTGGAATGCTCAAAATAATAGATAATGATAATAAGTAACTAAGTATTTTTCTAATCAAAATCAATGTTTCTTATGACTGAAGATAAGTTATTCAAATATAGATACTGATGATAAAATAAGTGATACAGTCAATATAAATTTATAATTTATATATTTTCAAAAAAGTAAAAATACAACAATTAGATTGTAGCCACAATATTCCATGTGGCGGGCCCAATAATTTAAAAGTCACAATATCCCCTAACGGGTCTAATAATTCGAAAGTCACAATATTCCCTATGACATGGCTGATAATTCACAAGTCTAATTCAGAACATGTGTCAATGTCAATCCTACTAGTAGGTCTGAAATGTAGTAGTGTCAATGTTTAATCCCCAAGGACATGGTTAACATCGTAGTGACGCACCCCATTTTTCAAAAAATAAAAGATATAAAATAATAAAGCTTAAAAGAGAAAGGTGTTTTGAAAGCTGATTTTTTCAAAAAGTACTTAAGCTATTTAGAAACAAGGAGTAACCACCTAACATTAGGTTTAAATGATGTGCTAGGTCACCGAGTTTTTTTAGAAAAAAACAATTTAAAAGGCCTAAGTAAAATTGAGTCAAAAAACATGGTCAAACCAAATATTCATTTAAGGAGTTAAGGGGTTGGTTACGCTTGCAAAAAGTGTTAGGTATCCCAACACACCCATCCAAAAATAGTATCTTGTGTCCAATTGAGTCTAATTAATTTAAGTCCAAATATTTTATTTTATTTTTAAAAATCCTTTTTCTTCTTATAAAACTCTTTTTGGTATTTTCTAAATTTAGATGAGACAATTTTTTTATATTTTGGAATGTTCCCCGGTATAACCTCTTATTAAATATTAAAGACTTCGAGAAGGGTGGTCCCCGAGGGGTAGTTTTATATATGTTTCCGATGAATTTCTCTAATTTAAATGGTCAAACTAAAACAAGTGAATTACAAAAGTATAAAAGTATGAATGCGAATGAAAAAAACATGATGATATTAAACTAGCGGGATATGAATTTATTTTTATTTATGCAAGAGTGTATTCATTTTTGTAGTGTAATGACCTAAAGCTATAACAACAACGTGTATGATTTTTATGCAAAATAATCTTAATTTAAGTGTGCCAATGCAAATGATATGAATACAGGAATATATCAGAGAACTAAATGAATTAACATGACTATATATGGCAAAGATTTAATGTCTAATATGTATAAGTGGCTTATATGAAAAGTGTGAGAGGTGTACGTGTCGTACACTAAACAATGAAAAGTGGTATGAATTATGGAATTTAGAATAACCTATATGTAACGTGATGAAACATGAGAAGTATAGGTTGTAAAAGTTTCCTAGGCATATCATCTAAATTATACAAAAGGCAATATGCAAGATGTTATGAGATATTACGTTACTTACTACGTGGATGTAAGGAATGTTTACTTTCTTAATTTGCCTAACTAATTCAAAGAAATCCTAATTTGAAATTCTCTCAAATCTTATGGAGATGAGAATCTAGAAAAAATAGTAAAAACAAGTTTGTTGGAATTAACTCTTCCAAGACTTAGACGAAATCTCACAAAGAGGTTTACCAAGGGAAGAGATTTTCTAAAACCGATCGTTTCCAAATTCCACTCTACTTGGGGAATTGAATCGACGGTGTGGAAAACTCTTCCTCAATTTATTTAATCGTTCAATTCAACCTAAGACTTGTAGGGATTTATTCTTACAAAACGAAGTCTTTTATTGTATTTTTTTTTTTTTTGAATAAACGATGACGACAAATTAAAAAAAAAAAGTAAAAAATAAAACAATAAATATCATCATCTAACGCTCGAAGGTTAAACTTAAGAAGGAAGAATCTCGACCCAGCATTTCATCAAATACTCAAACGATTTTTATTTATTTTTGGTTTTTCTTTTATGAATAACAACTTAATAATAATAATAATAATAATAATAAATAAATAAATAAATAAATAAGAGAAAAGAAATATCCTCGTTTAACGCTTGAAGGTTAGGCTTGAGAACGGAGAACCTCGTTTCTGCGTTTTCATCGAGTCATTAGATGATTACAATAGAACTAAATTTGTAGGAATTTAAATTGCAATAACAAGAAAATCATGAATAAAAAAAATACCTGCTCTGGCCAAGATCCCCGATGCACAAGTTTTTTTCTCTCTTACAGACGGCTTCCCGAATAGGCTTTCATTGGGAATCACTCTCTAAGAAGGTTTCTCTTTGAATTTTTGAATTTCCTTGAAGAATTTCTCTCTATTCAACCCCCTAAGGGTTTTCTCTCGAAGACTCGCTTCCTACGAGGATTTCTCCCTAGATCTCTAAGTTTTCGGAATGGTTTTTCTCTATGTTTTTGTGTATCTAAACTATGAGAAGGAGTGTCATATTTATAGGGAATGATAGAGAGTGAAAAATCCTAGAAATCCTAGTTCAAATTCGACGAGAAAAAGGAAATAAAATCCAAAAGGAAAGGAAAAAATAAACAAATGGAAAAAAAGAAACCTAGTCTCATTTCGGTAAGAAAATATAATATTTCTTTTTCTTTTTCTTTTATTTATTTTCTTTTTTATATGTTTTTTTTTTCCTTTTTTTTTTTTTTTTCATTTTTCCTATTTTCCATTTTCTTTCTCTTTTTTTCTATTTTTCCAAAAATAAAATAAAATAAAAATTTTTGCAAGAACGGTCAAAATGCCATGTCTACACATAGTCAAATTAAAAGTCAATATTCTTTAAATTTATCTAAACAATAATTTTTTCTCAGTCAATATTCTAGGCAAGTATCAAAGATGTACCAAATAATAGTTCCTTCAAACTAGACAATATGATAGTCAATATTTCAAACATACATCCAAATAATACTTCTTTCAAAATAGTCAATACTATAATCAATATTCAAAACATGTATCCAACAAATAGTTCTTTCTAAATAATCAATATTCCAAACCAGTATCAAAGAAATAGTAACATGTTGTTCTGATTTTTCCAAGCATGCACACACACAAGCAAGCAAGCGCGCACACATAGGTGCGCGCGCACATATATATGAGTATATCCTAAATAACTTTAATCGATAAAATCAATTAATCATTTGTCTTTTTTGAATGACTAAAAATTTAGAAATACTATTCCAATGATTTTTAAAATTACTAGAAAGACGGAATATTACTTACAAAGAATATTTTTATATTTTTTTCAAATAACTAGAAAAGTAATCAATTACTTACATATAATGTATAACTTTTTAAATAACTAGAAATGTACTCGATTACTTACGAATAATATTTCTATAATGTTTTTGTTGGCCCACAAATCTACCCAAAAGAAGGTGAATTGAATAATTAGAAAAAAATAAATAAATAATTTACAAATTAAACAGATCACCAATTTTTTTAAACCGGTTGTTATCTTGAGTTTAAGCGGAAACTTGTTTATCTAAGTGCACAGTCAAATAATCAAGGATAGAGAAATTGAACACACTGATTTATTCTGTTTCGACAAGCTATCATTGCCTATGTTCAGTCCCATGAGCTCCCACAGAAATTTCATAAATCACTAACCTTAATTCATTTCTCAAGTAGGAATCAAACTCTTACAATCATTTTCACAGTTTCAGAACTAATCTAATTCTTTTCCCAGGCTTAGAATCAAACATTTACAATTTTCTTTTTTTTAAGCGTAGGAAGAACCTAATTATTTTGCAGACTCAGAATGAGAGCTTACTATCTTTTTACTAGGCTGAAGACTAACATAATTATTTTACAGGCTGAAAATCAAACCTACCTTTTGAACTGGCTAAAGGCTAACTCTGATTAAACACCGACCCAATATGTCTAATCATCTCACACTCACAAGAAAATAAAAAATAAAAAAATAATAATAACAACCATTAAAACTATAAGTCACTATCAAACTTAACTTCATAGCAAGAAAAATATCATATAACCTAAATTTGTCGACAATTCTTAATGTTCCTATTTTACACACCGACACACTCGCAATACCCAAGTAAAACCTAATCCCTTCGCTCTGATACTATCTTTGTCATGCCCCAGGCCCCAATCTACCCGAAAATTTAGCACGCAAGAAGAACTACCAAAAAGACATAGAACACTAAATTCTCAATAAACAAAAATACCTAATAAGTTGAAGTTTCACTAATCTCCAATAAATTCAATTGTACATCTTTAAAATCTATATATATTCTAGAACGTTCAATAATAAAATTCATTTCAATGACATATAACAAACGCAATCTCACTAACTATAAGTTTTTATTCCAATCCCGACATTGCTATGATTAATTGTGAAAAAAACATAATCCACTTTGGGTGGCTCTTAGCTGGTAAGTAATCAACAACCTAACTAGATGGAATAAACATGCTCAAAATAATAGATATTGATCATAGGTAAATAAATATTTTTCTAATGGAAGTCAATGTTTCTTATGATTGAAGATAAGTTATTCAAATATTGATATTGATGATTGAACTAAGTGATTCAATCAACATAAATTTTTAATTTTTATATTTTCAGAAAAATAAGAATACAAAATTAGAATGACTATGGGCACAATATTCTAAGTGGTGGGATCGATAACTTAGAAGTTATAATATTCCTTGTGACAGGACCGATAATTCAGAAATCTAATTCAGAACACGTGTTAATGCCAATCCTACCAGTGTGTCCATAATTTAAGACAGTCAATATTTACCCCCAGGGACAAGGTTCAGATCATAGTTAGACTAAAAGTCAATAATCTTAAGATTTGTCTAAAAAACAATTCTTTCTTATCCAATATTCCAAAACATCTATGAAAAGACATACCCGGACAATAATTCCTTCAAAATAGTAAATATTTCAAACATGTATCAAAACAATATTTCTTTCAAAATAGTCAATACTATAGTCAATATTCCAAATGTACCCAACAAATAGTTCTTTCAAAATGGTCAATAATTAATATTCTAAACGTGTATAAAATAATAGTAACATGTCAATCTAATTTTTTCAAGCATATGTGCGTGCGTGCGCGCGTACGTGCGTGCGCACGTGTATATGTACATGAGTATATCACAAATGACTTTAATCAACAATGCCAATTAAGCATTTGTCTTTATCAAATGAATAAAAAATTCACAAATACTATTTCAATAATTTTTAGAATGACTAAAAAGATGGAATACTTCTTACAAATAATATTTTAATAGTTTCTACTATTTGAAAGATTGTAAATACTTACATATTATATTTTTATAGTAGTTTCTAATAATTGAAAAAATTGTAAATAATTAAACTACATTTTTGTAGTGTTTTTTAAATAAGTAGAAAAGTAATCAATTACTTACAAATAATATTTCTATAACTTTTAAAATAACTACAAAAGTAGTTAATTATATTTAAATAATATTCTATAATTTTACAAATAACTAGAAATACAATTAATTAGTTACGTACCAATAATGTTTTTATAACTTTCCAAATACTAGAAAAGTAGTCAATTGCATTCAAATACCATTTTACACTTTTTCAAATAACTAGAAATGTATTCAATTAAATAACCAATAATATTTTTTATAACTTTTCAAATAATAAAAATATAATTAATTACTGAACACAGTATTTATATAATTTTTCAAATAATTAGAAAGGTAGTCAATTATTTACAAATAATATTTCTAGAACTTTTTTATTAATTAAAAAAATATAGTCACTTACTTACAAATAATATTTCTATAACCCTTCAAAAAAAAAAAGAAAAAAGAAAAATAGTCAACTTCATTCTAATAACATTTTATAAATTTTCAAATTGTTGGCAAGGTAATTAATTACTAACGAATAATATTTTTATATTATTTCAAATACTATGAAGATAATTAATTGATTAATAATAATATTTTTGTAACTTTTTAAATAATTTGAAAGATAATCAATTATTAGCAAATATTATTTTTAAAACTTACAAATAACTATAAAGATAATCAATTATTTAAAAATAATAATAATATTTATAACCTTTTAAATACTATGTTGGCCTGCACGACTACCCAAGAAGGGGGAGGAGTGAATTGAGTAATGATAAAATTTTAAATAATTAATTTATCAAATACACAAATTACCAATTTTTCTAACTAGTTATTATCTTGTGTTGCAGCGAAAACATATTTAACTAATTATACAATCAAACAACCAAAAATAAATAAACAACGCACAATGATTTATCTTTATTCGATAAGCTACTCTTACCTATGTCCAGTCCTTGGAGCTTTACAGGGCTTTCGCAATCCACTAATACTTAATTAATTTTCCAAGTGGGAACCAAACATTTACAATCATTTTCACAGGTTTAGGACTAGTTAACCTAATTCTTGTCACCAGCTTAGAATCAAATATTTACAATTTTCTTTTCCACAGGCTAAGAAATAACTCTTATTTTTTTTACTAGGCTAAAGACTAATCTAATTCTGTTACAGGCAGAATCAAATCTAATCATTTTCAAAGGCTAAAAATCAAACCTAACTACCCTAATTAGACACCATCTCAAATATATTTAATTCACTCACACTCACACTCACAAATACAAAAAAACACAAGTTTCTTCTCACAAGAGCTTGTACCACCTCAATATAATGTATGCTCAATTAATGTCTCGAAATTACACGATATAGCTGTGTGAGATAATAAATCTGATTTAACTCAATTAAAGCACACAATAATATATATCAGATTTCACAGGCAAAAATCGTTTCTTAAAATATGCAAGTTATTCAAACAAGAAACAGATTTTTCAATCACAAATATTCCACGTTTCAATAAAGATATACCAATTAAATCATATAAGTTAAGCATATAAATTAACTTGGAAAGTTCTTATTGGGATTTCTTGAAAGCAATTAAGATAGATCAAAATAGCACAAAACCGGAAACGAAAACTTTTTTATGCTTTGATCATGCACTCTTTCAGAATTTTTTTTTTTTTTTTTTTAAATTATTTCAACAGAATCACTCTCTTTAAAACAAAGACTGATTTAAACTCTTTTTTCTTGATTGTTTAAAGTTAAAAACGCAGGTCTTATTATATAAATTTGAAATTATGCCTATCACGGTTATTTTTCAAAACATAAGACCATTTATGACGTTATAAGACCCAATATAATATACTCTTTCAAAATGGATACATTTCATTTAAAAATACTCTTTGAAAAGCTCAATTGGGTCTCCAAAACTTATTTGATTCAAATCCTTAAATATAGAAAGTAGTTTTATCCACTCAACTTATAGAATTAGTTAATATAATGATCGACTAATAGGATCTTCAAAATATGTGATGTAAATTTGAAATATACTCACATTCTCTTTGAATTGATTTTTCAACGTTCAAAATCATAGGATTTGGGTTCTCAAAAATTGAAACATTTAAAGTTGATTGGATCTTACGCTGTCGGTCAACCGGCCTTCTGCAACGGTCCTAATTATGATCTTTTACGACCTACGTCGATCGACTAGACCTTTCATCGGTTGACCATTCTAGCCAGTAGTTCCCCTTCCATATTTTCTTTCAAGCTACTATTCTTGTTAGTTGACCGACCCTTTTCGTCAGTCAACCAAATTGACTAGAACCTTCCCATTTCAGATGTTAAAAACATTTTGTCAAATTCACCACTTTGTGAAAAACATTTTTATGATTTAACACTTTATTAAAATCATTTATGATCTTAAATTTATCATTTCTTACCATGAAACGTATAAGAATACTCAATTTTAAGTGCCGTGTGTGATCATATTCGGGTTGCATTAAGAGTATAAAAGTATTGAATTGTTTTACTTAGAATTACAAAAAAATCTTTCTTTTGCTTCAAAAATTCTTCAACGTCTTCGCTTGCAACCATCCTGAATCTTTTATAAAACATGATTTTTGTAAATATTCAACGATTATTATCTTTTACGAGTCAATCTTTTTCTCATTTGTTCAAATGAAACTCTAATATGAAATCACTCAATAAACACATTAATTCCACAAAAATATCAACGTTCAATTATCCATCAAAACATTTGGGGACAACAATCTCCCTTATTTTTTATGATGACAATTAACTTTGATATTTTCTCAACAAAATATATAGCCAAGATCTCCATGAACATGAGGATGTTTTTTTTTTTTTTTTTTTTTAACTTATTTAAAACCATATTGAGAAAAATATTTTTCAGAAATATGCAATATAGCTCATAAATCACTATTGCTCCCCCTTTATAATTATCTTCATGAATTCATGCAAGGAGAACCTAAAAACATCATATCTTCTTCCTATTTGTCATCACAAAAGTGGGGACCAAAAATCAAAACATTTAATCTAGGCACACATTATTATGCCTAGTCATTTTCAAAACTCCGAATAAGTTTCAAAAAATTATCTTTAAAGCACCAATACTCCCCCCTATAAGAATATAATTTTTTATCACAAATTTTTTCAAACGATTTTCAAAAATTGATTTTCAGCAAAAGATTTTGTGAATTTTTTTTAAAAGATTTCTTTTGAATATAATCTCAACAAAATATTAGAATGTCAAATTCAGAGATCTCTTTTATATAGATAAAAACTTAGTACTCAAAACATCTTAATAGTGCATAGAATAATATAATTTCAAATAACTCAATATATTTTATGATACTAATTGTCAACACCCTTTAGGATAGAATCAAAATCATATAATCGTTAACGCACTAGGATATGAAACATATCTCAATGATAACATATATTATTTATGTAACAATTGACATAAATCTAATACACATTTTAAACATGGATAATTTCATATTAAATGTGTTATCTCATAAAATTCCAGATTCCTTCCAGGAGACATTAAACTTATGCGAAGTTCATATTATTATGCATATAGTTAGACACTAATGCCTATAAAGATATCTACGTGCAAAAGTATCAACTATTTAAAAAAAATCTATCTTAAAGCGTAAATTGATATGCCATGTGTAACGGCCCAGTTTCCCAAGGCTGCCACGCGGTTTCTCCCCTTGGAGAATTAACACTAAAATTGAATGACCAACATTTTTTTTTAATTAAAAGTCTGAAAATTTTTACAATGCGACTTCGATAATTACATTCAATTTATCAAGTCAATTTTTAACACAGTAAATATTAGATACAATTATTTTAAAATCAAATACTACTATAATTGAAATACAATTATAAATTCAATTATAATTTATTAAATACCCAAATAGTGATACAGTGACTAAAAATAATAATGCATCCGTTTATTATTAATATATCAATGTTTGCATTATTCAAGGTTATTATTACAAATTCAAGATTATTATTAATATCCTATTGTTAATATTATGTTTATTAATAATATTTAATAGTGAATAAATGATATTTATAATATCACAATGTTTGATTTCATTTGTAAGTTCAATTCGATTTCCTGGCTCCAATTCCACGACACTAAATTGACCACGCACTGCCCAAACAAACAGTGACAATTTTTATATTTCTGACAAATTTTACAGTTGCGACGATAATTATAATTATTGAATTATCATGTTAATTTTATAACCGTAAATAATAGATACAACTATTACAAATTTAATAGAAATTCAGATAAAAATTTTGTCGCCGTTTTTTTCTCATCGGTTCTGCAATCAAAACTGTGGGGTTGTAAGTCAACGCTCAGTAGAATTTTAATCCCTCTAATACGTGTATTTAATCAATTTCCAAATAAAATACATAAACATATTTTTCACATAAATTCCACATAATAATCCTAAATATTTCATCAAACCTAACAACTAAAAATTAACGACAATTTTCGCGTGAATCACATAATCAGGAGATAGATTAAATATAACTATTAAAAGAGTTAAAAATTCTACCTGAAATCCGAAGTCGGAATCGCCCCCAAAACACATATAATGTATTTGTGTATGTATATTTATATAGCTCTCAAAAGTCACAGCCTCCAAGACACATATAATATATATATGTGTGTATATATATATAATCGCCCAAAAGCCACAACTCCCAAACTCATATGATATTTCCATGTATATACAAAGGCTAATGATCTAAATAGAGCTATTATTATTATTATTATTATTATTATTATTATTATTATTATTATTATATGTGTCATTTACAAAACACACACACACACATATATATACACATATTATGGTGGATATTGTTTTCTTTTGTGCGAAGGAAACAATATTAACCACTTATTTATTTATCTACTTATTTATTTACACAATATCCCCCTTTAAAATAAATAAAATATTAATTATATCTCAAAACTCTTAAAACTATAATTTAAATAACAATAGTCCCAAAACTTTGAAAAGTCAATTTAAAATTTACATTTAATCCAAAAATTATCAAATATTATTTATACCGTAAATTTAATATACATATATATAAATCAGTGGTTAAATAAATAAATAGATAACTTTATGGAAAAAGTTTACAAGATTATTGGAATTTTAATGTGGATATTGGAAAATAATTTTTTTAAGGGTATATGACATTGACATCTCCTATCATTTTACACTATATCAGATACTTCCCTGTCATTTTGCAAATACCAGAGACCTCCCTTATCTTTTTGTTCAAACACCACTTACCTCCATTTGGACAAAATTGCCCTTAGGTTATTTTTTTTAAAAAAAAATCATTAGCACTCCTATATTTTTAAAATTATATTTTTTACCCTTAACTTTTTAAATAATTATATTTACCTCTCACCACCACCCAACTGCCACCGCCACCGCCCAACTCCCACTACCCACTGCTACCACCACCTCCTATCGCTACCGCCACCCATTACCACCACCACCTCCTATTGCCGCCGCCACCCACCACCCTCCATCACTTCTTACCGCCGCCACCCAATACCACTACCCACCACCGCCACCCAACACTACCTCCCACCGCCATCCACTGCCACCGCCACAGCCCCAACTCCCACTGCCACCTCCCGCCGCCACTTCCCACCACCTCCCGCCACCCACCTCTAACTCCCCCGCCACCACTACCCACCGCCACTACCACCAACCCCCACCACCACCAGAGAAAGAGAGAGAAAATTATTAATGAAAGGGTTTTTTTTTTTTTTAATGAAATGGTTAAAAAAAAAATATTTTAAAATAGGGGTAAGTAGTGGCAGTGGGCGGTAGTGGCTGCGGTAGGAGATGGCGGAAGGTGGTGGGCGGCTACGGTGGGATGTGGTATTGGGTGGGTGGTGGCGGTGGGTGCGGTGGTAGAAGGTGACGATAAATATATATAAATTAAAGGGTTATTTATGTAGTTTAATTTTTTATTATTTAATTATTTTTTAAATAGTCAATGGTAAAATTGGTATTATAATAATAAAATTATTATTTTTTAATCAATAAGGGAGGTAAGTGGTGTTTGAGTAAAAACATATGAGAAGTTTCTGGTATTTACAAAATGACAGGGGAGGTATCTAATATAATACAAAATGACAGGGGAGGTCAATGACATATACCCTTATTTTTAGTCTAACGGGACAGTCCACGAGAAATTTGGGCTATCTATCGGTTAAGATGTTGGTTGTTACGATATGTTGGCTTGAATGTTGGATGGAATTAATAAATGCTGGTTATGGGATATGGCAATGGACTTGAAAAGTCATGCCAAATGAAAAAATTATCGAGATCGTAGACCTGTTAGAATTGAGATAGATCCAATCCAGTGAGACTATCGTAATGTTTTAAAGATATATTATTATTATTATTATTATTATTATTATTATTATTATTATTATTATTATCAGAGTGCACAGTGGAAGGATTTAAAAACATAAGATTCTTTGGCTATTGGTTATCTGTGGTAGGTGTTACTGACCAAAGTGTACCATGTCCATAGGTCGTTGGATATAATGTGGGCCACTACGAATGCGAATGTGTCAATGTGTGGAATGGATTTTGACGATTATGAATTATGGGTGACTTTTGGTTACGGGACCCGACACAGAAAACAGTTGATCTAGAATCGAGTGTGATTAACATGACAGTGGGGTGCGACTCTGAATTATTATTGTTTTGAACCAAATTTTGAGGACAAAATTTATTTAAGGGGGGTAGATTGTAATACTCCAGAAATTTATATTTTTAAAAATATTATTTTATATAAATTTAATATTTTTGGGATTGTTTTGTTAATTTACGATATAAATAATATTTGATAATTTTTGGATTAAATGTAAATTTTAAATTAACGTTTCAAAATTTTGGGACTATTGTGTTATTAAATTATACTTTTAAGAGTTTTGAGATATAATTAATATTTTCTTTTTATTTTAAGGGGTAGATATTGTGTAAATAAATAAATAGATAAATAAATAAGTGGTTAATATTGTTTCCTTCGCACAGAAGGAAACAATATCCACTATAATATGTGTATATATAGGTTTTGTAAATGACACATATGATCATTATTAGCACTTTAATAATAATAATAATAATAATAATAATAATAATAATGATAATGATAATGATGATGATAAGAGCTCTATTTAGATCAATAGCCTTTGTATATACATGGAAATATCATATGAGTTTAGGATCTATAACTTTTGGGCGATTATACACATACACATATATATATACACACACATATATATATTATATGTGTCTTGGAGGCTGTGACTTTTGGGAGCTATATAAATATATACACACATATACATTATATGTATTTTGGTGGTGATTTCGACTTCGAATTTCACATAAATTTTTTAACTATTTTAATAATTGTATTTAATCTCTTTCCTGATTATGTGATTCATGCGAAAGTTGTCGTTAATTTTTAGTTGTTAGTTTTCATGAAATATTAAGAATTATTATATGGAATTTATGTGAAAAACATGTTTATGTGTTTTATTTGGGAATTGATTAAATACACGTATTAGAAGGGTTAAAATTCTACTCAGCGTTGGCTCACAATCCCACAGTTTTGCTTGCAGGTTCGATGAGAATGAAACGACGACGGAAATTTTATCTGAATTTCTATTAAATTTGTAATAATTGTATTTATTATTTACGGTTGTAAAATCAACGCGATAATTCAATAATTATAATTATCGTCGTAACTATAAAATTTGTCAGAAATATAAAAATCATCACTGTTTGTTTGGGAAATGATTAGTCAATTTATTGTCGTGGAATTGGAGCCAGGAAACCAGATTGAACTTACAAATGAAATCAAAAGTTGTGATATTATTAATATTATTTATCCACTATTAAATATTATTAATAAACATAATATTAACAATAGGATATTAATAATAACCTTGAATTTGTAATAATAACTTTGAATAATGCAAACATTGATATATTAATAATAAACAGATGCATTATTTTTTTTAGTCACTATATCACTATTTGGGTATTTAATAAATTATAATTAAATTTATAATTGTATTTCAATTATTTGAATTTAAAATAATTGTATCTAATATTTAATGTGTTAAAAATTAACTCGATAAATTGAATGTAATTATCGATGTCGCATTGTAAAATTTCTCAGACTTTTAATTAAGAAATTTTTTTAGTCATTTGATTTTAGTGTTAATTCTCCAAGGGGAGAAACCGCGTGGCGGCCCTAGGACACCGAGCCGTTGCACCATGTATATTCAGATGATCGTACAGCTGGTATAAAAAATAGATTTAACATGATTTCATAAAGCGATACCAATCATGCAAACTTAAATTCATACAATATGCCCACAAATAAGATCATGTTAAATACTGATTTTATTAAATATTTCTTAATAACATGTGATACGAGAAATATAATAACCATCATATCACTCATTTTTAACCAATAAAATAGTATTAGCTAACAATAGAATTCCATGTAGGCATATAATCATAACATGATGTTCATAAAGATGCGAGTCAATTTCTGTGAATAAGATTTTTCAATGATAATTTCACATCACATAAATTTTGCATATAATCATGCAAGAATAAGATTTATTTACCAATGAGTTGAATAAAGTTTTAACTCTAATCAATATCTCTTTGGATCAATCTCATTCTAATTCTTAACTTGAACTTTGAATGTCAGTATGAATATATGTTTCTCCGTGGATTATCTTATAATTTGAAACTCTTTGAAACATACTTGAAAGCAAATCATTAGTAGAGATCAAGTATATATATATATATTAGTTACTCTCAAAACCATGCATGACCACTCTCCAATTCCATGCAATTTTGATCCTATATATCAATATGTGATATAGATTCTATGAAATGTATGACAATAGAATATCATAATTATATATCGAATCAATTTATTTGATATACTATTTATAGATATATCAATTTGACATAACGGAACAAATTAAATAAAACTAAGATCACCACATATGAAATATGTGGAGCTAAACACCTTTGTTAAATTAGAATTCAATAAATGCATCATATAAAAAGACAGGAGATGATGAATAATTTTACCATTTGAAATACCTCAATATGTTAAACAAATCAAGATATCGTTTCATGTGCATAAAAAATCAGCTTAATTCAACGCATTTGTATAAAAGATATATTACATGAATAAGAGCACGTCATACAAATGGTCTTGTTAATATGCATATGCAATAATGAACAAGTCATGAAACCATACTAGTGAGAACAAAATAATTTAATCAACTTAAATCACATAACATGTTTCATATGATCGAATACATGAACAATACTAGATATAAGCAGATCATATAAAAAATATGTTAATACACTTTAAATAAATGTGATTCTCAAAATCATCATGCAATATTTTTAAGACAACAAACAAATACATCATTTAGTATAGATCTTAGAAACTATCGCCAACTTACCTAATTGACAAGTCGAACATCTTTATCTTTAACAAATTTAATGAATTTAAATTTCAAAGGGTTAGGAGAACCTCTGATGTCCTTAGAGACGACTTTACTTGTTACCTCATTTATACCAATGATTAATTTGGGTGCACAGTTTTTCTTAGCATGTCTGTATTTTCCAAGCCTTTGATCATCGTCATTTGATTCAATGATATTTTTATTTGCATGTGTCGCTTGTGGCTTTTTGGTGACTTCTCATATTGACTTTGGTACATCTTTTATGTTTGTTCTTTTTGTTCCAGTTCTGACAATATGTAACTCTACACAAGATATTTTGGTGGCTTTTGGTTAGTGTTTCCACTTTTTCCATCCCACTTGGGATGGGATCGGATGGGATAAAAATTATGATTCCTGTTGATCCTAAGATTTTGATGGACAATTAAATATTAATATTTTTAGTGGAACTAACAGATTTGTTGAGTGTTTCAGTTTATAAGTTCTATTGAAGATATTATCATGAAGAAGTTGAGCTGAATACTAAATGAATGCTAAAGAGACTAACAAAGACGATGGATATTAAAAGATCGAAGATCTTGAAGAACCTAGGGAAAAATCCCGATTAGGATCACACACGATATAAAATGAATTTACAATTATTTGTGTTTTTTAATAGGATCCTAATTAGCAAACATATTTGCTCTTATGTGAAATTGAAGAAGAAATATTATTTTAAGAAAGATGAGAAATTAAAAATTAGTTTAAGGAGTTCACCGAGAAAAGAAATCGGTTAAAGGGGCAAAAACATCGAAGAAATTGAAATTAAAAATGAATTAAGGAAGAAGCACAACTGATCGGTCGACCTACATAGGAGGTCCGGTCAATCGATGAGAAAGTGAAAGGATTGAGCAGTCTATGAATCGTTCGGTCAACAGATAAGTCGACTTATGCAAATTATCTGAACTCTCTGAATTGTTCAGTCGACAGAGAGGTCGACCTGTCAAATTCTCTGAATCGTCAAGTCGACAAATAAAGGATCATAGGTCGACCTATGGGTGAAGAGTTTTTAGCTTGGGCTACATCCTAAATCGAGAGGTCGACCTACGCCTTTTGGTAGGTTAACCTATGGTTGGGTTTCAAGATTTGTGGAATTTTGGGATTTATTAAAAAAATTAGCCGTTAACTAGCCGTTATTTGTTTACTTGATTGAGAGATCTTAGGGATATGGATATATTGAAGATATAATACTCCTATTTAAATATCCCTATAGATATGGTATATGAAATTAAAGTGTTTCTCAAATTGGTCATTTTAATACTTCCTATCTTATTGATTTGAGTTTAAAATTTTTTTGGGGGACTCAATTGAATGTTTTGAAAGCTATATTTAAGTAAATTATACCTAAAATAAAATATAATGATATATGAGATCTATAGGTGATTTTTAGATACTTATCATTTGAAAACTAACTGTTGGAGGGCTTGTTTCAATTCCCTATATATAGATCCGCGGATTTCACATAATAAAGATATAACATCAAGAACAATCCGTTCCTGAGCTATTCTGAGAGTTATCATTTTGATATTATACTGAGAGATTATCATGAGATTATTCTGTTCTTGAAATTCTTGAGCTAAAGCGCTATTTGAGTGAGCATCACCGATCTAAGCTGTCTTGCAATATTACATGTAATCTATTCGATGTTTTCCTGATGAGATCATTCTAAGCTTCTTCTTTAATTGAGTATTTTATTATTATTACTTGCTTGTTGAATTGATCTTTTTGAGAAATCGTTTTTGAACTTTCAAAGTATAAAAATCTTTTAAAACAATTTTAGTAGTAATTTGATTACGTGCTCAATTTTGTGCTACCCGTATTATTTTTTATAATCAGATTTTTTGTTTCCTTACTTAATTCTATCACTAATAATTATCGGGACATTAATTGAGTTTAAATTGATTTGAGGTGGTAGAAGTTTTGAGTGGGAAGAACTTATCAATTTTATTGTAATTGGTGAGTTGTGTGTCGAATTAGATATTATTGAGAGTGTCTAATCAGGGGTAGCTTTGGGTTTCAATCTCTTCCGGTAAAGAGATTGAGGTTTGATCTTTGCCTAAGTACAAAAAGGTTAGGTTACTCTTTTCCATTGAAAAGAGTTAGGTGTGATTCTTCCTGATTAGGATCAATTGTAAGTTAATTGTAAAGGTTCCATCCTTACCTAGAAAAAAGATACTTGAAGTGATTGTGAGGTTTAATTCTTAGCCTAATGTATGAAAAAATTAGGTTTGATCCTTAGTTTGTGAAAGAATTAGATTAATCTTGAGCCTGTGAAAGAATTAGGTTAGTCTTGAGCCTGAAAATGATAGGATTATTCTTGAGTCTGGGAAAAAGAAAAGGTTATTCCTGAGTCTGGGAAAAGAAAGTTGTAAAGGTTGATTTTGAGCCTGTGAAAATAATCATTGTGTAAAGGTTTGGTTCCTATATGTTTAAAGGAATTTTAGTGATTAGTGGGTGCGACTCTTCGTGGAGCTCGAATGACTGAATTAGCCAAGAATAATTTGGTGAATCAGTATAAATTTCTGGTGTGCTGCTTTATTTACTTTATTTATATTTTGTTGTTTGGTGTGCACCTAGTTGATAATATTTATCCGTTGCTATAAAGATAATAATTAATTTAGGATAAAATTAATTATTTGATTTTTTTAAGTATTATTTGATAATTTTTTATTACTACCCAATTCACTTTTCCTCTTGGGTAGTTTACCGGGCCAACAGTTCATTCTGGGAACAAAATTGCGTTGAGTAGCGACATAATTCTATTTCTTTTTGGGAACAAAATCTCGTTTGGTAATGACCGAATTCTATTTCCTTCTAAGAACAAAATCACTTTTGATGATGATAATATTCTAGAATTGTTTCCTCAACAATTGTTTTATTATTATTACTATTATTTATTTCTTTAAATGTATGATAATAAATATCAAATTACACCAAATTCAAAAAATGAACATTAATTAAAAATAGATATCTAAAAATATTGATACATTGAATATAAACATCGTACATATTTTATAATAGATGTCCAATTTGGAGAAAAGTATATATTCCATCTATATTCTAAAAATTATTTCCACATTTATATTTGTGCATGGTTTTAAAACTAAAAGTATAAAACAATCAATATACAATAAACAAATAAAAAACATAAATAATTTATTTCTCAAATTATACAACAGTATTAAAGACAATCAAATAACCCTACACGACATTGTTAAACTCTTATCCTAGCATATCAATATACTTGATTACAACTAACTTTTAAACATTAATTCAACATAAATAAAATTTAATTAAAATTCATAGGCTAACCCTTCACAACATAGTCAAAAAATGAACTCTGAAACCATTAAATGCCAAATAAGAACACCATCGCCTAAAACAAAAATGAATGCCCTTCTCTTCGTTATCAACATCATGAACCATTGACGTCACATTAGGTACATACCCACCAACAGCTCTCAGTTGAAATCTCACCAAGTTCTAAACTCTCGTGCACCATATACGCGACAAGCAGAGAACCCCAACTATATCATCTAGAACATAATGATACAAATTGGACCAATAACTATATCAATGTTTGATTCCAAAGAGGTCAAGAAGAAAAAAAAATGTAGACCAATAGTAAGACCATTTGATTCATGTGAAAATGCAATATTTTTTGTAACTCGAAGGTTGGTATGAACATCCCTTTAGAATAATAAATAAAAGTTCATACGTAAGAACTAAATCAGACTAAAAATTTAATCAAGGTTTATCACTACGTAACTTGATTCACAATCAACTGAATAGTTATTGAGATCTACACAATATATTTGTGTGAATCGAAATCCAGACCATTAAAACGTATCAATTATAAACAAATTCAATAATAGTCAAAGGCAAAATGACATACATATGCTTTGTTAAGAAACTGCAAAATCAAATTGTTATAATTTTGATTCTTCAAATTCAACACTTTTAATCATAAAAATCATGTAAATAATCGGGTAATAACGGCATATCTGGTCATCCTTCAATTTACAAATTGTTATAATTTTGGTTCCAATTTTGGAGCTCTAATTCCATAAAACAAAAATAAAGCAAATGAATAATTCCAATTTCAATTAGCAGAAGAAAAAATGATAAAAAAATCAGTAGAAAAATGAAGAAAAATCAGTAGAAGAAACGCAAAGCAGATATATATGTTCTTCACTTTCCTCCGCTGATTTTCTTCATTTTTTCTTCATTGAAGCAAATGAAGAAAATGAAGAATTATGATTCCAATCAGCAAAACCCATTTATTGAAACAAATGAAGAATTCTGATTCCAATCAACATAACCCATCAATTGAAAACAACAACGAATCCATGATTTTAGATCTATGATAGAAACTAATGCAAGAAATGCAAGATTTTTTTTTTAAAAATTAGATTTCGTGAACCTTAAATCCTAAATCGATTTCCAAAATTGATTTCATTCACAACCCTAAACCTAAATCGATTTCTTGAACATCATCGACGAAATTGATTCAGTAAAAAGAGAGACAGAGAGAGCGCTTACACGGATCTAATGAACGGGATGCTGATGAACGAAGCGGTGATGGTGATGGCAATGCTAATGAACGAAGAAGGAGCGATGACGATGGTGAGCAACAACACGTCAACGATGGAGAGAATAAAATCTATCTTAAAGAGCAAATTATTTATTTCCAAAACAACATTTGAAAACTCTTTTGTTCCATAATAAATATCTAGATGTAATTTAGATTTTCGAATATTTTTTCTTCTATTTTCAAAAGAATCGATTTTCAAGAATTTGGAAGAAGTTCAATTGATTTCCACCGATGTCACAACCAATAGAAAATTGAAATATGATAGTTGGCAATAAATTGATATAGGAATACAAACAAATGCAAAGTAAAGCACAACAACTAAATGTACTAGTTAACATTGATCTTTTTAATGTTGGTCAAGGTATTTCTTATGAAGCAATTACTTCATCAATGTTTTGTAATCAAGGTAAAGTGTCATTTCTAAATAATGGTATTGGAACTGGGAAGACATTTTTGTATAATACAATCACAACAAAATATCATAACCTTGGTTATGTTGTCATTATTGTAGCATCATCTAGTATTGCGTCATTGTTACTTAAAGGAGGTCAAATTGCACATTCCATATTTTGTATTCTGTTGGATATACTTGATAATTCATTTTGTGGATTCAGTAAACAATCATTGCATGCAGAGCTATTTTGATAAGCAAAACTAATTATTTGGGATGAAATTCCTATGCAACATGAGTATTGTGTCTGGTTGGTGTATCGCACATTATGAGATATTTGTGAATACCTAAACCCATTCAAGGGTATCACTATTGTTCTTGGAGGTGATTTAATTTATACAATTCTTGATTGTTATACCTAAAGGTGTCCGTCAACAAATTGTGGCTGCAAAATTGAGATGGTTATTCATTTGGAAAGATATATATATATGTGTTGACTTTAAAATCAAATATGCACTTAAGTGGCACAAATGTTGATAATGAAGAGTTCTCCAGATACTTACTCAAAATAATATTCAATTTAATCTACATAGTTATTAGTCATTAATAGCTCATTGTACATATTTTTGAAGTACATGATTTGTAAAAAAAAAAAAAAAAAAAAAAAAAAAGATTGGAAGTGATCCGCATGAAATAGTAAAATTCTCCTTAGTCATACACAAGTGTCATAATATGAGAGAATTGTTATTTTCTGTTTATCCATGTCTAGATATGCCTTGTACTGTTACTCTTGCATTTCTAATTGAGCGATCCATTCTTTCTACATAAAATGATGATATAAGTACTATAAATTCAACACCATTAGAGATATTTTCAAGAGAAACTATCACATACCTGGCTGTAGACAAAATGTCAAAAAATGACAGAATTAATTCTCAAATTATGAATCGTTATCCTAATGAGTATCTAAATTCATTAGATCCTTCAGGATTACTACTGTTTAAGTTAGATTTAAAAATAAGTTGTCTAATTATGTTATTGAGAAATATTGCACCGAATAACGGACTTTGTACTGACACTCAAGTGGTGGTTGTTAAGCTGAAAATTTTCAGTTCATTCCTAGAATATCTTTGACGCTATCATCTTCTCAATTTTCTTTTTAAATGACAAGTCGACAATTCTTATTTCGTTCGGCATATATCATGACAATAAATAAATTACAAGGACAATCTATGAAATTTGTTGAAATTGATTTGACTATTCTAGTTTTTAGTCATGATCAATTATATGTTATTTTATCAAGATGTACATCATTTGATCGATTAAGTGTACTTCTCCATGACGATGAAATTATCATTAATATTGGTATAATGATTCAATTAATAATTTATTTTGTTGTTTGATTATAAAAAAAAAATTATCATTAATATTTTATTATCCTCGTTAATTATTGTAGGAATTGGGTGAAAAAGTTCAACATTGATGAGGAAAGTATTATGGGGTAACTGAATTATTGATATTGTTTCATTATCTTTGTTAATTCGTTTTAATTTAATTCAAGTTATTGTTAAAAATTACAATCATTCTATTTGTTTCTCATTCGAAAATAAATTTTTTATAATTAGCACATTAGTTATGATTGTGTCAGTTATTGTCATATCATTACTGGCTATTTATTAATGATGTGTTCATTTCAAATTAAGTTTTTTTTTGTTAGTCTTTGCCTTCAGAGAGACATAATTACTTACCTTGAGCGAGGGGGATAGACAAAGATTGTGAGAAAAGAGAGAGAGAGAAAAAGATTGATATAGGAGAGAGAGGAAGAAAAGAAAGAGAGAGAAGAGACTATTAACTATACCCCAAATTATTAAGAATTGAATTTTAAATAATGTAATCCCCAAAAACTTTTAATTGGAATTTTAAATAACAAATTGGACTAATTTTGTTTAATGTTATGAAATGGAAATCAAAATTATACGAAATGAAAATGAAGAAATTAAGGTGGCGTTTGGTAATCGTTTCTGTTTCCATTCCAGCAGTGGGATGAGAATTTTGTTTTCTTTTTGGGAGTAGAATCGCGTTTGGTAACGATAATTTTTTTTTTTTTGTTTTGGGAAGGGAATTGTGTTTGGTAACCATTTTATCTTAAAATCTTCTTCTTCTTCTTTTTTTTTTTTTTTTTGGCCTGACGGCGGTGCTCCGGCTCCCGCGACGGTGGTGGCCCCCCGCCGGCGGTGACCGGACGGCGGTGGCGCCGGCCGGAAGATAATGGCGCTGTCGCCGGCGACGCGCCGGAAGTGGCCGGGAAATTCCCGGCCGGACGGTGGCCGGTGGCGGTGACGGCGACGGACGGTGGCCGGCGACGGCGGCGGGCGGTGGTCGGCAGCGGCGGGCGGTGATTGGCCGGTAGGTGGATAGTAACCATGTGTTTTGGGAATGGAATGGGAATAATGAGAAACAACTTTTTTTTGTTTCTCATTTCTTAAGAAAAAAGTGGGCACAATTCTCAAATAGGAATGAAATGGAAACAGAAACAAAAATTACCAAACGCTATTCCCAAACAGAATTCCCAAAAATCTGGGAATAGAATGGGAATTTCTAGGATGGGATGGGTTACCAAAGGGGGCCTAAATATATCACACTAGAAATCGGACCTTTCACACCTGCCCAACTTGATTCGATCCTAAAGTGCAATTGATCTTAATTTTTTTACTAACTCTTATTTTTAAATTTTGCTAACATTGTCATTAGGTAGATACATATGGTAGTTTATTCATTAAAAAAGAAAAAAATTAATCTTGAAGTTTTCTTAATTTTTGTTGTAATATATCTCTTGGATTCAGGTCAATTAAATTGGCCAATGATCATACATTTGCTGATGAATATGCCCCCATTTAAAAATTATCCTCAATCTTTCGCGACAGCATCATCAAAAGGCTAATTTCACTTTGCACCCATACTTTATGTGCATTTGGCAACATTATTTCTTAAAGTGCAATTTTATTTTATTTTATTTTTCACATTACTAGAGAGTTGATTTTTGTGTCTAAAATGAGCTTGATAACACAGCTTCCATCACTTCGGCAATAGGAAACAAAAGGCAACCACACTCGACCATTAAAAGTATTAAGAGTACCATGATAAAATTCAGGGTGTTAATTCGGTTGTAATAAGAAGAGGTGTCCACTTTTTTTGTCAATTATGATTTGATTTTTATGGGAAATGTTTCAAGAATTAAATCTTGAATACAACAAGTCGGTGTGAAAAAATGTGTCCTTAAGATCACTCAGAGAAGTGATTACTCGAGATGCGTATAAGTTGATCTAGACACGTTAACGTAAATCCAAAAAAAAAAAAAAAAAAACCCAACTAAATTAACTTTGGCTAGAAAATTAACGAGAAGTGGCCGACAATCAACACAAACTATAATTTGGAGAGAAATATGCAAACAATTAAAAAATTGGGTAAATGGAATTTTACCTTCTCCTTGTGTTCTGGTCGAATTGCACTTTATGTTTCTATAATAGTTTGGTTATCACCTTGTTCCCACGTGGTTTGCAAAAAGTGCAATGGTTAAATTCTTAACAAAAATATATGAAAAGACAATTTTACCCTTTATCCTATTTTTATTTTTTTATTCTCTTTCATTTTTATTTTTTATTTTATTTTGGTTTACTTATTTATTTATTTCTATTAAATTATTAAAAATAATAGAGCTTTGTTTTCTATTTGAAAATTAGTTAAAGATAAAAATCAAGGGTATATGTGTTAATAGAAAGTTATTTTTTGATAGCATTTGATTTTTGGGAATTGACCTTAAAATGTAAGAAAATTTAACTATTGCAATTTTTGAAAAATTACGAGGGACAAAGTGGTAATCAAAATATTAGATGTGAGAAGTACAATCCAATCAGGTAAAATGCCATTTACCCTTAAAAATTCAAAAACAATGTGTAACTTCGCATAACTTGAGAGGTGCAAAGTGCTATTTAACATTACAACAGTGTTCAACTCAGTAGGCATACATGTGCACACGCAGAAGACCCACTTATAAATAGAAAAACACAAATTGCAGCTAAACAAAGAAATAAAATGCCAGTTGCTTTCGCTATTATGATTTTTAACTGTACAACCAATACGAAGATACAAAACGGTTTGGTTTTGTACATGTCAAAATTACTTTATAAGTTTTTTATAGGCTCTAATTATTTTGTATACCTATTCAAATTTGTATTAATTAACAAAAAATCATATTCACTATCTCTTTTATCGAAAATAAAAAATTATTTATAATTTAGAGACCAAATAATTCCTTGAATTTCAACTAGCCTACCTATTTTTTAAAGAAGTCACAAGGGATCGCATACCATTTTAAAAGTAACACCTAGATCCTTTGTCATTTATCAAAAATTACACAGGGACCCATATCAGGGTGTATTCAGGTAAAGTGTATTGACATCATCATTTGTTTGATTAATTTGCTGAGGCGCTGACCATTCTTTTCTTTTTTGAGGTTGAAATTATTAGTTGAACTCATTTGTTTTTTTTTTTTTTTTTTTTTTCTTTTTATGCACTGATCACTTCTTTTGTAAAATTAAAGACTAATTTATCCTTTATAAATAAGCGGTTACCTTCCTTATACTAGCTGGATCCCTGAACTGTGGAACAAATGTATTATGATGCGAAATAAAAAAATGTAAACACATGCTGAAGAATTCCTCCCAAACGCACTTGTTAATTGATGTTTCGTTTATAAAATAATTGTAACGACCCGATTTCTAAGGGCCGTCACTCGGTTTCTCCTTTTTATTTTTATAGAGAAATATTGGGAAAACACAAATCACTTCACCGCCACGCCAAATAATAATAGATAAAAATATAAACTAATTGTCAACTGACATTAATTTTATATTTTTACTAACTCAAAATTCAACGATTGTATATAACCAACTATTCTATAGCAAAACTACAAAATTCCAAACACTTCCTGATCAACATCTGTTCTGACTACCTCAAACTGTCACACCACTCCCTGACTCTGTCTAACGTCAATAGTGAACCCGTCTCTAACTGGAGTACCTGAGACCAAATATTCTATCAGTGTACTGTTTTCATAATATAAAAAACGGTTTATAGATCAAACATTCTTATCAAAATTCATTTTTCAAAAACATAATACAACCACAGTGATATTTTTCAAATAGAATAAAGCCATACTGAGGAGTATTAAATCCATAGATATCGTCAAGATATAGAGCTAGATATAAATCAGCTAATCATATCACTTTTATATAATAAAATATCAGAAATATATTTTCCTACTAGTCATAAGATCGTTTCACCTCACGATCGGGAGTTATATCGGTACCGTAACCTGTACAACTACGCAATCTAAGGTTGCCATCAGTGTCAAGGCCATTTAATATTTTAATTGGTAGGAGCTACCACGTGATATAAACCACCATATCGTGATGATAATTGTCATCGTGAGCAACAACAACAACAATAATAACCACCTGCACGACTTGTCCTCCTGTCAGGTCACAACATAACGTCCTGTAGGACATGCCATTCTATTAGGACCAACAACATCCTGTAGGACATGCCCTCCTATCGAAACTAGATTATGACAAAGTTGGATAATAATAAAAACCATTTTTCACAATCAATTTTTTGCTTGATCCATCTAACGTTATAAAATAGTCACTTTTAAATAAAGCATTTATTTTTTTATAAGTTAATACGAAAATATAATTTGGTAACTTACCTAGAAGACAATACACTCACCTCAATATTTGTGCCGCTATTATGCTATCGCCAAAATATTGTCAGAGTCAGCGTCGCCTGTGAACGTAACAATAATAGGGCCTAATTTATTTAAATAAATCTAATATGCAATTCGTGACACTAAAATAGAATTTTTCTCATTCCTAATTTTTTTTAATTATATAAAATTGACTATAATTAAACATTCTATTTTCTCAACCCAATATCAATTATACTACTAAAATATTATAGTTACATTTATAAAATTCATCAATAAATAATTTAAATACTACAAAAATATTATCCAACTATTAACAATATTATTAGTCAATAAAATACAAAAAATATCATTCTAATAAAATTTATAATTTTTCCATTTAAATTAAAAATATTCACAATTTAAATATAAATTCAATGTGTGTGTGTGTGTATACACACACACACACACATATATATGTGCATGAAAAAAAAAGAAGAAAAGAAAAATGAGAGAAGTTAAAAAGAGAATTACTTGCAAATTAAGAACTAGGAAAAAAAAAGATCGGCATTAGTCTCCTTTTTTCCCTTTAAGTTTATTCATTTTTTCTTCTTCTTATGTGATTATAATCTTTCACCGCCTTTTTCATTTACACCCTTTTATTGTTATTTATTTGGTGAGTTGTCTTTCATGCAAGATGTTGGCCTTATGGAATACCCAAGAGGAGAGATGAATTAGGTAATTAAAAAATATCAGAGAAAAAATAACATTTCAAAAATCAAACAATTAATTTTATCCTAAAATTAATTATTATCTTTATAGCAGCAGATAAGTGTAATAATCTCTAGGTGCACAACCAAACAACATAAGATAAAATAAAGGAAATAAGTAATGTAGTACATACCGATATATCTTGGTTCACCAAGCTACTCTTGGCTAATCCAGTCCTCCGAGCCCCACGGAGATTCGAACCCACTAAACTCAAGATTCCTTTACAGGTAGGAACCAAACCCTCACAATGATTCTTTTCGCAAGTTCAGAATCAACCTTTACAAATTCCCTTTCACAGGCTTATGAATAATCTATACTTTTTACATGTTCAAGAATAACCTAATTCTATTACAAGGAGAATCACAATATAATTCTTTTTATACCTTAGGCTCAAGAATCAAAATCTCACAAAAACACTCCAACTATCATCTTCCCAAATAAGGATGGAACCTTTACAAAATTCACTCAAAATCAATTCTATCTACGAAAAATTATTACCTCAATCTCTTTACAGTAAGAGACTGAAAATCGGCTACCCTTTGATTAAATACTCCCAACAGTATTTAATCCATCACACTACTCACCAATACAAATTGATAAGCAGATTATCTCACTCGGAACTTCTACCACCTTAGATAAATTAAAACTCGATTAATATCCCAAATCTATATATAGAAAAGTGAAATATGATTTTAAACAAAAGATGAGTAGCAAATAATTTATCATGTAATCAGATTCAAAAAATTGTTTATAAAATATTTTCTTTAATAAAAATCAGAAACAATTTCTAAAGATCAATTTCCAAAAATTAAATAAGCAATATACAATAGAAAGTAATTGGAAAGATTTCACCCGGAATCCACAGAAAAAATAAATAGAGCGATGCTACTTCAGATCCGATAACAGCAAAGATTACTAGCAATGATTCTCAAGATTGTCTCTTAAAATAGCTCTTACAAAATCTTAGAAAGATAACTCTTAAAACAGCATAATATGATCTTATCTTTTTTAACTCACTTCTTTTGATTCTATGTTTCACTGCTTAATGATATATGAAAAACGCAATTCTATATATATGAGATATAAATCAGTTATCTAATGGCTAGTTCTCATGTATCATGACACTTAAATGCTCTCTTAGACCCCGTATATAATTATAATTTCATTTTGGTTCAATTCACTTAATAAATGGCTTTTAAATTTTTCAATTAAGTTCCCCAAATATTTCTCAATCTCAATTAAATAGAATAGAAATAATTTTATGTACCAAATTCAGAAACATTAAAACTTAATGAACCAACTTAATAGGATTTAAATAATAGATGAAGCATATCTTAAATATCAATAAATCCCTTAAATCTCCCTCAAATCCCAACAAAAAACGAATACTTTTAAATATGATTTTGGAATGCACAGAATCCTGAAACAGCGCCCTCAGTTGACCAACCAGTTGACTGCTAGATTCAGAATCAAAGTTGCTGCATTCATCAGTCGACCTATTTGTCGACTTGGAGATTCAGAGAGTTTGATTTACTTTCACCGGTCGACTTGCCTATCGACTTAGAGATACAGAGAGTTCATGCTGCTTTATCCGGTCGACTGACCAGTCGACTTATATATACTGCATCTCTTTTCTGAACTCGTTTTTAACTCATTTTCTTTTACGTTTTTTCCCCTTTAACCATTTTCTTTTTCTAAATAAGCTCCACTAATTTCTTAAATTCCATTTTAGTCAATTATAAATATTTCTTTTTAAATACACATAGGAGCAACTAATTTCATCTTATCAAACTACGCAAAAACAATAAAAACTTTTTGTGCCGTGTGTGTTCTTGATTGGGATATTAAGAGTTGAAATTCATCTGAGTTGTTTTCCTTAATTTCTTCAAACTCTTAATTCTTCATCATTTTTAACATCATCATTTAACATCCATTCATAATTTATCATCGTATATTCATCACTGGAACTTAATTAACTGAAATACTTAACAAAAAATTAGTTTCACTAAAACATCAATACTTAATTGTTCATCAAATCTTAGGATCAACAATCTCCCCATTTTTTATGATGACAATTAACTTTGATATTTTCTTCAAAATAATAATATAATAACACTCTCCCTGAATTCGAGGACGGGTTTTATAACTCATTGAAGCATAATAATGAAGATATTATAAAACATAATCAATAAAGCACAAATTTAAAAATAAACTCCCCCTTAATAAAACATCATCTAATTTCTCTCCCTTTATCATCTTCAAAAACAAAACTTAGGGAGGAAGGGATCACACACGGTAATTCTACTCTAGGCAAACACATAATATACTTGAAAGAGTAAACTTAAAATAATGAAATCCGGATATATATATATATAACTCTTTTAAAAGCACATTGAATTAACTTATAAATTCAACTTTGAAAAATCAAAACTCATTTTAACAAATCAACTTTTAGGCACAAAACATCAATACTATGTGGATTATTATTATAGATAAATATTAAGTCTACTCAATTCATCAAAATCCACACCAAAAATATCATTCTTAACATGCAATCTCCCACTATACAAGTGTAAACAAATTAATTCATTTTAAGAAGAAAAATATAATCTTTGAAGTACTAAGAGATGAAACATCTCTCAATGATTGTTTATGAAGCTATCAATATAATGCATATTTATTTCATAAAAAATTCAGTTTCATTTTTCAACAATAATCATTAACACTCAAGAACACGAATCATATCTCAATCAATAATATACATATTAAAAACTCAAGATTAATAAAAAAACTTAGCTCAAATCAAATTATTTGTATAAAAGTAAATAGTATGAATGATAGTACATTATACAAATAATCCTACTAAAAAACATATACAACAAATAATTAACATTATTTAGTAAGATCACAAATACTCGATTAATCCTCTAAATCGCATAACATGTTTTAAAATTAACACATGATCACTACTTGATATAAGCACATAAAAACATATTAATACCCCATAACTAAATGTGATTGTCATAATCACCATAGAATGTTTCTAAGACAATAGGAGAACGACTTATTTAGAAACAATTATCAATTTATCTATTTGGTAAGTCGGGACTCTCCTTCTTTAACAAATTTAATAAATTTAAAATGCGAAGGGTTAAGAGTACCTCTTATATCCTCAGGGGCGACTTTATTTTTTACCTCATTTGAGCTCATAATTGATTTAGGTGCGCAATTCTTCTTGGCTTGTTCGTATCTTCTCTTCCTTTGATTTTTGTTTTTTGATTCATTGATGATTCCCTTTGCACGTATCGCTTGTGGCTTCCTAGTGATATCCCATTTTGGATTTTGTACAACTTTTCTCTTTACACATTTCTCTTGTGGCTTCTTTGCAACTTCACATTTTATCTTTGGTGCACTTTTTTGCTTTGTATGAGTTGCTTGTGGATCCTTGGTGACTTTCTGTCTTGGATTTGATATAACTTGTTTGTTTGCTCCTTCATGTCTACTTCTGACATTATGTAATTCTGCATAAGACATTTTAATAGTTCTCTTCGATATCCATTTTATTTTGAATCCGTTCTTGTTAGACATAAACTTAGGGTTCCGAAATGGATATGATACTTTAAAATGCTCAACCCTATTACAATAATAACATCTCAAATCAAATTTATCATAGAAAACACGAGATATAAAACAAGAATCATTTCTAACAATAGCCACATAATTATCATTGGCTAGTGATGAAAGATGAGATGATGAAGTATATCCACTTTGACTAGAAAAATCATTTTCAGAATCTCTTGAAATAGTCTTAAGGTTTGATTTTGATTTTTCAATTTTTTTCTTAAGTAAATCGATTTTTGAATCAAGATCTGACCTTTGCATTGAAACCATCCCAATATTATTTTTTAAAACTCTGTTTTTATTGTCAAGAGAATCCATTTTAGAGAGCAAATAATTAATTTAAAAAACAACGTCCGAAAACTCTTTTGTACCACAATAATCATCCAAATGCATTTTAGATTTTCGAACATTTTTCCCCCCATCTTCAAAAGAAATAATTTTTCTTTTTTAAACTCAAACTCACTTTAGCAAAAAGTAGTGTGAGTGAAAGTATTTTTTTTATAATAATATGGACATTTTCATTATCATCATCTCCATCACTATCACCAGAATCACAAAAATCATAAATCACATTATCATATACCCATTTACCACTATCAAAAAAAGGATACACAAAACACATCATCCATGGTTTGTGCACATGACCGGTTTAGCTAAGATGTTAAGCCTAACGAGCTAAAACTAACTCTGATGCCAATTATTGACCCAGTAGAATACCTAAGAGAAGGGTGAATTGGATAATTAAAAAATATCAAAGAAAAAATAACACTTCAAAAATCAAACAATGAATTTTATCGTAAAATTAATTATTATCTTTATAGCAGCGGATAAGTTTAATAAGCTCTAGGTGCACACCCAAAGATCACAAGATAAAATAAAGAAAATAAGTAATGCAGTACACACCGATATATCATGGTTCACCAAGCTACTCTTGGCTAATTCAGTCCTCCGAGCCTCACGGAGATTCGCACCCACTAAACTCAAGATTACTTTACAGGGTAGGAACCAAATTCTCACAATGATTTTTTTCGCAGGTTCAGAATCAACCTTTACAAATTCATTTTCATAAGATTTGGATATAACCTATACTTTTTACAAGCTAAAAAATAACCTAATTATATTATAGGGAGAATTACAACCTAATTCTTTTTATATTTTAGGCTCAAGAATCAAAATCTCACAAAAACACTCCAACTATCCTTTTCCCAGGTAAGGATGGAATCTTTACAAAATTCACTCAAAATAAAATCTACCTAGGAAGAATTACTACCTCAATCTCTTTACAGGAAGAGACTGAAAATTGGCTACCCTTTGATTAAATACCCCCAACAGTATTTAATCCGTCACACTACTCACCAATACAAATTGATAAGCAGATTATCTCACTCGGAACTTCTACCACCCTAGATAAATTAAAACTCGATTAATATCCTAAATCTAGTGATAGAAAAGTGTGAGATTGAAAATATGATTTTAAACAAAAGATAAGTAGCAAATAATTTAACATGTAATTAGATTCAAGAAATTGTTTATAAAATATTTTCTTTAATAAAAATCAGAAATAATTTCTAAAAATCAATTTCCAAAATTAAACAAGGAACGCACAATAGAAAGTAATTGGAAAGATCTCACCTGGAATCCATAGAAAAAATAAATAGAGCGATGTTACTTCAGATTCGGTAGTAGCAAAGATTACTAACAATAATTCTCAAGATCGTCTCTTAGAATAACTCTCACAAAATCTCAAAAGCATAACTCTTAGAACAGTACAATATGATCTTATCTCTTTTAACTCACTTCTCTTGATTCTATGTTTCACTGCTTAATGATATATGGAAAACGCATGTCTATATATATGGGATATAAATTAGCTCACTAACGGCTAGTTCCCATATATCATGACACTTAAATGCTCTCTTAGACCTCGTATATCATTATAATTTCATTTTTGTTCAATTCAATTAATAAATAACTTTTAAATCTTTTAATTAAATCCCCTAAATATTTCTCAATCTCAATTAAATAGAATAGAAACAATTTTATGTACCGAATTGAGAAACGTTAAAACTTAATGAACCAACTTAATAGGATTTAAATAATAGATAAAGCATATCTTAAACATCAATAAATCCCTTAAATCTATCTCAAATCCCAACAAAAAACGACTACTTTTAGATATGATTTCAGAATGCACAGAATCGTGAAACAGCACCCTCAGTCGACTGACCAGTCGACTGCTAGATTCAGGATCAAAACTGTTGCGTTCATCGGTTGACCTATCTATCGACTTGGAGATTCTGAGAGTTTGATTTACCTTCATCGATCGACCTACCTGTTGATTTAGAAATACAGAGAGTTCAACTTCTCTTCACCGGTCGACCTGCTTGTCGACTTAGAGATACAGAGAGTTCATGTTGCTTTGTCTGGTCGACTGACCAGTCGACTTATATATGATGGATCTCTTTTCTGAACTCGTTTTTAACTCATTCTCTTTTACGTTTTCGCCTCTTTAACCATTTTCTTTTCTAAATAAGCTCTACTAATTTCTTAAATTCTATTTTAGTCAATTATAAACATTTCTTTTTAAATACACATAGGAGCAAATAATTTCATCTTATCAAAACACACAAAAATAATAAAAACTTTTTGCCGTGTGTGTTCCTAATTGGGATATTAAGAGTTAAAATTCACCTAAATTATTTTCCCTAATTTCTTCAAACTTTTAATTTTTCATCATCTTTGACATCATCATTTAGCATCCATTCATAATTTGTCATCGTATCTTCATCACTGGAACTTAATTAACTGAAACATTTAACAAACCATTAGTTCCACTAAAATATCAATACTTAATTGTTTATCAAAATCTTAGAATCAACACAAGACATTGTTGTCTTTATTTTAAGAAAAAACACAAAATCAAAGTGTAGGTATCATAAGATCCCAAACCCACGTGTCACATCTTTCTTTAAATAATAAACAATTTCATAAATCTCCTCACTTGAATTTTTAAAATTTTATTTAAACCCAAAAGTTAAAATTAACATTTTAAAATAACAATTGACTCCCCAAATTTTAAAAATCAAATTAAATTAATCTAATAACTTCCAAATTTCTTAAAACTACAATTTTTAGATAACATAATGACCCTAAAAATATTTAGGTGAAATTAAAATAGCAAATTAAACCCAAATATTTTTTAAATGTTCTAAAATATAATAAAAATATAAAAATGCAGAAAATCGACTCTTAAAATAATGATCCAAAAATCATGCTCTTTAAAATGAGATATCAATCTCAATTTTTGGACTGTTGGTTTGTAATATACATTCATGTTAATATAACATTGACACTCATATTAATGTTATATATAACATGAATACAACCGTGTACCTCGGAAATGTTGAATGTAACATGAACTGTTATAAGACTCACCTGTTCCACTTTTTCAAAACCTTTCATCTTCCCTTCCGATAAAAAATCCTAACACTCAACCCCCGTATCCCTTCTACTTTGCTTTCCCGTGTTTTACTTTATCTCAACCGGCGACAATGGTGACCGCATGAAAGAGAATGGAGACTGCGAAGCCTACCACCCTTGATCATCCTACAAATCTTTTGGATATAGGTATTACATTAAGTTTCTCTTTTTACTATGATTCAAACACGTACAATTGATACACGATGCTTATTTTCCAATGTTCTTTGTACACAAATCTATTACTCTTGGCATGCAAACAAAACAACAGTCGATAACTGAAAAGTGATTTTTGTTTTGTGTGTAACTAGTTCATAATCATCTATTGTACTATCCTAATGCTCAATTATCGTATTCTTCCCTTCTCGATCTGGTGTTGTCGTCAATCTCAACCACTTGTGTTAATTGGGTTATTACTTGTGTCCAAACCTATGGACTATTCTTCAACATGATCTTCCTTGTTATTAAGTGTTTGAGTTTGTCTTTTACTCGTGTTGAATGCAAACATCTTATTTGTTTCAAAAATTGTTATTTAACGTGTTGTATTCAACTATATTGTTGTTATTTAGTTGATGTAGAATGTAACATCACTAATGTTGAATATAACACCTTAATTGTTATGAGAGAACGTGTTTAACACGTATTATGTTCAACATTGTCGTTGTTGTATAGTAAGTGTTGAATGTAACATTATATTTTGTCCGTTCTCACTCTCTATGTTGAATATAAGATCGCTAATGTTAGTTTGATGAAAATAATTTTAATTATTTTAAATATAACATCTTAACAATTTTTTCGACGACGACATGGTAAAAACTGTTATTTCTTACATTCAATCTAAATTCGGTAAAAAACATTGGTGATTGATTGTTGTTTATCTCATTCATTCATTCATTATGTAATTATATCATTCGTTAAATTAACTACATTGTGTTTCTTTTTGTAGAATCACAAATTTTCCAACCACCCAACCTACCAAAGAGCAAATTTGATACTTCTGCCACCATTAAGTATCGCCCTGCCTCTTTGTGATAGACATTTGGATTGTCTTCGAATAACTCCCTTTTGAAATACTATAAATGTGTTGCGCACATGGGAGGATGGAATCAGCTCATTCCACAAGATTGATAACATTCTGACCAACATTATTCTCTCATACCTGCCAGGCTGCCACACTATAAGGCTTTTAAACTTGGGCCAAAACTTGTGAAGTTCGCAAGCAATGACGTTCAATTAATCTTTGGACTGCCAGCTGGCCATGTACAAATCCCAGGCAGTTATGCAAAAAATGGAGAATTCTTCATTCTTGACCAGGCGCGGTTTGAACATAAACAAGTTAAGCATCGTTAAGACTAAGAATGAAGTGCAATAAGCTCTGAATAGGGTAGATGATAGTAATATAGAAGGTGTTGTTCATCTACTCTGTTTGCATCTCATATCCACTTGTTTTTTTTATGTGAATAAGGGTTAAGTTGTCTGTGTATCTGATATCATGCTTGTAGAGGATTTGAAAACAATGGCCACTTACAATTGGGCCGAACGCATTCACTCAACATTGATGTCTTCCATTGATTCTGATTAATGAAGATCGTCATCTGTGATTAGTTGTGTCATCACGTTGTAGGTTACATGCTTTCATATTTTGTTTATATTTTCTTCAAATACATTCATTTATGTTTCTTTAGTCTCACTATGCTGATGTAACATTTTTACATTTAGTTTTGGATGTACGAGCATACTACCCTGATTGAGCCCATTCCAAGGAGAGTCCATACTGTCCTACGCTGGGTGAAATGAGACATTCTGAAACTTATGGGAGTTGCGTTTGGTTTGCAGTTACCTAGCCTCTCCGGGGATCAAGTAAATGTTGATAATATCAAAACTGTATGAAATTGTTACATGTAACATGACTTACGTATACCTATTTTATATGTTGAACATAACATTCAAATATTTTTGGTGATGTATATCATGGTGTTGAATGTAACATGTATACTTTGATGTTGAATGTAAAAATTGGTCATCACAATGATGCGTTAGTGTTTCAAAACATGTTGAATGTCACATTTGTTTGTTTTTCATTAATGTATACAATTGTGTTAAATGTAACCTGTAAGACCCTAATTTTTGCATACGCATAAATTTTAGCCGCATTTTAGAACATTTAGAAAATAACGGAGTAAATTATGTTAAATAATATTTATTTTAAAAATTTTAGGGGTAAATTCAAAATTTTAAGAATATTAAATTTTGAATTGGGCGTAATTAATAACCTAAAGAAAATCAAAGGGGGATTAACATAATTTAACATATATATATAAACAAATTTATAATAGAGGCAAGCTGGGATCCATTATCTATACATACATACATACATATATATATATATATATATGTTTTTCCATGCACACAATTCACAATAGCCTAAAAAGAAGGAAAAAATAGGGATCGAGAGAAGCTGGGTTTCGGTCGGTGGTGTGTGATCTGTGATGGTGTGTGTGTGTGTTTTGTTCCTTGACTACATGTGTGTGTGTTTTGCCATCGACAGGGCATGTGTGCGTGCGATTGTCGTTGGTCGTCACCGGCGTGGGTGTGTGCGGTGCAGACGTGTGTGTGGGTGTGTGTTGTTCGTCTGTTTTGTTCTCCGTCATAGGTGTGTGTGACGGTGTATGTATGTGTGCGGTTCGTCGATTTTGTTTGACGGTGTGTGGGTGTGTGTCTGTGTATGGCTATGTGTATTGTTCAGACGTGTGTATATGTGTGTGTTCTGTGCAGTAGTCGGTATGTGTATGTGTAACAGTGGGTGTGTGGTCATCGCTGTTTAGACGACAAGGCCGTGGGTGCGACTATGTGTGTGTGTCTGTTAATTCGTATGTGCGACGGTGTATGTGTGTGTGATCGTTGCTGTGCAGGTGAGGCGTCGTTTGTCGGCTTTGTTTGTGCGAGAGTGTGTCGCTGGTGTGTGTGTGGGTGTGATCGGCCGGCGGTGGGTGTGTGGGTCAGCCGAATCCAGCGAAGTAGAGGAAAATAAAGAAAAGAAAAAGAAAGAAAAAGAAGGAAAAAGAAAAAGGAACAAAAAAAAAAAAAAAAACATAAACCAAAAATAAAACCCAAAAAAATATATAAAAATAAATAAAAAAACCCATCTCTCGGCGCAAGAAATTCGGAACAGGTAAAATTTTAGTTGATTATCATTTTTGTGAAATTAAATTATTACCAGTAAATTTTCGTAATCGTGACATGATTTTTGTAACCGTTAATTATAATAATTTTGTACAGTGAATAGTAACATAGCGAAATGAGGTAAATAATAATTTTGCATGATTAAATTTGGGAAATGTAACATTATGAAATTTAAGGCCTACATTGTATGTTAGGTTATTTTAAATTAAATATTAATTTAGGCCCTATCACTATTAAGTTTGCAGGCGCCAGCGTCCCGGTAGGTTTTGGACGGTGATAATTTTGCAATGCGAAAATCGAGGTGAGTGTATTGTCTTCTATATAAATTTATAAATTTTATTTTCATAAAAATCATGGGAAATGTGTTTATTTAGAAATGGTTAATTTTGCGATGTATTTGGATCGAGTTGGTTTTAAAGGTGAAAAAAAAGATTTGGTTTTTATCAAGTCGGTTTTAAAGGTGGAAAATAATTTTTGGATCAAGTAGATTTTAAAAGGCAAAAAGTGATTTTCAGCAGTATATTTTAAAAATGGGGAAAGTAATTTTTAAAATAAAAATAAAAATGAGGTAAGTGATTTTTGTCCGACTATACCATAGTTTTGATTATGTCAGGAGGGCATGTCCTGCGGGATGACCTGTTAAGAAGGTTAGTTCTACAGGTGGTTGATTATTATGACCTATCAGGAGGGCATGTCCTGCAGGTGGTTGATTGTTATGACTTGTCAGGAGGGTAGGCTTGCAGGTGGTTGATTATTATGACCTGTTCGGAAGATTAGTCCGGTAGGTGGTTTGATTGACCCGTCAGGAGTACAAATCCTGCGGGTGGTACTCCTACCATTAGGGATAACAAATGGCCATGGCACTGGTAGTCACTTTAGATGGCACAGTTATATAGGTAACGGTACCGTCGTAACTCCCGATCGTGAGGTAAAAACGATCATATGGCTAGTAGAAGAGGAGGTGTAGTGTACTTTATTATACGTTTAAAATATTTGGACTGATTGGTTTAAATATTTGGATTGGGTGTTAAATATATTATTTCATCTTATTGGTGGTAGTGGACTAGATTTTCCACACGGTATGGGGTGATAGATTATATTATATTTTGATTAAAATATTCAGATGGGTTGATTTAAAATGTTGGGATTGGGTATTTAAAATATATCAGTTTGTTTCAATGGTGACAGAGAAACTGAATTTCCGTACGGTACGTGGTTATATTATTTTATATTTTGAAACGTTGTGTTTAATTCTTATACTGGATCCGTAAAATATTTTTATTATGAAGACAGTACAACGATAAAAATTTTGGTTTCAGGTACCGCGGCTAGGAGTTGGTCCATTACTGGCACTAGATAGAGTCTGGTGGTAATGTCATTTTGGAGGTGAGCCGGTCAGATGTGAATCGTGAAAGGTTCAGGTATTTTTTGAAATAAATAATATTTGCAATAGTGAGTATATTTATGTGTATCTGTATGTATTTAGTTGATTGGGTAGGTAGCGTCATGTCGACGTCATGCCTGGCCTCGAGTGATGGGTGTCTGGGGGTAGGGTGTGACATAACCTCACTAAATGATATGCTTATTTACATGTTGAATATAACATTCAATATCACATGAAAAGCGCTATGATACAATTCTTATGTATGTCACTCAAAATTGAAAAGAATGTGATGGTGTGTGTCCATGTTGAACAAAATAACCTAATGCAGTAATACGATAAATGTGAAACAATGTTGATTGCATCGATTCTTGATGAATGTGCTATATTTCATTAAGTCAATGAAATCAATCGTTTGCAATAAAATCGCACTCGCGATAGTAGAACAATTCAGAAAACCTAACTACTAAAACCTATCGATGAACACTACCATCAACACATTTCAACAATGAGCTTACACCTACCTGGCTTCGTTTTAATATTGAATGGCTTCACAATATGTTCGTGAAATGCTCCTGCAATTCTTTGTTCAAAATCTCTGCTCTCTCTCGAATTTGAAATTTAGAAATAACCTAACAAATGGAAGCCTACTCTGTTTCTTATTTGAATAATCCGTTTCATAAGGCAATTGCAACTAAATAAGGAAAGATTCAATCACATGAATCTCGCAAAGGGCAAATTTGTCAATGTAATTTAAACAGATGAATTTTAATCAGATCTTTTGTCCTTTGTAAAAAAAAAATTAAAAACATCCCCTCTCGTTTTGAAAAATAGCTCTTGAATCCCTTCTCCATACTTGATAAAATAAAATTACTCATTTATCCTTATATACTTTCTATTATTTTAAGCATTAACTTTTAATTAAATTTTTTTACTATTTTTTTTTTTGTGTTGAGTTATTTTTATATTCATGTTTTTCTGTTTTATTTTTCTTATTATTTTTGGTTTTATCATATTTATTATCATTATCATTATCATCATCATCATTATTATTATTTTTATTTTTATTTTCCTATTTTTTTTCAATTTCTCATTTTTCATTTCAGTTTTTTGTTATTGGTTTTTCATTTTTTTGTTTTAAGTTTTTCACTTTTTTTTTTTAATTATATTTTATATTTTTTTGTGTTTTTGATTTTTTTTTGTTTAATATTTTGTTTGCCTTTTGTTTTTTCTTTTTCTTTTTCATATTATTTATGTTTTCAATGTTTTCATTTTTTTTAATTTCCGTTGTCTTATTTTATTTGTTTGTTTTATATTCATTTTTTTTTTCATTTTTTCATTTTTGCTTTATAGTTTTTCACTTTTGATTTTTTCCTTTTATATATTCCATTACTTTTTTCTTTTTCTTTTTTGCTTATTTATTTTTTTATTTTAGTTTGATTGTTTTTTAATATTTTTCGAACCCAAACTGGTGACAAAGAAGATAAAAAGAATAATATAAGAAAAATAAAAATTTAAAATATGATGATAAAAATTTTAAAAATTTAAATAGTGTAAATTGAAAACAAAATTATAAAAAAATTAATATTAAAAAAATGAAAAGAATTTTTTTTGGAAAGTTAATAGTTATTAAGAGGTATTTTTTTTGTAATATTAAATTGAACAGGGGCAAATTTGTCAAAAAAAAAAAAGGGTCATTGGGCCAGTTGACCCTAAAAAAATTCATTGGGCAAAACAAACTAACAATAATATTGATGGGAGAAAATCGGGCGAGGCCCAAATCGTCGCCACATGTCCACAGGCACATGCTAGGTACGACAAGTTACGACGAGGTGTGGGCTAACCAACGTGCCTACCCTGAAATGTGCACCATCCCAGGTAGTGATCCACCCTAAACCAATTAACTTCAACGTCAACCAACTAGGAAATATTGGCCCCACGACCTCAACTTCTCACCCCATCTAGGATTACGACCCCAAGATATAGTGCCGGGGCTATTCCTACTCGGAAGCAATTGTAACGATTATGCATAATAAAGAAAGATTCGTTACATTCCCTAAGTAATGACTCAATACTAAATACTGAGATTGTTGCCACGATTGTAATAATAGGTTGAGATTCGGGGAGTACTTGCCAAACGAGTCCTCCCATGCCTATAAATACCAATATGGGCATCCTATTTTTTTCTAGTATATACTCTGTCAAATTTTTTTGAGAACTCTCGACTTATACTCACATTGAAGGTGTAATGGCAACAAGCCCACCCATGGTGCATTGTTTTGTAGGAACCTGATTTGTAAGAGTGATCTGAGGTAGGAGAGATGTATACTCCAGATCCAAGAGTGACGTATTCAGCAAAACCAATTTTGGGCTTTATCTTATTGGCTCCGTATATGGAAACGATAAATTATCTTTCTCACCATTTCAATAAATGTTTATGGTTACTCTAAGATCTGGGATAATGGTGAATGATTAAGAAAGTGAAAGACAGTCGATCCGTTTGGCTGATAATCAGACTAGTCTATCTTGGGACTCGTCTTCCCTCCTCATAGAGTTGATGAAAATGATACATGATATCTCTCAGGCCGATCATCGTTTGGCTAGACAAGTTGGTTAAAGTTAGTTGCCTCCACCACAACCTGTTCCACAAGGATATGTGCTACCATATAGTGAAGCACAAACCATTGCAGGCGAGGGGCAAAGAGTACTATGGGAACAACGCCAGGAGAAGGAGCAATGCCGAGAGCAACATGACCTCTGATGAGAGCTACAAAGAATCCTAAAAGAAATAGATGAACTGCATCGAGGGAGTTAGAACAACCGGTTCAGCCTTAAGGATCTGCCATCAAAGATGACTCCTAGCGTTCACTAACGACTGGACCTCAACTGTCTTTAGTATGAACGGATAACAAAATAAATAGGGAACCTGCTTTGAGAAACAAAATGTGCTCCACCCGGGTACTAGGCAGGACGCAAGATGCATCCAAGAATGTTTTCCCACCATATGTAAAAGCTTCATCGACTTCTCAGTAGAAAGCTCAGCAAGATTGTCCGGCCTGGCAAGCTGCAAAGACTTGCGAGAGCAGCTCAATCCTATCAATAACAAACTCAAGAAAATCAGGAAAAATGAGCTCAACATCTATGAGATAGTGATGAGGAACGCCTTACCATTGACTACCTGGGTGTTGCAAGAGAAAGTATTACAAAACTTCGAACTCCCATCCCAGATCGGGATGTATCAGGTCAACTTCGATCTAGTGGAGCATCTTGACACGAACTATGCTCATATAGACCTATGTAGGGCATCCAACTTGATAAAATACAAAGCATTCCAAGTGACCTTAGCTGGAAAGGCCAGGAAATGGTACACGGTGCTAAAACCAAGAACTTTTGATTCGTTTGAGTCTTTTAATCTTAATTTTGCATACAGGTTCGTGAATAGAAAACGAGGCCAAAAACCTGAAACACCTTATGTCAATAAGGCAAAAGAAAGATAAAAAATTAAAAGCCTATATGGAGAGATTCTACCATGAATCCGATAAATTAGAAGAACTGAATGACAAAATGGCAGTAGCGGTTCTAATGGTCAGTGTACGAAAAGGCCTAGTCTCGCTCAAAATTGATCGAGCATCTCTGAAGACTTTGGCCACTGCCTTCTCCCTCTCTACCGAATTTATTAGGTCGAAAGGTGTGTACTAGGCCTAGATTGAGGAAGAATAAGATATCAAAAGAAAAAAGAAGATTGAGGAGATGAATTACAACAAACTCCATCGAAGTTACTCCCGATCAAATAATAGAAAGAATTAGGTGGAGAGAGGTAGAGTTGACAAGAATCCAGGAAGAAATGGATCTCTCCTACACTTACATCCCTTAATGCCTTATTAGGAACTATCCTGAAGCAGATACGGGACAAGAAGTTGGACAAGTGGCCCTAGAAGTTAAAGAACGATAGAAAGCATCCAGCTCGGACAAGTGGTGTAATTTTTGTCAAGATCATGGCTATCCCACCGACAACTTCTAAAACTTGAAGAACGAGATCGAGCAGTTGATCCAAAGAGGCGACCTCAAAAGGTTCACAACTAAAAAAGAGTAAGACAGTCGACGTCTTGATGAAGAGAGAGAAAGGCTTGAAGTCCGAGGGGACATCAGCATGATCCATGGTGGATTTGTCTCGTAAGGATAGACCAAGTCCAAGCACAAAGCACACGCTCTCAAGGGTAAACACCGGGCCGAGGACTACAAGTTCCAGGTGTCTAAGGGAGTCATCATAGAAAGAGAGGCTATTACTTTTATTGGAGATAATCTGCGTTGAGTTTACACACCCCATGATGATTCCTTATATTCACCCTACAAATTGCAAATATAACGTGGGGTAAGTGTTGGTCGACAGTGGCAGTTCAATAGAGATAATCTACTTGGCTGCATTTAACAAAATAGGGACTAACCGTGACCAACTAAAGTCGATGATGACTTTTCTTGTCGGTTTAGGGGGGAGAAATAGTAAAGTTACTCAATTAGATTGTGCTCCAACTCACTATGCGTATGGAGCCGAAGCACTAGACAGTTGACGCGCTGTTTATGGTAGTGAACTGTCTATTGGCATATAATGCTATCATTGAAAGACCGTGCTTGAACACATTTAGAGCTATAACACCATGATGATAAAATTCCCAACCAAGAATGGGTCGGCGAAGTACGAGGCAGCCAAAATATAGCCCTAGAATGCTTGTTACCAAGATTGAAATCCCCAAATAGAAATCAAAGGGCGAAGAAGTTGATGAATATTTCCAACCCAAGGAAATGAACAAATGTCTAGGGAAAGAAGACATCATAGACCTTGGGTCGAGCAGCCACGTCAACGCCATTCTTACCCTGATAAAGAGATGGAGGATATCCAAGTACACCCGATCAAGACAAATTGCACCATGCAATTTGGGTTAATACTTTCAAAAGATTTGAAAGAAAGCTAGTTGAGCCCCTCAGAGCCAATCAAGACGTATTCGCCTAGTTGTATGCGGATCTACCTACGATAGTCCTAAATATCTCTATACACAGGTTGTTTACCAACCCACTTATCTATCAGTTTAGCAGAAGCATAAGAAGTTTAGGCCGGAGAGACAGGCCTTGATCGAATAAAAAATTAAGAAGTTACTTGAGGCAGACACCATTGAATAAATCAACTTTCCCCTATGGCTAGCCAATTTGGTCCTGGTAAAGAAAAAGATGGGGAAGTGGTGCATGTGCATTGATTTCATTGACCTCAACAAAGTTTGCCTGGATGACATCAGTGCCCAAGACATGTAGGAGCTAAGAATGCAATTCTCTTCATATACTCAACACATGGACAAAAGATTTTATGATATACAAGCATCAGTAGGACAATTGTTAGCATATCCATATTCGATTAGTCTCATTCCATCAATCGTTGCCAGGTAGTCTCTAGGTGATAGTTCTATAATTAGTTTTTTGAAAAAATATTTTGGCTTGTAATATTGGGTCTTATATAGAACACTTATTTTTGGATTGTGATATGTACTTTATTATCAATCTATTTTGACTATTATGGAAATATGTCTCATCTATTTTTATTAGGTGATGTTCCATCCATCTTGACTTGTTAATCATATATTTGATAAATATGTACTCATGTTATCTATTTCATACCATACCCTTAAAAAACGATTCCCCACATCAATCACACACTCCCTCCCCACTTTTTTAGATGACAAAAGGGGAGAGAATAGAGATTTGATGCTTTTAATAGAAACACTTGTTCTTTCTTACTTAAGCTATTCTTACTTTCATTGACATATGCTTGTTATGCTTAAATATTATCGTAATGCTTATATGTATTGTGATTATATGTCTCTATATTCATCTCTTTATGCGTATATGTTCCTTTATATTTTCCATTTCATACTTAAATGTCTAACAACACCGTTCCAATAGTAAAGGGAGTCTCGGTGTTATATAAATTTTTAAAAACCATCAAATATGTTGTCATCATAAAAAAGAGAGAAATATTATTAACCCCAAGCGTGTAAACCCCTAATATTGACATTTTGATGATAACAAGGTATTTGTGATTTTGTATTTAACGTGTGTGTTAAGTGTGTTAAAATAGGAAATATTTCAATTGGAGAAACACCACCACAAAGAATGATAAAGAAAAATCAAAGAATAAAGAAGAGATAATCAAAGATCAGAAGATTGCAAAGATTAAAGACAATGAAGATTCAATTATCAAGATTGAAGATACAAGCCAAAGAAAATCAACACGACAATTCAAAGGCTTGGGAGGGATTAAAACAAACACTATTGTATATTAAAAGATAAGGTAATTCATTTCCTATAATTCAACATACATTGACTCTACTAGGATAAACACAAATCACACTTGCATCTTACATGGCATATTGTTATTGTGGTTTATATGTGTTTGGATAGCTTATAGATGTGTATTATTTAACCGAAGAAAATAAGTATTAGGAACGAACAAGAATTTATTGAAAATAGGGTAAAATTGAGAATTTGTAGAATCTAGTCGACTGATGCCCAAAATCGGTTAACTGATTTAACCAATATACTTAAAGGATTTGAAACCAGCCTGAATCTGTCAACCGATAGGCTTTTTTGGTCAACCAATTATAGGAGTGATTTTGAACTATATTGATTTTTAACAACCGGTCAACCCACTGACCTAGTTAATCAAGCGATTACAGTAGTAGGTTTTCTAGAATAGTGAACCAAGAACATCGGTCAATCGATTGTCGAAACTAGTCAACCGATTGTTGGGGTTGTTTGAATACGCTAAGTAAAAATATGAATTTGAGCTTGAATCGAACACTATATTGGTTCAAATGAGTTTATGGGCAAATCGTTGAATATAAAGTTTCTATTTTTCATGTCCTATAATGTAGCTTTTTTCTTGCTACTTGTCTTCTAATGGTAAATTGCTCAAATTGAATGAAGTGGAACAATGTGAGTGTGAGATACCATCAGATTAATTGTGAGTAACGTTCATATCATTAACTACAATGGATTCATTTGCCAACAAAGCTCAATTGCTAAATTTTAAGACTTATAAAAGGGTGTCCTGAATACCTCTGTTCGGAACAAGAAATAAAAGTCAAATAACATGAAAAATCCTCTAATTCAACACACCTTCCACATTCTTAGAGCCATATCTTTGTATGTATAATACTCTTAGATCCATATTGAGTGAAATAGTGTTCACATAATGCTACATTATCCAAACGATTGCAAATTTGTGAGAATCACTACAATAAGATTTTATAGGCTATTTGTGCATATCAAATTGGTGAATTCTTAGAGGAATCAGGTACAGGTCATTCATACTACGATATTATCTACATCATCTACATTCATATTCATAACGGTGAGTTTGCTCCACATTATTTGAATATTACTCGTGCTTAATTATCTTTGTGCGGACTACTTGCATATAAACATACACCGAGAAATGCTTAACTTGTTTTGTATCATTATTCTAGACTGTGTAGATTGTTAATTGCTTGAATCATGATAAATGAATTAAAAGTTTATTGTGCTATATAAGATATATTTTACTTACACTTAAATCCTTTGTTTTTTAGAAAACCAAAAGAGCTTTTCTAAGACAATCAAAAGTGTTCTCTACCTATATCACGAATTCATTAGATTTAGTATGTTGGATATAGGAAGAACTTGTACTGCTGGTGAGATTAAGTTACTTATTGAGATTTTAAATCCCTCGTGAACCAATCTAACAAGAGATAAGCTAATTAGACAATTTCACTCAACTTTCTAAGAGCATATTACTATATTGAAATTTGTCTTAACTTGAATTGAGAAAGAGTTATACTTGTTATACGTTGAGATTAATTGGATTAATTGATTCTTTTGTATCACGTGATCTACATTGAACATATCTCCCATACATGATTATTTGTGCACGTGTTACTACCTACCATATCATTTTACACACACTTCTACAAGCACCTAGAGAGTTAATGTAGGGAGTAATAAATTATAGGTAATTGATAGATGCTCTGAGGGTTAGACTCATTAAAACTAACAAAGATAAATTCAACCTGTGAGGGTGTGAACTGTAGCTTAGAGCAGGGAGTTGGTTTAATTGAGATATTGTAGCTAGAAATAGATGTAGCTTGTCTAATGAAATATTGTAGCAAGATATAAACGTTGCTTCTCTTGTGAGAGATTCTAGTAAGGTATAAACGTACCTTGCCTAGTGAAAGAATGTAGCAAGGCATAAACATAGATTACTTTGTGAGAGATTGTAGTAAGATATAAACGTACCTTATTTTGTGAGAGTGTAACGTTTTGGTCTTCAATGGGAAAAAAGATATGAATATAGTTGATTAGAAATCTTTGAATGAGCTTAGGAAAGTAAACGTAAGTAAGAAGGGGTACTACTAAACTACTATAAATATGTGTCTACATTGTCTCTATTTATATATCTTCTGTGTGTTTGTGCTTACATTACTTTTACTTATTTTGTTGCACCTTTTTAATATTTGTACTTTATTTTATTTTTTATTATAAGTGTTTTAAAGAGTAAACTTAAAGGGTAAAAATGATATAGTTGTTTGTACTATCTAATTTACCTCATCTTGGGTAGACTTGGATCAACACAAATGAGGCGATCCTTCCCTTTTGTGACAAGCCTCAACGATCCAAATCAACTCAATGGATCCAACATCTAATATCCCAGACATTATTGGGAAGGAGAGTGACGCATGTCGTCAAATCACCAGAGCATCAAATGCAACACTAAATTAGGAGCAAAACTTAGAGTGCCATAACTGTTCAAATTTTTATTTGAAGTCTCTGGACTTTACCATTTCACCTCCACCAATTATTCCCAATCCCTTACTTTTCAGACATTGAGAATAGAGAGCATCAAAAGAAGGGTATTTCGGGAGGTCCCGAGTAGGGACACATGCAAGAGGAAGCTCATAAGCAAAGCGAAAAAGTTAAAGCATGACCCACTAGAACCTATGGATTCCATTTGGGATCCAATGAGGAAAGACCAAGAACTGAGATCATCTCAATACTAACCAAAACACTGACTTATCCGATGATTCAGCTTGGATCCACACGAGATTTCTCATCCTCAGGCTTACATAAGATCAAGCATACATACCCCCAAATCGGGTTGTGCCTTATTGTTCGAGAGTAGTTATCGAATCCCACTATTTAAAGAAAGAAGAATGGGTGACTGATTTAACGGGCATAAATCCCTCAATCTTGCGAATCTTGTGAGGATTAATGGCAATTGACCAAGATCATAGGGAAGAGTTACTAAACAAGTTTTTCCATGCCTATAAATACAAGGGTTGGCTGCTAGGTTAAGGTGTGAATTATATTTCAAAGAAAAACCCTTCCAAATTTCTGCGAGACCTAAAACTCTACTAATTCAAACACCAGATATATAATGCCGACAGACCAACCCGTGATGCTTGTTTCACAAGTTACTAATCTTAGGCAAGTTATATTATAGATCAGAGGTGCACTATATCTGATGATCTAAATTCAGGCATCATCAGTATATTCTTTTAAAATTTTGATGCTGAATAAATTGAACATTATATTATATGTTATATTTACCAGAAATTTACTTAATCTTCTGGAAGGTTTAATTCTAATTATTTGTGTGTGTATATATATATATATATATATTATAAAAATGTGTTTTTGTTAAAGATTGAGAGTAATTTGAAGGAAATAGATGGATGAGATTGAATTATAAAAGTTTTTGGACGAAAATTCCCACCCAAAACTTTTTACACCCCCATTTCTAAAACTGTTAAGTTAAATTATATTGTATACACCTTAAGTTTCACATTTGTATTTAATTTATAATTTTATTATCATTATTTACTATCTTTTTATACTTTTAAATTTAAAAATCAATATAGTGCCTTTAGACATGTGAAATCCGTAGTGTATATATATAGTGGGATAATTATTATTTAAAATATATAAACTAAAAGGGAAAAACTAGAAAAGAACATTGGAATCAATTGACCCCAATGTTCCCAACATGTGAGGTTATTATTCGAAGATATCCTTCTCATATTGATTGTGTCGCACCATATAAGCAGGTCACGAGGTGCACCGTGGTCATTGAATATTTTCTCAATAATTTTTTTTTTGGTACATATGTTAAGGGAGGGGGTTGAACTCTAGAGAGGTATGACAAAGATTATATACATTTATATAGAAACATAAAAGAAAAAATTACTTTTCTTTTGACTTTATATTTAGCGTTTATATATTGTATCCATGCCACCTTGTACACCAATCTTCTTAATGCATTAAGGTGCCCACTGAAGTCTATATAAACCTCAAATAACAGAAAGCATGCCATAGAAGTATCTTAACTAAGCTTCTACAGTTAAAAAAAAACAAAAACATGGCTTCTTCCCAAACACAGCCCAAGCTTCGAGTCATAGATTTCACCAAGGAAAACATGAAGCCTGGTTCAAGTTCATGGCTTGAATCATGTGATAATGTCCGAAACGCCCTCGAAGAGGACGGGTGTTTTGTAGCAATTTACGACAACGTTTCTTCAGAGCTCAGCAATGGAGTCTTTGCAGCTGCCAAGGATTTGTTTGATCTCCCCATGGAGACCAAAGTGAAGAACACTTCTGATAAGCCTTACTTTGGGTATCTGGGGAAAATGGCTCATATTCCTATCCATGAGAGTCTTGGAATTGAACATGCCACAACTCTTTATGGAGTTTCAAGCTTTACAAATACCATGTGGCCTTCTGGGAATCATAAATTCTGGTATATGGTCTGATCCTTTTAATTTGTTAATGTTTGGTATAATCTTAGTTCGAAGACCAGAGGGTGTGTTTGGTTTCCTGCTAATTCAAATTTGACCGAGTCGTTGGGAGTTAGTGTCAAATCGTCCCTGAATTTTTTATTTTTCTAATTAAGACCCTAGACTTTGAACATTATTTCAATTTGATATTATAGAATTTTTACCCTTTATTTCTCCATCCTTACTCATTAACCCCCCATCATTTAGCAAAATATCAATCGTTATGCCACCCCAAGTGTCATGGTTAAATTCTTACAGTAAATAAATGCACAGACAAATTTACTTATATATATATATATATTATTTTTTTCCTCTTTTTCTTTTTGTTTTGTCTTACCTCTTTCTTTTGTAATTATATTATTTAATTTTTGTTAAATTTGTAAAAATAATTCAAATTGGTGTTAAATTCAACATGACACTTAAACAAAATTTTATAAGTTAATTGTATTGTTACTGTAAAAAAAATATTGAATGTAATTAAATAAAAAAATGCTAAAAAAAATAGATAGAACAATGACTCATTTTGTTGAATTTAACATGTCATCGTGTTGAGTTTAAAAAATATGAAATTATATAATAATATATAAGATAAATTGCTTTCAAACCAATGATATTATGTTCACCATTTTTTCATAAAATTTTCACCTTCGCGTTAAATTGAACATGTTACTCCCGAACTTTCATAGTTTTTTATATTCATGTTGAATTCAACAAAATGTTAATAATATATTATATTATTATTGTAAAAAATGTAAAATGTAATTGAATGACAAGTAGATTGAAAAGCGATGTATGTTGTTGAATTCAACACAAAATTAATCATTTTGTTAAATTCAACAAATATTAAATTCTACAACAAAATATATACAAATAAAGGTTGTTTTAAAGCCGATAACTCCTGATCATAAATCTATGATAAAATCAAGTAAACGATACGTCAAACAAAAAATTATCGCTATTTTAAGAATATAAATATAGTTTAATTTTAATTTGGTAATTGTTCCAATTTTTATAACATGGAAAGATATGTTGTCCAATATATGATTCCGGATTTGTAGGAGGCATTATCGTCACTTCATTTGGTTTGGATATGAAATTGGGACTAAACGATAATGATTAACGTTAATTTAAGTATTAAATTGTTCAATAAGAAAGATGCGAGATATTTTGGTTGATTAACTTTTCTAATGAAACCATTCGGTCATTTTTCTTAAAAATAAAAACACTAATAAAATACCACCTAACAGAGAGAGAGAGAGAATTGTCTATTTGAAGTGTTGATAACAATTACACATCTTCATGCAATCTTATGTGTAACATTTTTGTTACCTTCCTCTCTTGTCTTAGTGATACTATGCTACAATACACGAAGCTTGTAGCAGAATTAGAACAAATGGTGGACAAAATGGTGTTCCAAAGCTATGGACTAGACAACAAGTACTATGATTCACACCTCGAATCAACCACTTATATTCTTAGGATCATCAAGTATAGGGCACCCTTTGTTGAAGAGAGTAGTGCTGGTGCTGACGTTCATACAGACAAGGGCTTCTTAACCATACTTCATCAAAACGATGTCAACGGTTTACAGGTACAGACAAGGAAAGGGGAGTGGATTGCCGTTGACTTTCCACCTCAGTCATTTGTTGTTATGGCAGGGGATGCCTACTTGGTATGTATCCCATCTATATATGCTTTAGGTGTTTGTCTTAGAAGTAGACAATGTATTGAACATGTTATGTTTTTCACAACCCTTAATAATATATCAAAACACTTCTCCACTTTCATTAGCTTAGTTTGGCTTGAAAACGTCCCTTTCCTAGTTCACGGGAAAATTGGCCCTTGATCCTCGAGATCATTTAAGGGAACAAAAGAAGTACTTTTTCGGCATGTCACACACCTTGAGTTTAGGACCTATATTGTATGTTCTCTTTTTAGTGGTCCTGATTCATCACGTGGCATACAAACACACGTAGTTCAATATAATTAACTGTAAGGGTATGTTTAGTGTCATGGAATTAGAATTGGAAGGTCCAATTTCAATTCTTTTATTTGAATTACTAGTTAGGCCCTATATTTGGTTTGCATTTATATTTCCATGGAGTCTAATTCTTTAATTTGAAGTCCATAACCCAAGTGAAGAATTGCATACCCAATTTTTTAGGATTGGACCCAAAATATTTTTGTGAGATGAATAGTTTTTGTTGACTTTATATTTGACACACGCACTTTGGTTTCGATAAAATAGCAAAGTTATCTCCTATAATTTTCATAATACCTGAGATATCATTTATCATATTTTGTAGACAAAAATAGTCTTTCAACATAATTTTTTTTATTCTTTTATTTTCTAATTTTTTTGTTTTTGTTTTTATTTTCTATTTTTTCCGTTCTGTCTTTCTCTCTAGTTTTTTGTTTTTCACTTTTGTTTCGTATTATTTATTTATTTTTTGAATGGTGTTTTTTTAAAAAAATTAAAGGTAAAAAAATTAGGGGAAAAAAACTAAAAGAAAAGTTAAATTTTTAAAAACATAAAAGGAAAAAATGTTTTTCTTTTTATATTTTCTTTAATTCTTTTTTTTTCAACACCTATTTTTTTTTTTAATAGATTTTTACTTTTTTTTTTTTTTCTCTCCTTCAAATACAATATGAAGAAATAAAAAAATAAAGTTAAAAAAATTTAAAAAATATAGTATTGAAACGGAAAATAAAAAAATATAGAATAAAAGTAAAAAAAAAATAAAAACAAGACAGAGAGGGATAGAGAATTAAAAATAGAAAATATGAAATAAAAAACACAAACTATTATGTTGTAAGGATATCTTTGTCAACTAAATGTGATAGATGATGTCTATGAAAAAGATAAGGCGTGTCTCAAGTATTGCAAAAATAACAGGGTCTATCCTTGGCATTTGTTGAAATGACACGGGGTTTTTCGGGTATAAACTCATTTTTTTCCAATGAAAACACCTGATGCCTATATGCATGGAACAATCTGACGCTTATATGCATGGGAAAATTGATTTGTTATATTCATGAAAAAATGACGTTATTTTTTGTGCAAAAAGTCAATAAGAATGTGTGAAATGTATTTTTTTTCTATCAAATTTTATTACATTTCATAATTAAAATAATAATATTAGATTATAGTGAAGTTAGAAATAATTGATTTGATAATCCAGATGATAGAATTAGAATTATCATGGAACTAAAATTTAATTCCAACGTACTACAAAACAAGGGAACTCTTTGGAATTACAATTGAATTCCGAGGTACTATCAAACAATGGAATTTTAATGCAGCAGAATTATAATCAGTAGAATTCTAATAGCATAGAATTGCAATTCCAATTTTGTGCGGTAGTTCAAATCTTGGAATATTAACCCACATTCATTAGCTGGACCCACATCTTGTTGCAACTTTAAAACTTAACTGTGGGGTCACTATTTTGATGTGTCAAACTCAAATTAGTTGTGTGCTAAGGTCAACCTTTAGAATTTTGAGGCCCTAGACAAAATTCGAAGACAAAGACGGAATATTTGAATGACTTTTTGATACTCATAATTGTTATAAAATAAAAATGTCAATTGAAAAAACAATTGATATGGTGATTGAACCAAGATTAACACAATTACTCTCCTATAATAGAACTTGTTTATCTTTGGATCCGAAGCCGACCAAATCTAGGAGAAGATGGGTAGGAAAAACCTAAAATTTAAGTTTCAACTAGTGATGTCTATATCCCAAAGCGAAGAAGAAAACTGAACAAATTCAAAATATGAATTTGTTCAGTTTTCGACCTTGGTTGAAGTCTTGTCTGCGATTAGAGTTCTCAATGGGATTAGGGTGAAGAATAAAGTGATCCAAATTTGTTTGGTTGCGTCTAGTAACAATCCCATGTACCCATTGTGAAAAAAATATGGGTAAGAAAAGAAAGAATCGGCTTAGGGTCTGCAATTTGTGAACCCGTTATTGTTCCTACTATACAGTTCAAGCCTAGTCTTGCCATAGTGGGTCGAGGTTCTGGTTCTTTTATCTCTGCATCCTCTAGTCCTATGAACTTATTAATAGATAGTTCAACTAATGTTCTTGATATTGGTGAGAACTCTTCCACTAATAGGGATATGATAAATAGAATCTAAATAGTGTTGAATAGAATAGAAAAAGTGATGAAATATGGGAAAAAATTGTACTTGACTATAACTTCTAATGGATTGGAATTTAGAGATTTGATTGCTAATCTAATTATTAAGGAATGGGTCATTGTGGGGTTGGAACAAGTGGGTGCAATGAATCCCGGGTCAGATGGGGTCGAATCACCTCCTAATGTTGATCCAGGAGATGATCTCTCAAAACATGAAGAGGTTTTCCACGGCTTGGAAGAGGGAGAGATAATTGCAAAGTCCCCTTGTCAATGAAATTCAAATGAATCAAGCGTTAAAGGTGATATTGATTTTTTGAGTCAAGATTGGTCATTTTCTAGTGATTCGATAGGTAGTTGTAACTCAAAATCCAAGAATGAAACTGATGAAATTTTCTCCAAAATCGGTAGTATGCACCTTTTGCGATTTAAAAAGCAACTACTATTTGTTCCTAAAAGGAAATGTAAAAAGAACTCATTGGCAGTTTGGGTGTATTATGGTAAATATTTTAACTTTGGTTGGTCAGGGTGGCAGAAAGGAAAAAGAGAGACGATTGGAGAAAATTGGTCCTAATTGTTGCTGCAAGTTGCTGGAATTAATTAAGCTTGGGATTGGCTTGCTTATGTATAGTAGTAGGCTTTATTTGGGAAGGTAGATGGTGCTTGGTTGGTGTGCCTTTGGGAGTTTGGTTAGTGGGATTGATCCTCGGGAGTGTTTTGGTCCCTTTTGTTTTGTTGTATGTTTAAGTAAGGGCTTGTTGGAGAGAGGGTTGAGTAATTGTTGTTGGATTGAATTTGAGCCTAGTCAAGTAATGTGTTGTGGAATTTTGGCAGAGTTTATCCTTTGGTATGCAAATAGTAGAGTGTGAGACACTTGTAGCAAGTTAGGTTGGCCTCGACGGCTTATTCCATACTCTTAAAGACCTTGAGCTTTAGTAATTGAATTTGTTTTGTTAGAAAAGTGTGGAGGATTGATTCTAGTCAATCGAAGTTATCTCTCAATTTCGTCTCTTAAGGTGTGAAGTATGTGTTTTTACTTTTTTTTTTTTGTTAGTGTAGATATTATTTTATCCTGGTGTTTCCTAGAATCCTTTGTATTTTGGGACCGAGCCCTAGGATGCCTTATTTGGGTTTGGGGGATTCCTTGTTAAGGCTTGTAGTCCCTATCTGAAATTGTTGGTGTTGGTGTTGGTGTTCGTGGGGGTCTTGCAGACTACACGGTAATTTTCTTATCGTGTAGTAAGAGAAACCGTGTCCCTTATTAATATAAATCCATTTGTTTATCAAAAGAAAATTGTGAAAAAAATTACTTGCAAAGTCAAAGTTTCTAGGTATAATTTTCTATAAAAGAAAACAATTTGGACAACGAAAAATAGTTTCCAAGTGTGAAAAATTTTGAAAGAGATTTTTGCAATTACAAACTGAATAAGCCCTTTATTTTGGTTTTTAATTTTATTCTGGATGTAGGCATGGAGCAATGACAGAATACATTCTGCGTTACACAAAGTTATTTTGAGTGAGAACAAACCAAGATACACATTTGCACTCTTTGCATACAACACAGGGATAACCAACGTACCAAAAGAGTTGGTGGATGAGAGACACCCTTTGCAGTTTAAGCCCTTCGACAATTTTGGATTGCTGTACTACTATCCCACAGACATGACTTGCATCAATCAGGGTACTGCAAGACCTTATTGTGGCATTCACAATTGAAATTTGTGTTCTCGAGTTTTCGAAACAACTATGTTAACATTTGGAAGTATGGAGTTGGATTCTCAAATAGTATATGTGTCTTTGTTTTCATCTCATGGGACAAACTATTATTGATTTATGATCGCATGGTTTTGGTTCTTACCATATAAAATATTACTTGTACTATTATAGACTATGAACTTGGCACAATAATAAAATAGTTTTGCTGTATCCATAAATATCTATAAACATTTGTAAAACAGGCTCAGGTTATGCACATGTATAATAAAGTCATATAACATAATTTTTACTCTTACGTCTTGATGTTATATTTAACAAAGATGCTATTGCATGTTCATACTACAGTGCGTGCCTAATCCTTTCTTAGGGTCCAGAAAATTAAAAGTTCAGGTTCAAGCTCTATCACAATCCATTTGTCAAAAGTCTTTCGAGTCAAGGAACATACATACGAACAAGGCACATATGAAAATCAAGGAATATAATTATATAAGCTATACATTTACATTAAAAAATATGTGCAAAATATATATATATATATATATATATAAAGATTACAAAAAGCTAAAATTGTTTTTTAAGTACACTCATTAGAGAAAATAAAATTTAGCAATTGAATTCGAAAAATTCACCAAATAACAGTTTTAAAGGGAACTAGGAAAACAAATGGACTAAACTAGAAAAAACGAATAAGAACCGAAGAAGTAAGGACAAAAAAAAAAAAAATCCATGAAGGCATTTGCGGAGTCCATAGAGGAGGTCAGTCACTGGCTCACTGGGCTCGAATATAATGGTACTTCTGGCTATATGTAGAGGCCTATGCAGAAGCATATATTAAAAGAAACGTCAGAAATGCCAAAGGTTCACACACTTCGCTCACCAACTAGCTGAAGATCTAGGACCGATCTACCTCCCTTGCCTTTCCACCACAATAGGGAATGGTTATAGTGGGACCATTGTCCCGAGCTCCAACATTAAAAATGTTATTGCTAGTAGTGACAGATTACTTCACGAAGTGGGTGGAAACAAACAAGAAAAAAATGTGAGAAATTTGATCTGGAAGAAGATGTCACCCATATCAGACTACCAAGGTCTATTGCTACAGACAACATAAACCCCTTCAGCAATTATTTGATCCAAGAATTCCAACAAATGCTACGCATCAAACATTACTTCTCCACCCTAAATATCCACAAGCTAATGGACAAGTAGAGACCAAAAACAAAACCATAGTTGAGGGGATAAAGAAAAGGCACTAGAGAGCAAAAGCGAGATGTGTGGATGAACTGGCCAGCTTGTTATTGGCATACAGAATAACCCATTGAAGAGCAACATGAGCAACACTTTACTCTCTCATATTTGTAATAAAGGTTGTAATCCCAACCAAATTAGGAGTCCTAACACTGAGTAATGTAACTAGAAAAGAAGATATGTTGGAAGAGCACTCGATTTTGCCGAAGAAAGAAAAGAAATAGTGGTTGTAAAATTGGTTGGAGTACCAAAACAAATAGCACGACCCTGCAAACAAAGGTTTAACACGAGGCATTTTATCTCAAAAGCAGTAGTACGTTAAAAGATTTTATGGAAAACTTAATAACAATGTGTAGGAAAGATCGGACCTAACTAGGAAGGAACCGACAAGATTTTAGGAATAGCCGAACAAGGATCATATCATCTGGAGATGATGGATAAAAAAGAATATCATAACCGAAAAATTCATTAGATCTCCAAAATTTATGTGTGAGAATGTCTTTCAGTTCTTGCAAGTTTTAAATTCATAAATAACAGTCAAGTTAGTAGTTTGGGAATATTCTCACTCAAATAACATGGTTGATCTGAGATACTAAAATCAATCTGGCTTGAGTGCATTATGAGACATGATATTTCAATCTTCGCATAATGTGTTATTTGATTTTCTGAATCCAAGTTGTATTAAGAAAATCAAAGAAAGGTCGCTATAATGCATTGCGCTGATTATCTTATTATATGAATTAGTGTATAACTCATGCCTAAAGGCATGGAAAAAAAGATCTTTGAAAAAAAATAACTTTAGTATTTAGACAATGAAATAAAAATATCGACCTTAATATTCAACATAGTATTGTACACAAAACGATTTTTTTGAGAATATAGTTCGAATCCATATTCTTTCATATCCTATTTTATAAATGTGTAATAAACTGTTTTACTACATGTTAAAAAAAAAAATTAATCACTTTACATAAATATTTTTGTAATTTGTTAAAAAAATAAATAATACACATACTAATGTCAATAAGTATTCAAAAAATAAATATAATGTAGACATAGTATTTGGCTCTCCGAATAAAAAAAAAGTGATGATGCTAGTTTGAAATCTTTTATCTAATATTTATCTTTTCTTATTTTAGATCAATTTACTTTTAGTACTTTTCAACTTACTTTTTAAGACCTATTTGAAATTAACCATTAAAAATTAAAGGTATTTAGTCAAATGACATGATTTTTACAAAAGTAACAAACAAAACCTCTATTATTTGAAATCCCTTCTCATTTGCTAAAATTAATGTCGGGAACCCTATCTGATTTATTTTCAGGTTAATTGGCTGAGATTATCATTTTATAGATGAATTTTCCCCTATTAAAATCATTGTCATGAAAAATTAATTCTTTATGTTTAGTAATTTTTTTTTGTTTGATTTTCTTTAATTTCTATTTTTCATTTTATTTTCCCATTTCTCATATAACATTTTTACTTTAATTTTTTACATTTTTTATTTTCTGTTTTTGTTCTTTTATATCCTTTGTCACCAATTTGGGTTTGAAAAAAGAATATGTAAACACTGGAAAAAAAATAAGGAAGCAAAAAAAAAAAATACTAAAAAGTTATGAAAGAAAAAATAAATCAAAAGTAAAAAATTAGAAACAAAAAATGGAAAAAAAAAAACTACCAAATAAAATAAAATATAAAATAATTTTTTTTTTTCAAAATATTAAAAGAAAAAAACATCAAATAATAAGAAGGAACAAAAAGAAAACAAATAGTAAAAAAAAGGATGGGTTTGAAAAATAAATAAGAAATAATTAGAGAGAATAAAAGATTGTGAGGAATGAAAAGGAAGCAAAAAGAACAATTATTTTCTAAAATAATTTCTCAAAATATGTAGAACAAAATATAGTTTCATATTTATGTATAATTAATTAAATAAATTATTAAAGAATAGAAGTTATTTCTATTATTATTAATTTAATTTAAAAAATTAAATAATTTTTTAAAATATGAAAACAAAATATTTTGGCAAAAATACAGTTTTCATGTTTATATATAATTAATTTTAATTAATAAGTTATAAAATAATAGAAATTATTTCTATTATTATTAATTTTGTTGGAGTGTCTTTAAATAGTTCCTAAAAATGGTTATCTCTTCCCAATTAGGTATAACATATATAAGACTAAATTTAAATACATATTTTATATTTATATCATATTTTTGTTTAATCTGGACAATTCTTTATATTCTTAGAAATCAGACAACAAAAAAATACTTAATTCTCTTATATCTGTCCTATTTTGTATGATAGATTCAGTTGAATAGATTAAGAAAACGCAATATAGCAAGGTATTTTAACAAATAAATAGAGAGCCTAGGATAATGAGTCTAACTTGGGAAAGTAATCCCAGTTCTATAGCCCAAAAACTTTACTGGACATGATAAGTCAATATTACTTGTTTCAATCGAACACGAGGATTCTTATGAAAATATTATCTTAAGATGCTTTCGCAAACCACAATATCAAAAGAACACATCTACGAAAAAGTAGAGAATTTTTCAGATTGATTCTGTTGAGTATAATTATATCTGGAAAGAAATAGAGTTTTAAGTTAAGAACAGTATGACCTTAGATCACTTAAAAAAAACCAAAATACAAGTAACAATAAATACACAAGATCACCACACACGGGGCAAGAATAAAAGAATTTTGTGGAGGAAGAGAATTAATTATATTATGTCGTAATAATTTTATATAATAAGCCTCTATACTCCTTATTAAAAAATTAAGAAGAATATATCTCTAATAAACGTAAAAATTAAAGGAAAACGGAATCTACTAAATTTGTCAATATCACCTGAATAGGAAATAATGCTAAATAAGAAATAAATGCAATAATGAAAATATTAAATATTTTAACATTCCCTCTCAAGTTGTGGCAAAAATGTTTCAAAGTTCCGCTTTGATAAGAGTAAAAATGGAAGAAAAGTTGTTGATGGGAACAACGAACAAAGATAGGAGGAAAGTAAGTGTCGGGCGATCAACACCTATAACTGGAACAATGGGAAAAAATTGGAATGTTGGGCGAACAAAGGTGACAACTGGAATACCGGGTGACCAATGGAAACAATCAAAACACTGGGAGATATACAATGATAACCGAAACACTGGACAACAAACGGCGAAAATTGGAACATTGGACGACATATGACAACGATTGAACTTCGGGCAACCAACGAAAACAACAAAAACGCAGGGTGACATGCGGCGATGACTAGAACGTCGGACAACATACGATGACAATTGAATGTCGGGCGACCAACTGCGATAATTCGAATATTGTACAATATACGTGAACGACTGGAATGTTAGGCGATTAACAAAAATAACTAGAACACTGGGCTATATAGGATGATAATTTGAACACCGAACGGCAACAGACAGGAGCAGTGGCTGGAAAGGAGTAGCGATAGTGGCTTAATAGTTGTGCGACGACAGTAGGACAGCAGCAGCGATGCGACTAGATAAAAGTACGACATTGCTTGGACATGAGCAACGCCGATGGAAGAAATTAGCAATTGTGATAGCTTAAAAGGAGCAACTGGGGGCCTGGACAAGACTAGCGGTGACAACTGGACATGAGTAGCGACGACGGTGGATATGAGTAGCAGTAGCAACTTGACATGAGGAATTACGAAAACTTGAAATGACTAGTTGCAACAACTTGACAGGGGCAACATTGTGACTGGACGAAAGTAGTGTTAGTAGCTAGACATGAGTAACTAAAGTGGGGGATATAAGAAGTGGTGACAACTTTACATGAGTAGTTTTGGCGACTTAGCAGGGGCGACATTGGATAGGAGCGGCGACACGACTAGCAAAGAGAAATGACGACAACTATATGGTGGTTTAGTGTTGCGGAAGGTGGTGAGACACGGGGGGATTAGGATTTTCCTCCTCCCCTACGTCTCCCATTATGTTTTGCTTTTTGCCTTTTATACCAAAAGGATTTTGGGGAGAAAGAGATATAATTCTATTATGGTGTAATATTTGTTGGGAAAGGTGATAGGATAATTTAGTGAAAAGGTGATATTTCCACAATCCCAGTACATTTTCCTAAATCAAAATAGAACAGAGATAACATGGCAGATTTTTAGCGTGGAAAACCCTCCTCAATGAAGGTAAAAAATCACGGAATCCATAAGCCACTTAAATCTTCCACTATAACAAATAATGAGTCACACTTTGGTAGATCACTCAAACAATATATAAAAATATGTGTCTTCAATTTGTGGATAAATCTTCACAAATTGGCTTACTCTATTCTTCCCAAATTGGGTTTCTCTTATTCATCTCAAATAAAATTTATCTGAGGATTTCTTATTTTACTCTGATAAATTTTATATATGGCTCTCCACTCTCTGCGTTCTGCAAAGGATCTCTATCATTCCCTTTCTCTGTGGTATTCATCTTCACCAGAGAAATATATTTCTCTCATCTGCTTATGGCCTCTATTTATAGAAGAGGCCTAAGCCTTTATTCCATCTGAACAAAAGATCAAGAACCTTCAGAAGTTTTGGGCGATGGTTGTGCAACCTCTGTAATTGTTAAGGTAAGCCCCTAGATTATTCCTACATCTTCATCTTTAGTCTTTATCTCTTTGTGAGTAGATTCTTTCTACCATTTTCCTTAAGGTAAGTTGTCATCTCTTACTTTCTTCGGGTTCCTTCTTTAGCTTTGGCCTTTTGTGGATAGTTGGATCACATTTATTTTCTTCCATCTTGGCTTTGTTGACTTTTGTTACCAAGAGAATTTCTAGATCCTGCTCTTCCCAAATTAGGAGTGAAAATCCCAACAAATATCCCCCTCACGACCAATTTGGGGTGGAAACCAACCTACAACTTATTCATCCACAGGATCTCCTTATATCCTTCAGTAATTGTGATGTCTTCTACTTCTGTGGTGGATATTACCTTGGTGCCTGTTTCAGACCGTATAAACTTCTTCAGTTTGCACACCAATTTTTCTTTGCCTTTAACTAGGAAACTTTCAAACTACTCTATATAAATTTACTCATCAAGATTACTATGCAAAAATGCAGTTTTTATATTAGGTTATTCAACCTCCAAATTTAAACTTGTTGTAAGGCCATGAACAACTTGGATTGAAAACATCCAGTGTAGGGTGGTTTTGGGTCTCTCTCAACATCAAAAGCTAATTTGTAAGGTGAGGCTTTCCCTCACACTGATAACTTGACCACCAGCCCCTTCCACATCCGATATGGGATAAACCCAACAATCTCCCCCTCATACATCGGGTCGTTGGTTGGTTAAACCTCAACCAGCCTCTTCCTTTGTGGCTATTGGGTCAGAGTTGTTGTAACCTGAGTTTTTCATTCAATATTCTCTCTTTTACCATATCCATTGTAAGCTTTCCATCTGGGTCTGGTACTTCATCGCCAATAAATTGTACCATGTACAATACTTTGTGAATAGTACTCGTACGTATAAATATTGTCATATGAACAATACTATAGATATATTGTATACACACCATATATGTCCCATATAAATACTATGAATAGTATTATATACGTACATATGTATGAACAGTTCTTTGTATACATGTATATACTATATATATGATCTCCTATTTCTTCTTTTGTCAGATCCTTGACTAGCGACATAATCCCCGAACTTAACCAGGTCGGTATGCCTTAACTATGAAGGGAAGCCTTGTGGTGTCGGTGCCCACACCTAGCTAGAAACTGCAATAACCGCTACGATCCTCCAGTAAGCATGATTCTTCATTTTGACCACCTTGATAACAACGGTCCGTAACACTCTTCCCACCTAATATCGCAAATGTCCTCATCGCAATACGAACACAACTCTCAATATCAAGCGTTTCTGTTGTGCCACCGTTGCACTTTGCATAACAGAGAAATCAGGTGAGGTGTCCATATCGCATGATCCACGTTTTCCCGTACCTTTTCGACGGTACGTGAGATCCACGTCCCCCTTTTGACATGAATACTCTTGACTCAAGCTCAACTCCTTCCGGATATAGTGCCGACACACGGCTCAAACAAGTCCCCAGATGAGCTAACTGTACCCTGCTCTGATCTCACTTTGTTGTAAAAGATAGAAGGATAATTTAATGAAAATATGATATTTTCACAGTCCCATTATGTTTTCCCAAATTAAAATAGAATAGAGATAACATAACGGATTTTTAGCGTGTAAAACCCTCTTCAATGAAAGTAAAAAATCACAGGACTCGTAGGCCACTTAAATCTTCTACTATAATAAATAATGGGATTACAAACCTCACACTTTAGTAAATCACACAAACAATATATAAAAATATGTGTCTTCAATTTGTGGGTAAATCTTAATAAATTGGATTACTCTATTATTTCCATATTGGGATTTCCCTAATTCATCTTAGATAAAATTTGTCTGAGGATTTCCTATTCCTTTTAGATAAATTTTATTTTAGGCTTTCTACTCTCTACGCTCTGCAGATGATTTCTCTCACTCTTTTTCTTTATGGTATTCATCTTTATCAGAGAGGTTATTTCTCTCATCTACTTCTGACCGCTATTTATAGAGGAGTCTGATAATTTCTTCAGTTTAAACAAAAGATCAAGAACCTTCAAGAGTTGTGGGTAATGGCTGCGCAACCTCTGAAATTGTCAAGGTGAGGCTGCATAAAATGTAAAGTTTGTAATCCCATTATTTGTTATAGTGAAAGATTCAAGTGGCCTACGAGTCCTATGATTTTTTACCTTTATTGAGGAGGGTTTTCACGCTAAAAATCCATTGTGTTATCTTTGTTCTATTTTGATTTGGGAAAATATACTAGGATTGTAAAAATATCATTTTTTCACTAAATTATCATGTCATCTTTTCCAACAAAGTGGTATCAGAGCAGGGCACAGTTAGCTCATCCGGGGACTTACTCGAGCTGTATATTGGCATTCTATTCAGAAGGAGTTGAGTTTGAGTCGAGAGCATTTACGTCAAAGAGGGACATGGATCGCGTGCATCATCGAAGGGGTATGTGGAAAAATGGATCATACGACATGGGCACCTCACCTGATTTCTCTGTCGCGCAAAGTACAACGGTGCCACAACGGATGTGCTTGACATCGAGAGCTGTGTTCGTATCGCAACGAAAACGTTTGCAATATTAGGTGGGGAAAGTGTCACGGACCGTTGTTATCATAGCGGTCAAAATGAAGAATCGTGCTTATTGGAGGATTATAGCGCTTTTTGTGGCTTCTAGCTAGGTGTGGATGCAGACATCACTAGGAGTAACTTCGGAGTCAAAGTATACAGACCCTATTAAGTTTAGAGACTATGTCGCTGATCAAGGACCTGACAAAAAAATAAAGATGAGATCATATACGTAGTATAATATACAATATATAAGTGTACACGAAGAATTGTTCATACATATGTACGTATACAATACTATTACATAGTATAGTACGTATATAGTCTCATCTTTCTTCTTTTATCAAGTCCTTAACCAGCGACATAGTCTCCGAACTTAACCGAGTCGGTATGCCTTGACTCTGAAGGGACGCCTAGTGGTGTCGGCGCCCACACCTAGCTAGAAGCCGCAATAGGCACCACAATCCTCCAATAAGCACAATTTTTCATTCTGACTGCCTTGATAACAGTGGTCTATGAAACTCTCCCCATCTAATATCGCAAACGTCCCTGTTGCAATGCGAACATAGCTCTTAAGGTCAAGTGCCTCCATTGTGCCACCGTTGCACTTTGTGCGACAAAATAATCAGGTGAGGTGCCCATGTCGTACGATCAGTGCTTCTACGTACCCCTTCGACGTGAATGCTCTCGACTCAAGCTCAACTTCTTCGGGACAGAGTGCCAACACACAACTTCAGCGAGTCTCTGGATGAGCTAACTATGCCCTGTTCTAATACATCTGTTATGAAAAATAACAAAATAATCTAGTGAAAAAATATTATTTCCACCTACCCTATACGTTTTCCCTAATAAAAATAGAACAGAGATAACACAGAGAATTTTTAGCATGGAAAACCCTCCTCAATGAAGGTAAAAAACCACGAGACCCATGGGCCAGTTAAATATTCCACTATAACAAGTAATGAGATTACAAATCTCACATTTTGGTGGATCACTCAAAGAATATATAAAGATATTGTGAGAGCTAATATGTGTCTTCAATTTGTGGGTAAATATTCACAAATTGGCTCACTCTATTCTTCCCAAATTATCTCTTATTTATCTTAGATAGAGGATTTCTCATTCCTTTCAGATAACTTTTATCTGAGGCTCTTCACTCCCTACGCTCTGCAGAGGATCTCTCTCACTCCCTTTCTTGGTGGTATTCATCTTCACCACAGAAGGTTGTTTATCTCATCTGCTTATAGCCTCTATTTATAAAGGAGGCCTGAGTTTTTCTTCTGTTAGAACAAAATATCAAGAACCATTAGGAGTTGTGGGCTTGTGGGCGACGACTACGCAACATCTGCAATTGTCAAGGTGAGCCCCTAGATCATTCATGCTTCTAATTTTGTTAATCTTTTCCTTTTTGTGAGTAGATTGCCTCTTCCATATTGGCATTGTTTACTTTTGTTACCAAGAGAATTTCTAGATCATGCTCTACCCAAATTAGGAGTGAAAATCCCAACAATATTTGTATACAATAAGGCTCTACACATCTATTATATAACATGGGCTAAATTAAGAAGAATATCTCCTTAATAAATGGGTCAATTAAAGACAAACGAAATCTACCAAATTAATCAATATCACCTAAATAGAAATTAAGACCTAGATACTAAAAACAAATCAACGTATTAATGAAAATATTAAATATTTCAAAAAAAAAAAAAAAACCAAGCCAAGAATACAAGATACAAAAATAATGTATTTCATTAAACATTTAACCAATATTAATAAGTAGAGAGACACAGTTACAAGACAGGGAATCTCTCTTAGGAAAAAAAAAAAAAAAAGAACAAAAATAAGAAAATAAGATAAGACAAAAATAAAGGAAAGTAATAGAAGAAATAAAATAGAAAAACATAGGAAGAAATAAAATAGAAAAACATAGGAGAAAGGGGAAGATGTAGAAGAAAGGGACGAATATGGAGAGGAAAAGTCTCAGTGATGTTGATCCACTAAGGACTTAATGATAGTGGGTGCTCCAACAATTTCTGACAGAAGAAGATTGCGACCGGCATTTTTCGTCTCCAAGAAAAGGTGTCTTTCCTTCCACCCTAAGACCACCACCATGGCATCCCCTCTCATCATTTTTTCTCGGTGATTTAAAGTTCTAGATCCAAGAAGAAAGAACGACCGTGGCCCATATACCATTCATCTTGACAAAGGTAGTTATGGTTGTTTAAATTCTCTAAAGCCACTCTTAAGCATGCTCAGGAAATTTTTTGTTCATGTCAGGAAGACAAGATACGATATGAAGAGTTATAAAAAATGAGAATGACAAGAGTATTGGTAAAATATGTTCTAAAAATTAATTAAATAATTAATTTATTAATTATTTAATTGATAATTAAAATAAGAAATGAAGGTGAAGCAATTCTAAATTATTTGTTATAGAAACATTCCAGATAAAAGAAAATGATATTACAAAGTTTAATGAAAAGCAGAAACAAGATAGTTCTTGTATTATAAAGCAAAACCAGAAATAAGAATACTTATTGTTTAATATAACAAACAGAAAAGAAATACTTACAATATAATAGAACAAACAAAAATAGAATACCAGAGGAAATGATCAAGACAATCATCTGACAATTTGTCCTCACAACAGATCTTACTTCTGTTAGGTGCTTACGGTTGAATGAGTGTCTGTCTCCCAAGATACAAAGATCAAGCTGCTTCTGGTACCAGCACTAGAAATCAAAAACCTAATGAACTAAAGAAATGTAGAACTCTCAAGAACATGAGCAATGAAAAGTAGACGAAACTCTTTGCTGGAATAATATGCTATGCAAACTTGTAGGATGTCTATTATACTGAAAATGCATGCCGTTTTATAGGGAGTAAAACAATAACCGTAAGAAGTTTGATATTTAAGAAGACATTTAATGGACAACAATAATTTTTAACAGTTACACACACCTGAAGAATCTTTAAATTTGTAACTCTCAGTAGCTACAAACCTATACAAATAGATTTCAGATTTATAATTTTCTCTCAAGTTATAAAACTTGCAGTTAGTCTTTAAGCTATGTTTGGCTTGGCTTTTTTCTTATTTTTCACAAAACATATCAAGTTTAATCCAAGCATTCCCCAAGATCCACAAGGCCCAAGGCCCAAGTCTAGGACCAGTACCCGAATTCGGACTCGAGCCTGCGTCGCACATGCGTGTGGCTTTATTTATTTTATAGCTCTTAGTCTATCATTTAAATGCTCTAGAGGGCTTACCTACAAGAGGTAACTTGAGCCCTAATAAATAGTTTTTCATCTTCTTTAGTTACCGATGTAGGATAACTCACCCAACAATTTCAAGTGGGTACTTTAATGAATAATTTTAATTCACTTCTTAAATATTTTTTACACAAATAAATGTACCATATTCATCTCCTCACCACGGAGAACACATTAGTATAAATATATGTTCCAAATAAATATTGGGTCCCACAAATAATTGGGTCACGAAATATCCAAAAAAAAAACATTTAATACAACAAAGAGTAAGAAGAAAATAAAGGGATGTAGTGATGAAGGAAAAATGACTAGGGAAGGGTATGTATACAATGAGAATAAGAAACTGGATTGGTGATAGATAAGAAAATGCAGAGGCATGCCAACTACAAAAAAGACCTTGCATTAGAGGACTTGATGATTCCCTACAACAAAGAAAAATGCACCGATAGCAAATTCTGACGGTTGATAGTTTATCCATGGATTAACTATTCACCCATTTATCGAATACAATACTAAAGAGGGGGCAAACCATTGCATTTGAAAAAAAACAAAAAAAAAAAAAACAAACAAACGTACAGGATAAGTAAAGTAGGGGGACCAAAATGGTAAATTTGTTGGTCCAAAACTACCAATAGGGGGTGAACTGGGTAGGGAAAATAAAGTGGCGTTTGCTTTTAGTGTTTCCACTTTTCTCATCCCACTTGGAATGGGATGACATGAAAATTTTATTTCCTTCTAAGAACATAATTTCATTTGGTAACGACATAATTCTATTTTCTTTTGGGAACAAAATTGTGTTTGGTAATCACAAAATTTTTGTTTCCTTCTGGGAACAAAATTACGTTTGGTAACAACATTATTCTAAAATTGTTTCATCAACAATTGTTCTTTTATTTATTTATTTTTTCTTTAAATCTATGATAATAAATATCAAATTACACCAAATTTAAAAAAATATTAATAAAAAATATATATCTAAAAATATTGTTATATTAAATAAAAATACCGTACATATTTTACAATAGATGTCTAATTTGATTAAATATGATTTTTGGCGACAAATATATAATTGTATAATGAAATCCTTTTGTCGAAGGTGACAAATAGTGTTTGGGAGCCAGTAGTTTATCATTCAATAACAAAATCATTTTGGAGAAAAAAACACATATTCCCTCTATATGCTAAAAGTTATTACCTGATTCATATTTGTGCATGTTTTCAAAACTAAAATAAAAAACAAGTAGTATACAATAAACAAATAAAAAAAAAAAAAAAAATTATTTCTTAAATTATACAACTGTATTAAAAATAATCAAATAACCCTACATGACATCGTCAAACTCTTATCATAAGTAATCAATATATTTTATTACAGCCAACTCTTAGACACTAATTCAACATAAATAAAATTCAATTAAAATTCATATACTAACCCTACAAAACATAATGAAAAGATAAACCCTCAAACCATTAAATGTCAAACAAGAACACCATCGCTTAAAACAAAAATGAATGCATAGGGACCAAGTTTACAAAGCTCATGCGACTAAAGTAGTTGCAAAGTGATGATCAGGCCTACACTTGATGAATTTCTTCCGAAATTGCTCAAACTTTCATTCTCTAATTGCTTTTCTAATTGCTCGAAAGAACGATAGGATATGGTGAGTGTTGTGTCTGCAAAATAAAGGAAAAACATCATAATAAGGTACACAACATGGCAACAAATGCAAATGCAGCATCAAGAGTTTCAAGAACAATGGGTGCAAATGAAAAAAGCAACTTACATGATTAAAAGTAAACTGATTCATGCTTCTCATATTTTCTCATCAATCCTATCAAATTAAAAGAGCATTTGGGTTGTGATCAGCTTCAAATTATGATTCATACAAGAACACAAACAACTAGATAGAAATTAGTTTTGATTCATACAAGTTGTAATTCATACAAGCAACTGAATCAAATTATGATACATACAAGTTATGATCAGCTTCAAATTATGTTTTAATTAATACAAAGTATTAATTTTGTTAATACTTTGTTCTTAAAAATAATTAAAACGAAAATCACACTTTTTCCTCCCTAATGTATAGCTAAAAAAACAATATCAATGGGTTTTTCCAAGGTGTTGCTTAAAGCTAAAGTATCGAATGGCAAATTCAAACACTAAAACCAATGGCCTTAGTAATGCCTTGAACCAGGTTTCGATTTTTCATCCAAATTTCGTACAAATTTTTATCTGCAACAATTGATTTTAGAGTTCAAAAATATTGAAACAGAAAAAACATAAATTAATACTTAAATTTGTTTCTATTTATGATTGAAATAGAAACCATTTGAAAAGGAAAACGATTTTACGATTACTATAATAAAATTAAACAATTACTACGAATAATAATAATATCTAAAAAACATGCAACGAAGATTCATATAAAAGTAGCAAAGTAATACTGATGCAACATAATATGAATGAAATATATATCTTTCTAGAAAGATTGAATGTTTGTGAATCCACAAGAAAACAAAATGTCAAAATTCTTCTTGAATATTAATAAAACTTGTGATGGTCCAGAGGTTTACAAATGAAGAAAACCAAAGCAAATTAAGAAAAAAATGAAAAAACCGAAACAAACAAAGAAAAAAAAACACATGGATTTCAAGCATAATTATGGATTCTAGCACTTCTGGAGCGATTTCAAGCTTAGAACGCACAAGGATGCTGGATCTACGAATTTCAACAGAAAAATCCATAGATCTAGGGCAAAATATTGCAGATCTGGAGAAAAACCATAGAGAAACAGAGGGGGAGAAAGAAAGATCGAAGGAAAGAGAGATAACTTACCCAGCGGCTTTAGCGAAGGTGACGCTGAGAGAAGAAACGATGAAGCCTGGAGATGACAATAAGGTTGGCGATAAAAGCTTGAAGAGAAACTCCTTACGTCGCTGGCAAAATGATGAAGAAATGGAGAGATGAACGAATGAATGAAACTGATCAGGAATGGAAGAAATATAAGAACGAATGAGAGAGATGGATTATCTCATTAAGATTTGAGAAAATACCGAGCATGTCCTATTTTTGGATGGGAAGAGATGGAATTGAAAAGAATCAATTTTTTTTTATTCTTATCTCTTTAAGGAATTCAGGAATCAATTCCAAAATTTTGGGATGGGATGGGATGGAATGGAAACAAAAATGGCCTTACTAAACGCGTTTTCAAACATCAATTCTAAAAATCTATGAGTGGGATGGGATGGGGACATTTACCAAACGAGGCCTAACTTATCAAATTTTAACCAATTTAAAATAAATATTCAAATTTTTATCAAGTTATAAAAACATACATAGATGGAGGAAAATAGGCACATAAGAAAAGTCCGGAACATACACATAAACTCAAACAATTACACGAGAGAGAGAGAGAGAGTCACTTGATAGGATGCTTTATAATAGTTCGACAATGACCTTCTTTCCTTCCTATGTATACTTAAGTTCCTTCGGAGATCATTAACCCAACAAATTAATCTTTTTCCCAAATGAAGATCAAACCCCATTATGCCCTTTGAGTAAATTCTTCTTTACTCAATCAATCACCAAATCGCAATAATTTTCTCACTATGAACCAACACTCTGGTTCAAGGTCACAATTTACACCCTTACACAAAATTCAAATTTCAAACTTTACACAGATCTTCTACCAACACGTACTAACCAATATGTATAATTGACTCAAACAAGTAATGTGTATAAGTGAGTACTCAATATGAAATAAAATGCACAAGTCAGAGTACAATTTTACTCAATATGGTACATAAATGCAACTCAAGAGTGATAATTAGAAACAATCAATTATGTTACAAATCTAAAAATAAAAATCAACTTGTATTCCTTTGAGTACCAAATTTTAGATTTGAAGGTTTTGCCAATAAAGCTCAATTTGTTGTTTTTCAAAATTGTTCTAATAATTTTTTCACAAATAATTCAGATTAACTCAAGGAAGAATGATTTTAGCTTCTCTTATTAAAATCATTATAGGGAGATTTAAGATCTCAATGTGATAGTAGTCACTTCAGTAGTACGATTTCTTTTCTCATTTTAATATACTGAATCTTATTATAAGTTCAATTCAATCCTCTTTGATTCTGGAATAAAATGTTCAATTTTAAACCACAATTTCCAAAACATAATAAGGTGTTTTTCAAAAATAATTTTGCAACAAAAATGTAATTAAGAGCATTTTAGAGACAGTGTAAAATCAATTTGACACAAAGTAGTGATTAATACGAATATAATATGATTCTCAAGATGAAAAGATAATATATGTAATGATTATGATATACCAATTTAGATATTAATCAAAAAAATCACAAAAGGGATCAACTTATGCCTAGATCTAAATTCAATTTTCTAATTTGATAAACAAGATAAATAAATACAAATCTCAAATGGAAATATGGGACAAACTTACCTGGATTTATGTGATAATTGATTCAATACAATTGAATCCAACCAACAGATCTAGATCTCAACCTCAAGAGATGAAAATCACAGAGAAATTAAGGTTGAACTATTGAAGACTGAAACTCTTTGATTTTCTCTTAAGAATGTGTGGTTTTCAATATGATTGTTAAGTATAATTTCACCACTATAATTCACTAGTATTTTACCTTTGTGTCTTCTCCAAAAATTCAACTGCAAACGCACAAAAGCAAGGCTTATTTATTGAGTAGAAGGTTCAAGTGACTGTTGCACTCAATCAACCCCAAAGATGTGGTTTTTTTGTTAGATCAGAAGTGTAGATGAAATAAAATATTTTTTGGTGTTAAAGCAGACCCAAATCCACATGTTTTTTTACATGTAAAATGAGATCAGCTAAAACCAATCAAGATGATTGTCTAATCCCTAAAATTTGTGAGAGAATTGAGGAGGCTTCGAAAAGAAAAGAGCATATTGCATGATCAACCCCTAAGATCAAGTCTTGAACTCGTAAGAGCTATGCCAAATTGAAGTCATTAAATCTAATTTAAGATTGGAAGAAATTTAGAATGATTTGCATTAAAATGGATCAAACTCTTAATTTGAAATGCAAATTCACAAACATGTCTATGCAGTTTGGTTTACCGATTTTTGAGATCCGTTCAACGATCTATATACATTTCTAGAGTATTAAGCTTGTTAACCCCAAGGGTGTTAATTCCTATGCATGAGATTTTGATAATAACAGCATATTTGAGATTTTATATTTAACATTTCTGTTGATTATATTAGTACTAAAAAAAGATGCAATAGAGACACAACACCATGAAAAAGATTGAAGAAATGACATAGAGGATGAAAGAAAGATGAAGATTAAGGACGAAATAAGGGAAAGATCAAGACGATAAAGATCAAGTGATCCAACAGGGAGATTCGAGCCGAAGTAGATCCTGATGGAGATTTCGACCATTTGTAGGAATCCCAAAAGGCTAGGAATGTATGTATATACTCATTTGGATAATTGACCTGATAATTGAGGTAATATTCTCATTTGTAGTTCTTCCTAACCTAATGGACCTTCCCTAAGAATTTTTTCTGAATCGAGTCAGTCCCAGTCATAAGGTAGGGCACATTTTATACTTTGATCTTTCATTTTTGCCCCAACTATAGTCTTAGACACATTATGTGGTGTTTGTCCGTTTTGGGCCCTGACAAAAATTTGAATTTGTCATCTTCCCAATCACAGGTAGGGGCACATTTCATACTCTGTTCTGGGGCACATTTCATACCCTTGCCCTAGCAATAGGCTAACACATATTTTATGAAAATTGTCCATTCTTTTTCCATTTGTAACATTCTGAATTTGAATCCTCCCTAGTCACAAACTAGGGCACTTTTATCATTTTTAATTTAAAAATTTATAAATGAACTATCTCCGTCATGCGTTTTTATCCATCTCTACCTCAAAATGAAGTACGTTTGTCAGGAGTTTTGCTCTAGCCACAGGTTGAAGCGAGTTGAAATTAGCTTCTATGCTATGTATACCATTTAAGTCCTCCACAAACATAGACCGAGAGGCATTTTTATTGTTTAAAATTTTAAATTCTCTAAACAAATTGTGTTCGTTGTGAGGTCTTTTCATTCATTCATCGTGAGTTTCTTCTCAGCCATATGTTGTGGCATATTTTATAAAGTTTGCCCATTCATTCGCGATGCGCACCATTTGAGTCCTTCCCCAACCATAGGCCGAGAGGTATTTTATTATTTTAAATTTTGAATACTCTAATCAAGTTGCGTTCATCGTGAGTATGTTTCATTGCTTGCATTGTCTCTTAACAAACGTTGTTCATGATGAGTTGTTGTTTATTTTTACATCCCCTTTAAACGAACATTGTTCATTATGAGTAAATTTTTTTTTTGCATTACCTCTAAACGAACGTTGTTTGTTATGATTGATTGTTGTTTATGCATACCTCGTGAGTATGTTTCATTGCTTGCATTGTCTCTTAACAAACGTTGTTCATCATGAATTGTTGTTTATTTTTGCATCTCCTCTAAACGAACATTGTTCATTATGAGTAATTTTTCATTTTTGCATTACCTCTAAACGAATTTTGTTTGTCATGATTGATTGTTGTTTCTGCATACCTCTAAGATAATGTTATTCGTCATATGTGTTTTTTTTTTTTTTTTTTTTTGCATTACTTCTAACAAAACGTTGTTAATCATGAGCATTTGTTTCTGCAACGAAAAAAGCATTTTCTAAACTATGTGTAACTTGATTCTTGGCAATGTGAGGATACGTATATAACCTTTTTTGGATTAGGTTACACTTCGTCCATATTTCATTCCCATATTTTCCATCACGGTCCCAAAAAGGTATTTCTAAACTACGTTTAGCCTGATATTTGGTATTCCCAAGGTTTGTAGGTAACCCACAGGGGTTCATTTATAGTTATGCATAAATTCTTAATTACATCCAATCAGGTTTATAATTAGGTAAGTTTTCTTTCTAAACATATATTTGCCCCAGCCTAAAGTTGTGACATAGTTTATAGTTTTGTATGCATCATCTCATTTTGCATTACATTCATCTGAGTGATGAAATCAGATAGTGTGTGTCTTCTTTCTTTTTCCAGCTAATGAAACTCTCATGAAAAAAAAGGGTAGTTATAGACATCTCATTTTGTCCCATCACACGGCTCCATTTTTTGCATATGTCTCAGCATCTTATTAATTTTTTTAAAAAAAATATAAAGATAAAATAAAATAAAAATAGAGAAAATAAATTAAACTTGCTCTCATTTGCGAAATATTCGTAGGAACGTTTTGGGGGTGGAATGTTTTAGTTAAAAATTAGTTTTCGGAGAATTTTCAAAGGTTCAAATTTAAAGAGAAATTGGGGTGAAACCTTATGAATTTTCAAATAGGGAGAATCTAAGGGGTTGATTTAAGTCAAAAAATGGTATAGGTGTGTTATTGAAAAACGATGTTGCATTTTTGAAAATTGATTTTTGAATTCTAAAAAATAGGGGCAAATGGGTAATTCTAAAAGCACTTTTTGAATTCGAAACTAGACGTTTTTCGAATAATCAACTTCGAGGATGACTAGATTGAATCCGATATGAAGAATAGTTAAATTTTAAGAATCAATTTTTTCCCCGAGAATAATTAGTTGAATTGTCGAAATTCATTCAATTCTTCAAAGTGTAATATTAGAATTTAAAATTTTATTTTCTTTCAATAGTGACTTACTTGATTAACGTTGAAATTAATTACGATTAGGGTTGAACTCATTTGGAAATATCATTTCATCATCCTACTCCATCTTTATGTTACCAAGTGATATCATCCTTGATGACATTACCATGACATCACCTAGTGTATAATAATAATAATAATAATAATAATAATAATAATAATAATAATAATAATAATAATAATAATAGTAGGTGTTTAAACGAAAGATATGTGTGATTTCTCAAATCACAGACATTTCCTGTTTTAATAATAACTAATTTTAGACTTGCGCATTTTGTGAGTTTAGGAAAAATAAACTAATATTTATATTAGTAGATATTTAACATTTTGAATATTACAAATGAAGCACTTAGAGTATTATTTCTTTAAATTTTATTTAAAAAAATTATGAATTTGGATCATTCTCGTATTCTTTCATACTTTAAAATAGTAAACAATGAAGAGTTGAAAAAAAATTGTTGCATTAAATTATTTTTTGGGTATTTTGTGACCCAATTATTTATGGGACCCAATAATAATTTGAAACATATAAATATACTAATGTGTTCTCCTTGGTGAAGAGATGAATATGATATATTTATTTATGTAAACTCATTTAAAATGTGAATTAAAATTGTTCATTAAAATATCCACTTGAGGATATTGATTAACGTGTTGTGTGTGTTATCCCATATCGGTAACATAAGAAGATGAAAAGTCATTTATTAAAGCTTGAGACACATCTTGTAGGTAAGCCATCTAGGGTGTTATAAGATATGGACATAAAGTAGACTAAAAATTATAAAATAAATAAAGCCACGTGCGTGCAAGTGCGTCGCTAACCGACCACTCGGCCCGACTGGGCTCGGGTCCAAGTTCGAGTCTGGGTCTAGGTCCTGGGCCTTGGGCCTTGGATTTTGTGGATCTCGGGGTGGACTTGGTATGTTTTGTACTAGATTCAAAAAATTCCAAGTCAAATACAGTCTAAAGTATAGATTGCAGGTTTTATAACTTGATAGAAGTTATAACCTGAAGGTTGTCTGTTCAGGTGTGTAACTATTGAGAGTTACAAAAATCTGAAGACTCTTCAGGTGTGTAACTGCATGAAAGTTATTGTTGTCCATTGAATGAATTAAATCTAAGACTTCTTCAATTTATTTTTTTCTCCCTATATAAGGTGAAACGACCTGATTTTCCAGGGTTACCACTTGATTTCTCCCTTTTGAGAATTCACAACTAGAACCGAATAGCCAATATTTCATTTTATATAAATTTGACAAATTTTACAATGCGACGACGATAATTATAATTATTGAATTCAACAATTTCAATGGTAAATAATAATTACAGTTTGTAGATGACGTGATTCTTGTCCCACTGTTTTTGGAGCCTAGCAATTACCTGTTGATCCTGAGATTTTGATGGATGTACGACGAGCGTTTGTTACACGCTCGTGGATTGACTACTCGCAAGTGTACGAGGTCAAAGTTTTAGTATAATGGATCTTGAAGATTGGGTATCATATCCACAGGGATTCGTTGTCGTTACTATCGAATACCATGTTTGTCATGACCTAATTTTATCTAGGCTAAAAAGAATGATTTTAATTAATTAATATTAATACTAATATAACCTAATTTAATTTATACTAATTATACTAATATGAGATAGTTAGGGGATGGATTATCTAGGGATTAACTTTATTTACTTAAATGTGTTTGATTTTGTTTAGTTGACAATAATGATATTCAACCTATCCGACAATCTTAGTTCGTAAACTCTCCCGCCACCTCTCTCGAGTGTAAGACGAGAGAATACGCGACTTCGTAACAACGAAGAAGTCCCCTTCAATGTCTTAACAACCCTAGGTCACGTAGTCTCGCCCTAACGTCATTGATTGCACAATCGTTGCGTTGTGTTTACTCTATCGACAATCTCAGTTTGTAAACTCTCCCACCACCTCTCCTGAGTGTAAGATGAGGGAATACGCGACTTCGTGTCAATGAAGAAGTACCCATCAACATATTAACGACCCTAGGTCACATGAGTCTCGCCCCAACGTCACTGATTGCACACAATCCAACTCCCTCCCGGGTTATTGGATCGTCACGTTGTGTTTACCCTAATCCGAATCCGGGGTTACCTCTTTCGAGTGTCAAACCCCGCATTATCTATATATTATTCTAAGCATAATAACAATACAAGAACAATAAACACAATCAAAATAATGAAGAACATCCGCTAACGAAACACAAACTCATTCAAACAACATATTCATAATTTTATTAATCCCTTTACAACCTATGTTTAGCCAATGGCCATAACCATGTATACAATGTAAAATGGCATAAACATGCTCAAAAACTACTGAAATGAAGAAAATAAAGAAAAGAAATGAATGACTTAGCCAATATCTGAAGATTTGACACTAAAATCGTTGAACAATTGCTTCCTCCTTCATCTTCTTCCTCGGGTTGTGAGCTCTCCCTCAAAAATCTCTCAAACTCACCCTAAAATATATTCTAAGGCCTTAGGGGGTGATTCCATCATAATAAAAGAGGAGATGAAGGGTTTAAATAGGCAAAATATCCCAAAAAGTATCTAATCCAATGTGCAAAATGACCGTCGCAGTGGTGGGATTCACCATCGCGACGATGGAGTATGTCGGTTAAGTGATCACCTAGGCGGTGAAGAAAGCGGTGGATTCAGGGACCATCCTGCAGTTTCACCGCCACGGTGGTGGACGTCCAGCAAGAACTGGCCCTCTTTGCATTTTCACCGCCGTGGTTAAGGTTATATTTAAAACAATAAAAGAGTCCCCATTTTGTATTGTTTAGTAGCTGTTATTAAATTAGTTATGACTTCTTGTAGAGTTTTTTTTTTTTTTTTTTTTTAATTAATATTAAAGAATAGTTCATTAATATTTCTGTTCACGGGTATTATCAATATTTTTTTGAGAAATTTGGTGAATGGTCTCATTTCATAAAACCATCACTTTGCGGGATCTTGTGACAATGATTTTTTAACACATGACATAGTTCTTAGAAAGTGATTTTTTGAGTCTTCGGACCTCTCAACAAAATTCCCTATTTTTTTTTAGTAAGCCAAAATATATTAATAATAATCAGGGGAAGAGTCTCCCTCTTGATCAAAATACAATTAAAACTAAATAAGAGCCTAAACCTCAACAAATGAGCCATCCTTGAGCTATAGCTTCACAAGTACTTCTCGAGACTCAGACACCTATACACACCACAAACACCTAAAATACAAATCATTACAATATTTTTCTTTGTTATTTTAAATGAAAAATGATAAATATCATTTTTTCTCCTTTAAATTTATGAATTAACAGTCACTTGATGGCCCCTACCCCGTAGAAAATTTAATAGCACTTATCATTAAAAAATCACACTAAAAGAGAAAAGAAGAAAAAAATATAATTTGTAATATCCCGAAAATTTATATTTTTGAAAATATTATTTTATATAAGTTGAATATTTTTTGGGGGTTGTTTTGTATAGATGAATATTTGATATTTTTTAGATTATTTGATATATTATTTATGATATAAATAACATTTGATAATTTTTGGGGTTAAATGTTAATTTTAAATTGACTTTTAAAAAATTTGGGACTATTGTGTTATTTAAAATATATTTTAGGGATATAATTAATATTTTCTTTATTGATGGGAAACATTTATGTAAATAAATAAATATACAGTTGATTTTGAAAGTTTCGAGCAACAAATATCGATTTCGGTTCGGATTTCGACTTCGGATTTCAGGTAGAATTTCTAATTTTTTTAATATATGTATTTAATCTCTCTTTTGTGAGATTTATATTATTATTGTTGTTGAATTATAATTATTAATTTCTATGAAATAATTATAATTATGTGAAAACTAAGTATGATGCATGCCTATATGTTTATTTGGTGTATTAATTAGATACATGTATTAGAGGGATTAAAATTCTACTGAGTCTTGACTCACGACCTTACAGTTTTCATTATAAGGCCGATGAAAATGGTGTTGCGCATGAAATTTTATTTGAATTTCTATTTAATTGGTAATAAACGTATTTATTATTTATTATTGTAAAAATTGACTCAATAAATCGATAATTATAATTATCGCCGCAGTCTATAAAATATCTCAGATTTTTATATTAAATAAAATATTGTTTATTTAGGTTTAGTATTAATATATATTTTGTTGGGCTTTGATTTAGTGAATATTGGAAAGGCCCTATTACTTAGGTAGCATTTGGGGGTTACAGCTTTGGAATTGGATTTGAAGTGTAAACATGTTTTCTTCTAAGTAAGTTATGTTTTCAAATTTAAGAATTTTATTGGTTATCCATCTCAGATTTTTATAAAATGGAATATTAGTTATTCAACTTTAGTATTAATTCTCAGATTTTTATAAAATCGCGTGACAGACCCTAAAAAATCGGGTCATTACATAATTATTTTGGTCAATTATTATAATGTCATATTAATTAAAATAAATATAAGAGAATATATATATATATATATATATATATATTTACTAATTTCATTCATTTTCTCTCCAAATCATTCTAATTTGGGAGAAAAATTCTTGATACATATTATTTTTGTAAGTGTTCCCTCCCCCATTAAACTTATCAAATAACAAAAATACCTAGAACTATCGTTTTAACAATCAACAAAGGGGAAGGGGGATAAGGGAAAAAAACTAGAAGCCGAACAATTATTTTGAATTGGAGCATTATCATTTAACTTAGGTTTAAACTTCCGATTTTAATTTTCTTTTAGATTAGATTAGATACATCAAAGACTTCGTGTTTTTAAAACTCTTGTCTCGATAAGTCAAATACTGAGGAAAAAATGATAACATCATTAAAATTCAACAAAATTGTCCTTTTCTAGGTTAAAATAAAATGTCTTAATTTGAAATGGCAACAAAAATGTTAAAGGAAAATTACCACTTATGCTTATATTAAACATCCTATTACCGAACATTAGGAGTAATAAAAACTGAATTATAGTTCGCATATTTTTAATAAGTTATCAAATCTGATTCACACATATTATAAAGTTGAAATCTTATTAAATAAGGATATATTAGTCCGCAAAATGAAAAAAATGAGAGATTAGTTCAAATAAAATCTAGTAGTTTGAATTGGTAGTTTCCATACTAGAAATGACCGAGGTAAAAGACCCCTCGGTCAGTGCCCCAAATTTTAAACACAAATTTTCTTATTTTATTTTTTTATCTTCTCTACTTTTCTATTTGTATTTTTTTTTCTGCCTTTTGTTTTTGAGCTTCATATTTTGTTTTTGTTTTTGTTTTCTAAGTCTTAGTATTTTTATCTTATTTTATTTTTTCATCTCTTTACTTTTTTTTTTTTTTTTTTTTTTTAGGCAACGCCTTTGTTTTTATTTTCCTATGTTTTTTTGTTTTTTTAATTTTTGAGTTTCAATGCGTTTTCTTGTTTTCTATGTTTTATTTTTTATCTTCTTTTTTTATTATAAAAAAATACAAACAAAAAATTGTAAATGATTAAAAAAAAAAGAAAGAGGAAATAGAGACAGAATGAAAAAAACGAAAAAACAAAATGGAAGAAAAGGAGGGGAAGGAATGTCACACACTAAAAAAATGGTAATGATGCCTTTGATTTAAACTCATAATATAATCTTAAAACCCTATTCACATTGGCCCACCTCCACCACCTAAGATCCACATTAAAGGAGCAAGTTTCAATGGAATGTGGTCAATCAAAAACTTCACATTGGAAAGTCTCATGCATGATTCATTTAGATTGCGTTTGTTTGGTTGAAAAAAATAAAAAATTATTTGATATGAAGAGAAAATAAGAGAAAAAAATATAATCTTCAAAGCAATTTTTTTCCACACAAATTTGAAAGGAAAGTGAGTGAGAATTTTTTAAGAACAGAATAAAATTATAATTATACCCTTAATAATAGAATTTTAATTTATTTTATAGTATATGAACCTCATACAATAAATTTTGAAAAAGTGAATTATTTTCTGACATTTTATTGTTCTTTCATAACCAAATAATATTAGAAAAAATAATTTTTCTTTCTAAAAATACTATTCTTTTATTTTTTATTTTATTTTTTCATCTTTCTAACAAAATCTACCCTTATAATTCTTTTATTTTTATTTTTATTTTTATTTATCATTGAAAAAAAGTGGGCCATCTTGTTTGAGTTGGAAGATGAGATCATCATATTCCTTGTTAGACGGCCAAGTAGGGAATTTCTCATTTTTGTCTTTATGTTAGGAGTATCTACACCAACACCTCCATTTGGCATCAGGCTGCTTATAATTGTTTTTATTAATCGTATGTTTTTTTTAGACACAATTACCCTCTGATAGTCCTTCTAATCACTAAAACAACCATTCTAGAATATCTTGTAATTATCCTTCTAATCACTAACAACCATTCTAGAATATCTAGTAATGACTATTAGAGTAAGCTTAAAATATGTAAATTGATATTTTGAGAAGCAAATAAAAAGTGCAGTGCAGTGTATGAAGGCTCCTGTTATTGTAAGGTTTAGAAAGGGTCAGACGTACATAGTCTTACTCTTGTATACAGAGGTGTTTTTAAAATTTGAACCCGAAATTTTCAAATCACAATAAATAATTTTACCATTATACTCTAGGTTCACCCGAAGCAAATAGATATTTGTTAGATAAAAATTAAAAATTAATTGAGTAAAGCATTAATATCACTATCCCTGGCTAACCTAGCTGTTATTTTAACCAAAATGATTAACTAAACTTGACAGCATTGTGGAAGACAAAGCAAATCAATGTGTCTGCCCTTATAAATATAGCAACTCCGAATGATTCATTCTCCACCTATAATTAAGTTTGAGTCATAAATGGCCCGCCACTAATTGGGTGATGTAACTAATAAGATCCACCATGCAATGACACCACCAACACCCCCCCCCCCCCCCCCACCCCCCTCTCTCTCTCTCAATAGTCAAATGGCAAATCAGTAATTAAACACATGCACTCTTCTATCAAAATATTGCAATTAATATATTTATTGGAAATTATCGGTAAAGAGTTCACAATCATAAAATTTATATTTATCTAGTTCAAGCGTTATAGTAATTTTTTTAGAAATCTAAAACCCATTACATGAAAATTATTGTAAAATTTCATGCAAAATATTTCAGTGATTTTCACAATGTGAAGTGACTTTGGACATATAATTATTTGATGTTTCATAAATCCATTGGAGAGAGTAGGTTGAGTGAAAAGTGAACAACGAAATTTGAGGTCCATGACAAAAAAAATCTTAGGGACAGTTGGTGTGAGGTCTTAATAATGACATCAAATTAATAAAAAAATCTCAAAACAAATAATTATTTTACTTTTAGTCCCATCTATTAGAGTTTATAAAATTATTAATGTTCCAATAAGGATTGCTCGCCAACAACCGCCGGATTTCGGCCAATGTCGGTCACCGAAATTTCGGGCACTAGTAACCGAAATTATTTTTAGTTACACTAAAAATAGTTACATGTAACTAAAAAAATAGTTATATGTAACTAAAAAAAATTTCGACGGCCGACGACCAAAGTCTTGAGGTCCGACGGCAAGCAACAACAGATGACGGCAACACCGAAAATAAATAATACAAATCTTAATTGAAAGCATTTGATTGGAGATATAAGAGAATATTGACTACGAGAATAAACTACAAATCAAAATATAATATAATTAAGTGATTTATATTCAAGTTAAAAAGCACTTCTAAAGAAGGTTATACGCTAGAAGTGGGCCAAAAGCACAGCTAAAACGTTTCGTGGTCTAAGCGGTAGTGATGAGCGCAAGGCGCCCAAAGGGCGTGCTCGTATGATTCATAGAAGGATATACTGGTTCATACCACTCCTAAATTGGCGATTAGTCACAAATAGTGAAGATAATCTGTCGTTAGTCCATTTTAAAACATAAGTTTTGATTTAGTCCCACGTATTGGTTTTTGCTTGCGTATTAGTCCGGCACGTACTTACGCATTTCGCGGGGATGTAGAGAGAATTTGATAAATAAATTTATATTACAGTGAATATTAGTTATATATAACTAAAATTAATTACAACTTAATAATTAACTATATTATATATATCTGTGTAATATTAGTTACATGTATCGGTGTAATATTTTGTTATATATTATAAATTATATGTATTTGTGTAATATTTATTTCATCTCATAAATATTCTATATACAAATTAGTTTAACATTAGTTACATACAAATTAGTTTAACATTAGTTACATGTGTTTGTGTAATATTAGTTACATATTACAAATTACATGTATTTGTATAATATTTGTTATATCTAATAAATTTTTACACATAAATTAGTTACATATTACAAATTACATATATTTTGTATAATATTTGTTATATTTAACAAATATTTTACACACAAACTAGTTAGGTGTAACTGCGCGAGTACAGACACGTGTATTGGGTCTTCCGCATTTGTTATTATGCAGGACTAAAATATAAGTTGCAATTGCCCATAATTTTTTTTAAAAAATTAAAGGTAAACTAAGGGACGGGATTGTGATGTTTTATTGAGCTACGAAGAGGATGGCACATTTGTAATTAAACATGTACTAGTGGCTACAATAGATTGCCAAAAAAATTATATGGTCTACATATAAAATAAACTAAATAAATAAATATATATAATAACGCCTCCCAAGTTCATTTGAGCCAATGTCACCAAACACACTCTTCGGTTACTCAACCAAACAAACAGAAAATGCAGGCCAAAACAATTTCCCATACGATTCCATCCAAATTTCCATCGCCGGCGATGCTCCCTCCGGTGCAAAAACCTCCGTTTCCGGCACAAAAACCTGCATCGTCGGCAACACTCTCCCGAGCCATCTCGATCACGGTGCCAAGTCCACAAGTCTCCACCCAGGAGGACGTCCTAGACGACGCGGTCGCAGCCTTTTGGGACTACCAGTTTCTCTTCATCTCGCAGCGTTCAGAGACCGTCGAGCCGGTCCCGCTCCGCCTCACGGATGGTTCGATTCCGCGCGATTTTCCTTCAGGCACGTATTACTTGGCGGGCCCGGGGATGTTCTCCGACGACCATGGGTCCACCGTGCACCCTCTGGACGGGCATGGATATCTGAGAGCTTTCACTATAGACAGTGACAGGGGTGAGGTCCAGTTCATGGCTAAGTACATAAAGACTGAGGCTCAGGTTGAGGAGCGGGATCCAGTGACGGGCCAGTGGAGATTCACTCACCGGGGCCCATTTTCAGTGCTGAGGGGTGGGGAAATGATGGGAAATACAAAGGTTATGAAAAACGTGGCGAATACGAGTGTTCTGAGGTGGGGGGAAAGGCTTTTTTGCCTGTGGGAAGGTGGCGAGCCTTATGAGATCCAATCAGGATCGTTGGATACGGTCGGGAGGTTCGGTTTGATCGACGGTGGAGATTCGTTGCAGCCGGAGGGAGAGAGGTCACATGGTGGTGTGTGGGATGTTGCTGCTGAGGTTTTGAAGCCAATTTTGTATGGTAGGTACAACTCCAACAGTTCAAACATTCTCTGTTCCATCCCAAATTTTGATAATTTTGATACCAAAATGAAATTCAACAACTCGGCTATCATAAGTGCCACTGTGTATGTCATATTTAGCACAAACAATACATTATGTCATATTTGGATAAGAATTTAATAAGGATTAGGTTTAATTAGGGTTGAGTTAATTTGGATTATTTTAAACTTTTAATTTTATTTTAAATTTAAATTATTATTATTATTAATTTAATTTAAACTAAAAATTAAACTACATAAAAAATATTACGCTAAATATTTTTAAATTAATTTTTACTTTTAATTTTAATATAAAAATATTTTAAAAAAAAAATGATACACACTCATATGCTATATTTAATAAATGACACATTAAATATGACTTAACTGTTAGGGATTGTTCTAACATATGTAAGCGGGATGTTCTAAAAAATCATGAATCAAAATTTTAATGCTTAGGTATACCTTTTTTAATATAAAAATAATATGAACAGGAGTATTCAAGATGCCTGCAAAGCGATTGTTGTCGCATTACAAGATCGATGCTCAAAGGAATAGGCTTCTGATGATGTCGTGCAACGCTGAGGATATGTTGCTCCCTCGCAGTAGTTTTACATTCTACGGTATTTCATTTCTCTTTTATTTGTCATTTTAGGAAAAATAAAATAAAATTTACCATTCAATTATAAATAATGCGAGCTTGTGTCTGCTTCATCTCAATTTTCACATAGTTTAGTAGTTTGTTTATGTTGACGTCAATACAAGTAAACACAAAACCATGTGCTTTGATAAAATTCCACTAAATATATATATATATAAAAAAAAAAAAAAAAATCTTCCTTTTCCATCATCATATCTGTACTATTTTTTGTTGAATAATTAAAATCTACTAGGCAACCACTTTTGCGGTTCAAATTTCATTTTGGATTTTAGTGTTGTTAGAATAATTGAGATGCCTGATATTGAGTGAGGGATAACCGTATAAGGCATTTATATTGATACGTGTGAGGTTTATAAAATATATACAAAGATGCTTATATATAAGTAATGACTAGAGTTTAGAATATTGGGCTCCAAGTAATCAAATGGGTCAAGACCTATATATATATATATATATATTAGCATCCCCTTAAACTTAAGGTGGTAAATCCGATGTCAACTTGAGTTTGGAAAATAAAATTCGAAAAATGACTTGGTGGATGGACCTTGGTGAAGATATCTGCAATCAGATTAGCAAAGTTGACTGAGTGAAGGTGATTGATATTTTAAAGAACATGATGACGAATGAAGTAACAATTAATCTCGATGTGTTTAGTGCGCTAATGAAAAATGTCATTGTGTGAGATTTGAATGACACTCTAATTCTCCAATAAATAGTGGTTGCATGGGGAGAGGGCACTCCCATGTCATCAAGTAACTATCAAAGCCAATGTAATTTTTGTGTGCCATGAGCAAGAGCGCGATACTCTATTTCTGTACTAGAACGAGCAATAATTGTTTGCTTCTTACTATGCCTCGAAATGAGAGAGTCTCCAACATAGAAATAATATCATTTAGTAGAACATCAGACAATTGCTTCTCCCTAATCAACGTTTGTGCAGGCATCTAAAATTGGAGAGGATTGTGAAGAGAAGTGGACACCATGGAAGAATGTCCCTTTGTTGTATCACAAAATACCAATAACTATTGAGTAATGAACAATTCATTCCGCGGATAAGAACTAGCTGACCTAATAAGTTGCATAAGCAATGATTGGGCGAATCAATTTGAGGTATTGTAGGCTACCAACCAATTGACAGTATAAAATAGCATTAGGAAAATGAGTCTCATCCAATGGAGTGATCGAGTATTCGGCTCAATTGGAGTATTGATAATCTTCTAATTAGTGATATCAACTTTGGACAATATGTCGAAGGCATACTCTACTTGAGAATGAAAGTAATTAACTATGCCGTAAGAGATCTCCAAACCAAGAAAATAAGTCAGAGGGCCGAGATTTTTCATCTGAATGAGAAATTTCTTGAGATATGAGATTCCCTGAAGATCATCACCAGTAAAGATCATATTATTAACATAAAGTAGTAGGAGGATACTGTATTTCTTAGTCTGACAGATCAAAATAGCATAGTCTTGAGAGTTGGAAGTGAAGTCAAATTTTTGTATCATGGCACTAGATTCGGCAAACTATGCACGAAGGGCTTGCTTAAGCCCACATAATACCCGACAGAAAAGATAGACTTTGTTTGGTGGATGATTTAGTCCAAGGGAAAGTTTCATGTATACCTCGTCAAGAAGATCACTATTGAGAGAGGCATGTTTTACGTCCATATGAAAAAGATTCCACTTGTGAATTGCAGCAACGACAGGTAAAGTGCGGACATAAGTAAGTCTGGAAACTGAGGCAAAAGTCTCCTTATAATCAATGTCGAACATTTGAGTGAATCCTCTTGCAACCAAGCACTCATTGTAGCGTTCAATTGATCTATCAGAGTGGGTTTTGATTTATAGACCCACTTGCATCCCATAGCACACTTTCCTGGTAGAAGTTCCACTAAGTCCAATATATGTTGTTTTGCCATGCTTGTAGTTCATATGTCATTGCTTGTTTCTAAAGAGAGTTAGAATTGGCCTCATGAGAAGATTGGGCTCATGCTGAAACAAAATGGTGAAAAAATAATGGAAATCACAAAGATATGTGAGAGGTCGTGTTATCCTATTGGAAATTACTAAGTATATTTATATGAGAAAAAAAAATCATTAAGATTTGAATGAGATTTTAACTCTCAAAATACCCAATTGAGATTGATTAAATACTAGAATGGAATCGAAATTTCACATTAATTGTGGAGGAAAAACTTGGGCAATATATCAAGCTCCAAGTAGGAAGTAAAAGGCATGCCCTTTGGGCATACAATATTTTGTGCGTTGTGGGGGTTCTATATTTAACCACACACGCGCACACTGTCGTCGCCATCCGTTCAACCAAATTGGTTTCTAGTTCGGGTTTGGGGTCAGGGTCATTTCAATTCGAATCGAACCTGAGTTGGGTCGTATCTTGGCCCACTAGGGTATTAATTTTGGAATTTTTTTTATTTAAATACTAAATAAAAAAAATATTTACTTAAATATTAGCAGTCAATAAACGTTGGTGGTAGTTGAGATTGAACTAGTGCTAGTGAATGTCCACACTGAACATGTGCCTTTTCAATTCCGAAAGTTGCGTTTATTCGTTATTACCTCCTAGTCTTTTATAAATAGGAGAGTTCACCTTCATTTCAAAATGGTCTGATTCACATTATCTATCACTGCATATCACCAATAAAGCACATAACATATAGAAATCTGTGAGAGTTCAGACACAAATTCTTGCCAGAGTTTTTTGTTTCAAATACTTATACCAGAAACTTAAAGATTGTTGCACCTTAAGAGATAGACATCCATTCAAACATTAACATCAATGTATGAGTGTGAATCTTTTTTAAAGATATAGAGTCAAACTCTAGCCTCAATCTACTTAATTTTTCATTTATCGTTTGAATAACCGGGCAAGTCTTTAGTTATAGTTTATCTAAGATCCTACCTCTGTTTCGGTTTCTGCTATGTGAACATTCACATCTTGTCTCTATTTCTATTTTTTGAATGATCACACATTGAATCTATTTCTGTTTTAGTTTGTGAATGTTCACACCTTGCATTTGTTTAGTGAATATTAACATCATGAATATGTGTTAATAAATACATTGTGACCATCTGCAGAATTTTCAAAATTTGGTTTTACTGCCTATACATGCTTAGTTAACATTCACATTGATATTGTTTAACTATTAATAGTTTAATTTCATTACTATTTGAGTATTTATTTTAAACTTCTGATAATTAATTATCATTGAATACGAATTTTTGAAATCTTTGATCTGATACCATTTTAGAACAATTGAGAGGCGAAAAATTGGACAAGAAATGTGACAATTGTATTGATATGTGTAAAACTTACAAAATATTGAGATGTACAGAAATACCTATATATGGACAGAGATTAGGGTTTAGAGTATTCGATTCCAAATAATTACATAGGCCAAGGCCATACTGCCTAATGATTGGAAAGTAGTAATTTTTTTAAACTATTTTTCTTTATATACAGAATTTGACACAAATTTGAAGACACTGCAGACCCGAGAGTTCAACATCCCTGATCACCTAATGATTCATGATTGGGCCTTTACAGACACCCATTACATCTTGTTTGGCAATCGTATCAAACTTGATGTTCTTGGTAATTACATTCCACTACTTTACATAAACAATAATTCCTAATAATAATTGTAGATTATGAGAAGTGAAAATAGTTCATCCCAAGACTTGTAATTTAATGAATATCTATCTTACTTCTCTTGTGAAAAGTGTAGAGTTCAACTCCCTCACTCAACGTATGTAACCAAAAAAAACAAAAGAAGTGGAAACAATTCACACTTCACATTGCTCTTGTTGCAATGCATGGTAAATATAAATTACCATTTTACATTTTGGCACTCGGTTAATTTTTTTGATATTTTAATTTTTCTTCCCGCTCTCTAAAATTTGGAAGTCACTTTCATTTAGACAATTTTAGGTAATATTTTTTTAATTATTTAAAAAATAAAAAATAGTTTAATGAAAAAATGTTTTCACTTAAAAAATTAAAAACGTGTTTGATAATGTAGAGATTATATTTTAGTATTACATCTATAAAAGACTTGATTTATTGAAAACAAAACTCATAGATGTTGTTGAGACCCTAATCCATGGATCTTTTAACAGGATCTATGGGTGCACTATGTGGAATATCTCCAATGATATCAGCACTATCAGTGAATCCAAGCAAGCCCACATCCCCAATTTATGTGCTTCCTCGTTTTTCCTCTGATATTGTAAGGAGGGATTGGATGTTGCCCATTGAAGCTCCTTCCCAAATGTGGGTGCTCCATGTGGGAAACGCATTTGAGGAGAGGGACATTCATGGAAATTTAGAGATCCAAATACAGGCCAGTGGCTGCTCTTATCAATGGTTCAATTTCCAGAAAATGTTTGGTAAATTGTCTTTTTTTCCAAATATTTTTCTAATCAGAATGCTTATTGCTCCAATTGTTGGAAAAGGTTTTAAATGTGAAATTACATGATGACTGACTGACAGGATATGATTGGCAAAGTGGCAAGTTAGATCCTTCCATGATGAACGTTCAAAAAGGTGAAGATAAGTTATTACCTCATCTCGTACAGGTATGTAAGGTCCAAGTTACGCCCAAACCTCAACTAATAACATATTCCGGTGATCATAAAAAGACACTCTTCCATATCGACCTAAAGAATCGAACTTTAATTGAAAAAAAAAAAAAAAGGCCACCTACTTTGGGTTCTTTTCCTCTTGTCATTTCCCCAAGAGTCTCCAATTGTTTAGGTGGTGTTTTTTTATTGTTCTTATTTTTGTTGTTTATCTTTCCAAAACACAGTGTTATTTATTTTTTGGCAGTAGAATTACTATAAATTAGCGTTAAGGACCAAACTAGAACAATTTTTGAAATCTAGAGTCTTAATTGAAAATTTTATAACATGATCACATTGACATTAACTCAAAACTTTCAGGATATGTGACACACAATTATACTATTGATAATATAATTTTTAAGGAGTTTTTTATTATATAGTTCTTCATAGAGAGACCATTAAGAAAAAAATCATTTCCATAAGTTTGGTTAGAATTTAGACCAAACAATACAATTAATTAAATTTTTAGCCCTTAAATGAGACAAAATAAGACATAAAAAGACATATATATCCTTCTCCCCATTTACGTTAACGGATCTCTCTCTCCCTCTAAAATGAAAATTACTGTTCACTCCAAATCTCACATCAGATTTTTTCTCTCTCTCTAAAATCAGTGTCATCTCTCTCTCTAAAATCAGTGTCATCTCTCTAGATATGAGGACTCGAGCGGTCCAAACCCTAGCGACGGCGACGGAGACGGCTGCTTTGCCCGTGAGGTAGACAGAGACGGCGACGGATCTCGGCGAACCGCTGGGCAACGTCGTTTTCGGGTTTCTCTCTCTCTCTCTCTCTCTCTCTCTCTCTCTCTAAACCGTAGCGATGGGTTGGCCAGTGAGATCGACGGAGACGATCCGACAATGGCTTGGCCCGTGAGGTCGACAGAGACGGAGACGGAGGTCGGCGAACCGCCGGTGATGTGATTTGTTTTGCTTTGTTTTTGTGGATCTGAGTTTTGGGTTTTCTTGTGTTCAAATTTTCTGCCCAGGAGCTGAGTTTTGGGTTTCCAGATTTGGTTTTTCGTCTGGGGGATTGTCGGCGCTGTGTGTGTGGTGGCGAACGGCGGCGATGGTGGCTGTCCAGAGCTTCAACGGCGGCGACGGCTTTCCAGATCTAAATTTTTGGATGGTGGCTTTCCAGAGTTTCGACGGCGGCGATGGTGAGGGAAAACGCGAAGCACGGCGGCGGATCCGAACTTCCCTCCACTTTCTCTGTGTGTATATATATATATATATATATTTCTCTCCATATATATGCATATGTTTATTTCTGATTTTTGGTAGTAATGAATATTGTTCGTTTTGGTGGTGTTCTTCGGCGGTGTTGACGTTTGATTCGGCGGGTGTTGTTGGCGGTGTTGATGTTTGTTTCGGACAACCATCAGCCACCACTAGCCAGATCCGACAACTACCGCCGACCACCAGTCAGATCCGGACCTCCCTCCACTTTCTCTATCTAGTTCATGAGTTCACGTTAACGTAACGCACAAAAACAGACATATTGTGAGATGATGGCATTAACGTTAACGCAATCACAACCCAGCATAGCATAACTTAATTACATTAACGTTAACGCAATTACACCCCCAACCCAATAACTAATTGCGTTAACGTTAACGCAATTACAACCTACACATTTAATTTAATTACATTAACGTTAACGCAATTACAACTCACACATTTAATTTAATTACATTAACGTTAACGCAATTATAATCCCAAATTCAATAACTAATTGTGTTAACGTTAACGCAATTACAAACCAATACATGTAACTTACTTGTGTTAATGTTAGCGTAATTACATTCCAGCCCAATAATTAGTTGCGTTAACGTTAACGTATGTATAATCTAAATCATTTAATTTACTTGCATTAACGTTAATGTAATTACAATCCCAACTCCAATAACTAATTGTGTTAATGTTACCACAATTATAAATCAGCACATATAACTTACTTGAGTTAATGTTAATGCAATTACACCCCAACCCAATAATTAATTGCGTTAACGTTAATGTGTTTACAATTCAGTCCATTTAATTTATTTGCGTTAATGTTAACACAATTATAATCCAACCACATAATTAATTGCATTAACGTTAACGTATTTACAATTCAATACATTTAATTTACTTGCGTTAACGTTAATGCACACAAGACAAAGCATGCACAAAATAAATAATGAAAGAGACGATAATATGAAACACAAAAAAAAATCCATTAACGTTAACGTAATGCACAAAACAGACAGGTGAGGGAGATGATGCGTTGACAAAAAAAAATAAAATGGATTTAACAACGTTAACGTCAATCCCAATGTAATATTGTAATATAGGTAAGTGATATTTACTTGAACAAGTTACGTTAACGTTAATACATTTTTGTTGTTTAAATTTGTCTTGTTGCATAATGACAAAATGGCAGACTTGTAAATAAATGTTAATAGGGAGAGTCATAATGAATGACTTTTTTCTAAAAATTTAATAGGGTCTGAAAACTTAATTGTTCATGTCACGGGGTCTTTTTTCTCTATTAGACCTCCATAGAGGACTAAAAAATTAATTACCCATTTTTAATTTTTTTTTTGTAATATAGAATAGTAAAATAATAAATTACGTTAAAATAAATTTTTTTTTTCTTTCAGTTTTCTTCCTTAACCAAACAACAATAAGGAAAATAAATTTTCTTTCACATATAAATATTATCCTCACATTTTTTCTTTTCTTTTTTCATCCTTTCAACTAAACTCACCCTAATGGCTCATTTGGTTGGACGGAATGGAATGAGGGTAGAATGGAATGAAAGAAAAAATGTAATAGAATTGCTAATAGAATCATTATTTCATTTACTTTTTTGGTTGGTATAGAATGAGGGAAAAAATTGAATAGTGAAATATAATAAAATTATCATTATGCCCTTATAATAAAATTTTATTATATTTCACTATCTCATTCATTCCCTCATTTTATTATATTTCACTATTTCATTCAATTTTCAGTTTCTGTTCTCTAATTTCTGTTTCTGTTCTTAATTTTCAGTTTCTATTCTCTAATTTCTGTTTTTGTTCTCAATTTTCAGTTTGCGTCCTCAATTTTTAGTTTATGTTCTCAATTTTCTGTTATCTATTTTTCTGTTCTCTAGTTTTCAGTTTCTGTTCTCAATTTTCTATTTCTGTTTTCAATTTTCTATTCTTTAATTTCTATTTATGCTCTCTAATTTTTGTTTCTATTTTCTAATTTCTGGATTGGGTTGGATCAACAATAGGCTTTTTTGTAATTTTAATTTTGATTTTATTGGGCTAGATTTTATTGGAATGAAATCACATTCCCTTGATTTTCATTCCAATTAACCAAAAAAATCACAAAAGTGATTTTATTGGAGAACCAAACAACGGAATAGGAATCAAGGGCGGAATGTGATTCCATTCCGCCCCTGATTCTGTCTAACCAAATATGCCGTAAGTTTTTTTCCCTATTTTTTTTGTATTTTTTTTTTTTTTTTTTGTATACCCACAAGTATCCCACATCCACATAGGATGTAAAACTAATCTCTTTTAGAGTGCGTGGTTGTCTCTATCAACAAGTACTGTTCTGCAGACTCGAACTCCTAATCTTATAAAGACCACTCAACAGCTTTAACTCAAGCAGATTTGACCACTTGAGCCACATTGTGGTGGTTCCTATCTTCCATCACCATCTCCACTAAATAATTTTTCTCCATTATTGGAAAATGCAGGTTTCAATTAAATTGGATGCAAATGAAAAATGCGAAAATTGCAGCGTAAATACTATAAATGAATGGAACAAAGCATCAGATTTCCCAGTGATTAATCCAGAATATTCAGGAAAAAATAATAAATACGTTTATGCGGCCACTTCTTCCGGTTATCGGCGGGCATTGCCTCATTTCCCTTTCGATACGGTGGTCAAATTGAACACCACCAACAAAACCACCGCTACGTGGTCGGTAGGTCGCCGGAGATTCATTGGTGAGCCCATTTTTGTCCCCAAAGGAACCGGAGAAGACAACGGATACATTCTTGTCGTGGAGGTAATGTGTTAATTACATTTCAAACCCTTCTATATTGACACATTTGTATTTTACCCCTCAACTTATGAAACAAACACTTTTACCTTCCTAAATTTTAGACTGAAGTGTAAAAAATTAAATCACAGTTCCGGGACCATCTATTAGACCAATGTCATGTTTGATAACCAAAATAAGTGCTAAAAACTGAGTAAGTTAAGTAGTTTGTTTGATAACTTTAATTAATATTATTTAATTAATAAATACTACTTAAAATTTTAACTTTGTAGACCTAAAATTTTCAGTCATTTGGCCTTTATTTTTATTTTTTTCCAGTTAATGGCTTAGCCTTTTTTATTATTTTTTTTTGTTGTTGAGATCATTTTACCCTCACAACTCTAACTCCTTTTTCGATTTTTACCCTCTCTGTTTCAGATTTCACCTTTAGCAAATCTTGATTTTAGTAAAAAATTAAGACTTTTTTATTTTTAGATCTCACATTTTAATCTTCATTTTCATTTTTTTTTTCCTATTATCTTGATTTTAATAAAAATTTAAATTTAAAAATAGTAATATAAAGTAAATAATTTTGAGTTTTCAAATTTTGTACTTATCAAACAGATAAAAAGAATTCAACACTTAAAATTTTAATTTTATGAAACATATTTATAATATTTTCAGCACTTAAAATTAGGGTATTAAAAATGACCTTACTCTTTCCAAATACGTTTTTGTGTAAGTTATTGGCAATGAAACCACTTAAATATGTCAATTTTAATAGTATTTTAGGGGTCTCACATGATCCACTATTTAAGTATATCACAATCGGAACATTTAGATACAAATGTGATAATTTGGTGATCAAATTGACAAAATTAACATCTTTTAGGCCAAAATAAAATTAACCTATAGTTTAGGACGATAAGGTGTAATTTACTTGTTTTTGTATCAAAATATGCTTACTCAAATATTTATTTTTTCAGTACGCAGTTTCAACACAGAAGTGCCATCTTGTCATTTTGGATGCCAAGAGGATTGGGGAGAGCAATGTGATTGTAGCAAGACTTGAAGTTCCCAGACATTTGAATTTTCCTCTTGGATTTCATGGATTTTGGGCACCTAACAATTGTTCACTTGCTAATTAGCGCAAGGCTAAAAAAAAAAAAAAAAATTGGGTAATTTGTGACTAGTCCTAAATATCGGGGGTAATCCGTTATTATTTCATTGAAAATAGTTTTTAATTTAGTCCCATTGAAAATATAAGTTTTTGCTTGCGTATTAATGTCGTATGTGCTCACGCTTGTGTAATATTAATTATATATTACAAATTACATGTACTTATATTACATATACTGGTGTGATATTTGTTACATCTAATAAATATTTTACACATAAGTTAAATATATGTAACTGCGAGAGTATAATACGTGTATTGGGTTTTTTTCATTTTTTTTTTAAGGAAACATTACCGGCTAGACCCACTTTTAACAATAATCTACCAATAAACTCCGCTCCTTATTTATCGAACAGAGCAGTCCCTCGTCGGTTTTCTTGTGCATCGATCAATCCTAAATTCATCATTTGTACATTTTTCGGTAATTGATTTGCCCCTCTGTTATACGCGTAACGAGATTCCATTCTTGGATCGTTGTTTTAGTTGTGGAAACATATTATAAATATGAAATCATGCAGAATTTTCCTAATATATGTTGCATTTCAAATTTCAAAATCAAGAAATTTCGCATTGATATATGTCAATCGCAGCGATTTTACAGACCTCATGATATCATAGTTAGAGTTTCGATAGTAACATTTATAAAGATATAGTTTTTCGTCGATCAAGCGTTTGTTATCGAACATATGTGTAGAAAATGCATTTACGAATGGATGATATAGTGTTTTTCGATGCAGATCGACGTATATAGTAGTATTTTTTGATGATTCAGGTTGATTCACATAATTCACAGTGTGGAATGCAATATACACACACAACACATGCAAAATGAAGTGCAACACATAACGCACATAACGTTGCACTTATGGCGTGTTACATTCATAATGTGTGTTACATTTAACATGCACACTGCATATGTGTATGAATGATATAGTTGTCACATAATGCTGCACTTATAGTGGTGTTACATTCATAGGGAGTGTTACATTTAACAGGAAAACGTAGGACGTGTTACATATAACATCAACATAATAGTGTGTTATGTTGATGTTACATATAACAATCATTAATTTTTAGGTGGTGTGACAAAAAACATGACTAATGTTTATTGGTATGTCAGTAGGGAGTATTTTTCTATTGCATGTATGTGCAAGTATGAGGGGATAACCACAGTGTTGAGGATTGCCAACAACAACATTAGCAATTTGTGTAACAAGATTGTAAGCAAATGGCCAGAATTAGCTAACTCAAAATTTGATTTGTCATACGCATTGTACGGTCATCCTAACTGCCTGTTTGCTGACCAAAACGACTTCGAGGAGATGATGTTGCTAACAGTGTATATGATGAGTGAGCTGTTAGAGATATATATCCAGAGAAGACTGAATTATTCAAGTGGATCTAATGGTGCATCATCAAGCGCTATTGCCCTGTTAAACAATAGTGGGGACAACGAAAATGAACTTGACTACGTAGGTAGTTATGGCAACATATTGCAGCAGAGTAATGACAGGGTATTATTGTCATCCCAGTGGGCTAATGGGATCCAAGATGAGGGTAAAAAATTCAGAGGCGGAACATGCGAATTCCAAGATGTATTGAAAAAATATGCAATTGAGATTGGGTTCAATTTTTGTTACCTAAAAAACGACAAAGGGCGTGGGCACTTAGAAAGGAAAAAAAATGCCCATGGTTCGTACACGGATGTGTGATGTGTGAAAATGGTATAATCTACATCCGAATTTTGGTAAACGAACACACGTGTGAGGCTGCTTTTTGAATAAATAAAAACAAACGAATTAGCTCAGAAATTATTTCTCGTTGATTGACTGATGATATAGGAACAAACCCGAAAACGCATTTTGTTGATGTTGTTGACAGTTTCAAGAGGCAATATGGTCTCGAGATCTCGTATCGCAATGCGGCGTGTTTGGGGATTATTCAGCATCATACGACCAATTACGTTGGTATGCTAATAAATATAGATAGACAAACCCAGGAAGTCATGTTACATTGAACTATGATGAGGAAACAAGAAATTTCAGACGTCTGTTCGTCGTATTCTAAGCATGTATTTGCAGTTTTCGCTTTTGTCGACCGACGGTGTTCCTTGATGGAACATTTTTTACTGACCGATATACAGGGAATTTATTAATTAGGACGGAAAAAAAATGGAAACCAAGGTGCCTGTGTAAATGTATTTTATATTTAGTGTATAGTATAATATTTTTTTTCTTAACATATGCACACGTAAGCGTTTGTTACATGTAACATTGTTAACATTTTTGTTACATGTAAAATATGTGCACTAGTTAAGTTTTTGTGATTGTTTTGTTTTGCAGGAATGTTTCCCATCACATTTGCAATTGTTGATGCAGGAAACGACGGTAATTGGAATTGCTTTTTAACTGAGTTTAGAAAGTTTGTTGCGTTGGATCTTGTGATCACGTTTATATCAGATCGGCAAAATGGTATATTAGATAAAGTACAAAATGTATTCTCACATTTTCACTATGCATACTACCTCTTGCATTTAAAGATGAATCTAAGGGCTGCAAGGGTTGGGAGAAACACCACACTCAAGGAATTAATAATTCATAAATTGAACGGGTTGGCGTATGCGCACACACCGGAAGTCTATAAAATGTTTTATGATCAAATAATGTACAAAGGGGGAGAAAACGTTCAACGATTCATGCACGATCTTTCCGCAATAAAATTCAGTAACGCCTTTTTTTGGGAAAAACAATATGGTAAAATGACATCAAACATGGCGGAATATTTCAATTCTTGGGTAAGTGAATATCGTCACTTGCCCGCAATATTATTGATTGACAAAATCAGAATACAGTGGATGGACTTGATGGCCGATGGGAGAAAAGAATAAAAATGTATGGATGGTGAGATCACACCGTTCTGGGATAACAAGTTGTGCGAACTGATTAATGAAGGAAAAACTTGGAACATCAGCTCGTCTGGCGATGGATTTTACGAGATTCATTCATCTCCATCAATGCTAGTTGATACGGTGGGACGATCATTTTCTTGTAGACAATAGCAGATAAAGGATTTCCCCTACGTACACGATTTTGCAGCGATTAAGAAAAGCGGTTTGCCAACGCATGAATACATAGAGAAATACTTCAGTGTTAATTTTTACCATGAGACGTATTTGAAAGGTATATATGCAATACCGACAATGGAATTACCTATGTGGGTTGAGATCGAAGCAATTATATCACCACAATTGTCAAAAAAGCAACCAGGTCAGCCGAAGAAAGTAAGAATACCGTCAAGGGGTGAGATAAAAGAGAGAAAATGTGAGAGATGTGGAAAAATGGGGAGAGGTACTTGGCTGGTAGGGAGAGGTACTTGGCTGCAGGCCCATGCAGGAGCACCTTCCCTTTTAGAACGCCGGACTCATAGTCGACTGGTAGGGAGAGGTACTTGGCTGCAGGCCCTCAGACCCAATCAATGCCCATCTCTTGGTAGATGACCTAAGTCTGTCCCCGGGTACGGACTATTGACTTCCGGAGAGGGTTTGGTTGTCACCCTCGACACTGAGCGTCGGGATGAGACTTGTGGAGAGTTACTCATGACGCCGAGAGTCGGGATGTTGATTTGGAGAATTATCCGTGACTCAGGAGGTCGGAGTACCACTGAGGAGAATCATTCGCGACACCGAGAGTTGGGACACAACTTAGGGGGTTGAAATGCAGCCGTGGAGAATCACTCGCGACGCCAGAGCCAAGATGTGACTCAGGGGATCGGAATGTAATCGTGGAGAATTACTCGCAACGCCGAGAGTCGGGATGTGGATCTGGAGAATCATCCACGACTCAGGGGTTCGGAGCGCCATTGCTGGAGACAGGCTAGAAGGCGTTCGTCTTTATCTCTAGTAGAATGGAGGGCTACTCGTCTCCGCCTTTGAGTTGCATGCTCACAGTTGGCCACTGCTCGAACGCCGTGGTGGTGAGAGGGTGGCGGGTAGGCGCCTGGACCTGCCCACGATGGGCCCTCAGGTCGGATCTTACTACGTGGCTGGGAAACTGAGCCCAAGGGTAGCCCTGGTCAGTCCTTGGCACCATGTCTTAGTGGAGAACGGGGTCTTGATGTGGTCGGGGGGGCTCTCCAGTCCGGTAGCCCCAGTATGGCAAGGTGGAGGGCGACCCTCGGGCACAAGCCCATTTGAAGATTCCATACGAGCATCGTGATCTTGGGGTCACTCCTCAGGCCCTGCAGTCTAGAGAGACGGTTTCTCCTAGATGGGGGTTAGCAGTAGGCACGAGAGGAGGAGTTGTACATTCGACTTGAACTCTTGCATTTGGCGTTCAAGGAGATCAACCCGAGATGCCTCCATAGCTCTTGAGGTCTGTCCCGCAGCCCTAAGTGGCAGAGTTGACGGTCTTGTCTGACCATGGGGGGCAATTATCCTCGTTGGTGGGAGCTGGGGGGTATGCGCTTGGATTGTTCGACATGTCTTCTCGTTCTTCTGTTTTGTGTCTACCTAATTGGACCTTGTGATTACTCAAGCTTAGCTGAGCAGAGAGCAATGATAAAGGGAAGGCTTTTTGCTCGGTTCCCACAGACGGCGCCAAACTGTTGGTGCGTAAAACTGGTACACACCTCGAGTATGGTTCGGTCGAATGACATGTGGGTCCTCTTGCTGAGGTGGAGTCGTCGATTGAAAAGTCCTCGAGCGAGCTGTACTGGGTCCTAGGAGGACTGACCTGCTGTGTCCAGAGTCCTGCTCCTCAGGGAGTGTACCTGCAGAAGGCTCAGACCGGGGTTTATCCCGGTGAAGCCCCTCCGGCGTGGTAATTAGTGCTCAGAGAGAAAAGATACAGAATATAGTAAGGAAACAAATGAACTCGCACGTAATGTAAGTCATTAAAGCATACCTCGGGCTTACATAGCCCCCGATATATATAGGCGTTGGAGATGATTGGTCGGGCCTAAACATGATTAATTAGTCGAAACCCTGTGTTTAGCCAATAATCTGGGGCGTTTAGGAGATAATCGTTGGGCTTGGACTTTTGGGCCCATTTGGCGAAGCCTGCGGGCTTTTGACAAACCTGTGGCGATGAGCTGGTAAAGGAGCGTAGAGATCCGTGGAGTCCTGGAGAAGAAACAAGGTGAAAATGGGAGTTGGTCGAGGTGAGTGACTGAGTCCCTGAAACTGATTGCTGAGGGCACAGCATAGAGCTCAGAGCGGCACGTCCTTGAGGGGCTCCTCACTCCTCCCTGGGTGTAAATGAGATTCCAGGGAGGAACCGTAGTCGGTGTATGCTCCAACGTGGCGTTGTGGATTCCGAAATACGTCCCTGTCATTGCGAGGGTTGACACGTGGTTGGGTCTCAAGTGCTGACTCAGAGGTGCCCAAAAATACCCTCATCAAAGTCACATACTAAAATGCGTAATACAGGATTCCTCCCCAAATTTAACCGCCATTTCATAACTTGTCAGTGAAAAGATGTTCTTTTGAAATGATGTGTTTTGGTAATCATGTTGCATAAGTCATACCCACTTCTCCGTTTTGGAAAGGAAAACCTTCCATATTTTCTCTCCAATCAAAAACCCTAACACTCTGTAATCCCGTCACCTTTCATTGTCGTTCTCTGTAATCGACTCAATTTTTGTCTCAATCAAACCACAATGGTGTCTACACGGCGGAAGATGATTACTACGAACCCCAACATTGTCGAGGATCCCGTCAACCTTTCCAACACAGGTAAGCTTGATGCAATTTTGACTATGACCTCAACTTTTTCGGCGTAAAAATCAGACGATAGTTCTTAGTTAACGCATTCGAACTTGTAGTTCATGTTATGCAACCATATATTGAACGAATGAAAGCCACAATGTTTAGGTTTTGTTATGTGTGATATAGAGTCCCGTTTTTGCATATTCCGTTCTATGATTTTACACACGATACTGTGAAATTAATATATCGGTTTGCATATATGTCTGGTGACTTCACCATACAAGTACGTTGACATGATTTGGATCGATGATTTCGTACACATTTTTATGTTTTATCGTCTTATATCATGATTAATGTGTTGCGGTGATAATACGCCTGTCACTAAGCACATATATTGATGCAGATCAGTTTTTGGTGGATATTTGAATGCAACATCTCTATTATGTAGTCGAATAATTGATTTGTGTGTCAACTTTTTATGTTTTTGAAGCACGATTTTTGTTTGTTTCTGCTATCTAGAAGGTGGAAACAAATATGTAGAACTTCATTTTTTATCGATGTTTCAAAATTGTGCACAAATGTGGAATGTAACATTCCAGCTATTTGTTGTACAAAAGTTAGATTATCGGACGTTGAAAATGTAACAACAATGCACGAATGTAACACCATATATATTTTTGTGCATTGAATGTAACACCACCTATATATATTGCGCAGATGACAAAGTACCCGTGGTTGATAGCAGATATAACACGTCGACAAACGTGTCAGACAGCAAGGATGGGAAAAAACGACTTACTTATATGTTTGTTTTATTTTACAAAATTAAAACACTTTAACATCTATTGATTTTTGTTGCCCCACTGGCTACGTCATAGCCTTACTGGTAACAACAATTGCGCTAGAATTTTTTGTAGTAATTGCATATGATACATTAACTTTTTTACAAACTGTAATTATATTTTTTTTTCAGTTTTGGTTGTACGAGCACTCAAGGTTGATCCCCCCTGTAGCATCAAGAATGGTTGCAGTCCCTCATTTTTTAAAATGGGACATGATGGCATTGATACCGGTTGTTTTTAGATTAAATTTGCAGAATTTAACTGCAGATCAAGTGTGTGTTTTTTCTCTTTTTTTGTAACAGGACATGACAACGTCGATGTCGGACGAGCATTGATTAAAATTGCATAATTTAACTGCATACCAGGTGTGTGTGTGTGTTTTTTGTTGATGTACAAAAAAAAAATGTTAAATGTAACACACACTGGTATTACAATTTTAAGTAGATGAAAATTATTAAATGTAACACAATCTGTGTTACATTTTAATACAGATAAAAAATGTTATATGTAACACAATCAGGGTTTTGTTTAGTGTATTCCACAATATAACACTTTTATGTGTGTTTACTGATGAGTTTAAGTTGTTCAGAGGCTAACGACAAAGTTAGTGTCAGAACTCAGGGCAAGTGTCTTACTACTTATGCACGGTGACACGAATACCAGTTCTTCCAACTCAAGTGATAAGATTAAGAGAAAAGAGAAAGTGTTTGCTACTGATGATATGTCGTCTTTTGATTTGCAAATATCGCAGCCATTTGCTGAGGATATTGTTAAATTTTGTGGTAGTTCACAAAATTTAATAGAACTAGTTGAGAGTAATCAGAAACTATTATAAAATGTTGATAGGTTGAAGGCGAAGCATAATAAGATGAAGAGAAGAATGACGAAACAAATTCAACAACTGGAAGGTGAGTTAGAGCGGATGGGTGCTGAGGAGAACCAATTTCAGGTTGAGATAGAGAGGATGGTGGAAGAGAAAAAGAAAATAGATGAGAAATTGGTAAAAGCAAAAGTTCACAATGTTACGCAGCAGGAGAGGATGGTGGAAAAACTTGAAGAAGCTGTTGTGCATTCGATCACACAGTCAGTAGAGAAAGAGAAGGAACATAATGAGAAAATTACTGGACTGATAGAGTTCTACCTGTCACGACCCGTCCCGGACACCCGACATCTCGGGGTGGGTGTGACAACAACACAACATCACCTAAACAAATAAAATATCTTTTATTGTAACGACAATATGCATACATCAATAAACCATCATCTATATAGGCATATACAATTTTTCTACTGTAGGGACACACCCATCCCCCAAAAATAGAAACAACCGAAATAAATACCATGAACCTCTCACAGGTTCACTCCCAGATAGCTCAACTCAAAAACCTTCACTCAACTCCATCGTCGGACTCTATCTAGCGCTAGTAGGGGACTAACTCCTAATTTCATCATCTGCGAGTGTACTACCTTCTTAGTAAAAATATTTTATAATAATAATTCATTCTACAACATCTAAATGGATCAAGTGTAAGTATATAAACACCACATAGCTCGTAAAATCTCCAGCATATAAGCAGTGAAAATAAAGCAATATAGATAAGTTTTATTCAAATCCAACTAGTATAAAATCATACCAATCACCATAATAAATAATAAATCACTCAATATACGTAAAACACACATCTCAAACACACAAAACACACACTGGCTAGCCATTGTGATCGTTTTAACTTTACGATCGGGAGTTGCAACGATACCGTACCATCCGTAGAATATGCCTTCCTAGCTAAACAAATGACCATATGCCCGGACCACCCATCGGACATGTCATAATATCAATATCCATATGCCTGACCACCCATCGGCTGGATATAATATCAATAATCATCTGTCGGACCACCCATCGGCAGGATATAATATCAATAATTGTCTGCCGGACCACCCATCGGCAAGACATAACATCAACAACCGCCTGCCGGACCGCCCATTGGTAGGACATAAAATCAATAACATCAACAACAATTACAACTCAATAAATAATCAACGCTCTGCCGAAGCAGAAAATCAACAATATCGTCAAATCGATAACAACATCATCAAATCAACAACATCAATAACCTCGTCTCATCAATATCGTCAAAATCTCCAACATTCACCTTTTTTTTCTCTAAAACCAACTTTTAATCCAAAAATAATATTTTTCGCTTTCGTTTGAAAACCGTCTAATTTCAACAAAACAATTTTTCCACTCTCTTTTAAAACCACCAAATCCAACGAAACTTATTTTTCAACTTCTTTTTAAAACCACCCTAATGTAACGAAAATCCATTACCTTAACTCACCCAAAACCTGCTTAATCCATATAATTTATATATATATATATATATATATATATATATATATATATATATATATATATATAAATAAAAAATGGCAAGAAAACAGTACACTCACATCGATATCTGTTTTGCAAAATTGACACGACCACACTCTATCCGGATGCCGGTGCCTGCAAACCTAATAGTGACAGAGCTTAAATTAATATCTTATTTAAAATATCCTAATCATGCAATGCAGACCCTATATTCCGAATCGTTACTATTTTATGTACCACGTTAGTAAAATTAATTAATCGTTACAAAATTATTACGATTTCAGGAATTGTAACGCTAAAGAAAATTTAATTTAGCGAAAATTAATAATCGATTGAAATTTCACCTGTTTCCGAATCGTTTGGCGGCCACGAGATGGGTTTTCGATTTTTCTGGGGTGGTTTCTACAAATTTCTCATTTTTTTTCTATTCTTATTTTTCTTTCTTCTTTTCTTCCTCTGTTTGCGCTTACTGTTTCTATTTCGATTCAAACACCGCCGGCCACCTCCTCTCTCTTTCTACTATTACCGTCCACCAGAGGCTTTCTACGTCTCACCACTCTCACCGTCGACCTTACTCCATCTCCCACCATAGATCACCAACCACCACCGGTCACTCTACCACCAATCGCATCTACCCACTTGACACATACACACCCAACCGTGACGACCCACGCACACACCATCGGGCCAAACTCATGCTGCCACCGCCTCCGTCATTTACCCCAATTGATCACACACCCACACACAACTGCCCAATCAGAAGCAAAACACACGCACACATCACCGCCACCACCGCCGACAGAAGAACACCCATACACACGACGATCGCCGCCACTACCGTCGGGCCAACCTCACGCCGCCTCTACCCTCACTCACAGTCGAAGGAACTCTGACGAACGGAACCACCACCTTCAACGATCACAGCTGCTCCAATGACCCACTGAACCGACACCACGATTCTCTATATCTCTCCTCTGTTTTCTCTCATCTTCTCTCCCGACGGTTTTATCTGTTTTTCTTCTTCTCAATTTCTCTTTGTAATATGTGTGTGTATATATATATATAATGAAAATCAAGCCACCGACTTCCCATTTCTCCATTTCTCTCGACCCTTCGGCTGATCTCACGACTCACGCATGAACACACACACACACACACACACACACACACACACACACACATATATATGAAATATCTTTTCTTTAATTACACTATCTCCCCCCTAATTTCTTTAAGTCTCCTATTTTAATCCAAAATCAACGTTTTAGATTTCATTAGTTGTAATTTCACCCCTAATTAAATATTTGGTATTTATTTTAGTCCAGAAGTTTACAATTCACATTTTGAAAATTTCTAATTGATCCCAAAGATTTTTAAATCAAATAATTAATAGCGTCAACCACCCTGCTATTTTCGATTGTGCTCAAATGCGACTCAATTTGTATGTATAAGAAAGATCGGGGTCTTACACTACCAGTATGAGCTTGAAGACAAAGACAATGTGATTGTCCGGCAAACATCATTTATTGTTGCCCATAATTCACCGCCAAGGATACCATCCTCAACAAAATTGAAGCCTAGGCGCAACACACGTATAAAGGCTAAAACCAAGACCCTAATATCGCTTGTAAAAAACGTTAAGAGTCGTATTAGGATACGAAATACTGGTGATGACTCAGTTTACAAATATGATATTCCTATCAAGAAACCATGATGATTGAAGAAAAAGTATGATGTAGCAGTCCTTGGAAATCAAGGAATGGATGATGTGATCAAGAGCAATGAGCGAAGCACATTAGCCCACAATGGCAATGAACCTCAAGAATTACCTTCACACAACAACGCAGTTGCAAGAATGATTGCGCAGGATGATTGGGACAATTGAGCTGATTATGCAGAAGGAGGGATATGGGTAAGTTTAAGTGTTATTTATTACTTTTTTTTTGTCAAGTATGCATGGAATGACGCACATGAGATGTATATCTTCGTTTTGTCTTTCATTTATTGCAGAGCTTTTGTGTGAGGAGCGAAATGGGTATTCACTCAAGTATCCGTACTTGATTTGATTGGATTGTTGTGAGAGACACGGCTTTCAAATTTCTTGAGTTACTATTTGTTACTTTGTTGGATATAACATTTTGTTTCTTGCATGTTAAATGTAACACATTTGTAATGTTACATGTAACATCCACAATTTTATGTAACATCCAAAGATACCGGACGTATTTATACATGTTACATGTATCATTTATAGTACACTTGTGTGTTTCTATTTTGTGTTTTTTGAGAATTATGCATATGAATGTAACATTATATGACTGTTTAATTAAATGTTTTAGGTCATTAATGGATGCATGGAGATTATGTCTATTAAACAAGTAAAGGTTGCGAGCAATTTAAAATGGATTCGTCAGGATTTGCCGAATCGTTCATATTTCATCAATAGTTGTTGTTGGGTAATCAAAGTATTACGATTTTTACATTTTTATGTTTTGCTTGATCGCATTCACAAATTGCGCTTTATTAATCTTTTGAATGTTTACAATATATACAGATGTGGATAACACAGGGAGACAATGCATTCTTGGCTGACATATTGAACCCAACAATTATTGAAGCATTTCGGACAATTATAGATTCGTGCATTTTTCGATAAACACTGTAGGGATGACATCATCAACGAGACATTGAACACTGCTTGTTTGTGATAAGCAACAACGCACGTGGACATACTACAACTCAATCAACCTCTGACGTCCCGGAGATGTGGATAGATTTTTCAAAAACGGAAAAAGCTTTGTGAGTTTTTAATATCTAGTTTGAAGTTTGTCAGTGTAATATTGAATGAATAATCATCACTATTTTTCTGTGTTCAAATGCAGATTCGTTATGTTGATGCGTTATTGTATAAGGAAACCAACCAGTATCGATTGTTGAATGCTGAGATTTCAAATACCGAGAATGTCCCAGATCAGGGATCATCAGTGTAAGTACAGTTCATTAATGGCCTATTAATTATAATTATCCAAACACAACCAGGTTTTGCTGAATATTGTTAACAAATTATATTGTGCAGCGTTGATTGCATTGTCGCTATAATTCACGTCATGAAGAGCATATTCAATAGCATACCAATCAATGTTAATTATGGCATTGAAGGTTTTCGCGGAGAAAGGGTAGCCCTCGTGCACGAATTCCTCAATGATCCACCCAAATCGTGAACATTCAATGACTTCCGAACAAGAAAAATGGACGAGACACGTCGTCTTGAAGATCCTGGACCACCTCCGACTTAATTGGTCCCAAAAAAACAGAACAAGTGACAAATAAGAGTTTTATATGTGTGGATTTAAACAATTTCCCTTTTAATCTCATTTTTTTTTGGGTTTAAACATCATACGTTGCTAGATATTCATGTTTTTTTTTCAAAGGTATATTTAGTAGGTTTTTTTTTGCAGTGTATATAAAATGTAACACACAAACTTTTTGGATGTACGCACCATTTTTTTGCCGATTTGACATTTTTTTGTAACTTTTGCGTGCGTCTGAGAAACACAAATTGCCAAAAACTACTATCTTTTTTCAGACATACACACTGTCAAAAGCTTTCAGAGAACTAAATGATTGAAATGTTACATGTAACATTTCCACAGACACAAACCTTCTCATTTTTTTTTCAAAAAAATGATGTTACATGTAATATTATTTTGACACCACACCCTGGATGTAATCAGTGTAAATAGATGTCACATGTAACATCGTCATCACCAATGTTTACATGTAACATGAATGTAATATGCAACACACAACATTGCCACATAGACACACATACTCAATTTTTTAAAAATATATGTTACATGTAATATAATCTTCACAACACGCTCTGGATGTTTTATGTAATTAGTGTAAATAGATGTTACATGTAACATCGTCATCACCAATGTTACATGTAACATAAAATGCAACACGAATGTTATGAAATTCATTTTTATCCTTTCGAATATTACATGTAACATTAGTTGCATCAAGTTAAATATCTCCAAAAAAATGCGATTAACATCTTATTTGGAAGGAATCAAACGTACATAATTGTTTTGCAATTTTTCTATTTTTTTCTCATGGAAATCTGAGATAAAAATCAAACAGACTGTGTGTATAGATATTGGCATCGTTTATCAAAATTAGATCCGCAAAATAAAGAGTCAACGATCTTGCTCAGTGTGAGGTGCATCACACAGGGGTATTTTCGTCACAGAAATGGCCAAAGGACCGCTCGGTGCATGAAAAAATGAGAGGGTTTGATCAGTAGTTTTCATCGTTTTTTAGGACCTACTGGTCAGCGCCTTTTTTTTAATGCACAAGTTTAAAACACAAGTTATAATTGCGTATGTAACTCTTTTTAAAATCTAAGATAAAATAAAAGGCTTGTCACATAAACACCCCAAATAAAATTGGTATTAAAATTGGTATACTCCATTCAACAAGGACAAATTATCCTACAAATTCCTATATTTCCATATTTATTTTAATTAAGCCTTTTTTACTTTTAAACATCTCGTTGAGAGACTATATTTTTTAATGGTCCCCTTTCATTAGGATATATGGATAGGATTAATACTAAAACCACATGAGAACTAACATTTTTGCACTAATCAGTGGCACGTGAGTTACCATGTGTTTGATTATTAATCTTAACTATAAACTCGTGATTGAATTAATTATAAAAACAAAATGATTGAATTTAGACGTTTTAAGGTACATGAGTTTAACTAACACAATTGTCAAGATACATGACATTGTATAGTAATTTAACTTTGAATCAATTACCTAATTATGTTGGGAAAATTCACCGATTATTTAAATTTTATTTTTTGTGATTAAAATGAAATTATCGATTTTAATACTCACATATATTAGCCAACATAAATGCAAATAACAAATAAAGCGGGAAACACGATTTTACGTGGAAAATCCCAAGACGGGAAAAAAAAAACCACAAGACCGAAGTCTGATCTCAACTTACATTATCACAAATATAATGAGATTATAATCGTTCACACTTTCAAAAGAAAAATTCTTGAATCACTACATAAACATAACTGAAACCGGTAGATACAACAAAAAAATGATAAATACGGTTTTAGAAAGGAATACCGAATTACCAATTGGAAGAGAGTTACCGAAAATCAATATTGACATAAACGGAGTACTTGATGCTGAGAACAAGCTTCCGAAATGTTAACCCAATCGGAGTTTAAATTGTCGTCCAATCGTCAAACCAAAGTACCATTCTCTTTCTTCTCTTCCTTTTTCTCTCTCTAAGCTGTCGCCTACTGCCTTGGTTTTGTTTCTTATTAATTCCCTAACCAAGCTACTGCCCTTGTGTTTCTTGTATATGGTCACAGCCTTGGTTTTGTGTTTCATACATACACATATACACATACATACATATATATATATATATATATATGTATGTATGTATGTATGCGTCAAAACCTACTGCTGCATGGATTTTGAAGACAAATAAACCCTAATGGGCTTTGATTACTTTTTTTTTCTTTTGTTTGTTTTATTAAGAAAATCCAAATGGGCCCCACTTTATTTTCTCATTAAGTTTATCTCAATTGATCTTTGAGTTAGGCCCATTCCCTCATGGGCTGGACCTACCCAACAAATCTCCCCTCCAGCTCATGTGGAGGAATGCAGGAGACCTACTCTCTTTCTGTAACTCTCAAGCTTCTATCCCCGAAGAACTTTTATCGTTGCATCTAAATCATTCTCATTTGTGTATAACAACTTCATATCCAGCACATCACGAATCCAATGGTACCACGGACGTGTGTTATTCCCTTCAATTCAATTTGTAGACCCATTTATTCTTCAAACTTCTTTTACCTTTAGGAAGTTGTACCAACCCATAAGTGTAATTCTTATGCAAAGACTTTATCTCTCCTTTTGCTGCCGCGTATGAGAGAGAGGATGCGGTGGATGTCGGCATGGCAATAGTGGTGAGAACGTCGTTGCGCTGCATGTGTGTCGTTCAATTGTGAAATCAACGTTTGGGGGTATTGGCGTTAGTAAGATCGATGGTAGTGGCTGGGATTGTGCGGTTGTTGTTTAGAGGTTAGAGTTGTATGATGGTGTTTATTCCTAGTAGAAGAGAGAGAGATGAAGGGTGCGACGACTGGTGATTTAGAGGCTTGACTAGTGAGGAGATTTGAGAGAATGGAGAAGAATGATGTGTCTGGTGAAGAGATGGAAGTGAACGACTGAGAGAGAGCGCAACCGATTAAATTAATTTAATCAACCCTAATTCTTTTAATTAGGGTATAAATAGGATGATCTAACGATCTGAAAATATAGATGCGTATCTCTGATTCGACGGTTGTATTTATCTTAGTCCTATCTTATTATATAGATGTTATCAATAAATTAAAATTCATAAGATATTTTTTATCGTTTTGCAAATAAGAAAATCAATGTATTCGCTTGAGTTGGTTAAATTTATTTTTTTATACGGTAAACCTTATTCTAGTTTATTTGGAGTTTTTCAACAAACAAATTTAATTTGAAAAATTAATTGATATCATTTATGAAATGGGGAAAAAAATAAAAATACATCAAAACAAAAATTCATTATCAATTGTAATTTGGAACTCAAAAAACCTTCTTAAAAAGATAACAACTGAAAAGAACAAAACTCCTGAATGTCAATTTGCTTTGCCTTAACCCAGCTGCCAGCAAAAATATATTATTGGTATGCTTAGGTTAAATAAAAACTAAGAGATATTGGTGGTCTTTGATTAGTATGTCCACTATTTCCACTTTTTCCATCGCACTCTCAAAAAACCGAGGACATGAGAATTATGTTTTCTTCTGACAATAAAATCATGTTTGATAACGACATAATTATTTTTCTTTTTGGGAACAGAATCACGTTTGATAAAGATATTATTTTCGAATTATTTCCTCGATTTATGAGAATAGAAATAGATAATCGTGTTTAGTAACGACCAATATTCTGAAATTGTTTCTTCGATTTATGAGAACAAATATAGAGAATCATGTTTGCTTGCAATTTTTTTTTTCTTTAGATGTATGCAATAAAATACATCCTTCTTAGCCAATATTTTTTTGCTAAAAAAATATACTTTTTTTAATTTCTTTCTTTAAATGTATGATAATTGTTAGAATAATTGAGAAGTGGAATGGTGAACATAAAACAATTGTATTGATATTTAAAAAAATAATATATTTTCACAGAGATATACAATAGGAATATTTATAGGGGACTAAGGGAACCCTAGGGTTAGGATTTTGACCTAATGGGTCAAACACATATATTACATTAATATTAACATCCCCCCTCAAATTCAAGCTGGTAAATGAGACGTAAACTTGAGTTTGGAAACCAGATAGTAAAAATGTTCAGAAGGATGAGTCTCAGTGAAAATATTTGTTGTTTGGTCAGTTAAATTGACGGATTGTAGACGAACCGTATTCTGAAGAATGTGATGATGGATAAAGTGACAATCAGTCTCAATGTATTTTGTACACTCGTGAAAGACATCATTATGAGCGATTTGAATAGCACTCTTGTTGTCACAGTGTAAAACAATGGTAGTAAGAGAAGAGATTCTAATGTTAGCGAGGAGCCACCGAAATCAAAGTAATTCTTGTGTTGCATTAAGCATGGCATGATATTCAACTTCAATGCTAGAACAACCAACCACAGTTTGTTTCTTACTGCGCCAAGAAATGAGGGAGTTGCCCAAGAAGAAATAATAACCAGTGGTTGATCGTTGGTCGGTGGGATCTCCAACCCAATCGGCATCAGAATAAGCCTGTAAAGTATGAGCAGACTGAGCTGAAAAATGAAGTCTGTGAAATAAGGTACCCTCGACATACTGAATGATGCGAAGAACAATCGAATAATGAGTAGTCTGAGGAGCAGACAAGAATTGACTGACTTAATGAACAACATCGGTGATGTTTGGGCAAGTAACAGTGAGGTATGCCAGACTTCCAACTAGTTGGCGATATAGAGTGATATCTAGAAGAGGTGAACCATCTAGTAGAGTGAGTCTGATATTCGACTTCAGATGAGTAGTGATAGTGTTGCGGTCAGTGATGCTAGCCTTGGAAAGAAGATCCGAGATATATTTGGCCTAAGATAGAAAATATCCATCTGAACAAGATGAGATTTCGGGGCTAAAAAAATAGGTGAGCGCATCAAGATCTTTTATCTTGAATTATCCACTGAGAAACTTTTTGAGTTTAGAGATATTGCGTAGATCATCCCCAATAATAATCACAATAAATGAAGGATAATACCATTGTCAGTGTAGCAAAAAAATAGGGCCAAATCATGAGCACTGGATGTGAACCCAAACTGATGAACAATAATGCTAAATTTTGTGAACCAGGCTTGTGGAGCTTGTTTCAAGCCATATAAGGCATGATGGAGGAAACAAACTTTATTTCGAGGGGCAACTAGGTTAGGAGGGGTGTGCATATAAATTTTCTCAAGAATATTGTGTTGGCCCAGTAGAATACCCAAGAGAGGGGTGAATTGGGTAATTAAAAATTATAAGAATAAAATTTAATAAATCAAATAATTAATTTTAATCCTAAATTAATTATTATCATTATATCACAGCAGAATAATATAATCAACTAAATGCACACCCAAATAGCAAAAATAACAAAGTAAATATAGCAGCACACCAAAGATTTATACTGATTCACCAAGCTACTCTTGGCTAATCCAGTTCCCCGAGCTCTACGGAGGTCGCACCCACTAAAACCAAGATCGCTTTAAAGATAGGAACCAAACTCTCACACCGATTCATTTACAGACTCAAAATCAACCTTTACAATATTTTTTTCTCAGGCTAAGGAAGAACCTCTACTTTTTACAAACTAAAGAATAACCTAATTCCTTTTTTTAACACTAAGGCTCAAGAATCAAAACCTTACAAAACACTTCAACTATCATTTTCCTAGGTAAAGATGAAACCTTTATAAATCACTCAAATCGCAATTCTATCTAGGAAGAATCACTATCTCAATCTCTTTATAGGAAGAGACTGAAATCCAACTACCCTTGATTAAATACCCCCAACAGTATTTAACCCATCACACTACTCACCAATACAAAATGATAAGCAGAAAATCACACTCGGAGCTTTTACCACCCCAAATAAATAATAATTCAATTAATATTCCAACTAGTGATAGAAAAATGTGAGATAGAAAAAATTGATTTTAACAAGATATGAGTAGCAAATTTGAGCACGTAATCAAATTCAAGAAATTGTTTGTAAAAATATTTTCTTCAAAAATAAGAAACAATTTCTAAGATTAATTTCAAACAATAATCAGATAATGTAATGAAAGAATATAATTGGAAAGATTTCACCCGAAATCCACAAAAAGAATTATTAGAACAATGTAACTTCAAATCAGGTAGTAGTAAAGATTAATAGCAATTGATCTTCAAGATCGTCTCTCAGAAAAGCTCACAATATCTTAATATGATAATTCTTATAAAAGCTCACAAATGATCTTTTCTTTTTTTTCTCTCTCAATATTAATTTTTTTTATATAAGAAATTCCCAGGTCAATATATAGGAGTATGAAATCAACCTTCTAACAACTAGTTTACATGTGTCATGACAATTAATAGCACTTATAGACCCCTTATATCATAATAACTTCATTTAGGTTCAATTAACTTAAAAACAACTTTCAAATCTTTCAATTAAACCCTCCAAATATTTCTCAATCTCAATTAATAAGAATAGAATCAATTTTAAGTACCAAATTGAGAAACATTAATATCCAATGAACCATATTAATATGATTTAATTAATATGTAAACCATATCTTAAATATAGAAAATATCCCTAAAATCTCTCTCAAATCCCAACAAAAAATGGCTACTTTTGGATATAATCTCGGATAAAATAGTATCCTGAAACAGCGCATCTGGTCGACCGACCAGTCGATTGGTAGATTCAGGTTGTATCCCAAGGCGTTCATCGGTTGACCTGTAGATATAGAGAGTTCGTCTTTCCTTCATCGGTTGACCTATCGGTTGACTTGTAGATTCAGAGAGTTCAGCTTCTCTTGGCCGATCGACCTGTCAGTCAACTTAGAGATACAGGATCTTTCAGCAGCTTGGTCCAGTCGACTCATCAGTCGACTGATGTCTTCTAGATCTCTCTTCTGAACACGTTTTTAACTTATTTTCTTTTATGCTTTCGCCCATTTAACCATTTTCTCTTCTAAATAAGCTCCATTAATATTCTTCTATTCCATTTAAGTCAATCAAAAATATTTCTTTTCAAATCACATAAGAGCAAATAATTTTATTTAATGGAAACACACATAAATAATAAAATACATTTTGTGTCATGTCTGTGTTCCTAATTGGGATATTAAGAGTTAAGATTCACCTGAGTTGTTTTCTCTAATTTCTTCAAACTCTTAATTCTTCAATATCTTCAACATCATCATTTAACATCCATTTAATTTGTCATCTTTATCACTGGAACTTTAAAACAGAAACACTCAATCAAAACATTAGTTCCACCAAAACATCAATACTTAATTGTTCATCAAAATCTTAGGATCAACAGATCGCCATTGAGAAATGCATTTTTGACATCCATCTGAAAAAAAGTCCATTTTCTAATGGTAGGGACGGCAAGAAGAGTATGGATAGATGTGAGCCTTGCACTAAAGAAAATATCTATTCATAGTCAATACCATATTCCTAAGCAAATCCCTTGGCAACAAGTCGGGCTTTGTATCGTTCAACAGAATCATCAAAAAGTATTTTAATCTTAAACACCGATTTGCACCCAACGGGAGTTTTTCTAGGGGGAAGATCAACAATATCCCAAGTGCAAGTTTTGACGAGAGCCTAAAGTTCTTCGTCAATTGTTTTCTGCCAAAAAAGATGAGTGTTAGCCTTCTTATAGGATTGAGGCTCATACATATGAAATATAGTAGAAAATCAATGCAAATAAGTAAGATAGGGTGGAGGATGAGTTACCTTGGTAGAGCAACGGGAGTGATCTGGAGCATGGGTCTTAGAGGCAGTCGGTACAGAATCATTAGTCATAAAAGAAGTCTCAGCCATGCTCAATGGAGTTGGAGGGGTGAGATCAGCTAGTGGTTCTGGAGTGGACTCAGCTTAAGGTACAAGATTGAGCTCAACTGGTGGTCCTAGAGTGGACTTAACAGTACCTAAACCTGTATCCTCAAGAAATAACTCAATAGATAGATCAGTAAGGAATCTAGAGTTGGTGATGGTTGACATGTCAAATGACCGTAAGGAAGAAAACATTTGATGTTCCTAAAAAATGATATGTCGAGAGATACAAAGATTTTTAGAAATGGGATCCCAACACCGATACCTTTTATTTCAATGCCATATCCAAGAAAACAACACAGGCGAGCCATTGGTTCGAGTTTACTGTGTTCATGTGGTTTGAGAATAACAAAACAAGTGCAACCAAATACTCTGAGTTCAGAATAATCGGGAGTGTTGATCCCTAAGTTTTGATAGACAATTAAATGTTGATATTTTTGGTAATGCGTTTGTTGAGTATTTCAGAAAAAGAGTTCCATTTATTTGATTATGTTGAAGACATCATGAAAAACAAGTTAAGGGTGCAAAGATGAATGCTATGAAGAAATAAAGAGTGTTGAAGACCTTGAAGAAATTAGGTGAAAACAATTCAATACTCTTACACTCTTAATCCAACCCGAATCAGGATCACACACGACACTATTAAATGAATTATCTTTTTGTCTGTTAATATGATAGAATCTAGGATCCTAATTATTGATTTAATATGTGCTCCTTATGTGAAATTAAAAATGAAAATTAACCTAATTGAAAATAAGGATTAAAGTATACAAAAGTTGAAATTTAAGATCAATTCAGTTAACCGAGAAAAAAAATCAGTTAACTGAATCAAACATTGGGTTTTGGAATAGAATTGGTGAAGGAAATGACCACCCGGCTTCAATCGGTCAACTCATCAGAAGAGATCGGTCAACTATTTGAAACATTAAGGTTTTCAGAACAAAATGGTAGTCTCTGCATCAATCGTTAAATCGATTGAAGGCAATCGGTTAATCGACTAGATTTAAGTATTGGCAGAGAAAGTCTTTGAATCAATCAGTCAACCGATTGGGATGCAATGAGTCAATTGACTAGTTTGAAGGTTTGGCAGGAAAACTCTTTGCATCAATCGGTCAACTAACCAGAGGAGTATTGGTCAACCGATTGGTATTTTTGTTTGGCCTGGTTTCAATATTATATCAATTAATTTAACCGACCACCAGGGATAGGTCAACCGACTGTTTCGGTTGAGATTTCAAGGAACTTGGTCTTTAGGTAAAAAACAAGCCGTTTTTTATGATTTCAAGGAAAAAATTTGAGGGATTTGATCTCATTAAAGATATGGTCCATCCATTTATATATCCCTTTTAATTTAGTCCACATAATTTAAGTTTCTATCAATTTAAATTATTAAATACTTCCTATCTTTATGATTGATTGTTGAGAAATATTTTATAGACTTATTTGAGAGTTATTTTTAAATGGATTACCCCAGAATTGAATGATTATATTATATGAGGTCTAAAAGTGGTTTTTAGAGGCATATCTTTTGAAAAGTAGCCGTTGGAGAGCTTGTTATCAGTGTGTGTGTGTGTGTGTGTGTGTGTGTGTGTGTGTGTGTGTGTATATATATATATATATATATATACGAGATTGAGGTGAAATATATCAAGAACATCAGTTCCTACGCTTTTTTAAGAATTTATTTTACTAAGATTTTCAAGAAAGATTTTGTACTAAGTTCTTGATTTAAAGTGCTGATTGATTTGGCATCACCGACTTGTGCTATCTTACGATTCTATTTTCATGCTTTGGTGTTTTTCTGGTGAGATCTTTGCAAGTTATTGTTTTTAATTTTGATTTCGTATTAGTATTATTTGCTTGGTGTTAAGATCATTCGAAAATCGTTTTCAAATTTAAGAGCCTGAAAATCTTTTTAAAACGATTTTGTGTGTTTATCTAATTACGTGCTTTAATTTGTGTTATCCACATTATTTATTAATCAGATATTAATTTGCCTCACATTATATCTATCATGTAATAAATTTCGAGACATTAATTGAGTATATCTGTATTGAGGTGGTAGAAACTCCTTATGAGAAGAAACTCAATTTTTTTTGTATTTGTGAGTTTGAGCATATTAGACACGGTTGGGCCGGTGTCTAGTCAGAGTAGCGAGGTTTCGATATTTTTTCTGTGAAAAAATATTAGAGTTTGATATTTGTACTAAGTAAAAATCTTAGATTATTCTTTTTCCTTGAAAAGAATTAGGTTTTGATTATCCCTGTAATTGAATTAATTTTGAGTTAATTGTAAAGGTTCAATCCTTACCTATGGAAAGAATACTTGTGAGTGCGGTGAGTTTTGGATTCTTCCTGTAATAGAATTAGGTTAGTCTTTCACCTGGTAAAAAGATAAGATTTTTCCTTAACTTGGGAAAAAAAATTGTAAAGGTTGATTCTGAGCCGGGGAAAAGAATCGTTGTAAGGGTTTGGTTCCTACCGTTAAAGGAATCAAGGGGTTTAGAGGTTGCGAATCTCCGTGAAACTCGGGAGACTGGATTAGGTGAGGCTAGCTTGTTGAACCAAACTATATCTTGGTATGCTGCATTCTTTGCTTTCATTATATTTTATTTGGGTGTACACTTAGTTAAATACAAAGATAATAATTAATTTAGAAAAATTTATTATTTGATAATTAAGTGTTAAAATTTTTATAACTACCCAATTCATCCTTCTTCTTGGGTAGCTCATTGGGCCAACATGAAGATTTACCAAAAAGACGCTCAAATAGAAACTGGTGCTGGATTGTAGTGGAAGGGGTACGATTTATTGTGTATATAGCGGTGAAGGCAGTATCACCCCAAAAACGCTCAGGATAGGACGAAGAAATGAGGAGAACACGAACTGTGTCAAGAATGTGTCTATGCTTGCGTTCGGCTCGTCCATTTTGTTGGGATATGCTAGGACATGAGCGATGGAGGAGCATGCTATTTTTGCGAAGTAGATTGAGAAAGGCACAAAGGCTTAGTTGTTGTTGTTGTAGATTGAGAAAGACACGGTCCTTGTATTTTATTGCATTTTCTGAGTGAAAAACTTTGATATTTCTTGAAAATTGAGTTTGAACCATAGAGAAAAACTCAGAATATATTTGGAATAGTTTGGATCGATGTTTCATAAGAAGCAATCATGTATATCAAGAGTAGTCGTTCATAAAGATGATAAAATAACAACAACCACCCATCGAGGCATGAGGAGAAGACCTCGAAACATCAGAATGAATTAGATCAAAGGGTGAAAGGTAAATAGACTGACTCTCATTGAAAGGTAGGGCCGGTTGATTTGCAAATTGGCAATGAATACATTTGAAGGACTCATGCTGAACTGAACCTAACTGACCACTAGAGATAAGAGATTTGAGTCAGCTAAATGAAGTGCGACCTAACCGAGAATGCCAAATATGGGATGGCGATCGCAAAAATGGTGGCTGTAGAGATAAAGACGATGATGACGATGAGGATAATGATAGTAGTGGTGAGGTTGCACTGGTTGATCCCTTGTGGTTGTGGTAGTAGGCTGTTTGAGATAGAAAGTGCAAACTGCTGAGTTTAAATAGACATCTAACTTTATGACCAATCCCAAGGGTTTTTCCTATCCAAAAATCCTGCACACGAAAACCACTATTAGAAAATATAACTTTAAATCCCAATTCACAAAATTGCCCAACAGATAAAAGATTTAAGGTTAGCTTCAGAATTAAATACATGACAAGAATTAAAAAATAAGAAGTAAAAACTTAACCAGTATGAGTAACACGTATTTGAGAACCATCAGCGGTATGAATACTAGGGGTATTCATAACGGATAGTTTGGTTGAGAAAATGTTGGGATCAAATGTCATATGATTACAACAGGCAGAATCAAAGAACCAAGAAGAGTTACTTGTAATAAGTCAGAGAGTAGGAGAAAGGTTTGTACCATTCATGGAGAAAATATAATGGAAAAGTAACTTCATATCTACAATAGACATGGTAACAGCAGTGGAGGTAGGATCTGAACCCTTTTTGGCATTAAGAATGATCGAAGAAGTAAACCCGCAAACATCGTTATTGAATTGGATCAACAATATACAACAAAGTATGTTGTACAATATGAATCTGGAGAAACTGCTATCATGGATGAATTTAGAATGCTGAAATTGTCTAGAAACCGGTTTATACTCATGAAGAACCAATTGAGAATCCTTTGAACCGATCAAATCTCTGTGATTAATCGGATCAATAATATAAAGAGAACTATATTGTATGATTTAAATTTTATGAAATGGAGATTATAGTTAGATTCAAGATGCTGAAATTATCCAGGAATCACTGTTAAATCTTCAAGAATCGAGCGAAAAATAGGTGAACTAGCGTAAAAATCACACAAATATAAAGGAAAATATATTATGTGAGTCTCAAATCACAAAACAAAGGCCGAAAATAGAATTAAAACGTCAAAAAATCTTAGGAATCAATCCAAGTTTGTAGAAAATCGATCTAAAAATACATTAACTGGCCAGTGAAAGGTTCCCTTATTGTGAACCAATATGTGGCAGTCAGCGTTGACGTCGTGGAATTCAAAGCTGATATGGTAGTGACCTAGCGATGAGGAGGCGTTGATATGGCTCGAAATTCAATGTTGACGTGCCAAATGATGTGGCAATAATGGCAGATGACGTGGCGGAGCTACTCTGGCTTACTGGACTACTGACTAGCACCTAAGTGGTGCTGAGGTGGTTGCAGTAGGGTTGACGTGGTAATGAATAAAGTGAGCAGCGCGTAGATCTAGGAGCAAGGACTGTTTCCAGCGCGTGAAGGCTTGTGTATGGTCCAAAATTGTTGCTCTTTGTGGCGTTGGAATCCTCTCGTCAAGACAGTTCTTGTGATATGATTTGTGATGGATTTGGAGTCCTGGTTGAGGCGGTAGAACACAAAATTAGTCGCGATAGTAGTAGTGCAAACTGCTCAGCTTTGGCGGTGCGTGGACGAGCGTGAGATCTCCAATTGCGGTGGTTTGGGTGGCGTTTAGCTCGTTTCTGCAAGACGAATAGGGTAGTATGATGATAGTTGATACTGGAACGGAGGTAAGGCCATAGCAGTCATGAATACCACGGAAGAAAATGATGACGCATCGAAACACTTTGATAGGATTAGGGTTGCAATTTTTTTTTTTTAAGAAGAACAAGTCTAGAAAAAACTTGATCTTGATACCATGTTAGAATAATTGAGAAGTGGAATAGTGAACATAAAACGATTGTATTGATGTTCAGAAAAATAGTGTACTTTACAGAGATATATAATAGGAATATTTATCAGGGACTAAAGGAACCCTAAGGTTAAGGTTTTGACCTAATAGGCCAAGCCCATATATTACATTAACAGTAACAATAATAAATATCAAATTACACCAAGTTAAAAAAATAAGCATTAATTAAAAATAAATATTTAAAGTTACTAACATATTAAATATAAACACCATACATATTTTACAATAGATGTCCAATTTAAAACCCCAGTAAAAATAAAAACCAAACGCGAAAAATAACACATTGCACAAAACTATTCAATAACAAGCATACAAAAAGCAACAGAAAAAAATAACTCATAAACTCAAGGTCCTAGAATGGGTACAACAACAACAACAAAAAATAACCATCTTCATCTTTTATTAGACCTTTCCCCAATTGCATTATCTATACTAACCATTTGCCTCTCCTTTGTTTTACCTTGAGTCGATACACCGACCTCGCTATCGTTGTCCAATGAACTGTCTTATATTCATAATCCATGTCATCGGTAGAGTGCTCATAGAGACAAAGGGGGCATGAGAGATGAAACTTGAGAGATGAAAATATAAACAAAAACTACCCAATGTCTTATAAATAGACTTTCTTCTAGTTTTAAAAAATGAAAAAGAGAAGGGAAAAGATGAGAGGTTGCTTCATTGACTCACTCGATGTCATTTTTACCAAAAAGATAAACAAGTAAATAAGAATAATGCAAGACAAACTATAAATTAGATAAACTAGCACGTATTTAGTACGAACTATATTTTGGTCATGAAAGATGACACTATATTGATTTCCCCATACAAATAACATAAAACAATCACATTGCAAGACATCTTTTATTTACTAAAAGAGAACAAGGTAAAATTCGAAACAACGATCCAACAATAGTTTAATAATCACAGAGATTAACACTTTCATTCTATTACTTTCGGGTAGGTGCAGGAAAGGAACCAAAAGAATGCTTCAAAGAGAAGAATTTTATGTGTTCTATTACTTCTTAGTAGAAATGATTTTTTATGTGTTCATTTCGAATTTCACCAAGCCTTCAATTCCATGATATCAAACACTATCTTAATGAAAATGTAAAAAAAAAAAAAAGGCCAAACTATTGACAGATAGAAGGTCATATCCAGAAATTTCTCTTAGGCTTTGTATTTCTTGAACATATATCCAAAAGGGCTCTCCAAGAACATCAGAGACTAAAATCTAACTATATTATGGCATAGAATTAAATGATATGCCGAGCTTGGATGAAGGTTTTGGAGTACTTATAAAACTAATATGCCCATCATAGCAATAAGCATAGATATTCTATAAGTTTAATGCATAAACCAAACTCTTCTATAAAGTTGCGAATTATTTTGATTCCTCAAACAACAGCTGGAAAAAGTCCACAAGAACAGCGGGTACCACCCAAGATGGATGAAAAAAAGAAAAATGTTTTCCAACCTGCCATTAGTGTCATTGTCCAAGAATCAAAATAACTGCTCGAAGAGGTTGAAGTATTGTGAAATAATTTTGGTTGGGTAGATGGTAATCACAGATGATCAAAGAAAATGAATAGTGACCAATTTGTGATACAAGGACAATTGCCTCTATGATTCAACTTCAAAGGCAATGTCCGAGATATCAAAATCCAAACTATTTGGAAACTGGTAAAAAAGACAAAATTCCGAGCCAATATAGTAATAAGAAAACATATTCATGATCAGTGACATTCGCAGTCCATTTTATCTACTTTCCCACAAGGAGATTGGTATTTTTTCTGTTCACTGTAGTGCGTAGATGCGTCGCTACTTTCACCGCAAGTGTACGGGTCAAGTTTTAGTATAATGGGAAGAGTAGGGGTGGTCGTATCCACAGAGATTGGTTGAGATTATTGTCGTGTACCGCAATTATTATAACCTAACTTTATTTAGGCAACATAAATTATAGATTTTATAATAAATAATAAACTAAACTAATTATACTATAATAGTATATTGAGACGTTTAGGGGAATAGATTATCTAGGGATTAACTTCGTTTACAAAAACGTGTTTGGTTTCGTTTGGTTATCAATAACGGTATTCGACCTATCCGACAATCTCTGTATCATAAATCCATTCACTCCCTCTCCCGAGTGATAAGTAAATGAATATGTGACTTCGCGTTAACGCCGAAGTTCCTCCTCTAGCATTTTTTAGAATACATAGTCACATGAGTCTTACCCCAACGTCATTGATTGCACATTTTCTAACTCCTTTTCGGGTTATTAGATCGTCGCGTTATGTTTAACCCTAGTCCGAATTCGGGGTTACCTCTCCTGAGTATCAAACCCCGATTTCTCAAATAACTAAACAAGCATATAAACATGACAAACCGGTAAACACAATCGAATTAGTGAAGAACAACCGTTAAAGAAACATAACTCAAACAAACGACATTTTCATATACTATATTAATCCTATAGATAATCCAAGTTTATCTCATGGTCATAACTATATATACAATGATAAACGAGCTAAACATGTTCAAACTAACTACCAAAGTTAAGAAAATAAATAAAAAGAAATGAAGGAACTTAGCTGTATTTCGAAGAGCCGTCGCTAAAATCGCTTCGAGATCATTTTTCCTTCTTCGCTTTGTGTTCTTCTCATTCGGATTTGGTGGAGCACTCCCCAAAATCCTCTTAAATCTATCTATGAGCTCTAATGACTGAATGATGGAAAAGAAGAGAAGATAAGGTGGGAACAAAATATCTAAAAATATCTAAAATTGTACTTTACAACTGCAGAGGTCACCGCCACAGCGGTGGGTATGTCGGCAGGGTCATCACTGCGACGGTGGAATAGTAGGCAAACTCTCTGAACTTTCACCGCTGTGGCGGTGAGATTTCTGCATTCCAACATTTTCACTGCCGAGACGATGGTTTCACCGTTGCGGCGATGGATGCAGGCTTCTGAATAATGTCTTTTTGATCGTTTTCCCACTGTTTTTCCACCGACTTGCTCCGATTAGCTTGATTTTCAATCGTTTTAACTCATTTTCACCCCAAATACCTGATTTGTACAAAAACAAATAAAAGTTAATTAAAACATAATAAAACACAATAAAAATACTCGAAAACTACCAAAACTCACTTGGGAATATATAGACAAATTATCCTATCAGTTCACGATTTCACAAAAAAACATAAATATAGAAAAAACCAAAAAAACTTTAATGTTCGCGGAATCAAGACTTAGATCTGAAGTAAATGAACCTAATTGGTGACGAACCCTAGCTCGTTGACGAAATCAATTTCTTTAACGAAATCGATTTCTTCAATGAGCTAGGATTTCAATTTCATCCAAATCTATAGATTTCAAGAGAAACATCCACAAATATAGATGTACGCGCGAGGATTAACAACCATCATCTTGACGGTAGTGACTACTCGCAAGTATACGAGGTCTAATTTTAATATAATGGATCTTGTAAGATCGGATATCCTTCCACTGAGAATGGCGGGTAATTTGGTTGAGTATTGCGATTTAAATAGTTTCATATTATCTCAACTAATCAAATTTTGTTTGTTTTCTATTTAATATACTAATATAAACGACAACTATGAGGTTAGTTCTAATTACACTAATTACTTAGGTATTGATTTCTTTCACATAATACATAATCGACGTCATTAAGTTAGCTATAATGGTTTTCTATCTATTCCGACAATCTCTGTATCGATAACTCATCCGCTACCTCTCCCAAGTGTAAGACGGGGGATTACACGACTTTGTGTCAATGAACAAGTCCTCTTCAACGCCTTTACAACCCTAGGTCGCGTGAGCCTTTAGCCAACGTCATGGATTACATACGTTCTAACGCCCCCCCCGGGTCGTTAGAGCGTCACGTTGTATTTACCCTAGTCCGAATCCAGGGTTACCTCTCCCGAGTGTCAAACTTCGAATTCTCGGTTTATCAATACAAGCATAATATCAAGAATAATGGTAAACACAATTGGATTTAGACAAACAACACATTAAAGTAACATTAATTCATTCAACTTAACAATTACATGATTTCAATTACACCTAAGTAACATTTAACTAATACTATAAGATCTTAGCTATATACCAAACAAAATAAGAGGGATTCAACATTCTTAGATATGAAAAAGTGATTACAAAGATAAAAACAAGAGAGAAACGATCAAATCTGGAAGTGAAACGGTTCACTGTCGCTAATGATCGATCCGCAAGTAATCATTCTTTGTCCGAATGATGAACCTCCTTCTTGATCTTCAAAATATAGTTTAAGAGCTCTCTACTAGGGTTAGGGTTCTTCAACAACTGGTTTCAGACGTGGGAAAAGGGTATATATAGGCCTAGGGGTTCAAAAATATCTAAACAGATATTTTGGGCTGTTCTGCGAATTCTGCCTAAGCGGTAGAATCTTCGCCTAGGCGAAGTTTAAGTCGGTTAGAATTCTGCCTAGGCGATGGTTTCTTCGCCTAGGCGGAGGACTAACTTCTTGGTCCCCTTTCGTTCTGACGAAAGGTGGTAGCTACTTCGCCTTGGCGGATTTACAGCAGTACAGCTCTTCCAGCAGTTCAACACTTCCAGCTTTCTAATGGATTTCCGCCTAGGCGGTGGAAACTTCGCCTAGGCAGATTTCAATACTTCAGCCCTTGCAACCTTCTGACGGATTTCCGCCTAGGCGGTGGAAACTTCGCCTAGGCGGATTTCAACTTTTCAGCTTTTGCAACTTTCTGATGAATTTTCGCCCAGGTGGTGGATACTTCGCCTATGAGGAATTGCGCTATTCTTTGAAACCTCATTTTTTCATCTTTTTGGCTACTCTTTTCTCCACCATTTTGCTCGGTTTGCCGATTGTTTACGTCCCTACTCCTAACTAATAAAAATAGCTAAAAAGATATTCAAACTTCAATAAAATACTCAAAAACTAGTAAATTCGGTTTAGAATTAGATAGGTATTTTACACCTATCAATAGACTTCGGACATGGAGAGAGAGAGAGAGCTTACATGACGATGGCAATGAATGACTAAGAACATAGACATGAGAGCGATGTAGATGGCGATGAGAAGGCGATATTGATGAACGAATAAGAGAATCAATTTCAGGAATGAATGAGAGGAAAATAGATGAGAGGAGCTTATTAATATTAAAAAATGACCAGCGTATCCTCAAAGTGGGAAGAGAAGAGATGAGATTGAAAAGAATCAAGGTTTTTATTTTTTTATTTTTTATTCTCACTTCCTTAAGGAATTTAGAAATTAACCCAAAAAATTTGGAATAGGATGAGAATTGAAACGGGTTTATCAAGTGCAATCCTAAACATCAATCTTAAAAATCTGGGAGTAGATGGGATGGGAAAATCAAACAAATGGGGCCGTAGTTGTCCATTTACTTATATTTGGAGTTTGGACTTACCAACCTGCCTTTGGTTCAAAAGAACCTCCTTGGTGGTATACCGCTACAACCAAAAATCACGGTTGGAGGCGATTTTACGCCATATTTTGTCCATAGGTTGTTTTGCATTTATCTATGGCCAACTGCGTGTTTGCAGGACCAAATGCATTCCAACTCAGCCTATGTGCTAGTACAAATGTGTAGTTAGTGTCACGGGCTAAGTCTTTTGAGGTTGGAAAACTGATCGTACGACGCTAACTAGGGGATCGCCTAATAGTAAGCTTGAAAATCAGAGGATCTTGAATAGCGGAAGCGATTTTAATAACAACGAGATTCACTACAACAACACAACCGATAATGTAGTGAGAATAAAATTATAATAACAATAATAATTGTATTAATATCAAAAGTTACAAGGTGTGAAAGACTTAAACGACTTCAAGATCATGTCCTCTTACATAGTACTTTAAGCAAAAAAAATACAAGTGACAATAATAGATATTATTATGCTCGAGGAGATATAATGGGGTCTTTTATAAGAAATGAATGAAATAAACTAAACTATGCTAAACTAGTCTAGAAAAAAACTGAAAAGGGTCACAGGTTGGCCATGGGCTAGAACGGGCACTAGCACATGGCCACAGCTTAGACCGTGACATTCTCCCCTACTTGAGCAATCGACGTCCTCGTAGACTTTTTCTGATAGTACTTTTGATTTTGTTTGCAGTTTGTTGGGTCTTCTATTTTCTCTCGGATATGTTAACTTGTAGAGCTCATCCACTGAATGAGAATACAGTGGCTGGTCTACGATAATCTCATTAGAACCCATGTTTACATCAAAGTGCATGTGTAGATAGAAGCAAGAATCAATACTCTTTGAAACATTCCACAACTGAGTATCATGATTGAGAAATTGTGAAGCGGTATCCTTGGAATTGTGAAATTGAAGTGATGGAGATAAGGTTGTAGAACTCAAAGCTTTATCTACCACAACAACGGTTGTGCCTTTGTTCCCCTAAACTCTAACTCTCGGCACACAAAGTTGGTACCTCCGTCTTTCTTAATGTAGTCTCACCGAAAACAAGTGGGTCTTTGTACCATTGACTAACATGAAAGCGGATTGGTCCAATGGGAACTTAATTTTTGCAGATTTTTCTCCATCCGAATTAAGGGAAAACTCCTTTGGAAGTTCTTATGGAGAAGCAATTCGAGTATAGCAAACAACCCTTTTACTGAAATCAAAGGTGACTTTTGTGGGTTAGTCTCTCCCCCACTAAGCATTGGAAAGTCGTCCTAATGTTCAACCATCACAAGTTGTAGAGCCAAAACGGATCTGTCTTTAATCAAATAAGGCGTTGTAGGAATGACACATTAATTCGAAGATCTACGAACATGAGGTTCTTATTTGAGACCTTCTTCTTTGCGACTGGTTGCCGCTTCATAATTTTTAACAAACGAATTGTACCCATTTAATGGCCATCAAACTCATCTGAAGTTTTCTCCTCCTACTCTATGATGTACTTTCCCTGACGTTCTTTTTTTCTTGAATCGATGCTTGCAGCGCAGACAAGCGTGTTTGTATGGATAATCAGATACATTCTGATTATTGTTGCACAAAAAGTAAGGAGTCAGATTTTTATGGGCTTGTTTGCCCTAGTGAGGCCTTTGGTTTGTCGAACCAAATGATGCCCCTAAGTTGTTGAACGATTGGCCAGATTTTGAGGGCTGGCCTCTGCGCGGACTCCTCGGATGACTCATTGAAAAAGAATTTGAGTTGGTTCTCTGATGTCTTGGCAGGTTTTCCCGAGATGATTGACCTTTATTTCCATCATTATGAAAGACATTTTTATATTTCCTCTTGTCATGGTTAGTGGTAGGTTTAGCAGAGTAATCAGTTACTCTTTCAGTGGCAGCAACGACAACAGAGAAATCAATAGGACATTGTCTTTATATTTGTTGACGTACCCAATTTTTCAAGCTATCTAGGAACCAAAACAACTCATCTTCTTGAGACATTGTATGAATATCTAGCATGAGAGCTATAAATTTCTTGATATAGTCTCGAACGTGTCTGGTCTATTTAGCTCTCTCAATTGTTGTTGAGCTGTGTACTCTACATTTTCAGAAGGAATTGTACCTTGAGTTCACCTTTAAGGCTTTCCCATGTATTGATAGTGCAACTTCCCATTAGGATGTTTACATATTTTGTTCGCCACCATAATTTAGCATAATCGCTAAGATTCATGGAAGTTGTTGTCACATTTTCTTCCTCAGAGGTTACTTGGGTGACCTAAAAGTATTGCTCCATATCAAAGAGGAAGTATTCAAGCTCTTTGGCGTCTTTTGCGCTGCCATTGGATTGAGGTTCAGAAATATGAACCCTTGAAGTTGGTTGTCTGGAGTCACTAGTAAGAGCTCAGTAAACAATGTTCCTCAAGCTTTCTAGCTTACCGTGGAGCTCAAGGATTGACTTTTCCATCTAAGCATGATGGCCAGCAGATGTCTCGGCAACTAGGCTCATCCGTTCGATCATGTGATTGATTTGGGGGTTATGAGATGTCTCCTCCCCATTACCATTGAGGCTTCGCAGAAAAGCTATAGTAGCGTCAATGAGGGCAACACTTTGTTCAAGCGCGTCGAGACGATCTTTCATCGATATGATTTTCACCAACGTGGTCAGGCAACGGATGGGTCCATTGCTCTAATACCAACTGTCATGGGTCGAGTCTTTTGAGACCGAAAAATGAACTGTGTAGCACTAATTAGGGGATCGCCTAGTAGCAAGCCTAAAAATTAGAGGATCTTGAATAACGAAAACGATTTTAATTGCAACGAGTTTCACTACAATAAAATATGCCGGTAATGTAGTGAGAATACAATTATAATAATAATAACAATTGTATTAATATCAAATACTACAAGGTGTAAAAGACTTGAATGACTTCAAGAATATGTCCTCCCACATAGTCCTTTAAGCAAAAAAATACAAGTGACAACAATAGACATCATTATACTCGAGAAGACATAATAGGGTCTTTTGCAAGAAATGAATGAAATAAACTAAACTAAACTAGTCTAGAAAACAAATAAGAAGGATCATGGGCAAGCGGTCATGTGCGAGAACAAACACTGAACAAGCTTAGACTGTGATAGTTAGCATTAACCTCTCAAAATAAAAGGGAGGTGAATGTAATTTCACAAACTTGAGAGGCTGTGAGTGTAATATAGTCAAACCTTAAGTTCGGTTTTTGTTCCCTTTTTTTTTTTTTTTGGGACAAGATTAAGTTCGGTGGAATTCATTTTTTCTTCTTTCTTTTCCCTCCAATCTTATTCCATTTTTACGTCATTTTTTAGTCTCTGTAACACATGCGCAACCACTGTCTTCCGCCACTGCCGAAACCCTCAACCCCTTGCTCCGCCGCCGGAACCCTCACCGAAACCGGAACTACCATAACCTCAGCCACCCCCACCCCACCCCACCGTATTTTTCGGTCTTCTCTCTCCCTCGCAACAGTGTATGATTCTTTACATCTTTCAGGTTTTCTTCGCATGACTCTCTATCCCTTCCACACACACTTATCTTTTCAGATCCGTGCAACTTGGGGTGTGAGAATTGACATTTGATTTTGAAGCGGAGTTGGGGTTGATTTGGTTCTGTTGAGGTTGATTTGTTGAGATTTAGGTTTTGATTTGTGGAGATTTAGGTTTTTTTTTTGTGAAATTTGAGTCATTTGACGTACAGCGCTATAGTGGGTGAGTAGTGAGTGAAAGAGAGACGAGCGAAGCTGCGAAAATGTCGGGTTTCTCGTTTTCCACCAATTCGTTCTCAGCATCTTCTTCATCGAGCCCTGTTTTTTCTTTCTCCTCAGACCCTAGCTCATCATCATCTTTAACAACATCCCTTTTCGGTGCTTCGCAACCCTCTTCCTCTTCTCCCTTCACTCCATTCAGCTCCTCGCCCTCTCCCTTCTCAAGCTCTAACCCTAGTTTCGGGACGCCTTCTTCGTCATCCTCAATGGCTTCCTCTGGCTTTGGATTCACTAACCCTACTTCAACATCTTTAGCCTCTTCAGCTGGGTCGTCATCTTCATTGTTATTTGGATTTGCCTCGGCTTCATCCGCTGCGACTGCTAATTCTTCGATTTTTGGGACCACATCTGGTGCCTCGTCTCCATTTGGTACTTCTTCGTTTTTTGGAGCTTCTTCAGCAGGATCAGGTTCAACAACTACCCAAAATTTGTTACCGATGGCCTCATTTTCAACAAATACTTCCCCCTTTTCTGGATCAAGCTTTGCATCTAGCACCCCTTCATCATTTTTTGCAGCTTCCTCTTCGAGTGGTGCTACTACTACATCATTTAGTTCGAACTTGTTTGCCTCAGGTTCATCAAGCTTGGCTACTTCTACTTCACCCTTTTCTTCTTCACTATTTGGCTCTTCGTCATTGTCTTCAACTTCAAGCACCCCTTCTTTACCCAATTTGTTCGGGTCTTCTTCAAGTCTAAGCTCCACCTCTTTATTTCCGACTTCTTCTGCCTCAGCATTTTCCTTGCCCAGCGGCACTGCCTCTAGTTCGGCCTCCTCTTCACCTTTCTCGGCTTCTGCAGCAACTCAATTTTCATTTCTGGGAGCTACAGCCTCTAGTGCTCCTTCCACTTTATCTGCTTCTTTGGCTTTGGCTTCGGCTTCGGCGTTTTCAATGGCCACTGGTGGAAGCTCGAGCTCTACTTCCTCAGGCGTGACAGTTTCATTTCCTGGCAATTCTTCTTTTTCAAAGGGCACTGGAAGTTTGGGCTCCACTTCAGTTTTTTCTACAGCGCCTTCGGTTGGCTCATCTTTGACAAGCTCTTCTGGTTTTTCATTTGGGGGTCCGACCTCATCTGGGTTTCCATCCTTGTTTGAGTTAAATACTGCTTCTAGTAATGCTAGTGCTTCTTCATCAGCTGCTGTTTCTAGCACCCCTGCTGCTAAGCCTACTTCATTAAGTTTTGGAACAGCTTCTTCAACACTGTTCTCTACTGTCACGACAACCACCAGTGCTTCAGCACCAGCATCAACTGCTGCATCTGCCAGTGCTGCCTCCACTTCTACTACTACCACCACAACCACCACCTCCATCTCGGCATCAACTCCGTCATATCCTGCTTTTGGCACGAGCTCATTGGCAAGTTCAATTACAGCCCCCCCTGCTAGTACAGGTGCTTCGACAGCCAGTAGTGTTCCTTTTCTTGGGTTTGGCACCTCCAGCAATGCTGCTTCCTTGGTCACAACTGGCTCAATTCCGAGTTTTTCGCTGTCCACAAACACAACAGTGGCTACCTCATCATCACAACCACAATCAACTGGAGCTGCGCCTCTGTTAGGTTAGTGTGCTTCATTTTTTCCAATATTCGATTTATTTTTTCATGTTTCCTTTTTGAATATATTAAATTGTGTTTCTTTATGAGGCTATATTTCCGATTTAGTGCACATGAAGTTATGGTTTTCTTTTTCCAAATTTTTGAGGGATGAAGGAAAACAAACATCATACTCCTCTATTGGAGGCCGTACTTCAATATTCATAAATCTTAGGCTGCCTTTTGCCCACTCATGGCTGCCCAAATCGTGCAGTTGGGGGCCCAAACATGAGCTCAATGAAAGAATCAGGGCCAAACGCCGTTTTTCTTGAACACCGGTCTAACAGCGATTTGGGAGCCCCACCGCAAACAACTGCAAAAATCTGCGGTAGTGCCAACCCTAAATATATATTATATAAAAAATTGACTTTCCACCAATTTTGACCTTACAAATAAATCCTTTAGTTTAATGGCATGACTTGATATTTGGACCAAATATATACCTTCCTCGGCGTGTAAATTTTTGGTTTCAAAGTGAGTGCTTGCGAAGGCAGCCCGGCGATTTAAAAAGTATTTTAGGCTCCTACTACTTATTTTATGGTAGAAAATATCCACACCTTTTTATACCCCATTAGTGTGGGTCCTCTGGGATCACTCAAACCTTGTTCGCTTCTGCACTTCTTCATTCTAGTGTTATTTTCTCCTTTGTTTCCTTAACAAGTATCCACTGGCCGTTTTCAAGTTTCATCGTATCATATATCCATTTTTAAGTTTATTTTATCAAATATTGTTGACTTAATGATATAGTGGACATTAAATGAGACTACTTTTTGATATAACATACAAAGTGGTTCATGTTATAAACATTAAATGAGACTACTTTTTGATATAACATACAAAGTGGTACATGTTATAAATTGATTCTAAGTGTTTAACTATGATTGTTTGTAAAAATTATCAAACAATCGAAAGATAATTTAATAACATAATAACATATAGTTCAAGGATATAATTAAAAATTTATAATCGGAAATCACTATATGATATCCAAACACCTATATTTGGACTAATTTTCTTAAACGACACTTTCAGACATGGCCAAATACTTATTGAGTTTCAAATGGATTTCATGGCTAATTCTTTTAAACTAGGTTTCACTATTTATACTTTCGGGGTAAAGATACAGCCTGACCAAACTCGCACTTTTCTTATTGGTTAAGGTTGTGTTCAATAGTCCTAGTCATAGGTACTCAAGCTAGACAACAAAAGAGATGTTATGTGTTTGGTTTATGATGTTTCCAGATTTTCCCTCCACCTCCTAGAACGTGAACTGCAACTAGAAACTTGCAACAAGCGAAAAACTCATGAGACACCGGTGTGGTGTTGGCCAAAGAGTCTCCAGTGTGAGAATAAGTTAATCTGTTATGCGTGGAGAAATTGCCCCTTTCATTGTTATTAGCACGCCTAATCATATGTAAAATTCATACCTGATTTGACAATTGTGGACCGGTTTAAAATTTTAAATAAAATATCATTATGGGATGCAGTTTCTCCGCCTAAATTAATAATTACTTATTCTCCACACCTTATAGGATATGGTTTATTTTTATTTTAGGGCCATCCCAACACTAACTCACTAGGCCTTAATTTACGGGCTTCGTAGCAGTTTTTACTCTCATCAGTTGCCAAACATATCATGCTTTATTCTTCTCATTGTTCTCGACAACATCCAAGTATTGCATCGAAGCATGGGCAAAATGTTCATTTTGTGCTTCTATTTTTTCTGTGTGCGCTTTGGTTGGTTGGTTGGGTAGGTGGGGGCAATCCTAGGCACATCTAATTGAGTTGAGGTCCTCTTCAATTCATTTCATGAACCGTTGTTTCTTTGCTGGGAGCTGTTTTGGTTGTTCTGCTGTTTCTCTCAGGGTGGGGTTAGGTAATGAAGAGGAGATGTTTTGAGCGAGAGTGATCTTACGAGGGATATGAATGTAAAGCAAACTGTAATTCAAATAGCTGGGTGGGAGCTTAGGGAAGTGCTCCCTAGGGTGTGGCGAGGTCTAGTTGAGGAGATATGGACACTGAAATATCAGCTGTCCAAGAGGGTGTAGCATTTGAGGTGGCACCTTCTGCCAGCTCTGTGGCTGAAGAGATGGTCACCATTCCTGTGGTGGCGTCCCTGGCTGATACTGCTCCACAATCGTGAGCCAATGTGGCTACTACAGCTAGGAAGAATACCCCGGACGAAAGGTCTACTGTAACAGGTGGGGGAATGTTGTTTTTGCTGAAGGAGGTAGAATTTGGGAAAGAGGAGCCTTATGAGAATTCATCTTCCATATCTGAAGTTGTTTCGAGAGATGAGATAGGTGCTTCAGTGGATGTGAGATGGACATCCAATACGTTTGCAGACGTGAAGGAGTTTGCCTTTTCTCCTCGGTGTGGATTAATCATTAACAACATTCTGTGCAAGTTTGGAGATATTACTGAGGGCAGCATACTGAGGAATGTAGCTCCTAAGTCCACATTTTTTCTGTTGTTGGCTGACGTTATGTTGGGTTGCAACTCATACAGACATGGACAGCTGATGCAGTAGCTATTGAGTTTCATTTGGACTGGTTGCATAGGACGCTTAACAAAGTTGTTGCAGATAGATGCTGCTAAGAATTCTATGATGGAGATGGAGCTGCTACAAATGGTTTGGAAGAAGGAGCTGGCTTCGATGAAGTCAGAAATTGAAAGGGGTGACTTACTTATGCTTATACAGCTTCTTTCCATCTCTCTTTCTCTCTCTCAGAGAGCTAGCTTCTATGATAGCGGATATACATTATGTATATCTGGAACTATCCTGACTGTAAAGATGTATCTGTAATCTTTTAATGCAACTTAATCTTGTGCCAATCTTTAATAGTGTTTTTGTTCTTAATTTTTTGGATAGCTGCAATAATGATAGTCAGCAAAATGAAACAGTTTGAAGATAGTTTAACTTCTTTAGTTTTTCAATTGGTTGAATTGTTTAACTTCTTTTGTTTTTCAGTAGGTTTTGCATTGGTTATAGTTGGGTGATGGATGTTTGGTCTTAAAGAATAATTACTTAACTCATTGCAATGCCGGATCTAGAAAATTGATTGAGTGGGGCTAATTATTTTTCATAAAAATTATATTAGATATTTATATAATTCAGGGTGGGATTATATAAATTTGGGAGTTTCAGTTGAATTAAAAATAAAAAAATAGGGATAAAAATGAAAAGTTTCGAAAATTAAGGGGGAAAGGGGGGGCTTGAGTCCCCCCTCGGCCTTATGTGGCTCCACCACTGACTCATGATAAGTTTTGCCAACCTATGTGGATGCAATCATGGTATATCAATGTGGCCAGGAATAGGATGGCTAATGGCATACAAATCTTATGACTTTCATTTGAACATCTATCAATGTGCCAGGAATAGGATGACTAATGGCATACAAATTTTATGACTTTCATTTGAACATCTTTGATTTTAGACTTATAGGCCTATTTTAAACTTGCTATCAAAGTTTACCTATGGTGAGACCACGAGAGGAGAAAATACTTGCTCAGCTCAAACACTTCTACAACATGTAGCTGATGTTTTCAGCATTATGAGCCCTGAGATTTTTGTTTCTATTAGTGATATTGTTATCTTCCAATATTTTCTTGGCGATTTCTTTTTTTACTATTGGGAAAATACTTGCTCAGCTTAAACACTTCTACAACATGTAGCTGATGTTTTCAGCATATGGAGCCCTGAGATTTTTTTCTTTCTTTTGGTGATATTGTTATCTTCCAATATTTCCTTGGCAATTTTGTGTTTGTGCTTTGGTGTTAAAGATTCCCTTTCATTGATGATATTGTTATCTTCCAACATTTCTTTGTCGATTTTGTTCTTCTCAGGTTTTAATAAAAAGGCGTGAGTAGGCCCAAAGATCCACATGCCTTAGTTTTAGTGCCTGGCTTAGTGCAAAACCGCAAATTAGGCTCTTTCAATAAGATGCACCCCTTTTTGGGCCTAGGCTCTGGGCCCATGGCTTAGTGATTTGCCCCCAGTCCCCCACATATAACTCCAATCAACTGAAGACTAAAGTGCGATCTAGCTCCCCTTTTCAAGTAGATTGTTTGCCCAGTTCATAAGTAATTACATAATTACATATAATGCATATAAGTACATATACTTAACCTTGCACAATTGTCAATTCAGTCACATTTATTTTTTCATGTTTTATATAATGTGTCCGACTCGGCTGATGCACTTCATCTTGTGCTTAGGCTCTAAGGAGACCTTGGTGCACCAATTGCGCCTTTGACAACCCCACTCTTGCACTTCGTTCTCCACACTTTCACCCAATCCCTTATTTGCCTTCCACACCCATCTTTCCGCCGCTCTTGTCCACAACCACGCGGCATCGAGGGTCAAATACCACTATTATCGGCACCGATCCCGAATACCACTCATCTTCCCTTCCATTTGACCCACCTCATATCAACTTCCCCATCCCAGATCTCTAAATACCATCCCTCCACTCTTTGATGGACCTCCCCTTTCTAGTTGTTAACAAACACTTTCCAGTTGCAATTAAGGGTTATAGGATGCTGAATTTTATGGGGGCACAAACTTTGTGTTGAGATGGAATTAACTCGTCATTTGGTCAACTTTGTGGCAAAAGGGCCGAAAATTTTTCACCTTCCTTTCCAGTTGAGGTTGTGGGTTATAGGATGCCGAATTATACGGGGAACCAACTTTGTATTGAGATGGAATTAGCTCTTATCATCTAGTCAACTTCGTGGCAAAAGGGCTGAAATTTTTTCTTTTGCCCCCATTGCTTAGCATAAGAGAGAAAATGATACACTGTATTTCAACATGCCATTCGGATGCGATGTTGGAAGACTAGAAATTCATTGGGCAAAACATGGACTAGTAAAACACATGCTCTCTCTTTCCTTTCAGTTCCTTTTTCGTTTCCAATTTACTTTTTATATTCTTGTTTTTATTCCCTTTTTTTTTTGGGAGTGAGTGGACTGCCGCGGTAGATGTTTTAAGTTTGTGGATTGTTCACTAAGAACCATAGTTGTTAAAGGCTCTAGGTGCACCGAGGTGCACAAGGGGTCCCGGCGCTTAGGCGCTAGCCTGAGCGAAGCCAAGCGCACGACATTAATTTTTTTTTTTTTATAACACTAATAGATTGCAAATTTAGAATCAAGAAATGAAACTATGAAACATATTTCAACTATAAAAAGTAAAACACACTTACAAGTCGCATGTGAGCTAATAAATAAGAAAAATTAATTAATAAAATTTTCAAATAAATTCAATCAATCAAGAATCTAAAAAAACAGAAAATAGGGAATTGAAGCTGCTTAATTAAATAATTAATTAAACGAATAAATAATAAAACAGATAAACAATAACAGTAGAAAAAATAGAAAAAATAAAAATAAACATACTCGAAGAGCAAAGACGAAGACTAGGGGAAGGACGAAGCAGGGACAGAAGACGTTGAACAGGGGAAGAAGAAATATGGCAAGAAGAAGAAGAATAGGGGCATAACGAAGACTGGAAGAAGAAGAAGAAGATTTGAAGGAGAAGGAGAAGAAGATTCGAAGAAGGAGAAAACGACTTACATGCAAAGTCCAAACAGTGCTGCGAAGAGGAAGAACGAAGAGGAAGAACTGCTGCGAAGCAAGTGAATGTAACAGACCTAGGGCAAAGTTTTTCATTTTTTAATTAAAACCCAGCATCTAGAGCAAGGCGCACCCTAGGCTCAAGGCGCGCCTTGCATTCGGGCTTAGAAGGCGCGCCTTTCACAAGGCTTGAGCCTTTCTCTGGGCGAGGCGCACTAGGTGAGCCTAGCTGAGCCTTGAGCCTAGGCGTGCCTTTGACAACCATGCTAAGAACCCCTGTAAAGTAAGGTGCATAATAAACTAAGAAGCACTAACATGAATATGGAAAAAAAGAAAACAAGACATGGATATTTCAATATTAGTAAATCCCCCCAAAAAGGATACGTCTAGGATACAAGTGTGTGTATATATGATTAGCTAAATTATGTTGATATATATATATATATATACACACATGGCTAGATAAATCTAATTGATTTTTCTTACTTAAAATGGAGTTATAAAAAATCTAAATGATAATAAGGAGCACCCCTCACATCAAATGGCATCATGTTGTAAATACCAAATCATTCAATCAATTACATTTGGAGGCGAGGGACAGCTCACCTAACATTTATGTATTGTGTCACTATTTCACTCATCAAACTCTCTTAACTAGTGAAAATTAATAAAAAATACCCCTTGATGTGCCTCGGTGTATCCTCGCATTTCTAAAAAACATACAAGTAACAAACTGAATATAAAATATTAGAGCATATATTAATTGTGTTGGATGCAAGCAACAAAATGTTGTGCACTGCCATTGACGCAAAACGTGCCATTTGTTGTCTGTCTGGTAGCAATAATTATTTAATTTTGTCCATGGAGAATCCATCTTGGGCATGTTTTGACATGTGTCATGGGGCGAGCCTTTAAGGCTGTATAAAGGACCTTGAGGTGCTAACTAGAGCTCGGGTCTAGTAGCAAGCCTGGACATCAGATGATCTTGAATAGCGGAAGCAACAATATTTGAGAGCAACAAAATGTTCCATTTGTTGACTATAATATTTTAATATCTTTATTGGTAACATGGCAGGTATGTGAAATGATTGTTATGCCTGCTTTTAGTTTTTACAATTCTTGGCTCCAATACGATGCAATGTATATGATTAGGCTTATGGCAGTTTATAGCTTAATATACTATGGAATAGGGATCTAATGTTCAATTATTTGTGCTCTTTTCTTTACCAGTCATTTTTTTAAATTTCATGTTTCACAATGACTGCTAACACTCATTTTTCTTGCTGAAGTGTGTAATAATTTTATTGTTCATTATCATTATTAAGCATGGAGATTGTAACTTGATCTCTCTTATTTAGCAACTACTTTAGTTCTACAATGTCAATATTGTGTAGATGTTTCATCATTGCCTCGAGACTAAATTTTGTGTGTTTTGTAGGCACCCCTGCTTCAACTTCTACAGCTGCAACGACTACTAGTACCAGTTCGATTGCTGCTCAGACAACATCATCGCTTGTAATTGCTTCCAGTAGTGGGTCTGTATATCTTGAAGGATTACATCTTTTTCCTCATCTGAACTTTCATTTAGTACCATAATAAAGAGTAATAATAATTACTATGAACTACTTGATCCAAAACCAAACATATATTGGGGAAAAGATTAAAAAAATAAAAATAAAAAAAAATTCAAAGCTACTGCAAACAGACTGAGCCACGGCTCTTTGAACACATTTCTTCATCAAGCTCGATAATCTTTGTATCTCTCTATTTATTCAATCTTCTATATTTGCTTCAATTTTTTGGATCATATTACATAATCATTCCTGTGTCTTTTCTGAGCAACATATTTAAGAAGCGTAAACCAAATCCTACATTGGTGGGCTTGTGCTGAGCATGTTTTGAGTCTTTTGAAATATACCTGTAACATTTGAGGTCTTGGATATAAATTTTGCTCTTGTTTTCTTGCATCTCCTAAAGGGCAACTTCTACTGAAAGCAAGGTAGCATCAGCACCAAAACTACCATCTGAAATCACTGGGAAAACTGTGGAGGAGGTACTTTATAGCTTCAGTTCTGTTCATAATTGTTTTTACTTTTAACAATATTGTGTTGTATTATTTGTCGATCTTTACTTCAAATGCTTCTGTATGTTGGAGGCCACATATTGATTAGTTCTACCGTCAAAGTTGTTAAAGGTTTATGAGACTTCTTCGGGGCAATTCAATATTTCTCAGCATTTGCTGGCTAAATATGACAGACTAATGTGCAATATTTTTTTTGGCTGATTGTTAGGAATTTGGCTGTGAATTAGATTTTGTAGAAGGTAACAAAAAAAGGAAATAATGAAAATGTAATTTTTACCTTTTTGACCAAACACTGGACTCACCGTTGAACTTGCCGACGAGAGAAACCATGAACTGTAGACCGCCACCATGAATTTAAGTATCGCCTGTTACAGAGCGTAGTAGTCGATACAGTAACGGTTTTTCGGCCCTCCATTACCATTACGGGCCGATAAATCGGTTGGAGACTGATTCACACCCGTAATGGGACTAATGGACCATATTCGGTTTTATTTCTGTCTATATTTGGATTAATATATATATATATATATATATATATATATATATATATATATAATTTTTTTTTTTTTTTTTTTTAAATTTATGCTCATATTTGGTTTAATTTCAGTCCTGCAAACAATTTCTGCCAATATTTGTTTTAATCTTTTATAGTTTTATTATTTTTGTGCAACATATTTTTCATTAAATGTTGTGCATCTTCTTATTCTATTAAGATTGATCAGTACTAGAGTTCCTAATTTCTATTTTTCATCTTTTTTTATATTTTTAGTTTGTTGTCTATATGGCTAAATATCATATCTATTTGAATGTGTTTATTAAGGGTTAAATGAATAAAAGAATTACAAGTATTTAGTTTTTGAAGATTTTCTGGTACAGCCGATTCCCATTATGGATATTCTGATGCTCCCGATATTGTAACACCGTTAACGTTACGTAACCCGATACCGCTATTTAAAACCTTCATTGCCACAAGAGGACGGCCACTGCTGCCGCATGGTTGAAGTTCGGCCGGCGGTGATTTCTTAGTGAAATCATTTATTTATATATGTGTGTGTGTATTATTTAAATATCCTTTTTTTTAATAGATATTGCCTTAATACACACTTAACGTATACCCACCATATAACAATTTACATTATACACCCTCTATTTTGATTAACTACTCCATGCACCCTTTTACTTTGAAACGTTTACTCCATGGATCCCCTTTACACTGGGATTACTATTCTATGAACCCTTTTATTTTTGTTAATAACTTATTCTCTATTAAACATACATTTTAATATTACCCTTTCCATAACCTTCTGGCAACTGGAAAATCCGAGTGGCCATCGTCGTCATGACATGGCCCACAAATTTAGGATCTGTGCGAGAGAAAGATCACCACACGTGCTCCCGTAAGCCGTATGATTTCCAATCCGTATGCAAGGCATTAACGATTGTCGTTGTCACATCGCAACCCACAAATGTTGGAGCCGTGTGAGAGAGATCACCACACGTGCTCCCGTAAGCCATACAAAGTCCAAGCCATACACATGGTATTAACACTCTGCGAGCCCCTCAGAGAGCTGGGCCGCGATAAGGAATTTTAGGGAGATTGTGGAATGACGGATAGAATGTTGTGCTCACAGGGACGTGTTGACCATGCGCCCCAACCATCTCACACATGGGAGATTTGCTAACCGGTTGGGTTGACTTGACTCGGACATCGGTTAATTATGGCATCTACTTATTACGTCATTAATGATAGTTAATGTTAGCACTTAATTACCATTATAAAGCAACGGGAATTTGGAATTAATTTGGCATTAGACAATAAAGGATATAAGTCATAGAAATTATCTTTTTATCTTTTTATATCTTTGATCTTTATTAAAAAAAGAAAGGTTCTAGGTCACAGTCAGTTCCAACGAGTGCCTGACTTAGCTCTCTCTCTCCTTTAGACGAGTTGACCATTGTTCCCTCTCCCTTTTTCGATTCTCTAGATCCATGCTGCGTAACGCCCTCCATATACATTTACTAAAATACCCTTTTGTGTTTAATTGTTTATAGGCCCTCAACAGATTTCTTATTGACACCTCTTTTAGTAATTTATTATTATAATTATACCATGTATAAATTTACCTAAAAAGACCATGCATCTACAACACCTAAACTCCCCACCTTCACATTCTTTTCCTGTTGTGAGACACCCCCCTACCCAATTTTTTATCCCCATCCACCAAACCCCCAGCCCTTCCCCACCTCTACCCGCCCCCTTCCTCTCCCCTCAATTCTCACTCTTGGACAACTGACTCACATGCACAAAAAAATCCCAGCCTCTTCCCTTTACTTCATTTGTCTCTCTACAAATCTTGTACGCCTCTACAATCACCTAAAATGTGTGTAAAAAAGAGATGAGGAAGTGCCGTTCGACAGTTCACTTCCAAGCCATGTGTGGGCGGTGGTCATTGGTGACTAGAGAAGAAGAGTTGGGAAGTTTACAGTTAATAAATATAGTGGTAATGAATGGGTATTTTAGAGATAAAAGGGGTGTATATTTAGAAGCACGTTTTAATTAATGTTTTGTAAGATAAATTTTGTAAAAAGGGTGTCTAGAAAGAATCACCCTTGACATTTTGATTTTTATTGCTTCTTCTTCCCCTTTGTTTTTGTCTCTTCTTCTCTCCTTCCATATTTTCAATGTTCATTTGGATCCTCTTTCTTGCTGTGTTAAATTTATGTGGCGATTTATATTTAAAGATTATAAAGGAGTGGAACACTGAGCTACAAGAGCGAACTGCGAGATTCCAAAAGCAGGCTAGTGCAATTGCTGAGTGGGATAGAAGGATATTGCAAAATCGTGATGTTCTTCTAAAGCTTGAGGTAATTCATCATCCACTTTTAAGAACATTATTCAAGTGCTACTACTATACTACAACATTTGTCATAAGTAAATTCTTCCAAGTTCCAACTGTTGAGCTTTTTATATATGTTGAGGTCGCCTGTTATGGATATGTGGTAGGTAATCTTCTGCTCTCATGTTGTAGAGAATGTAATCGAGATAATTTATTACCTATCCTAATTTCATGCGTCAGTACTTAATGATTTATGTGCCCTCTGATTGTAGTTCAGAAAAAACAACTGGGGATCTAATGGGTTCTTTTCTCTTTGTAAATGGTTTTTCTTGCTTGCTTTTATCATTATACTTCCGATAGATGCTGGTTTTATACTCGTGATTCATAGACATGATTGTGTAATTTGAATGGTATCAGATTGAAGTTATACCTACTACTCACCTCTGTTTCGTATCTGACCTCATGCTGACTGCTTGAATTCCATTCCAGAGTGAAGTTGCAAACATGGTTGAAACACAAGGCAATATGGAGCGCGAACTGGAGCTGATTGAGACTCATCAGCAAGAGGTGCCTTATGGAGTTTTTTATTTTTAATATCTAAATTTTGATGCATCTTGTATGTATTGCAACAATCCTTGTATCATGTTTTTCGTATTTGCTCTCTGATTTTTTCATAAGAAGGTTGCATGAGTAGTACACGGTTTTCGTACCTATCTAATCTAACTATAAATCATAAATATTCATTAGCATAATTCGGCTATTCACAGCAATTGCTATTTTTTGAGATGCAAACAGCTGATGTCTTCCTTTCATGGAGATTTTCAAAGTGGTCTCTGTTGTGAAATTTTATGCGTTGCTTGGCTGCACTTAATCAAAGGCAAGTGGTAAACCTAAGTCAAAAGCATTAATTACCTTAACTTCGAATTTTAAGGAATTATTACAACCCACGCATTCTCTTTTGTTTTCACTTCTTTTTTTCTTTTGGTTGGTCTTGTATATTATCACTAGGCCCTTAAGATTGATGACCAATTAAATTGCCAGCAAATTCACTGTAACGAGAGAGCCTTAAATGCTAACAAAGACCGGAAGTAGTCCAAAATTATTAAGAGAATATTTAGGTTGTATACAGGAATTGATTAATACAAGTTCAATTCCTTTCTTCCTTCCTTTCTCTTGGTTTATGCTTGAGTGATCTATCAAATTGGTAATCAGAGTAGTGACAATTCTGGGAAAACATGGCTCAAAAGAAGGTTCAAGCATTGGAGGAGAAGATGGACCTCGTCTAAGAGGAATGGCATAAGGAAATCGATTCAGTTCGAACCAATATACAGAGAATTTCAGCGATTGAAATGAGGTTTGGTGACTTGGAGAAAACGATAGCTCATATGATGGGGAAGATAGATCAATTGTTGCGACGGGAGGATATGAGTTCTTCATCGAAGGTTGTGGAGAAGCAAAAACAATCGGAGATTATGGAAACTCAGACCGTGGGTGGAGGAATAACGACAGAGGTGGTTGGGAATAGATCGTATGGGAGGTTGGAGCTGCCCATCTTCAATGGGATTGATCTCGATGAGTGGGTTTTTAGAGCCGAACGTTGTTTTGCGTTGAATCAGATGAACGACGGCGAGAGGTTAGACGCAGTGGCTTTGAGCATGGAAGGGAAAACCCTAGCGTGGTACCAATATGTGGAAGATAAGCTAAGGTTTCATACCTGGAAGGAGTTCAAGCTGGCTTTTTTGCATCGATTTCGATCGAGCATTTGGGGTCGCTTTGTGAGAAGTTTTTGGCCATCCGTCAAGAGACCACTGTCGAAGACTACCAGGAGTGATTCGAGATTCTGGCGTTGCCGTTGAAAGGACTGTCAGACGAAGTGCTAGAGATTACCTACCTCAATGGACTCAAGCCATCGATAAGGATTGAGGTCAGATTGTTGAAACCTAGCAATTTGATGGAGATGATGGAAGCTGCTCAAATGATCGAGGTTAAGAATTGAGTGCTACAGGCCATGCGGGTTGGGTCTGGGTCCAATGGGTCATGGAGCAAGAACTCAGGTTTGGGTTTGACTTATACAAGCCCTAGGTTCTCAATGAGCTTCGCAGCGACGACGACACGAGCTTTGATCAATTTTGTACCACCATCGATGGCGGCCACAATGCACTCCGGACCAGAGCAGTAGAAGACGCGACCGGAGGAGATATCGTGACATGAAAGTCGTCGGGCTACCTGCGGTACACCGATGCTGAATACCAGAGCCGCCGCGAGAAGGGATTGTGCTACCGATGTGAGGAGAAATACCCTCCTAGCCATGTGTGTAAGAATCGACAACTTCAGGTATTGATTCTTGACGATTCTTGCCCAATCGTAGAAGTAGGAGAGGAAGAAATGGTAGAGGAAAGGCCTGAGCTGGTGGAAGTAGTTGTTGAACTGTCAATGAACTCAATAATGGGTTTTATAGATCCACATACCATGAAGTTGCGTGGGGAAATTGGGCAACAAACGGTGACGGTGTTGGTGGATTTTGGGGTATCGCTTAATTTCATCTCTAAAGATGTAGTGCAGCGGCTGAACTTACCATTAACGGCGACCACGGCATACAAGGTAATCATGGGAATGGGAGGGACGGTGAGCATCGATGGGATCTGCAAGGGAGTGTTGCTGTCTCTTCCCGAAGTAGAGGTGGTGAAAGATTTTCTCCCATTGGAATTAGGGAAAAAGGACGTGATTTTGGGGATGCAATGGTTGTCAAAATTGGGAGTTATGCAAGTGAATTGGAAGGCCTTGATCATGAAATTTACCTTGGGATGAACCACGGTAATATTGAAGGGAGAACTGGGACTATGCAAAATGCAAATTTCGCTCAAAGCAATGATGCGTACTGTACAACATGAAGGGCATGGGTATTTGCTAGAATTTGGGTCACTAGCAGTACGGAACAGGGTTGAAGACGTAGCCAGAGAGGTTCCTCAAGCTTTTAGCGAGCTGTTGCAAATGGTACCCAGAGGTGGTGAAGGAGCCGAGGGGATTACCCCCTCAAAGGGAGCTAGATCTGCATTGTGTTGAAAGAAGGGACTAAACCAGTGAGCGTTAGACCATACCGTTACCCACAATTGCAAAAAGATGAGATAGAGCGCTTGGCAGGAGAAATGCTTGCAACCATTGCCTATTCCGGACCAGGTTTTTGAGGATTTATCCATGGATTTTGTAGATGGATTACCTAAATCCTAGGGGTTTGATTGCCTATTTGTGGTGGTCGACCGTCTTACAAAATACGCTTATTTTATCCCTATGCCCAAGGTGTTGCCACAATGTTCGTGAAGGAAGTGATTCGATTACATGGGTACCACGCTCTATTGTTTCAGATTGTGATAAGGTGTTTCTTAGCAAGTTTTGGACGGAATTGTTCCGTTTACAAGGTACGACGTTGAAGTATAGCACCGCTTATCACCCACAAACGAACAGGCAAACTGAGGTGGTAAATTGTAGGATTGAGACCTATTTGAGGTGTTTTGTTGGAGACAAACCCAAGCAGTGGGTTAAGTGGCTGCCATGGGCGGAGTATTGGTACAATATTTCATTTCATTCGTCTACTCACACCACTCCATTCCGAGCTCTCTGTAGCCTTGATCCACCACCATATTGCATTTTGAAGCTGGTTCCACTCCTACGTTCGAGGTTGACACTCAACTTCAAGCTGGGGACCACATCTTGGAAGAACTCAAATACCATTTGAATCGTTCTTAGAAACAAATGAAAGATTATGCGGATAAGAGGAGGCGCGAAGTAGAGTATGCTGAAGGGGATTGGGTTTATGTGAAACTCTGCCTCTATCGTTACAAGTCCTTGGCTAGGAGAGTCAATGAGAAGCTGTCTCTAGAGTTTTTTGGCCCTTACCAAGTGACATCTCGAATTGGAGCAGTAGCATACAAGCTGGACCTGCCTCCCACTACTTCTATTCATCCAGTGTTCCATGTCTCGATATTGAAGAAAGCAGTGGGAAATACTACCAGGGTGCAACCCTTACCCTCCTTACGGATGAGATGGAGTGGCATGTTAAACCAGAATCTGTGGAAGGGATGTGTTACAACACGCACGCAAGGATAGCTGAAAGTATTGATCAAGTGAAAGCAACTTCCGGATTTTGAAGTATCATGGGAAGAGTTTGAGAGTTTGAACTATCAATTTCCTACTTTTCACCTTGAGGACAAGGTGAGAGTCCGCGCCGGGGTGGGTGGGTGTATTGATAGGTCACTAATCAAATATACCTATGTAAGGCATAAGAATAGAGCTAAGGAGAAAGCTATAGTTGAGTAAATTGTTGAGAAGGTTCTATTCCTTCTTGGTTGAGTAAGTTGTTTGAGTTTGTTAGTTGAGTTGTCAGAGGAGTTGGTTAGAGGAGTGTTTGTTAGTCTAAGTGAATAAATAACAAGTAAAAGCTTGAGGGAGGGGATCACCGAAAATCTGGAGAGTGTATTGGGAGAGTCCAGGCTCTCAAATTCCCGGTTATTCATTTATGTAATTTGTATTTTCATTCCTTATTTGATTAATGCAAGTTCAATTCCTCTCTTCCTTTCTTTCTCTCGGTTTATTCTTCAGTGATCTATCAAAAGGGTGATTTTTTCCCCCAATTTACATGCAAGTTTGCATTTATATGAGGCTTGATGCATGTTTTTTACATGTTATTTCCCTTCCTAACCTCTACCCGTCTTCTAATCACACTTGCTTATGTATATGCCTTTTGTTTACATTTATTTATTGATGTTTGTGTTTATAGTTTGTTTGGCATCTTCGAACCTGGCGTAGGACACTAAATTAATAAAAACTTTCAAACCAAATAAGTGCTTTAGTTTTAGTCCCATCTATTAAAGTTCATGTAAACACCTAAGTTCCAATTAGAGTTGCGTCGCCAACCACACGTGGCCGTTGGATTTTGGTCATTGCCGGGCGTTGGTCATTGAAACCCCGGTTCACCAGTCACTGGAATGTTTTTAGTTACAACCAACTAATTTTTTAATAATATCTTTAATATAGTTTTTATTTACATTTTTTAGTTACATTCAACTAATTTTTTAAATGCCAGTTGAAAAATTACATGAATGTAACTAAAAAATACACTAAAAAATATACTAAATTATAACAAAAAAATGCATAAAAAATAGTTACATGTAACTAAAGGATATATTAAAATAATAGTTACATGTAACTTAAAAAAATTCTGACAACTGGTGGCTGGACTCTGGCGACCGAAGGCTTGAGGTCCGACGGCGGGCGGCCGTGGGTGGCCATGGAGGGTGGCTTCAGCGTTTGACGATGCATCCTTTAATTGGTAGCATTTGATTGGAGATATCAGGGAACATTGACCATGGGACTAAAACACAAGTTAAAACATAATTAAAGGATTTATACCCAACTTGAAATTAAAATAGGATAAAATATGAATTAAACTGTGTAATTGGGGCTATTCACGAATTATCCCTTCTTTTAATTTTTAATTTTTTGAGTAATTCCTTGTTTCTGTGATTGTTCTCAAATATTTCCCATATATGGCATCAACCATTTCAATGGATAAGTACTATGTGCCATGCAGCTGATCTAAAATAAAAACTTCAGGTTAATCATGTCCATTATGCGTAATACAGTTTGCCTGATCTATTTCCCTCAATTTTTTTTTTTTTTATTAGGTAGATAAAGCTTTGCAAAGTATGGAAGAAGAAGCTGAGCGCATTTACAAAGATGAGCATGGATTACTGGATGATGAAGCTGCATCGACCAGAGATGCAATGTGAGTAGATTTAAATTGTTTCGTGGCCGACATGTGCTCATCATATTGTTCTTTGGTTGTTTCTTATTTAATAACTGAAATATTTGTTATGTTGCAATTCTCTAAGAATATAAGGATATTGAATTCGAAATACAACATGACAAAACTTACAAAAAAATAGTAATATGTCTGGGCCATCAAGCATTATGGGCGTAATTTCAGGTATGATCAAGCTGAACTCATAGAGAGGGAACTTGAACATATGACAGAGCAGATCAAGTCAATTATTCAGACTCTTAATGCCAACCGGGCAAGTCTCTGTGCTTCATTGCCTACTCATTGACTTCCAAAGCATTTTAGATAGATGGTGTTAACCTTATTCCTTTTATTTAGGGTGGCGAACTTCAGGCTCTTGATGGTTTGACGCCACTTGATGTTGTTGTCCGAATTTTAAACAATCAACTAAGTTCGTTGATGTGGATAGATGAAAAGGTTCGTATTATTCGGCCACCTGGGGTTTCTTTTATCATTTTGTTCGGATGTCTATGACACTATAATATTCTTCAAAGTTTCTTCAGATAATGCGTAACTGTTGGGAATAAAAATTCTGATGGTTGATATCATTTCCATTTAGTAGGCACAATGACATAACTTCCATTGGGAATAAAAATTCTGATGGTAGATATAATTTCCACTTAGTAGGCACAATGACATAAGTTCACTCTTTGATTGCTGTTTTTGTATGCAGATTTTCATTGGTTCCATCCTTTTCTCTTGGTATCTTGTTTGCAGAGAAGAACCATATTTTCTGTACCCACAACTATACTAAACCATTTAACATAATGTCTAAATCTATTTGAAGTTAAGAAATGATACTTGAGAGGTGATAGAGTTACGGATTCATAAAACTTGCTAAAATAAAAGAAAAGTGGGGGCCGTGGTAGTTTTATTTGTATTTGGGACAAATATCAAAAGATTCTGGAGGACGAAGCTATAGGGACCAATTTGGGACCTATCAAACTGTAAGATATTGACTTCTAGTAACTATTTTATTTTATAACTTCTTAAATTATTTGAAGATACCTATTAGTGGGAAGAAAAGCACTTGGTATTCATCTATAAAATTAAAGGTGATATTCAGAGCTGGACAAACTATGAAGAATAAATCTGTGAACCACACTGAAACATTGGAAGAGAGCATTGGCGTTAAAGGCGCACGCCTGGGCTCATGCATGTGCCCACCTAGGCACTTCTTGTGTGCCTTGCCTAGATCAAGGCGCAAGCGTTGCATGAGGTGCATGCCTTAGGGCCTGAAGCGCAAGGCTCTGGGCCATAGTTGTTAAAGGCGCACCTGGGAGCGCGCCTAGGCGCAAGGTGCAGCGAGGAGCACACCCAGCGCCTCAACTTGGTTTAGGCACGTAGCTTGTCAAAAGCGCACGCCTGTTGCGCTTGGGCCTAAGGCACGCCTTGCATGTAACACTACTTAAAGCCTTAAACTGTTCAGCCCTTGTTACCTTACTTCAATTTCAGCCTTCCACCAGCAGTTTGAGTGACTGAGAGAGACCAGCAACAGCGATTTTCCAGTCCAGGACTCCATAGTTCTTCATCTTCTTCTTCTTCTTCTTCTTCTTCTTCACCGGCTGTTGCTGGAAGTTATAATGGAGTAAGAATGCAAGAAAATCCTTGATGTGGCTCAGGAATGAGCATAAAAAGCTGTAAATTCCCTTGTCAGGAAGATTTATTTAATACTTAATACAAGTCAAAGTTACTAACAAGAACAAGTGGTAGACCTAGGAAAATGAGTAAAACGATTTTAAGAGATTTTTTTTAATTGCTGAACTAACTGGAGAGATTACTATTACTTAAGCAGAAGTGCGAAAAATAATTCATGCAGTCAATCCATTTAGTTTGGAGTGATGCTTCTGGTTGTGTTCATTTAAATATATCTCAAGTCCGATCACTGATCATACTTTTTCTTGATGTCCATAAATTACTGATATTTTTTTGTGAATGTTTTCATGTTTATCTTTAGTACATTACTCTTTTTTTTTTTTCCATTTAAATATCATAGCTCATTTTCAGTGTTGGAACTAACTTCTTATACATTATCAGGCTGAAGAATTTTCATCACGCATTCAAAAGCTTGCAAGCCAAGGTTCTACTGCAGATCGTGAATTGATGGGCCCAAAATTCTGGTTGAACTGAAACAAGGGTTATTACACTGATTTTCGTAAGCCGACCTTCAGAACAGAAAACAAGTTGAAGTTGGTAAAATGAAGTAGGATTTGGATCTTTTTATCTCTTGGGTCAAAATATGTAGTTCAGAGTGAGTTGAGCGACTGGTGGATGCGGTGGTGTTGTAGTTTTATAGGCTTATTTGTTTTTGCCGTGTGAGGAGTACTTGGTTTTACCAACTTGTTTTCTGGATTGACTAGTTAGATATTGCATCCTCACAAATAGTTGTTTTATTTATTTATTTATTCTCAATAGGTAGTTTTTCAACTGAAACCTTTTCCTAGCATTATTTTCTGAGTTATCAAAAGAAGTAGATGCTTCCAAAGCTTTCGTTATGTTTTGTTTATTGGGTGTAGGTTTTCAGGTATGATGTGGTGGTTTGGGTTATGACTTTGTTCTGAGTATTGATTTCATACCTATAATCGATGCATATGTAATGGCTGGTGTTGGTTAATGGTTTGATTTGGTTCAAGTCGAAAGTCTGTTTCTATGTTTGCACACTATCCCTTACAAGTGTTATTATAGTTAGGTCCATTGTCTGTAGTAATCAGGCTAATTGGGTGGTGGTCTTTGGTTAGTGGCATATTATGAGTGTTTCATTTATTATTTATTTATTTTTAAGAAAAAACCAAGAAAATAAAAAAGAAATATGTTTATGTAACTATGTTTGCATCATAAAGATGGAACAAGGTTGGGAGATTAGAACAACAAAAAGATATTTCTTTGTATTTTTTTGTTTTTGTTCTTATATATTTAATACAAAACTAAAAAAAAAAAAAACATGAACACTTAATTGAAAATGAAATCTCATTATCTGACTGCATTTGAGAATAAAGGCCTCTTTTATTTCAAAATGTAAGAGAATGTCGATTAGGCCTTCATTTGATGAGGTCTTAAAGAGTTTTTCTCGGTTGTTGAACCTGCTCCTCTCATCGAATTCGATCCTTTTTATTCTTCCAGAGTTATCATGACTTCACTCATTAATTCATGTATTTTCGTTTACTTTTTTTTTTTTTTTTTTCATTCAAATTTCATTAGGATGGTAAATTGTTGAAAATTTCTTTAGCTAACGACATTAACGAGTTCAAGGCCGAGTATGAAATTCCTTTTTTCCATTCAGGTGGTGTATATCGATGAAGGTTATACTACCAACAAGGATAGGTTTTAGGAAAACGAGGTTCTACTTCACCCTTGGTATTTTGTGGATGAGACCCTTAAGATCCCATTCACTCATTTGGTTTGCAGTACCATTTCATTTTTTTTTACTATGCCCCTGTCAATTTGCCCCGAGTGTATATTGGATTTTGATGGGGGTCTTGTTCTTGAATTGGGTACATAGTGATAGATGGTTTGAGTGAATTTCAATTATGATATTCTCTTAAACAGAACAAGAAGGGTTCTTGGTATCCATTCTCTTGGTTTTATCGTGGTTTAATTGTCGGACATCCGAAGTTTGACAAAGGCTGGAATAGAGAAGCCTTGATTTTGAAGGGCAAATGGTTATTGGGGGTTGAGGGAAATTCTCATCTCTCTTAAATACCAAGGACATTCAGTCTCCCAGTTCTTTTCTTGGGTTTTCATGTTTTTTCTGTCGTACGTTTTTGAATTTTGTCAATTGTTTCTTGCATAAGGCAATTATATCATCCCGTCACCCAATTCCATGGTTATCCTCCAAGATCTTGGGTTTTGTGTAGGGCCTATCCGAAGAAAGCACAAATTACCGTTTCTTTCTTGTTTTGTTTCATTTTGAAATTCCTGCTTGTACTTGTTTAATGTCGCATGGAAAGTGAGATCTTTTCGATCTTACTGACATCCCAGCCATTGGGAAGTTGGTTGTCAAGAAATCTATCCCCAATCCTTAAGCCTACTACTTCAACTAAGTAGGCTTCGAGTTCTGTTGTTTCTGTTTGCTTATCATCAAGTCTGGTCCCACTCCTTCTGTGGTAGATGCAAGCAATGTTCTTGCTTCGTCGATCGTTCCTCTTGCTTCCCAGGGCAAACAATGCCAGTTGTCTAAGGAAGCAATCCACATTTTTTAATGCGATAATTCTGGGGGTCGTAAGTTGGTCCTATTCTTTGGCGCGTAGATATGCATACCTCTGATGGTCCCCTGACTGAGGATGACTCAGCTTTCCATAATCCTTGGGTATTACTTCATGAAACATCTTCATCGTGCGTTGCGCCTTCCTAAGGAGAAGAATGTACTGCCATCCAGGACTACATGTGACGTCTATAATATGCTCTATAATGAGTTGTCCCATGTAGTTGTTTCTTTTGACATATCGCTTTGTTTCCAGATGACAACATCTTATGAATAAATGTATTTCTATTATGCTCGACAGGAGAATGATTGTGGCCATGGTCCTCAATGAGATGAGACCTTGCCTGAGGCAAAGTTAGAGAATTAATGAAGTGTTCAAATTCAATAAGACCGTTTGAAGATTCTGAACTTATTAAGTCTACAACCTGGAAAAGGCTAGAGAAGTTAATGACCGACTGTTTGCGACTATAGCTAAGGTTTTTGAATTGGAGACCAAACTGGAGAGTTTAAAACCTTTCCTGCTTTCTAAGTAATCTGCTTGAAGAACTCGAGGAGAAAATCTCTACTAGGGTTAGTGCAACGGAAGAAAATCATTAGGTAGATATGGTGGCGTAATTCAAGAATCTAATGATCATTGGAAAGAGAAAGGAGTGGGTGAAAGCAATTACCGAAGGGATATGATCTTGCCGAAGGTGAAGGCGTTGTTGTCACTTCTATATTGGTGTAGCAGTTTTCTCTCACCATTAGTTCTTATTATGGATTCCGTATTTCTTTATCATTGAATAGTTAAGGGGCAAACTTTGGGGTAGTTCGACTTTGAACACGGTTATCGCCATGACATCATTCGAGTTCTCCATGTCTAACATGTTGGCTCGAAAATAGTTTATGTACTGACGAAAAGATTCCATCTACGCCTGCTTGATACTACAAATCTCGCTCACGTCTTTGTCATACCTTCAGCTTGAATCGAATTGGGAAGAAAAGAGCGCATAGATATATTAAAATCTCTCTATGGTCTTTGCAAGAAGCCCATGTAACCAATTTTCTACTGTTGTATCTAGGCTTGTGGTGAATACTTTACACTTTAGAGGATTATTCCCTTCATATAGCACGATGACCCTTCTAAAGTCCCTTAAATGATCAATAGGGTCACTTGGTCCATCGTATCTGCTAACCTGCGGGGGGTTGAACCAGGTGGTACTGCTGCAGTTTCTATTTCATCTAAAAACAGGCTAGCGTTTACTCTTTTGACAACTCTCGTCGTTTTCTTCTGAGTCTGTTGAAACAACTACGGTACTTTTCCTCCTACCTTCGATTATGAGGCCTTATTAATTTGGAAAATCAATAGAAGTTCATTCTCACCTTCATGATTAGACAAGAATTCCTACCTATCAATTTTTTTCGCCTTGGTCTTTTATCTTCTGTGGACAATGAACTATCCTCGATTACTTTCGCCCTTTTGGTGGTGGCAACTTTTTTTTTTTGTTCATGAGTGCAGCATTTTGCTCCCGTAAAAGCACATTCTTCTCTTGCAATACTTTTAGGCTTTTGTTTTGGTCATGACACGTTCCATGATTCGATCTATGATTTTCGAATCGCTCACATATTTGACAGTTTTCTTGGTATTTTCCCTGATCTTTGGTATCTCACGTCCCCTTGTTGTGACTCTTGTGACCATGCTTGCTTGGAATGATCTTTTTCCCGAGGATTATAACCTGAGGGTGTGGTCACTCTGCCCCCATCATATTTTATGATTGCACTACAACTTTGTTCATGCTTTGTGTAATTTGACATCCTATTCATTCTTTTTTTACTGTCTGTTTGCTCCTCTTATCTTTCACATGGTGCCAAAATGTTGAAGCATAAAATGTCCGATACAGGCAAACTGATAAATTTTGGGCTTGCAAGAAACAACTTAGACATAATCGACGATGGGCCAAGTGCTGTCTTTTTTTCTTGTATCAAGTTTTATTCAATGTTCTTGAATGATTTTTACAGAGTTTTACTTGAGTCTCTTTCTTGTGTATTTTATTCTTCTCTTATTCTTTTTATAGCCATTCTTGGTTGTCTTCCACCCACCTCTCCCCATTATTAGAACTTGAGTAGTTTTCTTTCCTAATGGTCATTGTGCCCTAGTTTAGTTTACGTTTTAGGTTCGTGTGGTTCTCTGGAGGTTATTTGTCGTGTTCACACGTTGTTTGGGTTCACCGATTTTGTTCGGTTTATTGCCTGTTGGTTCTTATCCACCAGCAATAATTTCATGGCGGTTCATTTTGGTTTTCTTTATTATGTGTTTATTTATTCTTCACCCCTCCTGTTGTTCCTTTTGAGCATGTATCTCCCCAATTCAAACTTGGGTTCCACAGGTATAAAAAAAGTAGTCGAGCCAATGTAAACTAACGCAAATATCAAAAAACATAAAATAAAATAGTTGAGCTCAAATTTAACTAAAAAAATTGTTGAAAAAATTATGTATGTTTTTATGTAAAAATATGACAACAATTTATTTTTTTGGGTGTCTTCCAACTCTTAATGGAAGTTGTTAATTGTCAATTGATTTTGTTAACTTGAAGTAAAGTTCCTCATACTATTTTACCCATTTTTGTTTATTAAAGTTGTAAAATTAAAGAATAGATGATATTTTGTAGGAGTGTTAGATGTCATTTTGTTGACTAATTTACACCATAATTTTGATAATCAGTTATATTTCAGGTTGTTAGCTACATTTCAGATTGCTCAATTTATTTTTTACATTTGCACTAAAAAATTATGGTAGTTGAATGTAGCTATATTATAGCATGCATTCACTTACACTCTAATTTTTATTCAGTTAGTTTTCGAATTGTTTTATTTAATTGTCAAGTCAAAATTTTATTTAATTGTCAAGTCAAAACTTAGAGATTGTGATATTGGAATATTAGTTGTAGTTAGATTCGAATACTACAATTTCTGTTATTACTGTATAGTTATATTCCATTAGCATAATCTCTTACTGCGAAATCTAGAATATAAGAGGAGTAATTCAACACGTAACTAACTAGCTAAATAGTATGTATAAATAAGTCATAACAATCACATATTTAATGCAAAAAAAATCTCACAATTTATTATTATTATTATTATTATTATTATTATTATTATTATTTTTTTTTTTATTTTTATTTTTATTTTTTTATTTTTTATTTTTTTATGTTTAACTTATTATTCTATTAATAAAGGTTTTATCAAGGAAAATGAGTTTGTCCATATTTTATGATGAGACTAAAGACATGTTTGATAACCACTTAATTTTTAAGTGCTGAAAATTTAAGTGCAAAAAATTAAGTGTTTAAATTTTAAGTGCTGAAAATTTAAGAAGGTTGTTTGATAACATTAAATTTTAAATGTTGAAAATTATTTAATTTAAATAACTACCTTTAAATCAAGATTAAAAAAAAAAAAAATCTGAACCAGAAATTTATTTCTTAATCAACCAAATTGATGAAACACGTAAAACATATAAGCAATTAAGTATCAACAAATTTCAGCAATGTCAACAGGAATTCGAAGAAATTGCTATGAAGTTATACATAACATAGATCAATCGGAAGAAAATGAAGAAAAAATAGTACCTTATAGGAAGAATCGCTGCAAATGTTATCGCTCTTCTTAGAACAGTATGTAGATAAAATAAAATAATAAAATAATTAAGTAAAATATAAAATATAAAAAAATAAAACAAAAAAAATTAAAAAAACAGAGAGTCAGATTTTACAAAAAATAAATAACAGTTAAAAAGAAGAAGATAAATTCAAAACAAGTATGATGCATTATTTGTAATTATTTACCTTCTATAGAAGTAAAATGAATTAAGTAAATTAAATTAAGTTGAGGGGTCTTTACTTAATTTTTTACTTAAATTTTGACTTAATTTTTAAGTTAATTTAATTAATTAAGTGATTCTAATTGCATTTCTCAAACAAACTTAATTAATTAAGTGCTTAATATAATAAATTTTAAGTGTTTAATTTGATTATCAAACGAGACTAAATGTAAATATTATTTTCTAAATAAGGTGTAAAATTATTAATGTGGTTTTCCATATTCCATATTTTTATGTAAAGAGGGATAGTTTGGTAAAGTATGTGTTACTTTATAAGATTAATTTATTAGTGTGCCAATAAATTAGGTTTTGCACCTCATTTCTTTTTATGATAACTCTATTGTTGCTCCTCTTCTTCTATCCAAGCCCAAACCATTCACGTTTGGGAAAACTACCGCTATAACATTATTCTATCAACCACCTGTGCACGCCACCACATGTATTACAATATAGCAACAAACATTAGAGACTCATGTATAGATACCTGTCTCTCCAAGGATGCATGACAATTGACGTATCAGTGTCTTTATCTCACTTCCACGATTGGAGATAAACGACCCACCACTGAGCACTGTCATAGGCCAGTCTATGGTACTTGACTCCTATTGCAACACCAACATTAGGCTGGCCACTGAACCTTTGCAATAACTATTGCTATAAATTGAACCGCCATTACCAACCTCCTCCATGTTCCATCAGGTTAATTTGTCAGATTATGAGATTCAAATCATAAACAAATTCAAGCACTTTGGTTATTTATTTTTTAATAAATCTATTGAATTTGGATTAATATTTTATCCATTGATGACCCTACATCTGGGGATGGGAGTGAGAGGATTTGTCGGTGATTATTTTTTAATGTGTCTACTATATTTATCTTGATCAAATAATTTATCCCAACGGTCATGCACCATTCCTACAAGTCTGTTTAATGGTTTTATATTTATTTTAAATATTTTATTTGTTTAATTACAAAAAAGGAAAAAAAAAAAAAAAAAGGATGTTGCACGATTAAAAACAGATTATTCATGTTTGATTGCATGAACAATTAGCTTCCCCAGTTAATGAATGCAACGTATTTCAAAGAAACTGAAAAAAAAGGTTTAACCACGCTTTTTATGCTGGACATTAAATTTGACATGTTTCTTTGAACTATGCAAGTTTAGTTACAGTTTTAAGTTTTCCTTCCCATTATATTTATTTTGGACAAAATCTTGACGTGTGCAACTCACATGCCCTTTTTATGGGTATTTTGGTTTTTTGATGTAATTAATAAATAAAACCACATGCACTTCTATCCCTTTTAGTTATTTGTAATTGTTTTTTTTAACTTAATGAAAAACAAAGGCAAAAAGGAAGCATCAGATGAAAAATGAAATCAAGAAGGAGAGGGACTCATAGTTGTCCTTCTACAATCTCTCTCTCTCTCTCTCTCCAATATTAGCCATATCATAACAACATTTACCTGATATGTACTAATCACCTCTTTCTCTCTCTAATTTCGCTATGTTTTGCCATGGGTAATCAATTAGTCTTTTATGACATTTTATAGATGACCCTTTTTGTTATTTCACGGAGGCTAAAAACCCACTAACCCTGCCTACATTATTTATTTAGTTGGATTATACGATTAAAGGATAATCCAATATTTAAATTATGCTAAATGGGAGACTCACCTGATACAGCCAATCTTGAAGATATTTTAAGAATCCATGATGGGTGAAAGATTTCCAAGATATTATTCAATCAAATCCATTAGACACTCTTATCTTATCTATAGAAGGTTACCTCTTTACTCAAATGGAAAAAATCTCATCAATGATAAATAGTAAGGTCTTGTGTGTGATAGAAAGATCAAAAAGAAAAAGGTGAACCAACATTAAAGTTTGATTAAGGGGATTTATAGACAGGTATCTAGAGATCAAAGTATTAAAAATAATGGTAAATATTTTACTTGTTTTATAATTGAATACATTCTCAAAATATGTTGTATTCAATATCCTGAAATATTAATATTTTTCCCGATTATAGTTTTAGTGATCATATTGTTTATAGTTGGGATCAGATCATGGTTATAAATGAATATATTTTATTATCTTTTTGTTAACTATAAAAATACTGTATGTAAAATTATAAAAATTAATTTTTATTGCCTTTATGATAGAGATATAAATTTAAACAAAATTTTTAGGGCCATTTGTGTTTGATGCTTTTCTTTAATATATTATAGGGCAAATTATAATTTTGATCCTTGTATTTGCACGCGTTTTTCCATTTGGCCTTCCAATTTTTTTTGTCAAAGTGATCCTTATATTTGCGACCATTTTTTTAAGTGGCCCTTCCATAAAAAATAGGCGTTAATTGTGACGGATTTGAGGCACGTGACTTGCACATTCAAATTTCAGGGGTAGAAAAGTATTTTTTTTTGGGCAAATTACAACCTTGGTCCTCGTATTTGCACGTATTTTTTCATTTGACCCTCTAATTTTTTATTTTTTTTGGTCAAAGTGGTAAAAGGATACAAAAATAACTTGTAATATTTTGTTTATTTTTTTAGTTAACATCCAGTACATTGAATATATCATGTGGATGTCAACTATTGTTAAATTGAGATAATTTTTTTTGTTAAAAGTTGAAATTAATTTGAGAAAAATAAATTAAAAAAATTGATCACCATTTAGACACTATGAAATTGCATTTGAATGTTCAAGGAACTCAAAATTACAATATTTATTTATTTGTGTATTTTAATTTGTATATTTTAATTGTTAAAAGCTACTTCAATCGAAACCCATTTTACTTTGAAAAACACTAATACCATTTATCAATTTTGTAGGATTGAAACAAATGTGAAACTTAAGAGGTCAAATATGCAATTTGATAAACCTTAAAGGTTAAAAAGTATAATATTTTCTTAATTATTCTCCTGAGCTCCCCCACCTTATCACCTCCACCCACGCCCCCTCTCTCTTCTCACTCCTCCCTCTGTCTCTAACCAAAATTATACCCATATCTTCATATCTTTCCTTTCATAATTGGTTAACCCATTTTTCATTTTCTCTCTCTTAGTTAGTGTTTAAGTTAAATGGATAAAAAAATCCATTAAGTATCTCTCTTACCTCAATACCCACTACCCATTAGCCGCTTGAGTAAGTGGATTCCGACGGTCATCACGTGTGGGTTCTCGCTGAGGGTCCCAGCTTGATACATGGCTCCCGCCAGAACCACCATCTCCATGATCTCCCTCCTCCCGCCATACGTGCCCACTGGAAGCATGAGCAGGTGAGGAGTGACCATGGATGCGGGATGAAGCTGGAAGAAAGCAGCAGGAAAAAAAAGAACAAAAAAATAAAAAAGAAGGAAAAACGGTTATTTTGTATCCTTTTACCACTTTGACAAAAATAAAATAAAATAAAATATAATTGGAGGGTCACATGTAAAGATACGTGCAAATATAAGGACCAAAACTATAATTTTCCCAAAAAAATATTTTTTTACCCTTAAAATTTGCATGTGCAAGTTACATGCACTAAATCCGTCACAATTAAAGCTTATTTTTTACGGAAGGGTCACTTAACAAAAGGGTTGCAAATACGAGGACTATTTTGACCGAAAAAAAAATATAGGGTCACATAGAAAAACGTGACTAAAATTGTAATTTGTCCTATATTATATATGGGTATATGCCAATAACCTCCCTTGTTATTTTGTACTATACCAGATGGTCCAGATACCTCTCCTGTCATTTTGCAAATATCAGAGACTTTTCCTGTCTTTTTACTCAAACATCACTTACCTCTATTTGGACAAAATTGTCCTTAGATTATTTTTTTAAAAAAAAATTCATTAACACCTCTATATTATTAAAATTATATTTTTTACCTTTAATTTTTTAAATAATTATATTTATCTCTCACGAGTGTTATTTTTTACCTTTAATTTTTTAAATAATAATTACCTTTAATATACGAGTGTTAATGAATTTTTTAAAAAATAACCTAAAGACAATTTTGTTCAAAGAGAAATTAGTGGTGTTTGAGTAAAAAGATAGGAGAGGTTTATGTTATTTATAAAATGACAGAAAAAATATTTAATATAATGAAAAATGACAAATGAGGTAATTGACATATTATATAATGATAATAGCAATTTATAAAAGGGCCTATTAATATTAAATTACGTTTGTTTTCTTTTGATGGGTCTTTGTTTTCCGCAACTGACCCTCACAAAATTGTTCTAGTAAACCTTTTGATTATGTAGATATTTTTTCTTTTTTGGTCCTGCAGCCTACAATGCCCATTTATCTTCTTTTTGGTCCTACGATCCACAAGGTTTGATGACTAAAGTTTATAAACATTATTGATGGGTCTAAAAGCCCAATTATAATATTAGGCATATTTATTAATTATTATGAGTTCTAATTAAGTGTCTAATTTTAGATTTTTGAGTTATTGCTTTGTTATTAAGGTATGCCATTTACATAAAGTAATTCATGATTAATTAATAAATTATTGTTGTGATTGAAATTAATAATAAATATTTTTGAAATTATAAAAATATCTAAAATAAAAGAATAAAGAATATTGTTGGTTAATTTTATGTTCATAGAATTCATTGATTTTGTAGTTTCCAAAGTGACATAAGTTAATGAAATTACATAAAAGACGTCATAAGGGGAGACATTAAAAACAATAATATTCTCGATGATGGTTATAATTAGGTGATTGGGACTAACCCAAATGATATTAACTTTCAACTAATTTATAAACTAGATAGGTTAATATAATTTATAGGTAATTTGATACCCAAACATAATATAACTAACTAGCTGAGAGACATAAATTATACTAGACCTATATAGGTGATAATTGTTAGCACCTAAAAGGAGGTCACTAGATATGCTAAGGTTTCGGCCCAAAAGAGGAACCAAGGCAATATCAGTAGCTCAATATCTTTTATTTAAGTGTAGACTCCAACCTCGTCGTGAGCGTTGTTCGTTATTTATTTCACGGACTATTTTCAATTAATTGCACTCTCACGTGTCTAGTATTCCAACACTCAATGGTTCATCCTTCTTATAATGGTATGAACGTGTTCAGTTTATACTGGTTATAATGGATATTGGCGTAGAATTCCAATGGAAAAACCTGAGGAACTTACTGCAGATGATACTAGTCTAATGGGAGCTTAGGAAAGATCGAATCGACTCAGTTTGATGTTCGTGAGAATGACCATTACTAATAATATTTGAACCTCTCTCCCTCAGACTAATACTGATATGAAATTTCTGATTGTTGTAAATGATCGTTTCAGATCACTTGATAAGTCTTTTGCTGTTATAATTATGAAAAATTGACCACCACAAAATATAATGGAGACAAAGGTATCCAAGATCATATCCTAAACACGACTGACAAGGATGTTTTATAATTGAGTCATTCCTCGTATAATTCATTCGTATTTCACTTCCTCCTCAGGTTAGTAAATTCAAATGTACTATAATATTCATAAATACAAATGGAATTTGAATGAATTGAGTAATAAATTCATACAGGAAAAAGTGATATTGAGACAGGAAATATAACACTTCGTGTTAGCGGTTATTTAACGAGCTGAAAAGAATAAAGGTGATCGAAAGATATTTCCGCCAAATAAAAGAAATGGACCTGGGGAAAGTAGAAAGGGTCATGGAGGTAATTTCTTTATCAAGTTTCATTTTTGTGGCAAGAAAAGACATATAAAGAAAGAATTCAACATACTTAAGGATTGGTTCGTAAAGAAAGGTACAAAACTTTATTTTGTGTTATGAATCAAATTTGTTGAAGTTCCTTCTAACACTTGGTGGATTGACTTTGAGGGCAGAACGCATATAACTAATTTAATGTTGGGCCACCTTACAACTCAAATATTGAAGTAAAGTAGAAGATTTATCTATATGGAAAAGGCGGAAGTGATAGCTATTGGAACCTATCTTCTACTCTTAGAGACAAGTCATGCGATGGATATTTTGGACACTTCTTATGTACCTTAAATTTTAAGAAATTTAGTTTCGTTAACTAAATTGGATATTATTGGTTATTGTTATCAAAATCTCAGTTTGATTTTTAATTTAATATATGTTGAGTCTGGTATTTTATATGATGGCTTATATAAAATTTCTTAGAATTGTGAGTTTGAAAAATCTTTGATATTCTTGCATTCAAATGTTGGCTTAAAATATGACCAAATTCATGAAAATTCTTTAATATTGTGCCGTAGACAACTGGGACATATATGCATGGATAAACTTGAAAGATTGAAAAAGAATAAAATTATAGGATCTAGACTTTATTGATTTTAAAGTATGTGTGAATTTCCCAAATGAAAATCTAATCAAACTTATTAATAAAGGCACCGCTAGAAGTATTGGGCTTCTTGAGATAATTTATACTTATATTTGTTAACGATTCTCCATTTCATGTTTTACTAAAGAGACATACTTTCTCACCTTTATTGATGATCTATATTGCTTTGTTTATGAATATATAATTATTGAAAGTCTTTAACATCTTTGAGGTGTACATTACTGAGCTCAAGTGACAATTAGATATAAAAGTTAAAATTGTGAAATCGAAGGGAGGTGGTGAGTTTTATGGTTGATCCGGGTTGATTTGCCAAATTCCTTGAAAAGCTTGACATTTATGCCCAATACGCAATGCCAGCCATAGCAGAACAAAATTGTTGAAAGGCATAATTGTACACTCATGGAAATGATTATGAGTATGATGAGTTACTCCAATGTACCCATATCGTTTCGGGGAGTTGCATTAAAGAACACTATTTATACCTTAAATGTAGTTCCTAGTAAGGCAGCTCCAAAGACTCATTTTGAGTTGTGGATTGGTAGGAAACCTAGTTTAAGGTATTTACACATTTAGAGTTGTCCAACGGAAGTAAGAATCTATAATCTACATGAAAAAAGTTAGACAATAGAACAATATTTGGATATTTCATTGGTTATCCAAATAAGTATAAATGATATATATTTTTATTATCCTAACCATAGTATGAAAATTGTTGCAATCGGTAATGCTAGATTAATAGAAATTTGTGATGTTAGTAGGACTCATAAATTAAGAAAGGTTGACCTTAAAGAGATAAGAGTGGATATTCTACCACTATCCTTTACTCAAAATATTGTTGTTCCACAAATTGTTCAACAAGATGAGGAAAATGAACAATATAATGAAAATGATTCACCACTTCATGAAGCAATTGTTATTGACAATGTTGTAGAAACACCCAAACCGACAGTTATGTGAAGATCTCAGAGGGAAATATGACCTAACATTACAAATTATTATTTGGTGTATCAACTTGAATCCAATTTTGATGTTGTTCATTTGGTTTTATTTTTACATGCAATAAAGAGTTATGATTCTAGTTCGATTACCAAAAAATTGTAAAGAAATCAGTTGTGAATGGGTCTTTAAGACCAATTGCTACTCCAAAGACAATATCCAATATAAGGCTATACTAGTGACTAAAGTTTTACTCGGAAAGAAGGCATTAATTATAAAGAGACTTTCTCTCTAGTATCTAATAAAGACTTTCTTAGGATCATCATGGCACTTGAAGTTCATTATTATTTAGAGTTGCGTCAAGTGGATATGAAAAATTCTTTTATGAATGGGAATTTGGATTAGGATATCTACATGGTCCGACCTGAAGGGTTCACAAAGAAAGGAAAAGAATACTTCACTTGCAAACTAAAGAAATCCATATATGGTCTTAAACGAACTTTTGGAAAAGGGTATATAAAGTAATGACACATATTGTTAGCCCTAAAGGGTTTAATCCCATTAACATTGATTTTGATGATAACGATAACTTGATAGTTTTTCGGACTAATCTGTTTATTATGATATGTGACAAATTAGTGACGTGATATTGAACCAAGTACGTGACATAATGATAATGAATATGAATCGATCATGCTAAGCAAATGGATTGCAAGATCAAGACCTTTTGAAAAATATTTTTTTTGTATTTCCTAAGGTAAACAACATTTATATTTTGTTAAATTTAATTCAACTCGATTAGAATAACGCACGACACTTAAATATATGTTAAATATTATTGTGTGTGATTAAGTGATAGGTTCATATGCACGAGTGTTTAAATATGTTAATATTCTTTCCTTGCATGTTTAGAGGTCATGGGTTCAAATAAGTCAACTAGTGTTTAGAATATTTGAAAAAATTTCTTCTCCTAAACTAATGTTAAAAGTAGTTGTTTTCGGTCACCTTACGGAAGAATCACTGCGCACTCTTTTAGTTGGAACTTTTTGTACAGTTATAATTTTAATATGAAAAAAATTTGAATATAAAAATAGACTCCTTAATATTTCTAACGAGTGGTCATATAGTTAAATAAGAGTTCAGATGAAAGACTTATGCACATTTGAAGTATATGATAGTTTGCTGTAAATTTTAGTTGACCAAATTTATACTCAATCGACCGAATGGTGCAAAGAAGTGATTTTTTTAGGGTTTTTATTTGTTTCAGTTGACCGATTTGATAAAACATTCGACTAGTTAAATCAGGTGCAAATGGTTGATTGATTATGAGGTTCGATCGATCGATTGATCTTCAGAACCATTGAGAAAAGGCTTTAAACGGTCGACCAAATTAGAGATCAATCGACCGAATTATTTAATTTTTTAAAACTTTTTGAACATTATTCAGAGAAAAGGCTTTAAACTCTTAATTGTAGATATTTAATATTTACAATTAAGTATTTTTAAATTATTATTCAATGGTATAAAATGTGTTTAAATACTTGTAAATATGTTTTCATTTGAAATTGTGGACTTTATGAAAATGCGTTTTGGTCCTTGAATTTTTCAATTTCTTAGTCATTTCGGTAAAATCTTTTTCCATGATTTTTAGAGATGATCTTTAAATTAATTTTGTGGATGAATCTGGACTGATTTCAAGTTACATTTATTGTCAAACTATCCGTTATTCTTTAGGTCAAATTGAGGGTTTAAGGGAGAGATTCTATGGAGAATATCTTGCTAAAGTAGCCATTGGAATACTTTGAATTTTGACTTATTAAAAGTTGCATTTTTTACTCTTAAAAATTCAGATTTCAAGAAAGTATTATTCAGATTTTAAAAGAGAAAAAGAGTGATATTCATAATATTTCAAAGAGAGAAAATAAAAGAGCTTAAAATTGGAGAAAACCTTGAGATCTCTTGTATAAAAATTAGAAATAGTTTTTCTGAGTGAAAAACTTGTTATTCTTGAAGTTGATTTGTTCCACTGAAATTCTTTACTTTGATTCAACCATTCTACTCGACATTCTGTGAGATTGTTTTTAAATGTTAATTCTCTTTGTTATTTCTATGCTGATATATTCTATGTTAAATCTTGAAATATCATTTGATTAGATCTTATCTTGAGATAGTGAATTGAATTTTATTTTTGAAAATTATTTTTTTAAAACTTATAAATCTTAAACTTGAAAATGATTTCTATTACGAGTTAAAACATTTTGGTATATTTTACTTTTTTTTTTTTTATATTATATATAAAGATAAACTTAATACGATTTTAAATAGAATATCTTGTAATCGTATGCACTTTTATAACACTTAGAATCGGGCTGAATTTTGAATTTGATATTTATAAGTGTTGGTAGGAGCTCTTTGTGAGAAAAATAAAAAAAACATTTTTTGTATTTGTGTGAGCTTGTAACTTGTACCTATGTGTAATTAGTCTATGTGTAAGCACTCAATCAGGATTATAAAGGGTTTGATTCTTACCTTTGAAAATGATTAAGTAGGGTTTTAGTGGATTGAATTTCCTACGAGAGCTTAGGAGAGTAAACGTAGGCAAGAGTGGCTTGCCGAACTACTATAAAATATCTTGTGTAATTTCTCTATCCCTTACTCGTTTTGTGTGCCTAGAAATAATGTTTCCGCATTTAATCAGATAAGATCGACTAGGGATTAATTAATTGGATTAAATTTTTAAACTACTCAATTTACTCTCTCTCTTAGTAGATCTTTTGGCCAACACATATCATCATTTGGATTTAAGAAACAAACTATAGATCAATGTATATATATGAAGGCTAGTGACAACAAGTTCATATTTTCGGTTATGTTGATGATATTTGTTAACAAGTAGTAATCTTGGTTTATTACATGAAAAGAATATCTTGCTAAGAACTTTAAGATGGTTGATATGGGTGAGGCACCGTATGTTATTGACATAGAGATCATTAGATATTGATCTAGAGGATTGCTAGGATTATCTCAGAAAAGATATTTTAATTGAGTTTTGGAGACATTAAATATGGAATCATGTACGGTCAGTAATCAACCCATTAATAAAGGTGATATATTGAATAAAAAAAGGTACCCAAGACAGGACTTAGAAAATAAATGTATGGATAAAGTTCCATATACAACAGTTGTAGGGAGATTATTGTATGCACAAATTTGTACTTGGACTATCTCCGAAAGGATATATTAATCGAGTTTTGAAAAGATTCAATATGTAGTCATGTATAGTTAGTAATCAATCCATCAACAAAAGTGATAAATTTAATAAAAGTTAGTGATCAAGAAATGACTTAGAAAAGAAATTTATAGATAAAATTCAATATGTAGCAGTTGTAGAGAGCTTGTTGTATGCGTAGATTTTTACCATATCTGATATCAGCTTTGTACTACCTTCTAGTGCAACCAAAGTAACCCCAGGAATGGATCACTTGCAGAGAGCAAATAAGGTTATGAGCTATCTTCAAGAAACAGAAAATTAATAGCTCACATATAGGATATTAGATTGAATAGAAGTGATCGGATATTAAGACTCGAATTTTAGAGGTTGCCTATATAGCAGGAAGTCTAAATTAGGTTTTGTATTTCTACTACTTGATGGGGGCAATATCATGGAAAACTGTGAAGCTATCCATGATTGCTTCATTTACTATGGATATGAGTATGTGGCATGTTTTGAGGCCACCGGTCATGCTTTATAGCTATGGAATTTTATCTCAGGGCTTTGTGTTGTTAACTCTATTGTTAGGCCACTGAAGATATATTGCGATAACAATTCAATTGTATTCTTTTCAAAGAATATAAAGTACTCTAGTGGTTCCAAGAACATGGAACTCAAGTACTTGGTTATTAGAGAAAAAGTCCAGAAACATCAAGTTTAGGTAAAAAATTTAGGCATAATTATCGGCCAATCCTAGATGTAGCCTGAACCTACCAATAAAATCCATTTATCTTTTCTTGCACCGATAACTCTTATGCCAGCGATTTCTTGCACTGAGCAGTCCCTTTTTTCAAAAACGGCCGGCAATGAGATTACCAAAATGCCCCTCCCGTGATTTCGCGTGAGCATCGCCTTGCCGCTGTCACTGTTGAGAACTGATGCACTCCCGCCGTCTCCGTCCAGATCTGATGCCTGTCCCATCGTCACCGATACCTTCTCCACTGTCGTCGTCCATATCCAGCTTCTCTACCACCTTCGCAACTTAAATCCTAACATTTCAATGAATGTCGTCACTTTATTTATGCTCTTTTTCAATCTGGTGGAATTTTCTTTATTTTAGAGAGAGAGAGAAAAATGGTAAGTGGATATTAAAGCCTTTGGAGTTTCTTTTTGACTATTTACACATTGCACCCTGCAATGTTACATGTAACATTTCCTTGAAATATTTGGAGTTCCTTTTTGACTATTTACACATTGTATTCTGCAATATTACATGTAACATCCTCTTGAAATATAGTGAGAGAAATATGGGTACGTGATAATGTGGGTCTGTGTTAGTGAGAGAAATTGAAAATAGGATTAATGTTACATGTAACATCCTTTGAAATATAGATGTTACATGTTTGTTAGCGAGAGAAATTAGAAATTGCATTAATATCACGTGTAACATCTTCTGAAATATAGATGTTATATGTAACATCTACATAAAAATATATTTTGCCTGTAATATCAACTGAAAAATATGTTTTGATATAGATGTAACTCTGATATTTTGATATAAATGTTACATGTAATATCCGTTGAAAATATGTTTTAAAATAATTATTGCTTATAGATGTTACATGTAACATTTATTGAAAATATTTTTTTAAAATTTGTCAATATTAGACAATGTTACATTGTTACATTTGATGTTACATGTAATATCTACGCATAATACGATCCACACGTCCAAAAAATATTATTAGTACGTAAAAAAAAAATATTTTACTGATTAATATAATGTAAAAATATTAATTTTACGACATAAGAAATTATGAAAAAATCTATGTGTTTTGATTTTAGCATTGAAAGTTACACAGAAGGGGTATTTTCGTCACAGAAATGACAAAACGACTGCTTAGTGTATGGAAAGAAGAGCGGGTTCAATTTGTAATTTTCAGCGCTTTTTAGGACCTCTTGGTCACCGCCCCAAAAATTTAAGCATTACTCTCACATTTGTTGACCCAATGACTAAGGTGTGGCTGTAGAAAATGAATAAAGAACATGTTATTAGGATGGATTTTTTTAGCAATCTATGATTATGCTTTTGGGTGATTATGTAATTCTCTACACTATTTGTGCAAAAATAATGTTTTTGCCTTTTTCTATTTCCAATTTATATACATATATCTATTTCTGGTTGATTCGCAAACATGAAAGTTTCTAACAGGACCAATGATAGGGTCGTATTGTGTAATTGATTGGATTAGTAAAAGTCATTTATAGTTTGGTACACAGAAGGGAGTATGGAAAAAAATTATCGTATAATCGTTGTGACTCATATTGATAGTATTAACTAATTACGGTATTATGGTATCTTATTTGGGCTTATTGGCATATTTTTAAAATTTATGCCAGTGTCAAAGTTTTTACATGTGAAATCTAACAGTGTCAAATGTTTTTTGAATAAATTTTCATGTTTTGTAGAAACGATTTTTATGCTTTTTTTTTTTCTTTTTCTTTTTCTTCCAATAATCTATTTAGTGGACCAAGAAGAAGAGTGTTATTTCACGTGGGATAAAATCCCACTTAATATGGCCCACTAACCATTTCTGCATTATTTATTTAGGTTGAATTCTATAATTAAAGGATAAGCCAATATTTACATTATGCCAAATGGGAGATTTATGTGATAGAATAAAATTTTGGAGAGATTTTAGGAATCCATGATAGGAAGAAGATCTTCAAGATATTATTCTATCAAATTTACTGGACCCTATTTTCTCATCTTTAAAAGGCACAGACCTATCCCTTTATTCATATGGAAAAATTTGAATCATTAATAAAGAAGAATTGTGTACGATAAAAAGATCCGAGAGAACAAGGTGAGCCAACATTAAAGCTTAATTAAGAGGATTCATAGACAAGTATCTAGAGATAAGAATATGGAAAATAACAATATGTATATTATGTGTTTTACAGTTGAATGAATTCTTAAAATATGTTGTATTTAAGATACTGCAATATTTTTTATTTTGCATAATAGTTTTAGTGATAGCAATATCGTTCATATTCTAGCATCTTTCTGTTCATTTCTAGTGTGACTACATCCGGGTCCCTTTTTTTTATTATTATTTTTGAAGTTCTAGAGTCAAATTTGACTTCACTTCTAAGATCCTACGTACAATTTGGGAAATATGGTCAATTTTCATCAACTCTGTTACTTTCAAAGGGTCCATCAGAGACCTCCATCTTGTTTCTGGCGACTTTGATTCATGCCTTCTCCAAGACCTGAATATTTTGGTTCATCCCCTTGTATTTTTCTCTCCCTACATTGTGGATGTCGCATGTTGTCGTGAATTGATAGTTTCCGCTATCATATATCTTCAATTGGGTTTCTATCGGAAGTGGAAGACATAGAGAATGTGGTAAAGACTTCGATCTAATTGCCCAGATATTGGCAAGAGGCCTTTGAAGCTACCTATGATAATCTGTCCACGACAAAACGATTGGTTGATGGAATATGTTTGCGGAGTTGAGGGATGGGTGGTTGAGATATGGATTATAGCGGTAGTTGGAGAGGAGTCTGGAGCAGCGGTGGTTGAAGTGGACAATAGTGGTTGGTTGGAGTAGCCGGTGGGCGATACTAGAGGTAGACACTCTTTGGGAAGTATCACCTGGCGAGAAAAAAAAGAAGAGGTAAAAGTAAAAGAAGAAAGAGAAAAAAAAAGTTATCAATAAAATTAATCAAAAGACAAATTATCATTAATGTAGGGAATGTGCATTGCAGACGATGTCTATATAATTTATCTGAAAAAATTAATAAAATACTTCTACCTGACACCAATCGTAATGATAAACAACTCGCCTCGCTATGACTTTATCTTGAATTCTCTCGCTCTGGTAAGAACCAAGGTCCCCAATTCAATATGGGATAGTTCAACTCATCCAATTTCACTTTCTTCTATTTTGCTAGATCCAACAAGCAACGAAACGTTGTGCGTATAGAAAAGGTAATGACTTGATTTTTTATTAATAACAAAATATCCCTATTTATAGAAGAGACCAATAACAATAAAAGGTAACACAATATAAAATATGGAAACAACATAAATGCTAAAATAATTTAGGTAATAACATAATGACAAATATAGAAAAGGAAACATTCATTTTATATAATTGGAATACTCTAATATGGCCCCGCAAGATGGAGCTTCGGTAGGAGAGTTCAATCTTGTTCTTGAGTAGAAGAAAATGAGCCTGACTAGTGGCTTGGTGTTGTCAGCGTCTGGTTGTTGGGAGACTCGTTGGAGCGCATTCTTAGAACATTTAGGAGTTCACTGTAGCGAGTGGTGGTGCGCTGTAGCGCGTAACAAGTAATGATTGACTCTCCAAACAAATGTTTTGCTGTAGGCACGAACTCCTGACTTGTAGAGGCCCCTCAACTGATACATCTTGTGGGTTGGAGGCACGCCGTAATTGGTGGGGTTGATCTGCGATTTAGCAGAAATCGCTATGATTGAAATCCGTAAAGAGACGGATTTTTGATTTAAGAAAGAGGGAGAGAGATGGACCACAAATACAGTGAACCACAAATATTCAAGAGATCTGAGAAATACTGATAGATATGTCGTGTGTGCGTGCGGGAGAGAGATTGAATCTCTACTAAATGACTTCAGGCTTGTAACACCACCGTCGAAGACAGGAATCGGAGAGAGTGAGGCCAACAATGGCCGAGAAAATTGTAGAGAGAGAGAGAAATTGGGAAAAGGGCAGAAGAATTTGGGGATTTAAGACAGAAGGATTCGATTATAGGGTTACAAAGTGATGATGAGTTTTCTATGAGAAGAGAATTGGATCGTAAAACGTGAGTGGGAACATTCATTGGACAGATGGTAACAAGAAAAGAAATGGGGGTTTGAGCACTATTGGGGATAGGGAGCATGTGCCTTCTGTTGACTGTTCCATGAATGCAAGTCCACAGCCAGTGGTGGAGAAATGGTTATTGGAGGTTGTTTCTACGGTGGAAGTTTGGTGTAGTTGCGTACAGAAGATGAAGAAGAAAAAAAAAAGAAAGGAAATTGAGAGGCAAGAAGATTACGAAAGGGGGTTTAACTTGTTTCATGGCAGTCGCCGTCGGAGTTCTTAGCCGGAGGCGATGAACGCCGGTGGCGACGGTAAACTTCTCTCTCTGTAGGCGGTTAGAGTTTTTGAATCGAATGTTCTGATACCATATAGAAAAGGTAATGGTTTGATTTTTTATTAATATCAAAATGTCCATATTTATACAAGAGACCAATAACAATAAAAGGTAACACGATATGAAATATAGAAATAACATAAATGCTAAAATAATTTAGGTAATAACATAATGACAAATATACAAAATGAAACATTCCTTTTGTATAATTGGAATACTCTAATAGTGTGGTCCTAGAGATGGTTTTGCACTGAGAATGAAGATTTTGGGCCACAGTCTCGAAACATAAGTTTTTCGTCTTTAAGATAGTGCAAAAAGTATTTGAGGACTTCACTTTATGGTCTATCCCTCGGTGTTGTCAGTTCTCATATTATCGGGCAACGAAGATTACAAATGATAATTAATAGCGTAATTGACTTTGAACAACACATCAAATTTAATAGAACATAAAAATAAATAATTAAATTTAAAAAATTAAAAACTTTAATTAATAAAAAAAAAACACTAAAAACTTGAAACTAGATCATATAGAAATATCTCAAAGGAATGAGGTGCTCAAACAAGTCAGTTTCATAATTTTAGTGGTGTAGTTATTCGTCATTAGTCGCTACCCAAGTGATGGAAAAAGTATAAAAAATTGATTTTAGAGGTACAATTATATCTTTTGTTTGGATCAAGAGAGCAACTTCGATGAATTATGGCAGTAATTAGTACATGTAATTAGTATACAAATTTAAACCAACATTTTTCTTTCTCATCTAATACTAAGAACTAAAATTGGCAAACATTGAAGGAGATTTCATTATTATACATATATTTAATCCTAGCCCATCTTTCACTCCTATTCAAATAGATGACAAACATACCAATAAAACAAATACAATAAATACCAGAAAAAAATAAAAACAAAAACTAAAATTATATTAACATTCATTTAATATTTTTTTGTAAAACTATAAACACAAAATTTAAGTCGCTAATACACACCTCTTTAAATTTCGAATTGTGTTCGACTAAAACTATAGTATTAAATAAATTTCAATACCAAAATATTATTTAACACTAACTCATTCTTAACATTTTATGATAATATTAATTAAAAACAAAAGAAAATGATTGAAATAATTGCACATAATTTTACTAAAATGTGATATTATTCTAACTATACTACAAATATAAAAATTAATTTCAACACACACATTTCTCTAAAAATAAATTATGTTGAACTACAATTTCATCATTACATCAAACATTAAACAATACTCTAATTTCAACACCTAAAACTAAAATGTTCATAATACTAATTGAAAACAAATATTACAAAATAGAAAAAATGAGTGTTCCAAACATTCCAACATAATACATGGTTCATCCACAAATATAAAAAAAATTAAATACAAACTATACTAATTAATACAAAACATTTTCTCAAAAACAACAAATATAAAATTACATTTAAATAATTAAATAAAATACACGTAAAAATTATTTTAAAACTCGAGCTTAACGCGGGTCTAAAACTAATTTTTAGTGAATTTGGCAGCCACATTGAACTCTATCAAAGGAAGACATATATTATACCTTTGTCGGAAGGAGAGTGGTTCTTAATTTTAATGATATAAACAAAACTAGCATATACCCTATGGCTAAGCTCACAAATTTAATTACCATAATAATATGTATTATTATTGACAATGAATTACAAAATCCACTAAAAATGGAAAAATGAATGTAGACACGGCATTTTGATTGTCCCGCAAAAATATTTTATACTTTATTTTAATTTTATCTTTTATTTTCAAAAAATATAAAATAGGAAAAAGAAAAAAAGAAAAAAAAATATAAAAAAAAGAAGAAGAAGGGAAAGTTGCAAAAAAAAAAAGAAATTTTTGAAGGGAAAGAGATGAGAGAGAATTGGTGAGAGAGAGAGAGAGAGAAAAAAAATTAGGGAGAAGAGAGAAGAAGATAGAGATGGTGGAGAGAGAGAAAAAATTAGGAAGAAGAGAGAAGAAGATAGAGATAGTTGGTGGAGAGAGAGAAATGGGGGAGAAAGAAGAGAAAGACATATTTGGTTAGAGAGAGAGAGGAGAAAAGAGGGTGGGGCCCGCGATTAGAGGAGAGAAAGAAAAGAGAAAGAGGAAAGAAAGAGAAAGAAAACCAGCTAGATAGAGAGAGATAGATTTTGTGAGAGAGAAGAAGTGCGAAAGAGGGGCCCACTAATCGGTTAAAGAGTGAAAAAGAAGGCAGCAGACAAGTGGCAGTTTCTCAGGCTGCCACGTGTCCGCATCAGCACAAAAGATCTTCTTTGGCGTCTTTTTCTTCTTCGTGATCAAATTAGGGCTAGGATTTGGCAGCTAAGGCTATTTTTTAAGGATTTTTTTTATTGCACATTTTCCCCTATAAATAAGACCCTCACCCTCATAATTTAGAGACTAAAAAAAATTCAGAGAGAAACCCTCCTAGAGAGCGATTCTCAGCGAAAAGCCTAGTTAGGAAGCCATTTCCGAGAGAGGAAATATCGTGCATTGGGGATCTTGGCTAGAGCAAGTACGTTGTCTAATTCTCTTCATTATTTTCTTGTTATCGTAATTTAAATTCCTGTAAGCTTAATTATGTGATAATCATCCAATGACTTGATGAAAACGCTGGAACGAGGTTTTCCGCTCTCAAGCCTAACCTCCGAGCGTTATACGAGGATATTTTTTCTTTTTTCTTTATTAATTTGTTGTGATTCATAAACAATATATATATATAATCAAAAAGAATCTTAGGTAGTCTTATTTAGAAGATGAGTGGATTGGATTCTTGCATGAATAAAATTGTGACCTTACTTTTACTATTTTTATGTTTATTTTTTTCTTGTGCCAAAAATAAGCCTGTGTTTATTCACTGTTATTTTGAAAACAAATGAATATAACATGTGTTTCTTTTTCGTTCTAGTTTTTTGAGATGAAAACAAATTTAGAATTAAGAGACAATATGTGATTTTTGGGTCATTGGTTTTTTGTTGAAGGAAAGTTTTCTTTACCGATGATTTGATTTTCCAAATAAAATAAAATTTAGAAATAATCGGTTTAGTAAATCGTTTTCTTCGGTAAGTCATTTTGTTTGGTTTTACTTAAGTTTTGGTAGAATTAATTTTGACAAAACGTTTTCGTGATATTTCCTTGATTCTTATTTTCACAGAATTTAAGGGATTTTCAAATTAGAATTTTTTTTAAATTAATTGGGCAAATTAAGAAAGTAGGCATTTTGTGATATTGCATTTATAGAAAATAATATAATATTTCACGCTGCTTTGCATGTTGACTTTTGCATCACTTAGAAAATATTTAGATTGATTTGTCTACTTAAATTAAAGAATTTTATCGAAAACATACATAAAACTACCCTTCGGGACTGTCTTTGTCGAATCCTCTAATATTTTATAAGAGGTCATACCAGGGGAATATTCCCAAAAATACCAAAAAAAATTCTTGCCTTAATTTGAAAAATACTAAAAAGATTTCATAAGAAGGAAACGATTTCAAAATAAAATAAAATGTTCGGACTTAAACTAATTAGACATAAGATATTATTTTCGGATGGACGTCTTGAGATGCCTAACACCTTCTCCCAACATAACAGACCCCCGAGTTCTTTAAATGAATCTTTGGTTTGACCGTGTTCTAGAGTCAATTTTTACTTAGGCCTTTTAAATTATTTTCTAAAAATTCAATGACCTAGCTCATCATTTAACACCTATGCTTGGTGGCGACTCCTTATTTCTAAATAGATTAAGTATTTTTTTTTGAAAAAACTGACACTTTTAGAAAAAGAACTCTTCTTATTTACGCCTTATTATTTCATATTTTTTTCTTTTTGGAAAATTGGGACGCGTTAGCTGACGACTCCACTGGGGATAATTATAGGTCGAGCCTAATATATCCAAATAAATCCAAATAATCCAAGTCTGAATGTTATATTTTATTTTATTATCTTTTCCTTCCATTTTGTGATACTTTTTATTTTTTTTATCGGTCTCTTATATGGTTGTAAACCCTCCAACACAAGTACGGTCATCTTGTATCCATATTATCCCCTCGAGGTTCTATGACACAAGACATGGAGGAGGGCTTTCTATTTGATGGATTGATGATGTCTTAGGAAGTCTTAAAAACGAAATGAGTTTAAAGTTTCCAAAATCAATTAGAATTAAGTAAACGGAAGAATTTTCATAAATCATTATTTGTTTTGATTGGTCATTATCGAAATTGAAAAATTCGAACTCGAATGGGTTTTAAGACTACCTAAGACCCACGTGGAATAATAAATGGGTTTGTTGTAAGAGTAGGACGAGACAAGAAAATTGATCCCGAAAAGAAATTCTGGTTCCCCCATCTGAAGTCCAGTCTTCACTCGCAATCGGGCTTAGCATCATTCGAGGATGACATCTGAAGGCAATCTTGAATCTTCTCGCAGGACCTAGATTCTCGAATGCAAGAAACCATTGATATGCTAATGGAAAAGTTCATTGAACTAAGCTAGCGACCTTAGGGGGTGCCTGTTCCCTCGTCTAGTGGAACTCCCATGATTGAATCACCAAATGGAAACCCTCCAAGCTATGGGACAGAGAACTCAGTGCTGAATTCAAACCCTGCTGATCCAAACTTTTCGGTGCTAGTCTACTATGGGCCTCAAATAGGCCCTCATCCCTTATTTTATGGTTCATTAGCATATCCCAGCCAGGGGCATGTCTATCAGGCCTCCCCTGAAGGCCTAACTCCCTCCCCACCATAGATTTTCATTCACCCAGAGAGGGTTGTTGCTCCACTGAATGATCCGAATGGCAATCAACTGGCCCCACCCATCAAAACCAAAAATAAGAAAGAAGAGAATGACCCCCTCTAGCCTGGGTTCTTTAAATAGAAAAAATAGAGAGAACCGTAGAAGAGTTGAAAAGAGACAAGCCTTTTAGAAAAACAACATACAAGGAACTATCAGAACCGCCCCGGTGGTGTATCAGGATAATTTCATAGTCCTAGAATTCATATTATACGATGGTACTAGCCCCCCATAATGGCATGTCAACATCTACAAGGAGGATTGGGAATTCACACTTAGAATAGAGATCTTTGAATAAAGATATTCCATCGATTTTTAAAGGGACCAACCCTTAGCTGGTACATGACTTTAGTGCTATTGCAGATTAAAACCTTTGAGGACCTAGTAGAGGATTTTTGTGAGCAGTATGTGTACAATAAAAATGACACACCGGATCGCAATACCCTGTACTAGATTTTGAAGAAAAATGATGAGACCTTTTGGAGGTACACTGGCAGCTAGAGGGAAGAGACCGCCAAAGTTATCCCTAAACTGAGTGAGGAGGCTCTGTTAGAGATATTCAAATCAATTCAGATGCCGTTGTTCTATCAGGGTCTTTCAAGTATAACGGTGTCTTCCTTCGGTGATGCGATCAAGCAAGCTGAGGTAATAAAAGAAGGAATAAGAAGTGGAAAGATCAAAGGGACCTCACCCGATCTGACAAAGAGCTAAGCTCTGCCAAAGAAGAAAGAGAATGAGGTAGCCGTCGTTGTTTCTCCCAGTAAATCTTTTACCAAAACAACCCTCAAGCTTCTTACCCCCAAAATTACCCAAACCAAAACAACCAATACCGTAATCATCTCCCTCAAAATCTATCACGACCCGGTTTCCCAGGGCCGGACTATGGTTTATCCTATAGAGAAATCCTAAATCTAAAATCCAACTCACTCGACTTCCCAATCTATCCAATTTGATAAATTGTATAATAAAGGCGATAATTTTCATTGTCCATTTAACGACGAAAATTTTTAAATATAATATTCATCATTTAAGTACCACCAAAGGACTAATCATCTATTTTAAAAATTAATTCGCGGATTATATAGATAGTGGTGACAACACTACTAATTTAGTAACATATAAATTGAAATCTAGATATTTAATGATTCCCAAAATTTAGAGATTTTGGAAAACCAATCGACCGAATTTAATATTTATAAAATTCAATATATTTGAAAATCTTTCTCATAATTTAAAACTGAATTTCCAACATTTTTCCAAACCAATTATATTTATTGAATATTCAATACATTATTATTGAATACATTATTTTTCTGAGAGAAATATTCTACAACAACTACGATAATTTATATTACCGTTTTCTCCGATTACAACAACAATAATAATTATTACAATATTTACAATTAATACATCCCGAAATTTCAAATAAATTATCTCTTCACGTTTCATCCCAGCTAACCCTATAACCAAACACTATGGGGGTTGTGAGCTAATACTCAGTAGAACTCCAAAACCTCTAATACGTGCATTTAATTAAACACATAAAATCACGTAATCATGCTCGTCACATAATTTTAACATGTAAACTACATAGGCATGCTCGTCACATAAATCCCGCATCGTCCAACATATTTCATTAATTTCAACAGATAAAATATCTCAACAATATACTAAATAATTTCATAATCACCCATGAGACAGTTAAATACAATTAAATGCATGTATTAAGAGTGACATGAATTCTACCTTCCTCGGATTTTCCACTGATCGCAAGATGAGTTTTTGATTTTCCCTGGGGTGGTTTATGTAAATTTCTATTTTATTTTCCTTTTTCCCCTTCTTCTTCATTTTTCTTTTTCTGTTCTTGCTTCCGATTTTCGTTTGCGTTCAACCCACCGAAGCCACCACCGTCGACGAACCAACTGAACGAATGAGCACACACACACACACACGCTCGCTCACTCACTGTCGGCGACACCTCCACAACGATCACACACTCTATGACGTAACACCTACACACAGCCGACGCATATCACACACACCTACTGCTCTCTATATCTTTCTACACTTCACTCGGCGACACCCCACACTACCATGCACACACAACACACACTTACACACCACCGTTCACGCATCACCGTTCACGTACCTACAATTAAACACACATACCCACACACACACATGCACTGCTCTCTCTCTCTCTCTAAACTTACCGCCGACGAACATCTGGCGACACCCACACAACCAAACCACCACTGTTGAACCAACCGAACGACAGCGCCACACACACATATACACACTTTTTTCTCTTTCTAGAAATTTACGACGACACCCACAATGACGACCACACACTGTCGGCAACCTACTGATTACGCAAACACATACATTCTGATCAAATACACACAACGAACACACATAAAACACATAGACACACACTCCAACAATGAGAAACAGAAATCATGATGCACACATATGAAATACACCCATGAAATACACCGCCACACCTATGACAGACGGACGACGATGACCTACTGCCGGCAAAATAGAGCACCCCCCACAATCACACACACACACGATGAACGGATTGACCCTAAAAACCCATCAGCGAACCACCCCTCCGGCGGGCAGCTTTTCTCTCTTCCGATTTCTCGATTCTTCTCTGCTCTGATCTGTTTTTGCTCTCCTCCTCCTCTTGAAAATCACTAATTAGCCCCGAAAAATTTAGATCAAATAATTAATAGTACCATCTACCCTGTTATTTTTGAAACATTTTAAAATACGACTTAAAAAAAAATCAGGGTCTTACAACCCTTCCCCCCTAAAAGAAATTTCGTCCTGAAATTTTCGTTCAAAACAATAGTACTTCAGAATCGCACCGTATGGTTATATTAGTCACACTTAATTAGTAACCGTCAATTCACTTTCACATATCGCAACATTTTTATTTGCAGTAACTCACCTTATATCCAACAACCAACAAATAGGGTGCACCTAGCATAAACAATCAACTGTCAAAAAAATCTCATGTTTCTCAATGCTTCCACTGCGCTACTCTGATAAAATTATAATAAATAACAATATAGTTTGAACACATCATTTTAATCCTAGTGGATTGGGTCTATCTTATTTCGACAATAATTTTTTCCCTAACCAACAAATATCTATTCCATCCAGTCAACCGATTCGCAACCATATTTCCATCCAGCATTTCAACCAACAAGTTCACAACCAATATCGTAAGCAACCATATTCATATCATTTTTTTTCAACAATCTCGTATACGTTTATTAAAAATTACCACAATCTACTTTAAATAATAAATTTTCTGCAATACGTCAAATTCACATAAATCATATAAATATCACCAACCCACATTAATACGTATCAAAATACGTCAAACGGACCATCTATAAGAATTTTCTTCATGCCTCCACATTTAATCAAGTCCCTGACAAGGCCAAACGCCTCAAATACATCTCAAACATATAACCACATATAACTATGTATCAAATTACATACGTCCCAACTACGAAGATCCGACACGTCACAAAAATCAATAGTCACTGTATATAAAATATTATATCCATAAACTTCTAAAATACTCATCGACCCAAGGATAATTCTGATTATCCTTTCCCCATGGAATCCCAATGACCCCCATTTTCTGACTCCACCTAGTGTTAGTAATGGACCAATAGATATAGTTGAGTTATTATTATTATTATTATTATTGTTGTTGTTGTTGTTGTTGTTATTATTATTATTATTTTTTATTTTTTTATTTTTTTTTTATTATAATTTTTTTTTCCAATAAAATGTAGCCACATCAGGCTATACTCAAATCTCAACAAAATATTTTCAACATGACACCGGTTTTCAAATCGACAAATCAACTCACGTTTATATCACCTCTCAAATAATAATATAATAAACACATACCGCAAGGAAACTCAGGTTTCCTGTTACCACAAAATTTACTCATATATTTATAACATTTCATCCAAGCAGTGAAAATCAACCAGAACTATAAATATATAAATATACGCCAATCATTTTAAAGTAATATATATATATATATATATAAATATACTCATTCCAATCACCATATACAATAAAATACCATATACGACAAACACCACACCACTATTCGGCTAGCCATAGTGATCGTTTTAATCTCACAATCGGGAGTTGCAACGGTAACCGTACCACCCGTAGGATTTTCCTTCCTAGCAGGACAAATAACCACTTGCTGGACTAATCCTTCGGACATGACATAATATTACTAACCACCTGCCAGACCACTTTCGGACACGATATACTATCAATAACCACCTGCCGGACCACCCATTGGACATGATATAATATCAATAACCACCTGTTGGACCACCCATTGGATGGGATATAATATTAATAACCACCTGCCGGACCACCCATCGGACATGATATAATATCAATAACCACCTTCTGGACCACCCATCGGTAACTCTCTGCCGTAGCAAATAATCAACGCTCTGCCGAAGCAGATAAATACTATGACATCGTCCAATCAATAACAACATTGTCAACTACAAATCAATAACATAAACCTCTATCTCCAAAACAAGATAGTGGAGCAACTCAGTAAAGCGCTGTCGCAAATCTTGATGTTCTCTCTACTTCTATCCTTAGAGGTAAACAGACAAACACTATTGAAGGTCATGAATGAAGCTCACTTGCCAAGCACGATCCATCCGAAGAAATTTGTTATCCTAGTCTAGCAAGTCTTGGGATCCAACACCATCACTTTCACCGACGACAAGATTGACGAAGATGGAATAGGTCACAACAAGTCCCTGAATATCACAGTCGAGAGCCATGAGATGTTTATAGCTTAGGTATTGATTGACAATGGATCAACGTTAAATATTTATCCTTTGTCAACACTGGAAGAAATGGAGATCGATTTGTCATAGATTTGGCCAACAAAAATGGTCATTAGAGCATTCTATGGGTCCAGGAGAGATAGCGTCGGAGAGATTGTCATGCTGATTGAAATTGGCCCGATCCAATTCAACATAAAATTCTAAGTGATTGACATACCTACTTCGTACAATCTGTTGTTGGAAACACCATTGATCCACAATGCCGGGGCAGTGCCTTCATTGCTGCACCAGAAGATCAAGTTTATTATTGACGACACGTGTATGTGATCAATGCCAATTCGGATGCCGCACATTTTCGTCAAGCGAAAAGCCGATATGTCCCGGTAATAGATGATGGGAAAGAAAAAGAGAAGAGTGAGGCCTCCTATCATGTGTTCGACGTCTTACATGCTACTTTTGTGAAGAAAGAAGGATATGAGTTAGCGCCATCATTATCTAGCACCATAGCCTTCATTGTTAAAGAAATAAAGTCCCTAGGCTGAATTCCCCGATGAGGATTAGGTAAGAACCTAGATAGAATAATAGAGTTGATAAAAATCAAGGAGAATAGGGGAGATTTGGGTTGGGATATGATCCGGTAAGAGTATGAAATATTTTCGAAAGAAGAGGGATAGGTTCTCGGATAGCCAGCCAATGGAAATCCCGCATATTCGAGTCACCTTTCCTTATCCAGCAGAAACCATCAACAAGGAGAAAAAAATTATAGAATTTGAGCTGCATCCTGAGAAAGTGTTGAATGAGGAAGTTGTGAATGTAATCCTGGGAAAGGAGACAGGAGCAAGTCATGAGTCTGGTATTCAAAGAAAGTGAGATGGAAAATTGCTAAATTAGGATTCTTGTTCCCTCCCAGTTCGCCGGGGCGTTTTGGTAAAATTGGGAAATTATTTTTTACTTACCCTTTTATTCAACTAGCCTTCTGGATGGAAAGGGATTTTCTTTGTAATGGATTTTAAATTTAATGAATACAATTATGTTTTATTCAATATATGGTTTGAATGTTAGAATTTTACTCTTTCAGGTTGCCTAAATTACCTGTATATAATGCATGCGATATAATTGAGCTAGAATGCAATGAGTATAATTTTAATACAGAACCAGACCATAATCTGATGGAAGTGGAAACAGAAAAGGACTCTTGCTAACCAGACGATAGAGAGATTTAGAAAGCCTTTGCTAAATTTGAGAATAAGCCGATTCCCGATGCTAATGAGACTGAGTTGATAAACTTGGGAACATTGAAAGAGTTGAAGGAAGTAAAGATTAGATTAGCTCTTACTATTCAGGAAAAGAAAGAATTGACGACATTCTTGGTTTTCTACCAAGATATCTTTGCCTGGTCCTACGATAATACGGTAGGGCTGGACAAAAATATCATGACCCATAAGCTACCGCTAAAGCTTGAGAGTATGCCGGTTAAGTAAAAATTGAGAAAGTTGAGGCCTACTGTCAGTCTCAAGGTCAAGGAGAAAATCGTGAAGCAGTTCAATGCTTGAATCATTGAATAGTGAGTGGCTCTCTAATGTCGTTCTAGTGCCAAAATCCTTAGGGAAAACTCAGAATCGGTGTGGATTATCATGATCTCAACTGGGCAAGTCTGAATGATAATTTTCCATTGTCGAATATTCATATCATCATCGACAATACCGCGAGGCGAAAGCTATATTTCTTCATTGATGAATTCTCTTACTATAATCAGATTTCGATGGATGAGGAAGACTAAGAAAAGATAGCCTTCACCACACCGTGGGAAGTCTTCTGCTGTAGGGCGATACCTTTCGGTCTCAAAAATACTGGTGCAATGTACTAAAGAGCGATAACAATCCTCTTTTACAATATGATGCATAAGGAGATTGAGGTGTATGTTGATGACATGATTGTTAAATCTCAGGAGAACAAGGACCATTTGAAAAGTATGTTCGACAGACTTCGTAAATATCAGCTTATGCTCAACCCGACAAAATGTTTTTTGGGGGTAACTTCAATAAAGTTTCTTGGTTTCATGGTAAACTGCCATGGAATTGAGATTGATCCTACAAAGACGAAGGTCATTCGTGAGATGCCGCCACCAAAAAATAAGAAGGAGATATAAGGTTTTCTAGGCCAATTGAATTTTATAGCACGTCTCATCTTCCATCTCACTACGACTTGTGAGATAATCTTCAAGCTTCTTCGAAAGAAAAGTGACGGGCGATGGAATAATGATTGTCAGAATGTCTTGGAGAACATTAAAGCCTATTGACCAACCCTCCAATTTTGGTGCCACCGCGAGAGGGATTTCTATTGTTATTGTATCTTTCGGTTCTCGACTCTTCCATGGGAGCCATTCTTGGACAGCTCAATGAATCTGAAAAGAAGGAACAAACAATCTACTACTTCAGCAAGCGTTTCACAAAGTACAAGAAAAATTACCTCTTATTGGAGAGAACTTGCTATGTGTTGAATTCAATATTTTGATGAACAATTAAGTGTTGATGTTTTTATGGGACTAATATTTTTACCGAGTGGTTTTAGATTTATAGTTCCATATAATGTTATTAAGAAGTGGAATCGTCGAAGAAAATATAATGGGTGAAAGGTGGAAATGATGAAGAAGTGAAGAGTTTTGAAGACATGGAAGACAACTAGGTGAAAACAACTCTTTACCTATATACTCTTAATGCAACCAGAATTAAGATCACACACGACACTTAAAATGAATTAATTTTATGTGTGTTAGTAAGAAGCGATAAGTTTAAGATTCTAATATGTGAATTATTATATGCTCTATATATGAAATGATTTGGATAATTGACCTAATTGAAAAATGTTTTTTAAATTATAAAATATTGTGTTTTCGGGTTAATTCGGTCAACCAACAAAAGGGGTCAGTCGACCTATTAAAACAGTGAGTTTTGGGCGTTAAAATAGATCCCTAGTAATCCAATCAATTAACTGAGAAAAACAACTGATCAACCGTTTGAAACAGTGGCTGAAATGGGTAAAGAAGTGAGCATACTAATTAAATCGGCTAATCGAATAAAAAGGGCCAATCAACCGAATTAGTCAATGGATGACATAGAGAAAACTGGATGCTCACTGATCGAGTTCGTTAACCAACTAGGTAGAGTTGGTCAACCGATTGGGTGTAAGGCCAACAACTATTTTAGCCTTGGCATAGGGTGGTCGACCGAATGGGTGTGGTCAGTCAACCGACTGTTTCAGTCAATATATTGTTTGTTTCGGTTTCTTGGCCAAATCATCTCGATTTTGAGGATTCTAAGTGTGGTTTTTTATGGATTTGGGTTTAATTTAAATACATTTTATATATTTTGTGATCCCTATTAATTTGGTCAATTTAATTAAATGTTCTTTTAATTAAAGTGTCTTACTACTTTCTATTTTAATGGATTTCGATTTAAAAATGTTTTAAAGACCAAAATGAGATTTTCCAAGAATAGTTTTTAATGAAAAAGATCTATTTTGAACATATATGATATATGGGGTCTTGGAGTGTCATTTAATGACATATTATTTGAAAAGTATCCGTTCTAAGATATCTTTGAAATACCTATTATTAAACCTACGAATTTTGAATATTGCTATTCTTATGGAGAATATTTGGGGTCAAAGATATGGGAGAGATTTATGGGATTTCATTTGACCTTACAATTTAGTCCATATACTTGAATATAATTCTTTCTATGTTTTTAATGACTAAGATCAAATTATTCTTGGGACTAAATTGAGAGCTTTAAAAGTTATATTGTTGATTAAATATAGTCGTTATGAATTTATATGATATACGGGGTCCATATAGGTCATTTATTGATATAACATTTGAAAACTAGCTATTAAAGGGCTAGTTCTAGGTCTATTTAAAGAGACTTCGGGATTGAGTAACACATCAAGAACATCAGTTTGAGCTATTATAAGAGTGAGATTTTTACTGAGATTTCTACAAGCGATTTTATATAAGTTCTTAATCTAAAGTGCTTGCTGTCTAGCTGATAGGTGTGATCTACCTATCTATTTTCAAATCGAACTAAGTTAGTTTTCGAGCGTTTTTATAGTATTTTATTATGTTTTAATTAGTTTTTATTCTTTTTGTATAAATCAGGTGTGTGGGGTGAAAAGGTAGGAAACTGGAGCGTAAACGATCAGATTGGACCAAAAACGGTCGAAGAACGGTGGAAAAACAAGCATGGAGGCAATAATCAAAATAGCAGCCTACTGCCTAGGCGTTCAGACCACTGCCTAGGCAGTGAAAATGCAAAAAGGGCCTAATCTGCTGAAAGCTTACTTCTTAGGCGGTGAAACTTCAGGATGGTCACCAAATCTACCGTTGTCTTCACCGCTGCGGCGATCAATGAACCGACATACCCACCGCCTAGGCGATCACCTCTACACCAGATTAGATATTTTTTGAGATATTTTCTCTATTTAATCCCCTCTCCTCCCCTCTCTTTTGAGACTTCCGGCCATCAAAGCCCTTAGGGCTTAGTTTAGAATAGAGAGAGAGAGTATGGGGAGTGCTCAAACAAATCCAAAGGAAAAGATTACCACGTGAAGAAGGAGAAGCGATTGGTGAACGATTTTAGCCGCTAATCTTCGGATATCGCTAAGTTCATCCATTTTTCCTTTTATTTCTTAACTTCTATATTTGTTTGAGCATGTTTAGCTCAATTTTAATTGTATAAATGGTTATGACCATAAGTTAAATGTGGATTATATATGGGATTAATATTATTTATAAAAACGTAGTTTTGTTTGAGTTGTGTTTCTTTAATGATTGTTCTTCGCTATTATGATTGTATTCACTGTATTGTTTGTTTATTATGATTAGATAGATATATCAAGAATTCAGGGTTTGATACTCGGAAGAGGTAACCCCGGATTCGGATTAGGGTAAACACAACGCGATGATCCAATAACTCGGGAGGGAGTTGGATTGTGGGCAATTGATGACGTTGGGGCAAGACTCATGTGACCTAGGGTCGTTAAGACATTGAAGGGGACTTATTCGTTGACACAAAGTCACGTATTCCCTCATCTTACACTCGGGATAGGTGGTGGTGGAGTTTACGAACTGAGATTGTTGATAGGGTAAACACAACGCGACGATCCACTAGCGTCACCAATTTAAGTGTTAATTGCGATACTATCATTGTCTTTGGTATTTTCCCAGTGTGATCTATCCATGCTTTATTATTCGCTTTAGAGTTATATTTATCTTGAATGCTTGGTATAGGATTGCTAGAAAATCGTTTTAAACTAAAAAGCTGGAAAAAAAATTTAAACGATTTCTACCTATTTATCTGATTACGTGCTAAATTTGTGCTACCTACTTTATTAATTGATCAGATTTTAATTGCATCACATTGTATCTATCATGTAGTAACTATTTGAGACATTAATCGAGTATATCTGTATTGAGGTGGTAGAAGTTCCTTGTGGGAAGAGGCTCATTTTTTATTTTTTATTTTTATATATTTGTGAGTTTGAGTAGATTGGACACATTTGGGATGGTGTCTAATTAGGGTAGTTAGGTTTTGATCTTTTTCTTGTGAAAAAGATTAGGGTTTGATCTTTGTCCTACAAAAATGTTAAGTTATTCTTTTCCTTTGAAAATAATTAGGTTTTGATTCTCTCTATAATAGAATTGAGTGATTGTAAAGATTCTTCTTAAACCTAAGAAAATGATAAGTGTAAAAGTATGAGGGAGGGGTAGGTTTGATCATTAACTTATTAAAAAGATTAGGTTTTGATTATTCCTATAATAGAATTAGGTTAGTTTTGAGCCTGGTAAAAAAATAGGCTTCTTCTTGAGCCTGTGAAAATGATAATTGTAAAGGTTGATTATGAGCCTGTGAAAAAAATTGAGATTGTAAGGGTTTGGTTCCTACCTGGTAAAGGAATCAGGGGTTTAGTGGATTGCGAATCTCCGTGGAGCTCAGGAGACTGGATGTTGGTGAGAGTAGCTTACCGAACTAGGATATATCGTTGTGTGCTGCATTTTTGATTTCATATATTATGTTTGGGCGTGCATTTAGAAGTAAACACATTTTCGCTGCGTAATAAGATAATAACTAATATAGAGAAATTGATTATTTATGTTTAAAGTGTTTAATTGTTAAATTTTAGTAACTACTCAATTCACGCCCCTCTTGGGTAGCTCTTTAGGCCAACAATTGGTACCAAAACTGATCTTAGCTCGATTAGGCTTAACATCCTAGCTAAACTGATCACGTGGCACATATAATGGATAATATTTTTTTTTGTATTCTCTCTTGATGGTGATAGGTCCATATATGATAATGTTATTTATGATTCTTGTGGTATTAGTGGTAGTGATGAAGACTATGATAATGAAAATGTCCATTTGGTCATGGAAAAATTACTTGCTCTTACACTTCTTTTTGCTAAAAAAAAAAACTTGAATTTGAAAAGGAAAATTGATTCTTTTGAAAATAGAAGAAAAAATGTTCAAAAATCTAAAATACATCTGAATGATTACTTGCTCTCTAAAGTAGATTTTCTTGAAAATGAAAACAGAATTTTGAAAAATAATTTTGACGTGCTTTCTAAGCAAAGGTCAGATCTTGAATTAAATATTAATTTACTTAAGAAAATTTTTGAAAAATCAAAATCTGTCCTCAAGTCTATTTTAAGATATTCTGAAAATATTTCTTTATATTTTAAAAGAATCAATAGAAGTAGATATGTTTCATCATCTCAATTTTCATCACAAGCCAATGATTGTAATTTTGATATTGTTAGAAATGATTCATGCTTTACTTCTCGTTCTATCTATAATAATCAATCGAAGTTGATATGTACTTTTTACAATGAGGTTGGATATTTTAAAGTATTATGTTTATTCAAGAACCCTAAGTTTATTTCTAACAAGAATGGATCCAAAATGAAATGGATACCGAAGGGCGCTATGCAAATGTCTTATACAGAGTTACACAATATCGGGACTAAAACAAATGGAACAATAAAAAAAAGATATAATCAAAGCCAAGATGGGAAGTCAGCAAGAATCTACAAGCAACGCGTACAAATCAAAAAGATATACCAAGCCAAGATGGGAAGCTACAAAGAATCCACAAGCAACACGTACAAATGAAAATGATGTACCAAAGCCAAGATAGGAGGTTACGAAGAAGCTGCAAGTGGCATGTGCAAATGGAAATATCATTTAATTAAATGGCAACGATCAAAGGAATAGATACAGACAGACCAAGATAAATTGTGCATCCAAATCAATCGTTGGTATAAATGAGGTAAAAAGAAAAGTTATCCCTACGAACGTCAGAGGTACTCCTAACCCTTTGCAGTTTAAATTCATTAAATTTGTTAAAGAGTAGGGTGTACAACTTGCCTAATAGGTAAGATGATATGGTTTCTAAAATTATACTAAATGATGTGCTTATTTGTTATCTTATAAACATTGCATGGTGATTTTGAGAATCGCATTTAGTTAAAGTATATTAACATGTTTTTATGATATTCTTATTTCGAGTATTGTGAATTTATTTGATTATATAAAACATGTTATATGGTCTAAATATTAGATCATACTGGTTTATTAATTAAGATTGAATCATGTGATGGTTATTAACCTTATCGAGTTTCTCGTATCACAATATTACATGCTTTATAATATCAGTATTTAGCATGGTCTACTTTGACGGCATAGTCATGTGAATTTAAGCTTGCATGATTGGTGTCGCTTTATGAAATTGTGTTAATCTATTTTCGATACCATTTGAATGATCATTTGAATATACATGGAATATTAATCTATGCTTAGTGTTTTGAACGTGGATATCTTTATAAGCATCAAGTGCCTAACTGAATGCATGATAATATGAACTAAGCATACGTTTTATTTTTCTTGGTTTTAAGTGATTACTATTCTACAAGGGATCTGGAATTTATGAGGTAACATCTTTAGTATGCAATTATCTATGTATTAGATTTATGTCAATGATTTCATAAATAATTAATATTATTATTGAAATATGCTTTTTATCCTGGTGCATTAAGGATTACATGTTTTTTTTATTCTATTTAAAGGGAAAATATTAATTGGAATCATGAATAAAGCATGCTAACTTAATTGAAATTATATGATTTCATACTATATTGTTGAAATGTTTTGATGATCTCTTGAAATTGTCTTAAGATGATTAGATTATTCTTAAAAATTGTTCTCTTCATGATCACCACTTTTTTTATGTAACAAAGGGGAAGAGAATATGATATTAAGGAGGAAAAGTTATATCATGCTTTGATATTGAATGTGTTTTCCTAAGCATGAATTAATGTTTACAATTATATAGGAGGAGAAATTTTTATAAGTGGGGCAATAATATGTTATGTTTAAATTGAAAAATGGGATATTGAATATGTTGATACCTCCAATGAGCTTGCTGATATTTTCACCGAACCTCGAGTTGAAGATCAATTCGTGAAAATAATTCGAGGTTTAGATATGGGTAGACATAACGATGTATGTCTAAATTAATGTTTTTGATTCTCTATCCTCACTTTTTGAGATGACAAAGGGGGAGAAATTAATATTTAAATGAGTAGTTGATGTTTAGGGAACATTGCATCGATTAAAGGGAGAAGTTATTAAGAGTTTATGTTGAATATGTTTATCATGATTTAATTATGTTTTCATTATTGTGCTTAAATGAGTTTAAATACCCATCCTAGAATTTAGGAGGAGCGTGGTTTCATTATATTTTGAAGAAAACATCAAAGTTAATTGTCATCATTAAAAATAGGGAATATTGTTGAATCCAATATTGTGATGAACAATTAAGTGTTGATATTTTTACTAGACTAGTGTTTTTACTGAGTGGTTTTTGATTTATAGTTCCATGTAATGTGTTTAAGAAGAAGAATCGTTGGAGAAAATTTAATGGGTGCAAGATGGGAATGATGAAGACGTGAAGAGTTTTGAAGGTATTGAAGACAACTAGGTAAAAACAATGCTTTTCCAATTTATTATTAATGCAACCCGAATTAAGATCACACATGACAATTAAAATGAATTAATTTTATGTATGTTAATAAGAAGCGATAAGTTTAAGATCCTAATATGTGAATTATTATGTGCTCCATGTATGAAATGATTTTGATAATTGACCTAATTAAAAAATGTGTTTTAAAGTATAAAATTTTGTTTTTTCGGGTTAATTCGGTCAACTGAAAAAAGGGGTCAGTTGACTTATTAAAACAGGGAGTTTTGGGAGTTAAAATGGAGCCCTACTGATCTAATCGGTCAACCCAGAAAAGAAATCGGCCAATCATTTAAAATAGTAGTTGAAATGGATACAGAAGTGAGCATACCGATCAAATCAATCAACTGAATAAGAAGCATCGGTCAATCGAATGAGTCAGTGGAAGAAATAAAGATAATTGGATGCTCACTAATTGAGCCGGTCAACCAACTGGGTAGGGTCAGTCAACCGACTGGGTGTAAGGCCAACAGCTATTTCAGCCTTGGCACAGGGCGGTCGACCGAATGGGTGTTGTTGGTCAACTGACTGTTTCAGTCAACATATTAACTGTTTCTCTTTTTTAGCCAAATCATCTCGATTTTGATCATTCTAAGAGAGGTTTTTTAGTGATTTAGGTCTAATTCAAATACATTTGATATATTTTGTGATTCCTATTAATTTGGTCCATTTAATTAAATGTTCTTTTGATGAAAGTGTCTTATTACATTCTATTGTGATGGATTTCGATTTAAAAATGTTTTAAGGATTAAAATGAGATTTTCCAAGAATATTTTTACATGAAAAAGATCTATTTTGAATATATATGATATATGAGATCTTGAGGTGTCATTTAATGACATATTATTTGACAAGTACTCGTTATATAAGATATCTTTGAAATACCTATTATTAAACCTGCAATTTTTGAATATTGCTATTCTTGTGGAGAATATTTGGGGTCAAAGATATGGGAGAAATTTATGAGATTTTATTTTACCTTACGATTTAGTCCATATACTTGAACATAATTCTTTTTATACTTTTATTGACTAAGATTAAATTATTTTTGGAACTAAATTGAGAGCTTTAAAAGTTATATTGTTGATAAAATATAGCCATTATGAATCTATATGATATATGGAGTCCATATGTGTCATTTATTGACATAAGTCGTTGGAGGGCTAGTTTTAGGTCTATTTAAAGAGACCTGCGGGATTAGTTTAACACATCAAGATCATCAGTTTGAGCTATTATAAGAGTGAGATTTTTGCTGAGATTTCCACGAGAGATTTTATATAAGTTCTTGATCTAAAGCACTTGCTGTTTGGTGTCACCGATTTGAGTTTTAATTACGATACTATCATTATCTTCAGTATTTTTCCGGTGAGATCTATCCAAGGTTTATTATTCTCTTTAAAGTTATATTTATCTTAATTTCTTCATATAAGATTGCTAGAAAATCATTTTAAACTTAAAAGCCTAAAAGTCTTTTTTAGACGGTTTCTACCTGTTTATCTGATTACGTACTAAATTTGTGCTATCCACTTTATTTATTAATTAGATTTTAATTGTCACACATTGTATCTATCACATAATAATTATTCAGGACATTAATCCAGTATATCTGTATAGAGGTAGTTGAAACTCCTTGTGGGAAGAACGACTCCCAAAGTTGGTCGGTCTTATAATACTTCTCATAATGAATGACCAAAGCTTTTTGGACAAATTTATACCTGCTTTTGATGAAATTATTATTGGATCCGAAGATGATGTTTATATATTTTATGACCAAATAAATTCAGCAATAAATGGTATGCAAAGAATGATGAATATGGATTATGCTATTCATGAAAGTCGATTTATTAATAATATACTTTTGTAGAAAAACGATTGAGTGATTTTAGGAAACTCGGATTACTATATTCTATTCGCCACTTTTAAAGAAACATAATCATCGATTGTTATTGTAGATGTGATCCAAATTATCCAAATCGTGCTAAAAATGAATTGTTTGTTGAATTTACTGCTTTTGGCTACTCTTGGGAGCCGTTCTTCTATTTTGTTCTCTTCTAGCAGCATACTCAGCATGAATGGGATCATTTTCAGAGAAATTATTTCTAATTATTTCTTTAAGACATCTTTTAATAGCAGTAAGGCACTAAACTTTTCTTCTATCACTTTGTCTCAGTCTATTATAAAACCAAGTTTCGATATAGGCCATATGAGCGTTAGGTTGTGGGTATTCATTTATGATTCTAGTATAAGCAGTTTCCAAAGCACAAATTTCGTCGAGAAATTTATAAACATTTTGAAGTGAACTAAGTTCTATATCATCAAATATAGGTAAGAAGTTTCTTATAAAATTTTGTCTATTCATGGTGTGGTGAGTTGTGTATAGAGAATAGAGTACTCGTTAGTAATATTACTCATAAAATGTGAAGTTTAGTGATAAGTACTCTTGTTTTTACCAAAATTTACCTTATACCTCTTAAGGGTCCACCATGCCTTCTCTTGATTGAATCAACGACTATATCATTCTCCAAGGAACGCTTCAAACCTCCAGTTCCAATCCAAATCGCCAAATGCCTTCACAAACGGCTTACGACTGCAGGACTCCAGGAACAAGTCTAAGCTTAGGTCGCTTCAGATTTGTAAAAGAACACATGATTAAACACTTAATGGTGATTTGGGTAAACATGCTAAAGATCACGAGACGCTTATTTTTTAAACTCTCAAAACATTTTATTCATAATATACTAATTTTCCTCAGAAAGTTTATTCACACGGGAGGAGGTTAAACATCTGGTTGGTATTTCCAGTTTGTCTATCCTCTAAGCAGATGAGTTGTTTATATAGGCACAGACTTGAATATTACAATTCATTCTGATTCTAAAAACTAATAGTAAAAGATTACTTTTTCAAAAGGCGAGTTGTGAAAAGCGAACGGTAAGATCCTTTACCGACGCTTCAGGACAAACGAACAATAGTTGATGGCTAATAGAAGACGTCATGTGGGTCTTTCCATTATTTCGACGAAATATTGCCAACGCAAAATGACAAGCAATATTTTTTATTAGTAATGGAATTGGGTCACGGGTTTTTACATCGTGCCGGTTAGTCATTTTTTCCTGGTGACGTTCGTTTTTAGAGCATTAGAAATGCATCGCTGTCATCATCACTAATTTAATCTCCTCACTTGATTTTAATCTTATTACTATTGTATCTACAGTATCGGCAACTCCCTGGTTCATGCTTTATCAATCTGCAAATGCTTTTCGTAACTTCTTCACTAGTAGCAAAGTTTAAAGTATTGAGTTTTTGAAGCAGGCTTCCAACGCTTTGCTTAGCAGCACCATAAAATTCCCTACATTCAGCTATAAGGATTAGTAGTCCTTCAGTGCTCATGGGATAGACATATCCTTTGTCCCATGCAAGGAATTTTTTCAGCTTATTTTCTAGGACAAAAAATCCAAGACTTCATCTGGAGATTACGAATTCTTCAATTTGATTAGCGTTCTCAAAGGTAGGATAGTCCTTATAAATTTGATTAGGTTTGAATATAGGAATCATTGGAGGACAATTTCTCGAAAGAGTGATAATGTGATAAGCTTCATATCCCTTTCAGGAGCAGCAGTAAAACATTTAACAATAACCGTCTTAACACTTCTTTGTTTTCTAAAACTTTTAATAGCTTCTTGTACCAGTTTTGGGAGTCCTTTTTTAGGACTGCTATTAGGATCAATTATTAAAGTATCAAGCAATCCAAAATAATTTTTTTTTCTAGTTGACTCAACAAATATTTCTGGCATACAAGCCATCCTTGGGTATCTTCCCTCATGGAATGGGAAAATGTTGGCATTTTCACCAAGAACGCGAATTTCATAAGCGAATTTAAGGTGTTTTAGATATTCAACATAAAAGTCTTCAGCTAAAAGAACTTTTAAAAGAAATTTCAAACCAATAAAACCTTTTAAAACAAAAAGATTTTTTAGGAAAAAGAAATTTGCTAAAAAACCCTCACAGGTTAAAATTGCTCAAGGAAAAACTGTTAAAACATGTCGATGTTGGGCATGCAATGAAATATGTCACTATTCTAATGAGTGTCCTAATATTAAAAATAAAGAAAGTGCTAAAATAAAAATGTTTCTTAAACAAGACGAGTCTGACATTAGCGAAACAGAATAGATTTCTACGATTGATTCGGAAGAAGAATTTTATTACCTAGAAGAAACAAGTGATAAATCAAGAGGTGAGTACGAGTATTGATTTCTTTATTCAATTTGCTGAAGAAAAAAGAGACTATAAGGTGAAGCCTTAATAGATCAAAAACTGCTTAAAAAAGTTGATACTTTTAATAATAATAAGTTGTTTCGAAAAAGTTTTGCAGAAAAGTTTAATAGAAAAAATATTTATTACTATGGAACTTGTCAATTTGAAGCGGCTCTTAATACTGAAGAATCTAAAGGAAAAGCAAAAATTCCATTGATAAATCGAGACATGATAAACAGATAATTAGAAAAATCAGGAAAAACAAAGAAAATATTGGCTATATACATATCGGAGGAATATAAATTGTTTTTAAAACATGTTTCAGAGAAGGAATTAACTTCCCAATAAAAGCTGCTATTATTGATAATAGGATAAGAGACTGATTTGATGCTTTGTTAGGAGTTGTTAATTGAAATCTTAGTCAAGAAATTTTGGGGATAAGAGTATACCCAAATTATAATGTCAGTAGGGTCAAGTAATTCAATATTAGCATAGGTCTTATCAATATCCCATAGAGTAGTTGGATTTTCTTCAAAATTATTAGCAAGCTTCTGAACAATTTCCTCAGTAATGTTAGCAAGAAATATATCACCACGTTTTCGCGTATAAACGATGTTGTTGTCATGTAAGCGAGGTATTTTTATCAAATGAGCACATGACATAAGGAATTCAACCAGTTTTTATGTAACACATGTTTTCGTAAAGAAATTCACAAAATCGTTGCCTAAGAACAATGGGATACCCATGGTGTTTTGTTGATAGATCATCAGAATTTTTATATATCGATCTCCTAATTTTATTATAATATCGTCTGCTATAGCATTTAGTTCCATGAGTTTTCCTTCAAAACATTTGGCTTGAATAGTAGATTTAATATTTCTTTTCCACATTTGATACGGAAGCACTTTTTTATTCATTAAACAAAGATCAACTCTTGTATCCAATAAACAAGGTAGATACACTTCTTGGTGGTCTAATTTTATTCCTACTTCAAATATAATAGGGCTCCTCATATTATTTGTGGAACATATATTTGTTTTTCCTTTATGGTAAGCATAATGGTATCATATGTAATATTATATGAAAAACAATAATCTGGAAAATTATTTCCAAGCAACAATTCTATATTTTCATCTTTATCAATATGTATTGAAAATATCAATTCTTTATTTTCAATAATCAAAGGAATATTTGTTGTTTGTGTAATATTATGTTTGAATCCATTAAGGTCTTTATAAAGATATGACTCATCAAGTTCCTTTCTAGGTATTTGCATAGATAGCTTAATAGGAGAAATATGACTAACTGATGCACTTGTATCAATTAAAGCTTCAACCTCTTTTAATTCGTTTTCGTCGAAATATTTAACTTTAATTTTATATGTAGGAACATCAGTTTTCTTTTCTATCATTCTCCTATCAATAGAACATTTTCCTATTTCTCCACCAGTTATTTTCAAAAAAGATATTCTCTTGATACTGGTCAGTCTATTAGCATTTGATAATCTGGCAACATTTAATTCTGGCTTTCTATTGATTTCTAATTTCCAACTACCAGGTAAATCAATTTCTTCGACCATCTTTGGTCTATAAATATTAGCAAGTGGTTCAAATACTTTATTAATTTCAATAAATTCATGTTTAGCGAATTTGTCACTATGATGACTGTTACTAAGAAAGTAACCAATATGATATGTTATGGAGTAAGAGAATCTTCCTTCTTCCATGAAATCGTTTCTAGCACATTCATGAGCAAGACTAAAAACTTCATTGATTTTAGGTTCTTTTAAACTAACAGTGTATTTTGGGTATACTCTTATCCCCAAAATTTCTTGACTAAGATTTCCATGAACAACTCCTGACAAAGCATCTAATTTGTCTCTTATTCTGTTATCAATAATAGCAGTTTTTATTGGGAAGTTAATCCCTTCTCTGAAACATGCTTTAAAAACAATTTGTATTCCTCGGATATGTATATAGCCAATATTTTCTTTGTTTTTTCCCAATTTTCTAATTGTCTGTTTATCATGTCTCGATTTATCAATGGAATGTTTACTTTTCCTTTAGATTCTTCAGTATTAAGAGCCGCTTCAAATTAATAGGTTCCATAGTAATAAATATTTTTTCTATTAAACTTTTCTGCAAAACTTTTTCGAAATAACTCCTTATTATTAAAAGTTCCAACTTTTTAAAGCAGTTTTTATCTATTAAGGCTTCAACCTTATAACAATTTGTATTCCTCTGATATGTATATAGCCAATCTTTTCTTTGTTTTTTCCTAATTTTTCTAATTGTCTGTTTATCATGTCTCGATATATCAATGGAATGTTTACTTTTCCTTTAGATTCTTTAGTATTAAGAGCCGCTTCAAATTAACAGGTTCCATAGTAATAAATATTTTTTCTATTAATCTTTTCTGCAAAACTTTTTCAAAACAACTCATTATTATTAAAAGTTCTTTAATTGAACTTGGAGTAGAGGAGAGTTAGAGGGATATTTTGGGATTATAATTTGTTTTTCCTTTTTCCCTTTATTCTTTCCCATTATTTTCCATCTTCATATTTCTTTTTATTCCATTTTGGTGCTGCCATTTTTTGTGGGAGTTAATGGCATCAATGACCATCTCAAATTTACACCTTGCCATTTAATTAGCTATCAATGCTAATTAGGAAGGGTTGGCAGTAGCTATTTAGGGGGGGGGGGGGGGGGGGGGAGAGCCATTCTTTGTTTTGGGAAGCTTATTTTTAGTTTTAGTTTGTATTTTTTTTTTCCTGCTGAATTGTAGTGGTGTTTCTTTAATGGAATTTTTGGTTGAATATATTATAGAAGAACAATCCATGAACAGCTAAGGTGAAATCAGGTTAGGCTGTATTCGTTCTAGATTTCCCTTATGTAGTTTTAATTTCTTGATTTATTTTATCTGTGTATAAAATTGTATAACAATGATTTTAATGTTCTTACACTGTTTATGAAAGCAATTATTATTTTTATCATTTTATAAATGTTATAAATAATTTTTTGATACTTTCGGGTTAGATCTAATATATGCAGTTTAGCTCTAATCGTTATACAATTAGTTTGATTACACTCGATACGGTTTAATAGGATGAGTTATGCTTATGATTGATTCACTGTAGATTAGTAGGACTTGAACCCCGAAGATAATTCATATCGATTAAACAGTCGATTAATCGACGTATTTGATAAGATGAATTATATTTAATGATTGGTTCACCGTAGATTAGGAACTAAATCTCGAAGATAATTCATGTCGATTAAAAAGTTGTACTTTCGTTGTAATTTTTATTGTAGTTGAATTACTTCACTATACATTGAATCAAAATAGATAAAGAATTAAAACAAATTAGGATGATCGAAAGACGAATGCATGCCCTCAACCTGGTAATTTATGATTTTATATTTTAATTTAATTATTTTTCTATTTTTATAATTAAAAACCCAAAACGAATTTCTATTAAATCCAACCAAAAAGTGATAAAAGAATTAATGATTGGAAATTTGGGAATTAAATTTGAGCGATCAAATTTTGGCGCCATTGCCGGGGATTGGCAACGTTAATTATTATTTTTTACTTATTTTTCATCCAGTAGTGTAAATTCATAATTTATTATTATTATTTTTTCATTGTTACCGTGCAAGTGCTACTTTATCTTCACAGATTGGAATTTCGTAACCCGGTTCTTGAATTCAATTATCACTTCTATCTACGAAAATCAAGTTATAAATTCTAATTTGTAATTCTTTTTTTAGTGTATTTTCTCTTCTAAAAAAATATATAATAATAAATAATTAAATATAAAATTCAAAATAAAAAAATAAAAAAATGGGACTAGGGTAGATGGATAATACCCTTGAGATATTAGCCACTTCAATTGTGGGGCTTATGCAATCTAATCTCTTAAGATCGCAACCTGACTTATATTCATGTAATCTATATCAGAATTCAAATCAACTTACCAATCAATGTTTTTAGAATTTTCAAAATCCCACATGTTTCTATAATAATATTTATCCCTATCCATAATATCCGCTACTCGAGTGCAATCAATACGCAAATAATCATGGGTGGGATCAACAATATTATAGTGAGCCTACGAGGTTGTACTTTTTCAATCCATCCTATTATCAACCCCGATGTCAGCAACCTTTTTCCCAAAAAACTAAGAATTTTGAACCCACCAAAATGCAACAAGTTCTAAAAGATTTGGAATAGAAACACCAATTCTTAGAAAAGAAGCTCCAAACTTTAGCAAAAAATCGCCAATCCTTGGCAGCGCAAGGGGAAATCACAGAAATTCAAGACCAAATCTTAGAATGGCAAGCATAAGGCTTGGAAGAGGAAACCAAAATGATAGAAACCTGAATTAGGTGAATCCTTGAAATATTAAATGAGGAAAATGCAAAAGGTGGTCTAGAAGTTGAAAATCGGGAAGGTATTGAGGATAATTGTCTAAAGTACGAGAGTGGAGATGAAAGGGAGAATGTAAGAGTTGATGACACGTACATGAGATAAGTCCTGGTAGAAAATCATGAGGAATATAAGATCAAACCTTTAGAGATACATTTAGGTAATCTTCCTTTGATTGAGACATCCATTACTCTAGAGACACCGCATCCCGTAAATAAAGTAAATTTTATTGATGCAGTAGAACAACCACCAACCCAATTTGAGGATAAATCTATTCATTTAGAGTGGGTTGAAGATAATCATTTATTATTGAAAGTCCTACTGACGGGACAATAAAAAAATCCCCGAAAACAAAAGTTGGGATTCGATCCCAGAAAAATATTTATGGGCTTTTACACTATTTGTGGTCACCTGGGGTTGATTGTAGGGTGACTGAGCAAAAGGAAAGGAAGGGGCTACTTCATTACGGATAGACCCTCTCATGTTTTCCTGAAGGTGTAAAACTTAGCGCTAAGGGGAGGTAACCCACTGGAAAAAAAATACAAGTTTTTTATAAATAATAATTAAAAAAACAAAAAACAAATATAAATACAAAAAATACTACTACTACTACTAAATAAATAAATAAATACTATAAAACTAAAGGACATTCATATAATGTTTAATCTTGTACCTTTTGTTTTTTTAAGTGCATTGTACGGCGAGGCGTTTGTTACGCGCTCGTGTATTGACTACTTGTAAGTGTACGAGGTTAAAGTTTTAGTATAGTGTGATCATTTAAGATTGGGTATCGTATCTACAAGATTGGTGTTCGTTAATATCAAGTACCGTGTTTATCATGACCTAACTTTATCTAGGCTAAAAACAAATGTATTTAATTAATTAGTACTAATACTAATATAATCTAAATTAACTATACTAATATAATGAGATGTTTTAGGGGAAAGAATTGTTTAGGGATTAACTCGATTTATAAATACGTGTTTGATTTCGATTGACTTACGTTTACGGTGTTCGACCTATTTGAAAATCTCAGTTTGTAAACTCTCCCACCACCTCTCCCAAGTGTAAGACCAGAGATATAGCGCGACTTCGTGTCAACGAAGAAGTACCCCTCAACGTCTTAACGACCCTACGTCACGTGAGTCTCGCCCCAACGTCATTGATTGCATACAATCCAACTCCTGACCGGGTTGTTGGATTGTCGCGTTGTGTTTACCATATCGACAATCTCAATTCTAAAACTCTACCGCCACCTCTCACGAGTGTAAGACGGGAGAATACATGATTTCGAGTTAACAAAAAAGTCCCTCTCAACATCTTAACGATCCTAGGTCATGTGAGTCTCACCCCAACGTCATCGATTGGCGTTATGTTTACTTTAGTCCGAATCCGGGGTTTGGCAAACCCCGTATTCTTGATATATCTATCTAAGCATATAATCATGAAAATACAATAAACACACTCAAACATTGAAGAACAATCATTAAAGAAACACAACTCAACCAAAATGACATTTTTATAAATAATATTCATCCTTAAGATAATCCAAATTTAGCCTATGGCCATAGTCGTTTATACAATTGAAACTAGGCTAAACATGCTCAAACAAATATCGAAGTTAAGAAATAAAAGGAAAAATGGATGAACTTAGCCGATATCCAAAGATTAGCCGCTAAAACCGTCTACCGAGTGATTCTCTTTCTCCGCATGGTAATCTTCTCATTCGAATATGTTTGAGCAGTCCCCATACTCTCTCTATCTTCTAAACTAAGCCTTAAGGGCTCTAATGGCCGGATGGTGCAAGAGGAGAGGAGAGGAGTGGATATTTATAGGCAAAATATCTAAAAAATATGTAATAAATATCCTAGACTGTGTAGATGCCACCACCTAGGCGGTGAGTAAGTCGGTTGGTTGATCGTCGCGACGATGAAGACAGCGGTGGATTTGGTTGACATTCTGTAGTTTCACCACCTAGGTAGTGAATCTCACCGCCTAGGCGATGAGCGTTCAACAAAAGTTGGTCATTCTCTGCATTTTCACCACCGCGGTGGAGGTCTGGACGCTGCGGCGGTGGGCTTCTTTCACAATATTGCCTCCGAGCTTATTTTTCCACCGTTCTTCGACCGTTTTTGGTTCGATCTCATCGTTTTCCCTCCAGTTTCCTATCTTTTTGCCCCACACACCTGATTTATACAAAAAGTATAAAAACTAATTAAAACATAATAAAATAAATTTAAAAACTACTCTAAAACTAGCAAAATCGGTTTGAAAATATGTAGGTAGATCACACCTATCAGGCATAGTTCATAGGTTTGGAAGCATTTCAAGAAAACTCTACAATAACAAGTCCAAATCGCTCTTGACATCAAGTTGTACTATTCCTTTACTCAAAGTCTTAATTGTTTTTGTTTTTTTTTTTAAATTGAGGACAATGTTAGAACTAGGTGTGGGGGAGGGTTACCTAATGTCGTAGGTAAAAAAAAAAATACACATTAAGTTTGGGAATATATTTTTTTAGTGGACACATGTGAATCCATTGGAGTAAAATTGTTATATTATGAAAGTTGCATTTAAATTAGTTCCAAGTTACACTATTGTTCATACACCCTAATTTTAAGATTGGTAATCTTAGCTCATGTTAGCGAATTGTTGAATAGCAGCTAAAAATATGAATTTGTGTTCTTTTCTCTAATAATAATAAATAAATAAAAATGTGAAAAAATAATAAAAAAAGAACAAAAAAATTAAAAATTTATCGGTTAATCCTGAAGCCTAGAATGTTTGAGTAATTAGGCCTTTTAGGGTGTTTCAACACCTAATGACCCGAGCCAATTGGATTGGAATCATTAGCTCAATACTCGCTATATAGACATCCTAGAAATCCCAGTGGGACTAACATTGCACATATCAATTGCTTAAAAAAAAAAAAAAGAAAAAAAAAACGATATAAATAAAATATTAGAGAGAAGAATGAAGTCCTTCTTGAGGTTGAAATTCATCAATTTGCTAATGTTTGTTGAGATGACTTATACTTGAGATTGAGCCGTTTGAACGAAATAAGACGTGGAATTAAATTGAGTATTTTCTGACAGAAATAATAGTGATACTCTTCGATAAGCATGTCTTCCACTAATAAATATATTTTTGAACTCTAGCAATTGTGCTCAAAAGACTATTATAAGAGGGATAGATGTTTGTAGGTATCATCACTGTAAACCTTCAAAAGACTAAAACTTGTCCACTAGGGATCGCCTAGGGGTTTAAAGGCTTATTGCATATGCTAAATATAATCATGTTCCCTACGAAAATGGTTTTTTAGTAATTGTAAAGGTTGATTCTGAGCCTGTGAAAAAAATCGAGATTGTAAGGGTTTGGTTCCTACCTAGTAATGGAATCAGGGGTTTAGTAGATTGTGAATCTTCATGGAGTTCGGGGGCCTGGATGTAGGTAAGTGTAGCTTACTGAACTAGGATATATCGTTGTGTGATACATTGATTATTTCATATATTGTATTTGGGTGTGTATTTAGAAGTAAACACATTTCTACTATGTATCAAGATAATAATTGATTTAGGAAAATTGATTATTTGTTTTTAAAGTGTTTAATTGTTAAATTTTAGTAACTAACCAATGCACCCCCTCTTGGATAGCTCTTTGGGCTAACATTGTACATTGGCCTGGTTTACTCACAGACTGCGCCATTATATGCTCCCGTTGACTACCTATTTGATAGCCAGGATAGATCCCTTAAAGTATATCTTCGAGAAGCTAACTATGTCAGAAAAAATTGTAACATGGTAGATGTTGTTAATAGAATTTGACATTGTCTATGAGACCCAAAAATCGGTGAAGGGTCAGGCAATAGCGGATCAATTAGCTAGTTATCTAGCCCAAACGGATTACCAGCCTCTTGAGACACTATTTCCTAATGAGTCGATTCATGCGGTAGAGGAAGAAGAGGAGAAGACAATATGAAAAATGTATTTCGATGGAGCAGTGAACTCTCGAGGGGCTGGAATTAGAGTCGTTCTTGTTTCTCTGAGCAAGCAGCATTATTTTGTGGCTTCCAAGTTGAAGTTCCAGAGCACCAATAAATGAACTGAGTACGGAGTGTGTATTTTAGGGCTCCAATTGGCCATCGATATGAAAGTCAAAGAGTTTCTAGTATTCGAAAATTTTGAGTTAATAATCGACCAGGTGACCGATAAGTATGCCATGAGATATCCGACCTTAGTAGCCTATTCACTGCAAGCGTACAGATCAAGTTTTAGTATAGTAGACCTTTCGATCGGGTATCGTATCCACAAAGATTGGTGTTGTTACTATCAAATACCTCGATTGTCATAACCTGACTTTATCTAGACGATAAAAATGGAAGTTAATTAATTAATACTAATACTAATATAGCCTAGTTTAACTATACTAATACTAATATTAATATGGGATAGTTTTGAGAGAATAGGTTGTCTAAGGATTAGTTTCGTTTACGAATATGTGTTTAGTCTTATTTTAGTTTATGTTAACGGCGTTCGACTTATATGACAATCTCAGTTCGTAAACTCTTTTGCCACCTCTCCCGAGTGTAAGACGGAGAAATACGTGACTTCGTGCCAATGAAGAAGTCCCCCTTAACGTCTTAACGACCCTAGGCCGTGTGAGTCTTACCTCAACGTCATTGATTGCACACAATCCAACTCCCTCCCAGGTTATTAGATTGCCGCGTTGTGTTTACCCTATCAACAATTTCAGTTCTAAAACTCCCATGTCACCTCTTCCGAGTGTAAGACGAGGGAATATATGACTTTGAGTCAATGCCAAAGTCCCCCTCAACATCTCTTGCGACTCTAGGTCACTTGAGTCTTGCCCCAACGTCATCAATTGCCCACAATCCAATTCCCTCCCGGGTTATTGGATCGTGGCGTTCGTTTATTCTAGTCTAAATCCAGGATTTTTCAAACCCCATATTCTCACAACAATCATTCTCATAACATGATAAACAAACAATACGGCACACACAATCGACATAAAGAAGAACAATCGCAAACAAAACACAAACTCAAATAAATAACATTTTCATAAATTATATTAATAATCCCTATACAACCTATGTTTAGCCAATGGCCATAACCATGTATACAATGTAAAATGGAGTAAACATACTCAACAACTACCAAAATATAGAAAAAAAAAGAAGAAGAAACGAGCGACTTAGCCAATATCCGAAGAATAGCCGCTAGAACCGTCCATCGATCGTTTTCCTCTTCATTCACCACCTCGGGTTGAGAGCTCTCCCTAAAAAATCCCTAAACCTAACCCTAAAATATGGCCTAAGGCCTTAGGGGCTGAAAATAATCAGAAGAGAGGAGGAGAGAAAGGTATTTATAGGCTTAAAAATATCAAAAAAATATCTATTCTGCGCAGAGGCCATCGCCGCGGCGATGAGTTCACCGCCGCGGCGGTAGTAGGTCGGTGGAATAGTAGTAAGGCATCCTAAACTTTCACCGCTACATAAATGGTATTCACCACTGCGTAGGTGAAGTGTTTTGCTGAAAATAACCATCCTGTATTTTCACTGCGGCGGCAGTGGTGTCACCGCTGCAGCGGTGACACCCGTTGGTATTTTAGCTGTAACTTCTTCATCCAAACTCCGATTGAGGTGATTTAAAAACCTATGGAAAGATAAGACAAATATATACAACTTATATGTTTTGTGTTTCCCCAAAATAGAATGGAATAATGTTCAACAATGGTCTTGAAGTTACTCCATCTGTACCGGCTTTGCAGGTTTGGTAATCGCCTAGGCGAAGCAGTAGGCGGTGGACTTGGAAATTTTCTCAGCATCTTCACAGCCTAGGCGGAGGTCTGGATGCCTAAGCAGTGGGCTTCTTTCATAATGTTGCCTCCTTGCTCATTTATTCACCGTAACTTCGTCCGCTTTGGTTCGATCACATCGTTTTCGCTCCGATTTCATACATTTTCACCCCACGCACCAATTTTAATACAAAAAGAATAAAAACATATTAAAAAATATAAAAATAACTATAAATGTACTCGAAAACTAACAAATTCGGATTGAAAATACATAGGTAATTTACACCTATCACCTATAATAATCAACCCTTGGAGTTGTGTGAGCAATTTACGATGATTGAATTTAAAAGCATACCGAGGCTCAAAAATGATTTTGTCGATGCCTTAACTATCTTGGCATCTATGATCTCCATCACCCGGAAGATGATGATATCATTCTAGTGGCAATTCGAGTTCAATGTCGACCAGCCCACTATTGCTAGCTTGAAGTCAAATCTACCAAAGATCCTTGGTACTATGAGATAAAAAACTTTCTAAGGAATCGAGAGTACCCAGATGGAGCATTCAACGTTGATTGGAGAACCCTCTGAAGATTAGCAAGCCAATTTTTCCTAAGTGGTAAGACTCTGTACAAGCGTTCCCCTGACATGAGTTTATTAAGATGTGTTGGAGCTAAAGAGATTATCCAATTAATGAAAAAAGTCCATGGTGACATATGTGGACTTCACGTGAGTGGTTTCATGCTCGCAAAAAATATTTTGAGAACCGAATATTTATGGTTGATGATGGAAAATGATTGTGTGCAATTTGTTCGAAGATTTTATAAGTGTTAGATGCACAATGACCAAATTCGTGTTCCACCATCGTAACTTCATTGTTTGGCGGCCCCATGAACTTTCTCAGTGTGAGGTATGGACGTTATTGTAGAAATTACCCCTAAGGCACCGAGTGGTTATCGCTTCATCCTGGTGGCGATTGATTACTTTACTAAGTGGGCGGAGGCTGTCTCTCTCGCCTGAGCGACTCAAAGGACAGTTGTTCGGTTCATTAAAGAATATATCATGTCAAGATACGGTTTTCCGCAAGCATTAATAATTGACAACGCCAAAAACATGAAGGGCTCAGAAATATAAGAAATTTGTCAACAGTTCAAGATCAAACACAGAAACTCAGCTCTTTATTGTCCAAAGATGAATGGAGTAGTAGAAGTCACCAATAAAAATATATAAAGAAAATCCTCTATAAGATGATTGATAATTATAAAGAGTGGGATGATATAATGCTGTATGCTTGGATAGCTTACCAGACGTCAGTCCTAACTTTGACAATGGCAACCCCTTACTCTCTGGTCTATGGCACGAAAGTAGTGATATCAGACGAGGTGGAAATTCCATCTCTATGAGTGCTCATGGAGGCTGAGCTTGATAAAACTGAATAGGTGCAACAGAGGTTGGACTAACTTCACTGAATCGATGAAAAGCGGCTGACAGCGATATGCTACGGAGAATGTTATAGACAGAGAATTGTTAGAGCTTATGACAAATGGGTCTGCCCCAGGTTTTCAGAGCCGATGAGTTGGTATTGACGAAAATCTTTCCTTTCCAAGATGAAGTCAAGGGCAAGTTCGACCCAAATTGAGAAGGCCCTTTTGTTGTTCACAAGGCCTTCAGCGGTGGAGCACTGATGCTCTAGTAAATAGATGGTGATGTATTTCTCGAGCCTCTAAACTCGAATTCTGTAAAGAAATATTTCGCCTAATAAAGTTGTTTTGTTTCCCAAGTAAATTGTTTCTAGTGTGACTATCTGTCTCCTAAAAAAAATATAAAAAAAACTTCCAGACTCTAAGTCGCTAGATGACAAGGGCAAAAGAGATAAATAAAATTAGTGTGGCCCGAACGTGGCAAAAACTTGAAAGAGGGCTATGAAACGAATGTAGGGATCGTAGCAAGATACAAAACCACCGACCATGTTTAAAACTTGATGGATTTGGAAGGAATTTGAATATGTGGAAGGGAAAATTGCGTATGGCTTGGATTTGCATTGAGATCATACTTGTCAGACAACCCAGCTTTGAATCTCGCAATAATCATAAGGCTGAACTAGTTCTGCAGGATTTAAAAAATACAAAAAAAAAAGCAAGAGTACATGATCCTCCTAATACTGAAGGTGCCTAGCAGAAAGGAGAATCAACAGGCGTAAGAAAATAAAGTTGATGATGGATATCCTTCGATGTCGGACCCCACCAATAACCCATAGAAAACATCTATAGGATGAACTTATAGAATTGAAAGAAGGATGAGATGGAAAAATCTCCAGATGCCGCTTCAATTCAAATGACATCAGCCAAATGATTACGGCCAAAATGGAGGAACTGAATTGCGAGTCATCACAGGTGACAAATTTTCAGACTAAGATATTGTTTTGAAATTCTTTTCTTGGCCCAAAGAGCTACTCAAGAGGGGGTGAATTAGGTAATTACAAAATCTAAATAAATAATTCTTTAAATACTTAACTATCAAATATTCAATTTCCCTAAATTGATTATTATTTTAGTTATGCAGCGGATAAGTGTTTAATGTAATGTGTACATAAGGAAAAATAAATAATGCAGCACACCAAGATATATCCTAGTTCAGTAAGATAGCATTGCCTAATCCAGTCCCCCTAGCTCCCCGAAGATTCGCAACCTCTAAACTCCTTGATTCCTTTACCAAGTAAGAATCAAACCCATATAACTTACGATTCCTTTCCTAGACTCATAATCAACCTTTACAAATATCATTTTTCCAAGCTTAGAAAGAACCTTATTTTTTTTCCACGATTAAGACTAACCTAATTCTATTACAGGAAGAATAAAAATATAATTCTTTTAACAGGTTAAAGATCAAACCTCACCACTCTCACAAGTAAGGATAGAACCTTTATAATTCACTCAAAATCAATTCAATTACTGGGAGAATCAAAACTTAGTTCTTTCAAGGGAAAAGAATAACTTAACATTTTTATAGGACAAAGATCAAACCCTATTTCTTTCACAGGAAAAAGATCGAATTCTAATTACCCTGACTAGACACTGTCCCAACCGTGTCTAATCTACTCAAACTCATAAATATAGAAAAATATGAGTTTCTTCCCATAAGGAGCTTCTGCTACCTTAATACAGATATACTTGATTAATGTCCTGAAATTTACTACGTGACAGATACAATGTGAGGGAAATAGTATCTGATTAATAAACAATGTGGTAGCACAATTTATGGCACATAATAAGATAATCAAACAAAATATTTTTCAGGCTTTTAAGTTTGAAAACAATTTTCTACCAAATTTATATCCAAGCAATGAATAATAATATGAAATCAAATTAAAGAACAATAGCTTGGAAATATCTCACCGAAAAAACATCGAAGATTGAAATAGAATCGCAATATAACACAAGTCAATGATGCCAAATCAACAACGCTTTAGATCAAAAACTTCACACAAATATCTCACAGAAATCTCAATGTAATAATCACTCTTAGAAAAGCTTAGAATTGATTGTTCTTGATATATTTTCTCTTAATCCCGCAGGTCTACTTATATAGACTGATAATAAGCCCTCCAACGGCTACTTTTCAAAAGATATGTCTCTAAAAGGCACTCTTAGATCCTATATAATATAATCATTCATTTCAGGGATAATTCACATTAAAATAAAATTCTAAATCTCTCAAATAAGCTCACAAAATATTTCTCAATTAACAATCATAAACATAGGAAGTATTTGACTACTTAAATTAAGAGAATCATAAATTATGAGGACCAAATCAATAGGGATATTAAAAATATGTGTACAATATCTTCAGTAGGTTCAAATTCCCCAAATTTCTCCCTTAGAATCATAAAAAACAGATAATTTTTTACCAGGAGACCAAATTCCTCGAAATCATAACCGAGACAGTCAGTTGACCGACCCTAACAATTCGGTTGACTGAATGAATCAACATCAAAACCAAGACAAATCCAAAAGCTAGTCGGTTGACCAAAAATCCCAATTCACTTTACCGAATGCTACGAAGTCTCACCCTGCCAAAACCTTATACCCAATAGATTGACTGAATTCGTCCATTCGGTTGACCAATTGCTTCAGAGTAATCCATTTATGCTTTCCCAAACTCACTGACTCAATCTATTGATTGATTTTTTCTAATTAGTTGACCGATTGGTTTAGGGTGGTCATTTCCTTTATGAATTATGCTCCTAAACACACTGTTTGATTCAGTTAACCGATTGCTTTTCTCAATTAACTGAAATAACCCTAAAATTCAACTTTTTATACTTTAAACTTTATTTTCAATTAGGTCAATTATCTTTTTCAATTCACATAAGGAGCACATATCAAATCTTCAATTAGAATCTTAAGTTTTATCATATCAACATCATAACACACATAAAAGATAACTCATTTAAAGTGTCGTATGTGATCCTGATTCGGGTTGAATTAATAGTATATGAGTAGAGAGTTGTTTTCACCTAATTTTTTTAAGGTCTTCAACACTCTTCATTTCTTTATTGCTTTTATCTTTGCACTCTTTACATTTTCTTCATGATATTTTCATCTTAAACAACAATTTGAAACTCTTTTCTAAAATACTCAACAAACACATTAGTGCCACAAAAATATCAACACTGAATTGATCATCAAAACCTAGGGATCAACACTTGTTGTTGAAAGTTCAGAAGCTCTAAATGAGCATCTAGGTATGTGTTTTGCCCTAACATGGGCATTAAGTGAACTGTGTTAAACCTAATCCTTGACGTAATGCTAAGGTACGTAGGCAACCTATAAAGGTTCGGTCATCTGAGAGTTAGCCCCAACATCAGGTTGGGGCACATTTTATATCTGTGATCTCTCATTTTTGCCTAGCCACAGGCTGGGGCATATTTTATACCTCCGTACTTTCTTTTGTTCCCTCAGCCAAGAGAGCTAAGCCATGAGTGTCATTTTCATTACTATAAAAGATTCTCTAAACGGATACCTATTCGTTATAAGTATCGTTATGAGTTATTTTTTATTACTCTAAACGATCTTATAAATGGACACTTGTTTATCATAAGTATCGTCATGAGTCATTTTCTATCAACGATTCTCTAAACGGACACCTATTCATCATGAGTATCGCTATGATTCATTTTCCAACACTCTAAACGATCCTCTAAACGGACAACTTTTCATTATGAGTATCGTCATGAGTCATTTTTTATCACTCTAAACGATCATTTAAACGGACATTTGTTCGTTATGAGTCATTTTGTCATTACTCTAAATGATCATCTAAACGAACATTGTTCGTCATGAGTCATTTTTCATCACTCTAAACGATCCTTAAAATGGACACCTGTTCGATATGAGTATCATCATGAGTCATTTTGCATCACTCTAAATGATCCTCTAAACGGTCAGTTGTTCCTCATGGGTATCTTCATTAGTTATTTTTCATTATCCTAAATGATCCTCTAAATGGACACTTGTTTGTCATTAGTATCGTCATGAGTCATTTTGCCATTACTCTAAAAGATTTTCTAAACGAACATTTGTTCATCATGAGTAATTTCTCCATGTTTTATTTTTATGTTGTCGAAAAAATGCTTTGAAAAATCCAAAAAATGAGATAATCAAAATGATGTGGTCTCCTATCTTTGTCAATAATGTAAAACTCGCATGATAAAGAGAGGTAGTTGTAGACACGGTATTTTGACCGTCCCCAAAAAATATTTTATACTTTATTTTTATTTCATCTTTTATTTTGTTTTTTTTTTAGAAAATATAAACTAGGAAAAGGAAGAAAAGAAAATAGGAAATGAAAAAAAGAAAGGAAAGTTGAAAAAAAAAATTGAAGGGAAAGAGAAGAGATAGAATCGGTGGGAGTGAGAGAGAGATAGAAAGAAAGAATTAGGTAGATGAGACAAGAAGAGAAAGAGAGGGGGGGACAATTCGAGAGAGAAATGAGAGAAACATTCGGTTTGAGAGAGGAGAAAAGAGGGTAGAGATGAGAGAGAGAAGAGAGAAAGATAAAAGTAAGTGAGAGAGATAGAGGAACTCAAAGAAGGGAAAAGAGAAAGAATAAGTCAGAGAGAGAGAGAAAAAAATTTCATGAGAGAGAAGAAATATAAAAAAATGGGCCCACTAATCAGTCAAAGAGTAAAAAAGAGGGCAGCGGACATGTGGTAGCTTCTTAGGCCACCACACATCTGCATTAGCACAAAAGATCTTCTTCGATGATTTTTTCTTCTTCATGATGAAATTAGAGTTAGGATTTGGCAGCTAGGGCTTCTTTTTTTTTTTAAGATTTTTTCATTCCACATTTTTTCCTATAAATTAAACCCTTCCCCACACAATTTGAAGACCCAAAAAAATTCAGAGAGAAACCCTCCTAGAGAGCGATTCTCAGCGAAAAGCCCAATCGGGAAGTTGTTTGCAAGAGAAGAAAAATCCTGCATTGCGCATCTTAGCCAGAGCAGGTACGTTTTCTGATTCTCTTCATTATTTTCTTATTATCGCAATTTAAATTCCTGCAACCTTAATTATGTGATAATCATCCAATGACTCGATGAAAACGCTGGGACGAGGTTTTCCGCTCTCAACCCTAACCTTCGAGCGTCAGACGCGGATATTTTTCTTGTTATTTTCTATTTTATCTTTATTATGTCGTTGTGATTCATAAACATAAAAATAAATAAATAAATAAATCATAAATATAAAAAAATATAAATTATAATAAAATCAAAAAAATAAAAAAGAATCTTACGAAGTCTTATTTGGAAGATGAGTGGATTGGATTGTTGTAGGAATAAAATTGTGACCATACTTTTACTTTTTCATTTTTTTTTTAATTTTGTTTTAATTTTTTTCTTGTGCCAAAAAGAAGCCTTTGTTTAGTAACTATTATTTTGAAAACAAATGAATATAATATGTGTTTCATTTTTGTTCTAGTTTTTTTGAGATGAAAACAGATTTAGAATTAAGAGATAGTACGTGATTTTTGGGTTATTGGTTTTTTGTTTACTATTTTGAATTTTAAAAAAAAAATAATAATAAATTATTTTGTAAGAATTAATTCTTACAAGCCTTAGAGTAAATTAAACGGTTTGATATATTGAAGGAAATATTTCTTTACCAACGATTTGATTTTCCAAATAAAATAAAATTTAGAAACAATCGGTTTAGTAAATCGTTTTCTTCAGTAAGTCATTTTGTTAGATTTTACTTAAGTTTTGGTGGAATTAATATTGGCAAAACGTGTTTTTGTGATATTTCCTTGATTCTCATTTTCATAGAATTTAAGGGATTGTCAAATTGGAATTTTTTTAAATTAATTGAACAAATTAGGAAAGTAGACATTTTGTGATATTGCATTTATAGAAAATAAAATAATATTTTATGTCACTTTGCATGTTGACTTTTGCATCACTTAGAAAATATTTAGTTTGATTTGCCTACTTAAATTAAAGAATTTCATCAGAAACATACATAAAACTTACCCCGGGGACTGTCCTTATCGAATCTTTTAATATTTGATAAGAGATTATACCAGGGTAACATTCCCAAAAACACCAAAACAATTTCTCACGTTATTTTTTGAAAAATACCAAAAAGATTTCATAAGAAGGAAACAATTTCAAAATAAAATAAAATGTTTGGACTTAAACTAATTGAGGTACCGCTTTTGGGCGGGCGTCTTGGAGTGCCTAACATCTTTCCTGAGTGTAATCGACTCTCGAGTTCTTTAAATGAATCTTTGGTTTGATCGTGTTTTAGAGTCTATTTTTACTTGGGCCTTTTAAATTGTTTTATAAAAATTCAGTGACCTAGCACACTATCTAAAACCCATGCTATGTGGTGACTCCTTATTTATAAATGGCTTAAGTACTTTTTTGAGAAAATCGGTGCTTTTTTTTTTAAAAAAAAAAAAAAAAAAAAAACCTTCTCATTTACGCCTTATTATTTTATATCATTCTCCTTTTGGAAAATCGGGGCACATCAATGAACACAATTTTTTTAAAGGATTAATTACACTTTTGTTTTTTATTCAAATGGTTGGGGAAGGGGGGCTTGAACCTCCCACTGGGGAGACACAGTAGATAACCACTTGCCTACAAGCCTTGGGTTATATAAATTACACTTTCTCTTCACGTGGTTTGATTGAATTTTACCTTACACCCCCTATAGGATTTTCCTCAATGATTACCCTCACACTTCATACTTAAATGCAACAATTACATTTTTTTATTGAAGTTAATGGTCAAATATCAAAAGTCAAAATTAATCCTTTATTTGGTGGTAATTGATATTTATACCCTTAAACTAATTTAATAAGAATCATTTTAATTCTCATCCAAAACTCAAGGTTTAAAGTGTATTTTAACCCTCTTCATTATCTTCTTCCTTCACACCAAGAAACACCCAATGGCCACTGCACCTACAACCACCACATCCTCATCCACCATTAACACACTATCTTTACCACCCACTACCGTCATATATCTTTCTTTCTCTTTTCTCAACTCTTCCCTCGTTCCCTGTAATATATATAAATAATATAGCTCCAAGAAAGGATCCATATATGTACATGTGTATAGATCCTTGCTTGAAAATATATATATATATATATATATATATAGAGTGAGAGGGGATGGTGAAGGGTCAATGGTGGATAGTGTAGGCAGTGTGTTGTTGGTGGAGGAGGAGGTGGTGGCCGTTGGTTTTTTTTGGCAAGAAGGAAGAAGATAGTGAACAAAAGGTCAAAGTACTCTTTTGACCCTTAACTTTTGGTAATTGTTTAAATATATCCTATTAAATCAGTGGAAAAACATGTTGGGATAAGCCTTATAGACAACCCTAGGTGGACTTATTTGTGGAAATAATCTCAAGTAATTAAATAATCAAAAGGACAAATTTGGTATTTTAGTTACCAACCTGAGAATTTTACATATCATTATGTATGTATTATATAGATGTCAAATTCTTTGGATATTCGATTGAAATGTTGTAGGTTTTTAATTTGATTAAAAAGGAGTAAGATTGTAGGCATTTGGTAATTGAATATCGTAAAGTATTCTCGGTGGTAGGATTATTAATTGGTACTTAATAATCTAAATAGATTGGTTTGTGGGTTGTTTTCTCAATTGAGAATGGTTAATCTCAAAGACATTGGTATGCGATATTTGAACAACCACAAAAGGGCTTGCTAAATGTTAACAAGTGTTTGAACATGATTATATTTGATATTCTATACAGGAAATATTGCTTAGCAATGTCCAGAGTGCAATACACAATTCTAATTCCATTCAGTTCTTGATTAACTCTGTAAATACTACATTTTGTCCCACATATTTTAGTATCGGATCTAAAGTTCTAGTTTGGATAAAATTTAAATTGATTTTAACGTGAATGAATTTCCTCCTTAGATTACATTGGATACTATAAAAAAACAACAAAACATAAGAAAAATATAAAATGGTTAATTTACTTTGAATTCAGTATAAGTACAAGTTTTGGGTCAATCTCAAAATTCCTAAAAATTACGGAGGACTAAAATGACAATATTAAAGATATATTTTTAATGAAAATCACTTTTGATATGATTAAATTAGTTACCACCCTTTTTAACTTAAGGAAATTTTACCAATTACTATTATTTCCTGTTTTGACCCCTGAAACTTTTACTGTCACCGGTTTCGTCTAAATGACACCAAAAATGTTTCTTCAATTTTCTTTCTTAAAGTACTAATCTACAAAAATAAATCAAAAGCATTGATTAAGCCAAGAATCTATCATGAAACTTAGTTACCTAAAGTAACTAGTACCTAAAGACATAATTAAAAAACTAACCAAGTCGGTTTTCATCATGTCAAGCATTTAAGACCCTTCAAATAATGGTCTTATCAAAGCATTAAATACCACATTTAATGAAGTCATTAATGAGGGCAATTAGAGATATTTTGAAGATTTCCTAGCAAAATATCTTGATGGCAAAGTAACTAGCGGTTACAAAGCTAATCGAATCGGTTTCCATCACATCAAGGCATTTAATACCTTTCAAAACAAAGTCAAGTCACGACATTAAATTACATAAATGGCCATTAATGAACACATTCAATGAATGTATTAATGAGCATTAAATGAGGAAGATATTTTGTAAGATTTTCCAAGTAAAAATCAAATCAAGTAAATTAGTTACCAACAGTAACTAATACTTACAAGGCCAACCAAATTAGTTTCCCATCAAATCGAGCATTAAAATGCATTAAATGGCATGTATGAAAGTATTAAATGGGCATTAAATGATCTAGATATTTGTAAGATTTGGTTATAATTGCAAAATCCGCTTGATTACCTATGCAATCTAGAAAATCTTTAAGCATATATGCCTATCAAATAGCATTAAAGAGGCTATAAATGGCATTTAAAGACCATGTGTAGCAGGCTGGGTAAGCCTTCCCATTGGTGAATGCGCAGACTACCCATTGCTTATAAATACCAGCTTCTTTTAATTCAGAAACAAGCTTGGCCAAATTCCTTCTCTTTCTAGGCTCGAATTTCTCTCCTGGGTCTTGGGATTTCCTAAGATTCCTACTCCTTAAACACACTTAAATCTTGCTAAAAAAGATCCAAAGAGGTGTTGTTGAGACTCTTTTAACAAGAGCTCAAAAAATTGTTGAGAAACAATCAAGAAGAAAGAAGAAGATTAAGGATGGAGAAAAAGAAAAAACACTTAGGGAAAGACCACTCACCTAAGTTAGGTAAGTTATCTTAAACTCATTTTTAATTTTGTAGTTGAAGTAGTTTTATATTACTTGTATATAGCGTTCTTGGGTAGTTCTTAGAGGTTTAGATCATGTAAATAGTATAAATTACATTTTTGTGTCAAAAACATCAGGAACACTATTGCTTGTGTATAGCGTCTTTGGCTTTGTCAAGAACACATGCAACCACACTCCAATGAACTTAAAACAAAACACCGATGATGGACTACTTACTACTAACTACTAAAAATTAACATTTACTTTCTACGCTAGTCTAGATCATAGTCTGGCCCATATCTCAGGCTTGTGTACTGGCACCCTATATATACTATCATGTCTAAACTCTTGTGGCTAAAAGCTGGAATAAATGGAGGACCTCTATTCTTTCAGGGATAAGTGTGCATCTTCTTCTGAAATGTTTCCATCTTCTTAGTTGTGAGTAGGACTCACACCCTTTATGTATTACTCTATCTAGACCCTTGTGGCTAAAAGTTGGAATAAAGGGAGGACATTTATACATTCGGGGATAAGTGTGCACCTTCTTCATAAATGTTTCCATATTTCTTGTTACGAGTAGGACTGCTATATATATGATATATTTTCTTATCTTTTGGACTAATAAAGTAAACCTTAACACTAAACTTACCTAAGCAAGTAAGTTCGGTTGTAGTGTTCTTGACAAAATCAAACGTACATATCCACTTACCATTTATGTTATGCTTGTTCTAGCCTCGTCTTAAATAAACAAAAAAGAATTATAAAAAAAAATCACACAAGAGTTTTTAATACGAAAATACTTGATGTTTTACCCCAAAAAAATAAATCTTTGTCTTTGTAAAATGTTTTTGTAAATAAATGTGTTATAAACTTTGTTTTAAATAAAGAAACAAAAAATAAAAATAAAAAAATTTATCTCACGGTGAACTATGTTTTGACCTGATTCCCTATGAAAACAAAGATATATAGGTAACATTTGCAGGTTCGATCATCAACTAAAAATAAATAAATTTTGTTAAGTGTACAAATAAAAACCTCCGGGGCCAAACTTGTCATTCTTCCATAATCGACAGGTGGTTTAAAAGAAAGATAATTGTTATTTATTTACAATTTGTTTTATCTATTACTGTTTTTAAGAAATAATTTTTTCTTGTTTTTCTTACATAATATACATAAAAATGACAAAAAAATCATAATGGGAATTAGTGTGTTAACCAAAATCGAAGGAAATTACTTGGACTTGTTGAAACGTAAAGATTTATTTAAACTTAGGTACCACCTTTGGATGGGTGTCTTGGGGGTGCCTAAGACCTTTCCCAAGCATAACCTACCCCCAAACTTAGAAATCTATGATAAATACCAACTATTTTTGAGTCAAAATTTGGGCCATTTTAAAATAAAAAATAATTTTTCAAAATCCAAGTGACCTATCACACCATTTAACTCAATGTTAGGTGGTGACTCAAATTTTTAAATAAATCCAGGTCCAAAGAACGTTTCAAAACCGACACCTAGAAAAGCCCCTAAAACTTCTTTTCTAAAATAAACGAATTTTCTCCAATGCACGAGCATCACTTTTCATTGCATGTCATGAGAAAAATTCAAAACCACAAAACTTATAGCGATAGAAGGTCGGCAGTAGGGGCTGAAGTCATGTGATTTCGTCACATAAATCTAAGTTTCGATACCCTGTAGGACTAGAAATAGGAGTCAGTAGAAGCAAGACCAGATGGTATATCCGCTAGGATCTGGCTTCGAAACTCAGCTTGCTCGGATCACCAACCGAAGATGGATGTTTCTTCGGGGAGGACGTCGGACGTTTGAAGATCTGGGAACCAAACCTTTCTAGGATGCATTAGTAGAAAATCCGTGAACCACATATAGTGATCCTAGGATAGATTGGTACCCAAAACTCTTCTGTATTTAAGACACTATCTTGGAGAAAAAATTACTTTTATCACATATATAAATTACTTTTATCACATATATAATTGTTTACTTTTGTTATGTTAGATCTGTAGAATAAAATTCCTAGGACAAATAGAGGGCATGATAGACAACGTAAGAATTCTCGTTCTACCTCACGCGTTGCAAGCTTGCTCACTTTAAAAAAACCGCTTTTAAAAATAATATTAGGGAGAAAGTTGCAAGAAAGTAATGAGAATCCTTATTTTTAGTAATAAAAGTTCATTAAACTCATGTAAAACATAATTACCCTTTACATCCAAGATAATGCACATAAAAAAAATGATTAAAAAAACTTGCTTTAATAAACTCATAAATGCATTTACCTTTAAATAAAACACACACAAAAAAATAAAAAACCACCTCAATAATCGTCTAAAAATAGCCTTTGCGGAATAGCCGTCCTAAAGTTCATACACTACAGACGCTAAGGTGGGATAAACATTGTGATACTATGCTAAGATACAAGAAAGTGTCATCATCTAGTCAAATCAAGATTGTGTGATCTAATAATAAACATACCTTGGGTCACATCTCCTTAGGATTTACGTGTTATTCCTAAGTATAATACATGGGAGTGTTTTTTAGTAAGCCTGTACAATAGAAGTCATAAACCATAAAGGAATAGTGTACATAAAGCCTATTCCAATAAGTCATTAAGTAAGATTTAGGTTCAACACTGCTTAAGTAAGTTAAAACTTGTTTTGCTAAGAAGCCCATTAAGGTTCACCAGTTAGACTGTTAAAATAGATTCACCCTTAGAGAGGTATCATGAATTTAAAGGTATTTTAAACCCTTTATCGAGTTCTAGGAACAATAATCCATATTTGAGGAATAAAATAACAATTATGTCATTAAGTCCTAGGAAAAATGATACATTTTTTGAGTAAAAAAATGACAAGTCTGTCATTTAGTCCAAGAAAAATGATCAATTTTTTTAGGAAGAAAAAAGACAAGTCTATCAATAAGTCCTAGGAGCAATGATCCATTTTTTAGGAAGTCAAAGAAAAATGATCCATTTTTTTAGGAAGAAAAATGACAAGTTTATCAATAAGTCCTAGGAGTAATGATCCATTTTTTTAGGAATAATTTTTTTTTTTATTAAGTCCTAAGAGTAATTATCCATATGTTAAGGATAAAAAGTCAATTGTGCCATAAGCCTAGAGGACTATAACTTCTAAGTTGAGGACAATCTAAAATATTTCAAGCTACTCTTGGTCCTACGAAACCAAGTCCAAACCAAGATCTATCCAAAAGTTGCCCACTAAAGCTATATATGCCAAGGATTGCATATATATAACACAAACATAATCATTCGTTCATGTAGATTTATTTATACATAGGCAAGAATACAATCATTCCTAAAGATAATTTGCATGAGATAACCCTTATAAATTCATTAGCAAAAATCTAGGTAGTTAAATCACTTAATAATCCTAGAAAATCTGCTTTAGGTAACTTTTACTAAAAAACCATCCGAGATTCGCTCGCAAGATCGTAAAATGGACTTGATCCCTCTCTTTGTCGGTAATACTCAAAACGACTGTAAGATTTCCCAGATGCAAGGAAGCGTTACCTTTCTGAAACAAGTACTGAGCCAGATGAATCTAGCTTTGCTATTCTGAGAAAAGGGAAAGGAAGACCAATTACCGTTACTTGGAAATACCCATGATAAATGATTGGGACGAATTACAAATCAAGAAGCTCCCTCATTGAAGATGGATTGCCACAGAAAATTACAGTAGCCTTTTTAGACAGGAGGACGACGTCAATTATGAAAATTCAAATACTAGAGACGAAATCGTGTTGACTAAAAATTCGGACAACATTTAGGCCACCGTCACAGGCCAAGAACTGCCTAATTGGGAGAAAAACCTTGAACATAGGAAAACTCAGTCCAAGTAGAAATTTCTAGAATATGAAGTAGATGGACTACATAGATCTATCTATTAAAGAGATCAACCAGGTTATTGGGACCCCTATCCACCCATAACAACAATATTTCATCTCTTAACCATATCTAAGCAGCTCTCCTCAAACCCACAACTAATTACAGACTCCAATTCAATTGTCTCATCAATTCTTCAAGCCTACCCAAACACATAAAGAGAAGAGACTCTAATTCAATTCCACTATTTTAAATCTACTGCTACTCCATTGAAAATAAGTTGTTAACATCTATCCCCCTCACCATGAAAACTCTCAGGATCCTAGCTTTAATCCTCGCACTTTCTGTCAATATCACTCTGGAGAGGTTGGTCATCACACTAACCAATGCCATGACCTCAAGAACCGTACTTGTCATATCATCCAGATAGGGATCATAAGTATCTCGGAAGGAAATGTGACCATCAAAGGGTAGGGGAATAACATCTATATTTTCTTTTTGTTTAGTTTCTTAAGTACTTTTTAATAAATTGGATATTATCTTGTATACCTATGTACTAGATCTACATATCACTTAATGCATGCTTATTTTATCTAAGGTTAACTCAGATCTTTGTACTCCAATTTTCGTAAATTAATTTTTTTATCGTAATTCACACATCGCGAACAATCAAAGTTATGATAATATGGTTTCAATACTAAATTAGACCATCATCCAAAGAAAAATGTTAAAAGAAATGTCTTGTTTCAACCAAACGATGGTAAGATATTAACAAAAAATCTGAGAAAGATAGAAAGAAAACCGAGAGGCCTGATGTGCTATCGCTACATATGTTCCAACCCGAGATTGTCTAAGGAGCCTTGGAAGAATTGTAGAAGACCTCCTCAACCGAAATAAAAAGAGCAAATATTTAGAAGATTCATGATAAGAATGATGATAGGGAAAGTTTTGGAACCTGACCTCACCAAAGAGAAAAGATCTTGAAAAGTGAAGGCAGGTAAACAAATGAAGATAGACTTCTAACAAGAAATAATATAGACTGAGATCTTGCCTAGAAATTGTAGATCCGTGGGTGAAAAATTTAGAAACTCGTGAAACCTACTCGAAATAAAGGAGTAGGATTTATCTTTCATCCTAAGGAGAAAATGATCAAATTAGTGAGAAGAAGATAAAAAGACTTTACTGGATAATAGTCAATAAGGGAGAAGTATCCTGGGAAGAAAGGCGAATGCAACGAAGACCTTGGGATTGACTTAAACTACCATATTCTCAAAAAGGTAAAATCCCGAAAGTATGTGTTAAGAGAAAAAAAAAAATATAAATAAAAATAAAGACTTGTCTCAGAAAGTTTTTAAATATTGAGTGATCACACGAAGGCAATCAGATGAATCACGTTGTCTATATAATCCGAGTATTAAGTCATAGGGGTGTTTCAACACCTAGTGACTTGGGCCAACTGGACTGGGATCGCTACCCAAAGCTTGCAACATGGATTATATAGGAAGTATGAGTCCTTAGTTGCCAGAGTGAAAATAAAATAAAATAATATATATATATATATATATATATATATATATATATATATATAATAATAATAATAATAATAATAATAATAATTCTTTCAACACTACCAGGATAAACCAACATTTGTTAGCCATCATTAACTAACATTATTACTTTCTTTCTCTCTCCTTTGAGTAAACTCGAGAAGGCTCATTCTAGTCTCCTTCAGTTCAAGATAGAAGAGAAAAAGCAGAACCGTTGAATAAACCTTGGGAAGTATATAGGGTTGTAGGTTATCTCGATAACAATCTTAGAAAATATCAATTATCAAAACTTGATGGAATTGAGCCAGACAACCTCTTCAAACTAATAACTATGGATATTTGGTCTAAATTACAATTGAAATCATTTTTATCATAATATAGATTAATTCGATGTAAAAATCAAGGCAATCACTGAGGTGATTGAATGTTTGAACATGATTACCTGAGTATACTTTAGTCAAAATAATCTTGCACAAACGTGACAAAGGAAATATACATAGCATATATGGGTATAATACCTAAGACATTAGAAATAAACTCGGGAAGTAGAGGAAAATGAAGAGTGGATGCCTTATTTAGTAATCCATTCACTTGAACCCTTTCTCAAAGATTATCTAAAAGGCATTTAAAGTCCGAGCTAGGCGAACAATTTCAATTCTGAGATAGACGTTACCATTTTGGGATATCCCGGCCTCAACTAAGCAAAATACAAAATAATCCTCCACCATTCTCGGCTAAATCATTCCATCCTTTAACAAAAATTATACATAACCTTCTTAAAGGGCAATCTTAATCATCGGTCCAAACTCCAGTTGCAATGCAAGTAGGATTAAAGAAGTAGAATGCCTCTCAGAAGCACTGGTCAACATGTCGTATCGGATACAATATTGAATCACCCAGGGGATTTACTTATAGAAAAAGATACCTAATGTGAAAAAAAAAAAAAAAAAAAAAAAAAACATCCCATAAAATTTTTTGGTATCTCAAAGTAGACCTTGCGTTTCCTAGGTAAAAATTCTAGGTAGAGATCATAAATCATTATGTTTAGGCTCATATACTAAAAACGAAAGGAAAATGAAAAAATACATTCATTTTACACAAGTGTCATCTAGACATCTTTTCTACGAAGTCGCAATACACAGGCCAGGACCCAAATACTACACAAGCATCATGCATCACGTTTCACTTAGGCATGCATAACTTTCATACACATGAGAAACAATAGTCATTGTATTTTACAAGTACCTGTGTTGTCCTGTCTATCATTTGCATCCATAGGACATCATCAGATGACACTTGCATCCATACACCTTATTTAGAAACTCTAGTAGGCTAACAGGAAATCCTCTGACGTGTAAGTTAGTCAATTTCCTCACTAGTCATTGTACCGTTGTCTGCCTCTAATATTGGCTTCAACAAAGTAGGAAGTTAGATAAGAAGTTGTCCTCACATAAACTATGTCTTGATAATAGACCTCACCTATTCTTTTGAAGCGTCAAGGTGTAGCAGAATGTCATTAAAAAAGTAACCTTGCCTATACCAAATAGAATCCTCTTAAGTAATGAACTTTGAGTACTAGTCAAGTGTTCTAAGCACCAGGCCTCTGATAGAAGAAATCAAAACAGCATCATTTAAAGACTTTAGTAGACCAATGGTTAGGACCTGGTCAATCTTACCACTAGACTGAAGCATATTGCTGCCAATGAACGTAGCTATCTTTACCTACAACATGTGTGACTCTTAAAAATATCTCATTATTCAGAACTACGTTACGACCTGATTCTTGGCAACTTGCAAAGATACATAGGAAACCAAAGCGGGTCTGATCGAAATTGAAAAAAGGGAGAGGTATCAACTTCACAACATTCTCTCAGTCTTGTACCAGGGCACATCTGTGGAATAGTCCCTTGATGTTCTTGAGGAAATTCATTTTGCTTTCATTTCTATTCAACCAATAGAGGATGCTTGAGCAAGAACTACACTTGACTTGATCCTTGGCAACTTGCCAATGTACGTAGAAAACTTATTAAGGTTTGGTCATCCAACTTTGGAAACCTCAGCCATGGGCTGGGACACGTTCTTGTAGTTTCTATCCTCGGGCATAGATTTGACCGGCTAAAATCCATTATATGCCTTTGATTTAGCAATGAGAGCCTAAATTCACATCATCACTCCCAATTTTAAGGGTGCTAAGGGAAAAAATGAAGGAAAAAATACATTTTAAACCCTCTAACCATTAACAGATTTCTAAGTAGTCCTCTTAAGTTTAAGCATTTTATTTTAAACTCTCCATATATGAACACAGTTTTGAAAGGCCATTATGTTAGATTTTCCATCAAATCTAATAGACTTGAGGGGCAAAATAGTCTTTTACTATTTTTTATTTTTCCTCTTTTTTTTTTTTTCCACCTCTCTCTTTCTCACTCCCGCTCAACTTTCTCACTCTTCCTTCCTCCCTCCTTGGACATCACCCCTGTAAAATGGGGTGTTTCACCCTCTCTTACGGGGAAGAATCACCCCCGTAATAGGGGTGGTTTACCCCTGTTACGGGGGGTGATGTCTAGGAAAAGAGGGAGAGAGTGATGTCCAGAGAAGAATGAAGAGAGAGAGTTGAGTGGGAGAGAGAGAGGGGTGAAAAAGAAAAAAAAAAAGTAAAAAAAAAAATATTAAAAAATTGTAATTGACTATTTTACCCCTAAAATATGCTTGATTTGATGGAAAATCTAACAGAAGGGCCTTTTAAATTGTGTTCATACATGGAGGGTTTAAAATAAAATGCTTAAACTTAAGAGAATTACTTAGAAATGTGTTAATAGTTAGAGGGTTTAAAATGTACTTTTCCCAAAAATGAATGAATGAATGAAAAAATAAACATAAATAAAGAAAAGGAAAAAGTGGAGGTTTATCATTTCTGCCGCTTTGTTGTCACCCGAGGAAGTTCTTAGGGTTATCTAAAGGCAGTAGTTCCAAAATTAGGATGATAAGTTGGAGAATTCAACTAGCAATTCGAAATACGTTGGCTTTTGTAGGAAGAAAAGTCGAAAACTGCTAAAAAAATATCAAACTTGTGTAGTGAGTTATGACTTCTGATTGTCTATGTGCTATTTTATTTTGTCACTAACATCTCAGGGTAGATAAGTAGAAATGACAAATGGCATAAGGGCAAAATGAATAAGCAAAAGAAAACTCAGTACTTAAAGTAATATTATTCCAAGGACGTGTGACATTATCACCAGATTCACGATAAAACAAAACATTGAAGCCCAACACTCTATTAAACCCTATTTCCCGATTCAGCAACCAAACTTCACTATAAGGCTATAGACCAAAAAACCATCGTGCACCATAAAAGACTTGGATTTCAATGTGAATAGTCAATTTCGGGACAAGTTTGGTACACCACGAAGATCACCACCTGGATGGAGCTTTTCAAACAAAAGAAGAAATCCACCAATAGACGAAGATTTGCAAACTTCCAAAGAGAGAAATCAACATATACTATTCAGGCGACAAGACCAAGGATTAGAGACAGGGGTTTCTTTTCTTCTAACAATAATTTGGTTCTCAAAATGCAAGAAACATGACACAGGATGTTTAAATACTGACATTCAAAGCGCAAAATACTTGAAGAAATAACTAAATAGAAAGGAGGAAGTTCACCATCCCAGTTCCAACAATTGATCTATAAGCCTTAGCATTATAGGTAAATCATTGTACCAGTTCTGTCTCAATTTAATGATAAATTAAATAGCCCGGGTGTTACACCAACGGGCGAATCCTAGGATTCGTTTCTTTATTTGAAATCTTTTCCATCACCACCAACAATACGCCTACGAGTGTGTTCAGGGATTCACAACAATGATCCCGAATTCATTTTTCATCACCACTGATAAAAGTGGGATGAACCAACCTATCTTCTCATATGGTAGCTAATCAGTCTCCTCCCTAGCCCACCGATTGGGGTATATTTCACACTAGTTATGTTCATAGTCACATGATAAAAAGTGTCGGATAAGATTCCTCACGGACCTTATCTAATTACTGCCCCAGTCAAAGATTGGGGCACATTTCACCTTATTCAGGATTTTTCTATGGGAATCTGTGTTCGTTTTCATCCCAAGACGTAAAATTAGAACACCTTGACAAATAGAGTCATCATGAAACAAATGCAAAATACGTTTCGACCTGATTCCTAATCTAGAAAATCAGGATACGTAGGAAACCTTTATAGTTTCGATCGAAAACCTAAAAGAAATAAAACTAAAAGAGTGATGAACTATGTTTCGACCTGATTCTCGGCAAAGTCTGGGATACATAGGCAACCCTTGTGGGTTCAGTCCACAACCTTAAAATGAAATCACCAGCATGAACTACGATTTGACCTGATTCCCCGTAAAAATAGGGATACATAGGCAATATTTATAGGTCTAGTCGACAACTTAAACGAAATACAATTAAACAAAGCCATGAACTATGTCTCGACCTGATTCCTGACTTAAAAACTTAAGATACGTAGGCAACCTTTAAAGGTTTGGTCGACAACCTAAGAGAAAAAAAATTTGTTAAAATCATCATGGCGATGGCCAAACTACGTTTGGACTTGATTCATGATCTAAGAAATTAGGGTACGTAGACAACCCAGGTGGGTTTCGATCGTTTGACGCTTATTGTCTGAAATAGTGACATGACATGATATTTAAAAAAAAAAAACCAAAGTGGTTTTCGGTCTCACACGGACATTGAAAACCATGCACTCGATTCGGGATACGTAGGCAATCTATGTGGATTTTGTCGCATTCTCCCAAATACTCAGGACATATTCTTTCACCCTAGCTAGGGCTGGGGCACATTATATTAGGTTTCTCTATTGATATTTTTTATAAGATTCGTCTCAGCTGGGGTTGGGGAAAATTTAAGAATTGAGAACCATAATCCCTGAAATGTAAGCACTATTGGGCCCCAGTCTCCAACTGGGGCATATTGTACCCGCGGTAAGTTCCTATGAGAAGTTTGCTAGTCCTCGTTGGTAGTCCCAGGTGGGATATGGCCGTGAAACTCTACTAAGCATCTAGTTTCCTCTAGGGTTTTCTCAAGTGAGAATCCTCTTGGTCATTTTCAATCATGCATTGATATGATAACCTGGGAATTGATTTCTCTAACCAAGAACCTTTTCCAACAAAAAATTGATTTACTTTAAGTGAACTACATTTGACTTGATTCTTAGTCATACTAAGATATGTAGGAAAACCCTATGCAGGTTCGATCAAAACAAAAATAAATAAATATCCCAAACTACATTTGACTTGATTCTTAGCTAGTCTACGATATGTAGGCTCCCTAATGGAGTTCAACCAAGCAAGGTTGAAATAAATAAATAAATGCCCTGAACTATATTTGACCTAATTCTTACCTAGTCTAAGATATGTAGGTGCCACGATGGGGTTCGGTCAAGCTAGTTTGAAATGAATAAATAAATAAATGTTTAATTTACTATTTAAAAAAAATAGATCCTTATCGGCTTCAGTCTCAGACTGAGAAGACACCCCGGAATTGGTTTCTCTAACCCATAACCTTTCCACCTAATATTGATTTACTTTACCTATTAAAACTACTATTGGCCCAGTAGAATACTCAAGAGGGGGGTGAATTGGATAATTAAAAATTATCAGAATAAAATTCAATAAATCAAATAATTAATTTTAATCCTAAATTAATTATTATCTTTATATCACTGTGAAATAATATAATCAACTAAGTGCACACCCAAACAACAAAAATAATAAAGTAAATATAGCACCACACCAAAGATTTATACTGGTTCACCAAGCTACTCTTGGCTAATCCTGTCCCCCGAGCTCCATAGAGGTCGTATCCACTAAAACCAAGATCCCTTTAAAAGTAGGAACCAAACCTTCACACCGATTCTTTTACAGGCTCAGAATCAACCTTTACAATATCTTTTTCCCAGGTTAAAGAAGAGCCTCTACTTTTTATAGGCTAAAGAATAACCTAATTCTTTTTAACACTAAGGCTCAAGAATCAAAACCTCACAAAACACTCCAACTATCATTTTCTCAGGTAAGGATGAAACATTTACAAATCACTCAAATCGTAATTCTGTCTAGGAAGAATCACTACCTCAATTATTTATAAGAAAAGACTGAAACCCAGTTACCATTGATTAAATACCCCTAACAGTATTTAACCCATCACACTACTCACCAAAAAATGATAAGCAGGAAATCTTGCTTGGAGCTTCTACCACTCCAGATAAATAGTAACTCAATTAATATCCCAATCTAGTGATAGAAAAACATGAGATAGAAAAATCTGATTTTGACTAAGATATGGGTAACAAATTAGAGAACGTAATCATATTCAAGAAATTGTTTGTAAAAATATTTTCTTCAAAAATTAGAAACAATTTCTAAGGTCAATTTCCAAACAATAATCAGATAATGCAATGAAAGAACATAATTGGAAAGATCTCACCCAGAATCCACATAAAGAATTATTAAAACGATGTAATTTCAAATCCGGTAGCAGTAAAGATTAATAGCAATTGATCTTCAAGATCGTCTATTAGAAAAGCTCACAATATCTTAATATGATAACTCTTATAAAGCTCAAAAATGATCTTAACTTCTTTGCCCTCTCAATATATATATTTTTTACATAAGAAATTTGCAGGTCAATATATAGGAGTATGAAATTAACCTTCTAACGGAATAGCATTTATAGACCCCTTATATCATAATGACTTCATTTAGATTCAATGCACTTTAAAACAGCTTTCAAATATTTCAATTAAACCCTCTAAATATTTCTCAATCTCAATTAATAAGAATAGAATCAATTTTAAGTACCAAATTGAGAAACATTAATATTCAATGAACCATATTAATATGATTTGATTAATATGTGAACCATATCTTAAATATAGAAAATATCCCCGCTACTTTTGGATATAATCTCGGATAAAACAGTATCCTAAAACAGCGCATCCGGTCGACTGACTTGTCGACTGGTAGATTCAGGTTGTAGCCAAGGTGTTCATCGGTCGACTTGTCGATCAACTTGTAGATTCAGAGAGTTTCTCTTTCCTTCACCGGTAGACCTATCAATCGACTTATAGATTCATAGAGTTCATCTCCTCTTGACCAGTCGACCTGTCGGTCGACTTAGAGATATAAGATCTTTTAGCAGCTTGGTCCAGTGGACTCATCAGTCGACTGATGTCTTTTGGATCTCTCTTCTTAACACGTTTTTAACTTATTTTCTTTTACGTTTTTGCCCCTTTAACCATTTTCTCTTCTAAATAAGCTCCACTAATATTCTTGTATTCCATTTTAGTCAATCAAAAATATTTCTTTTCAAATCACATAGGAGAAAATAATTTCATTTAATCAAAACACACATAAATAATAAAATACATTTTGTGCCAAGTGCGTGTTCCTAATTGAGCTATTAAGAGTTAAGATTCACCTGAGTTGTTTTCCCTAATTTCTTCAAACTTTTAATTCTTCAATATCTTCAACATCATCATTTAACAACCATTTAATTTGTCATCTTCATCACTAGAACTTTAAAACTGAAACAATCAATCAAAACATTAGTTCCACCAAAATATCAATACTTAATTGTTCATCAAAATCTTAGGATCAACAACTACATTTGGCCTAATTCTTAGTTATGTCTACGATGTGTAGGAAATCCCCTAAATGGATATGGTCATAACCAAGAGATAGTGATGAGTCGTCATTCTCTAAATGCTACAGCGAAATCTTCTAAGATTGGTCCTTTAGCCTTCCTTTGAGAAGATTCCTTACCTATTGGGAAGGAATGTAGTTTTCCTAAAAGGATGATGTAGTGAGTCCAAAGTATTCACTTTCTTTAGAAGCTAGTGTGGCCATATAGATAATTCAGTGAGTCCAAAGTATTCACTTTCCTAGGAAGCTACGGAGTTGGCGATGAGTCGTTATTCTTTAAACACTGCGACGTAATCCTTTAGAATTGGTCACTTAGCTCTCATTTGAGAAGATTCATTACCTGTTGGGAAGGGATGTAGTTTTCCTGAAGGATGATGCAGTGAGTCCAAAGTATTCGCTTTCCTTGGAAGCTGATGTAGCCTTATGGATGCTTCGGCGAGTCTAAAGTATTCACTTTCTTAGGAAGCTATAGAGTTAGTGATGAGTCAGCAATCTCCAGACATTACTGCGTAATCATCTAGGATTGGTCATTTAGCCCTCAGTTGAGAAAAATCCTTACCCGTTGGGAAGGAATATAGTTTTCCTAAAGAATGATACATCCAGTCCAAAGTATTCACTTTCCTTGGAAGCTATTGTAACCCTAGTGATGATGCAATAAGTCCAAAATATTCATTTTCCTAGGAGGTTACTTTAGTGTGTTCCCTAAGGATGATGCAGTGAGTCCCAAGTATTTGCTTTCCTAAAGCACTTTACTATTTTCCTAGCTTAGTTAGTTTAAATTTCCTATATTTACTTTTTAAGTCTCGTGGAACAAAATGTTTGTGTCCCCTTCTTTGTCATTACAAGTAAATTCACATGACAAAGAAGGACAGCTGCAGATAACGCATTTTGTCTTGTCTATTTTAGTATCGGATGTAAAGTGCAAGTTCAGATAAATTTTAAACTGAAATTTAAAGGGAATGAATTTTCGCCTTAGATTACATTGGATACTAAAAAAAAAAAAAAAAAAAAGCAACAACAACAAAACATAAGAAAAATATAAAATTGTCAATTTCCTTTGAATTCGGTATAAGTAAAAGTTTCAAGTCAATCTCAAAATTTCTAAAAGTTAAGGAGGACTAAAATGACTATTAAAGATAGCTTTTTCATGAAAATCACTTTCAATATGATTAAATTAGTTACCACCCTTTTTAACTTAAGAAAATTTCACCAACTACCTTTATTTTTCGTTTTGACCCCTGAAACTTTTACAATCATTTTTTTTGGTGTAATTGACACCAAAAATATTTATTTATTTTTCTTGTCTAAAGTAATAATCTCCAAAAATCAAGCAAAATCCTTGATTAAGCCAATAATCCATCATGAAACTTAGTTACCTAAAGTAACCAGTACCTAAAGACATAGTTCAAAACTAACCAAGCCGGTTTCCATTATGTCAAGCATTTACGACCCTTAAAATCATGGTCTAATAAAAGTATTAAATGCCACATTTAGTGAAGGCATTGATGAGGGAATTTAATCGGAGATCCTCTAAAGATTTCGTATCAAAACATCTTGATGGCAATAAGTAACTAGCAGTTAGAAAGCTAACCGAATCGGTTTCCATCATATCAAGACATTTAATACCTTTCAAATCAAAGTCAAGTTATGGAATTAAATGACCTGAATGGCCTTTAATGAACACATTCGATGAATGTATTAATGAGCATTAAATGAGGAAGATATTTTGCAAGATTTTCCAAGTAAAAATCAAATCAAGTAACTTGGTTACCAAGAGTAACTATTACTTACAAGGCCAACCGAATTAGTTCGCCATCAAATCAAGTATTAAAATGAATTAAATGGCATGTGAAAGCATTAAATGGGAATTAAATGATCAAGATAGTTGTAAGATTTGGTGATCATTGCAAAATCCACTTGATTACCTATGCAATCTATGAAATCTTGAAGCACATGCCTATCAAATAGCATTGAAGAGGCCATAAATGGAATTTAAAGGTAATGCGCAGTAGGTTGGGTAAGTCTGCGTATTGGTGAATATAGAGGCTACCTATTGCTTATAAATACCAGCTTGTTTTCATTTAGAAACAAACTTGGCCATGTCCCTTTTCTCTCTAGGCTCGAATTTCTCTCTCAGGTTTTGGGATTTCCTAAGCTTCCTACTCTTTAAATACACTTAAATCTAGCCAAAATAGCTCCAAAGAGGTGTTCTTGAGACTCTTTTAACAAGAGCTCAAGAAGTTGTTGAGGAACAATCAAGACGAATGAAGAAGATTAAAGAAAGAGAAGAAGGAAAAACATTTAGGGAAATACTACTCCCCTAAGTTAGGTAAGTTATCTTAAACTCCTCTTTAATTTTGTTGTTTAAATAACTTTATATTACTTGTATATAGTGTTCTTGGGTAGTTCTCAGAGGTTTAGATCTTGTACACAGTGTAAATGGTGTTTTTGTGTCAAGAACACTATTTTTTGTGCATAGCCTCTTTGGCTTTGCCAAGAACACATGAAACCGAACTCCAATGAATTTGAAACAAAAAATCGATGATGGACGACTAACTACTAAAAAAAAAAAACTTTTCGCACTAGCTTAGATCACAGTCTTGCCCATGTCTCAGGCTTGTGGACTAACACCCTATAAATACTATCATGTCTAGACCTTTGTGGCTCAAAGTGGGAATAAAGGTCCATTTATTCCTTAAGGGATAGGTGTTCACCTTCTTCAGAAATGTTTCTATCTTCTTAGGTATAAGTAGGACTGACATCTTTTATGTATTACTCTATTTAGACCTTTGTAGCTAAAATTCAGAATAAAGGGAGGATCTTTATTCCTTCGGTGATAAGTGTGTACCTTTTTCAAAACCTTTCCGTCTTTTATAATTATGAGTAGAATTGACATGTATATGATATATTTTCTTATCTTTTGGACTAATAAAGTAAACCTTAATACTAAACTTGCCTTGCCTAAGCAAGTAAGTTCGGTTGGAGTGTTCTTGACAAAATCAAACGTACCATCTATGTTATGTTTGTTCTTGCTTTGTCTTAAATAAATAAAAAAGAAATAAAAAGCTAAAAAACTAAAAGAAGAGTTTTTCACATAAGAGTTTTCAATACGAAAATACATGGTGTTTTACTACAAAAAATAAATCTTTGTCTTTGTAAAATGTTTTTATAAATAAATATTTTATAAACTTTGTCTTTAATAAAGAAAAAAAATAAAAAATAAAAAATAAATAAAATCATCTCATGGTGAACTACATTTAGACCTGATTACCTGTGAAAACAAAGATACGTAGGCAACTTTTGCAGGTTCGGTCATCAATTAAAAATAAATAACTTAAATTTGTTAAGTTAGGTGTACAAATAAAATCCCTTGGGGCTAAACTTGTCGATTATTCCATAATCAATAGATGGTTTAAAAGAGGGACAATTGTTATTTATTTACAATCTGTTTTATCTGTTTCTGCTTTTAATAAATAATTTTTTCTTATTTTTCTTACATAAAATACATAAAAAAAATGACAATCATCATGATGAGAATTAGTGTGTTAACCAAAACCAAAGAAAATTACTTGGACTTATTTAAACGTAAATATTTATTTAAACTTAGGTCTCGTCTTCGAATGGGTGTCTTAGGGTACCTAAATACCTTTCTCGAGCATAACCGACCCTCGAAATTAAAAGAAATCTTTGGCAAAGACCAAATGTTTTTGAGTCAAAACTTGGGCCATTTTAAAAAAAATAAAAATAAATAAATAATCCAAAATCACAATGACCTAACACACCATTTAACGCAATACTAGGTGGTGAATCTATTTTTTTAAATAAATCCCGATCCAAAGAACGTTTCAAAACCGATGCCTAGAAAAATCCCTGAAACTTGTTTTCTAAAATTAACAGATTTTTTAGGATTTCGAGATAAATGAAATAAAACCTTGTTTTTCTCTTCTTCTCATTCTCTTCTTCCTCTCTTCCAAAATCCAGGGTACGTCAAACTCATTCTCAAACTGGATAATATCTTGACATATATCACATCGATATTCTAAGTATATTTTTTTTTTAACTTTTACAAGTATTGAGTGGAGAATTAGAACCTAAGAGGATCGTGGATTTTCTACCAATATCAATGTCCTTGGTATCCACTTTGGGATTCCAGATAGAATCATTGGATACCCACGTGCTGAGCTTTGTCTCACATGCATTGCATCAGGGAATTATGTTCGGGTGAATGGATTCACTCAATAATTTCCCAAAATATCCCTCTAAAAATAATTTTAGAGGGAAGGGCACAAGCCTCTAGGGGTGGTCTGGGTCGGGCCGAGCCTGGCTCAGGCTGGGCTTAGACTAGGGTATTACAAAAAAATGTTAGGCCCGAGCCCAAACCGGTCCTATGGTCGGGCCTTAATTCTATGCCCAAGCCCGACCCTATAAAAAAAACCTTAACCAAAAGGGGAACTGAGCCAAAGAGAAATTACCAAACCAAACAGTAGTTGAGCCAATGCTCAAGTCCGAACCAATTAGCCAAAAATTTGTACCTTAACACCTGCGCAACCCGATACAAATTAACTCAAAAAGTCAAGCATCGCATAATTAGTAAATCGTGATTACCTAACCTCCTAAATTAAAAAAATACTATAATTACTAAAACTGAAATGTAACATATAAACCTCAAAAACTAATAACCATCATCGTTATCTTCGTCGCTAGAGCTAGAAACATCATCATCTATTTGTTGTCCTAAAACAGTGCATTTACCTGTATTTGAGAATTAAAAATATCATACTTTAACAAAAAATCACATGTAAATAAAATTCACAAGTGTCGATAATAATATCACTTAATTGTAACATTTACTTGTTGAATCATAAGCACGAAACCAATCTTTCAAACAAATTAGAGTTTCTATGGTTTTAGACTTCAATAAACATCGATAAGGACTAATGACTAGACGACCGATATTGAAAGCACTCTTGGAAGCAACAAACGATTCATGAATAGTCAAAACATCCCGAGCCATTATTGCCAAATCAGGATACCTCATTGAAGAAGAAGAACAATACTCCAAAATTTCAATCTCACTATTCACATCAAGATTAGGTTCTCCTAAGTATAAGTCTAGTTGAGATTTCTCAACTTGTTGGTGAGACCTAGTACCTTGAAATTTTGCATAATCTTCAAATTTGTCCAACATTTTCCCCACGATACTAGACTCGCCCATTGACATGCCACAAGGCCCACAACTACCAGAAGAGCTGGATTTATTCATGTACTCGTCAAACAAAGAATAAAGGGTAGTAACAGTGGTGCTTATGTATCAATTTGCTTTTTCTCTATGTATTTTGGTATAACAATATTCAACAAATTTTAGCTTATACCTTGGATCTAAAATTGCACCACAACACAGGATTAAGCTATAATCCGCCCAATATTTCTTAAACTTCAAATACATTTAATTCACCATGTTGGATAAAAAATTAAGAGGCCCTTTTAAAATATCCAACAGTTTAAGGTGAACTCTATACACTTCTCTAAAGTACAAATTTGAAGTCGGATATTTCATTCCAGAAAAATTGCATGTTACATCATAAAACAACCTCAAGAAGTCGCGCAAGACATTTACTTGCTCCCATTCATCCTCTAACGAATTATACTTGAAATTTCTATCGCGGTCACCCAAATACAAAAATGCATCTTTATAATGAAGGGCAACTTCAAGCATGTGATAAATAGCATTCCACCTTGTTGGGCGATCAAGACACAACTTCTTCCCAGTATCCATGTTTAAACTTGAAGCAAGAGTAAAAAAATTATTTCTCCTAATCGAGGAAAGTTTCACATATTTAATTCTATTGGCCCAATGATCTACCCAGGAGAGGGTGAATTTGGTAGTTATAAAAATTAAAGCAAATTCTTATCTTTTAACATTTAAATATTCAAATAATTAATTTAATCTTAAATTAATTATTATCTTTATATAGTAGCAGATATGTGTATAAATCTAGTCGCACACCCAAACAACAAGAAATAAAGAAAATCAACAATGCAGTACACCACAATATATCCTGGTTCACCAAGCTAATCTTGGTTAATACAATCATTCGAGCCCCATGGAGATTCGCACCCACTAAACCACTAGATTCCTTTAAACATATAGGAACCAAACCTTTATACAATAATTCTTTTACAAGCTCAAAATTAAACTTTACAATTTTCTTTTCGCAGACAATGAAAAACCTTTATCTTTTTAATAAGTTAAAGATTAATCTAATTCTTTTATACTTAGGCTAAGAATCAAATCTCATCAAAAACACTCTAAGTATTCTTTTCACCGGTAAGGATGGAACCGTTACAAATAGCACCCAATTAATTCTAATAAGGAAGAATCACGCCTATCTTTTTTCAAAGGAAAAACGTAACCTAACTTTTTTATACCTTAGGTAAAGATTAAACCTCAATCTCTTTACCGGAAGAGATTAAAACCCAGCTATTCCTAATTAGATACTCCCAATAGTATCTAATCCGCACAATACTCACCAATTACAAAAATCGATAAGTTTCTTCCCACTCGGAGCTTCTACAACCTCAAATCAATTTAAACTCAATTAATGTCCCAATAATTAGTAGTATAGAATTAAGTGAGGAATTTAAAATCTGATTATAAAATAAGCAAGTAGCACAAAACTAAACACGTAATTAGATTATCACAAAAATCATTTTAAAATAATTTTTATGCACTTTAAAGTTCAAACAACGATTTCACACAAATCTTATATCCAAGTAAGCAATAATAATAACAAATCAAAATAAGAAACAGTATCTTGGAAATATCTCACCACGATATTACCAAAAGAATAAAAATTGAATCGCCACAAAGCGTAGATTGGTGACGCCAAAATACTTAGCACTTATTCTCAAACAATTTCTCAAGAATGATCTCACAATAATCTATCGATATAATCTAAGAATAATAACTTTAAGAAAGCTCACGAACTAAAAGTTCTTGATAGAATGATGTATTGATATGTGAAAAACGCAAGTCTATTCAAACTGATTTGAAACAGGTCCTCTAACGGCTAGTTCCCACAAGATATGATAAGTAAATTCACATGTAGACCCTATATATCAAAACCATTTAATACTGGTCAATTTCACTTAAATATGACTTTTAAATTATTCAATTTAGTCCCCAAAATATTTCGCATTCCCAAATCAAAAGGAGAGAATATTAAATAGACTAAATTGAAAAACACTTAAAATAAGTGTATCATATCTTTAGGGATATTTAAATAAAAGTAATATATCTTTAATATGTTCAAATCCCTAGAATATATCCAAAATATCAACCAAAAAAGGGCTAGTAATGGCTAGTTTTGGATCAAATCCTAAAAATCCTCAAAATCTGAAACAGCTTAGTCAGTTGACCGATCATAGGTTATCAGTCGACCAATCGTGTCAAGTTGATAGCCAAGCCATTCTCAAACAATGGTCAGTTGACCAATCCCCATGGGTCGGTTGACTAATCATCGATGGTCAGTTGATCGATCGATTCAGATAGTTCACTTACCATCCATCAGTTGACTGATCTCTCTTTATTAGTTTACCAATCGATTTAGAGACTTTCCTAATTCCCAACCTACGCCCATTGGTTGACCAATCCTTCTTGGTCGATTGACCGATCAATGCTGGAACATTTTTTCCTTAATTAAATTCAACTCCAATCTTCGACGTTTTGAACCCTTTAACCGATCTCTTTTCTCGGTTAACTTAATTGACACTATAATTCAATTTTAAACACTAATATTTCTTAATTCAATTTTTTTTTTTCAATTTCACATTGGAGCAAATATGTGAACTAATTAGGATCCTAATAAAAAAAAACACTAAAATATAAATAATTTAATTTGTGTCGTGTATGATCCTAATCGGGATACATTAAGAGTAAAAATGAATTTGAATTGTTTTCACCTAGATTCTTCAGAATCTTCAATCTCTTAATATCCGTGTCTTTGTCCGTCTCTTTGTATCATTAGCAATTACTTCATGATAACATCAACAATGGAACTTTTAAACTGAAACACTCAATAAACTCGTTAGTTCCACCAAAAACATCAACACTAACTCGTCCTCAGTTCGAATTGCAGGCTACAACTCGCTTGCATAAAGTCAGGATCGCTAGTAATCGTCGGTCATCCATACGGCGATGAATTCGTTCACAGGCCTTGTATACACCGCCCGTCACACTATGGGAGCTGGTTATGCCCGAAGTCTTTACCTTAATCGCAAGGAGGGGGATGCCGAAGGTAGCGCTAGTGACTGGAGTGAAGTCGCAATAAGGTAGCCGTACTGGAAGGTGTGGCTGGATTACCTCATTTTCAGGGAAAGCTAATGCTTGTTGGGTATTTTGGTCCATCAAAATATTGAGATCAACAATCTCCTCTTTTTTTATGATGACAATTAACTTTGATATTTTCTTCAAAATAAGAATGTAACCACGCTCCCCCTAAATCCGAGGACGGGTTCTTTAACTCGTTATAGCACAATCATAAAGATAATTCAATAAGATCATTAGATATTCAATGACGTATAAAATATGATCAATAAAATAGTTATAAATATTCAATATATCAATATTGTTCTCCCCCTATAACAATGCAATGCTTAGGCGAACAAAACCTAAACATTAATTAACTCCTTTTAAGCGCAACTATGATTTCCCCCCTTTATATCTTCCCATAAAACAATCAATTTAATTCATTTAGAATATTCAATAAATATCAATTATATTCTCCCCCTTTGTCATCTCAAAAAGCGGGGAATGAGAACCAACAAATTACCACTACTATAGGCAAACATCATTATGCATAGCCATACCTAAACCTCAGATAATTTTCATAAACTAATCTTCTACTAAAGGTTTGGTAAATATGTCAGCAAGCTGGTCAGAAGTATCAATATACTCAATAATAACGTCATTTTTCTGAATATGATCACGAATAAAATGATGTCTAATATCTATGTGCTTAGTTCTTGAGTGTTGTGTAGGATTCTTACTTAAATAAATAGTACTTTTATTATCACAATAGATCGAAATTTCCTCCATACATACTCCAAAATCATTCAACTGTTGCTTAATATATAAAATTTGAGCACAACAGTTACCAACTGCCATATACTCAGCCTCAGTAGTGGATAAGGCTATTAAATTTTGTTTCTTACTTGACCAAGAAACCAAGGCATATCCTAGTAAAGGACATGACCCACTTGTACTTTTTCGCTCGACTTTGCAACTGGCAACGTTGTTGAATCCATTTTTTTTTTGTTAATGCATCATCTCCCAATCTATCTGTTTGTGCATTACGTTAACGTTAACTCATTTTATCACCAGACGTATTATATATTTTTTCTCTTGAATATTTATCATATTTTGTGTGTGTGTTAACGTTAATGTATTTTTTTTTTTTGTGTTTCATATTACCGTCTCTTTCATTATTTATTTTGTGTGCATTAACGTTAATGTTAGTTGCATTAATGTTAACGCAAATACAACCCAATACATTAACTTAATTGCATTAACGTTAACGCGATTACAACCCAACACATTTAATTTTATTGCGTTAATGTTAACATAATTACAATCTAGCACACTTAACTTAATTGTGTTAACGTTAACGCAATTACAAACCCAATACATTTAGTTATATTAACACTCAACACATTTAGTTGTGTTAATGCTCAACTTTAGAGAGTGAGTGAGAGAAAGAGTGAGCTTAGAGTGAGAGAGAGAGAGGGTGAGTGATAGTTAATATAAATAAGAGAGGGTTTGTTTAGGGGTACATGTGTCTTTTTAGTGTTCTTTTTATTTTTTTTGGAGGACTAAAAACTTAATTGAGTAACTTATTAACTTGAAATCACTCCATCTAGGATACCATAAATCCTAGGTCAATCGTCCCTTTTAATATCGAAAGATTCACTTAACCGTAGTAAAATGAGATTCTTTAGAACAAGATTGAAATCTAGCACATAAACAAACGCTACATATAATGTTAGGTCTACTAGTAGTTAAATACAACAAACTATCAATCATATCTCGATACAATTTTTCATTTATGTTTTTGCCCGTATCGTCTATGTCTATCTTTATAGCTATTGTCATGAAAGTTTTGTACTCTTTAGCACTATCCAAGACATATTTCTTTAGTAACTCCTTGGTTAGCTTAGTTTATAAAGATCTTTTCTTTGGTTTGCTTGATTTGCAACCTAAGGAAGAAAGTCACCTCTCCCATCATGCTCATTTCAAATTCAACTTGCATTATCTTGGAAAACTCTTGGCAAATATTCTCATTAGTAGATCCAAAAATAATATCATCAACATAAATTTGTACTAATAGAATATCAGAATCAGATTGCTTAATAAATAGCGTTATATCACTAAGACCCATTCAAAAACTATTTTCGATCAAATATCGGCTAAGTCTCATACCATGCTCTCGGAGTTTGTTTTAGTCCATACAAAACCTTACGAAGTTTAAACACGTGATCGAGAAATTTATCACTTTTAAATCCCGAAGGTTGTTCCACATAAACTTCTTCTACCAAAAAGTCATTCAAGAATGCACTCTTTACATTCATTTGATATAATTTAAAATTACGTGAACATGCAAAGACGAGTAGCATTCTAATAGCTTCTAATCTATCCACAGGGGCATAAGTTTCATCATAATCAATTCCTCCCTCTTGATTATAGCCCTGTGCAACTAATCTTACTTTGTTTCTAATTACCATACCAATTTCATCCTTTTTATTTCTAAAAGTCTATTTAGTAGCATTACTGGATAAACATCCGACCTAGGAACTAGAGACCATACTTTATTTCGCTCAAATTGAACTAACTTTTCTTGCATCGCAGAGATCCAAAATTCATCAGTTAATGCCTCATTCACATTCTTATGTTCAATTTGAGATAGAAAAGCAAGATTGATAATATCTCTAAGGGAGGAACGAGTACTTACACCTCTTTTGAAATTACCGATGATTTTTTTTACCGAGTGTCCAGTTACTGTCTTTATAGCTCGTAATAACCCTGAATCCTCTCCCTTAGGCTCTTCTTTTTGAGGTTCATTTGTCACATTATCGTTTTGGTTTTGGTTATTTAAAGTACCTGCATCATCACCCAAAACCTTTCTCGACAAAAATGGATCATCTTCCTCAAAAACAACATGCATAGACTCCTCAACTACTAACATACGTTTATTATAAACTCTATAAGCCTTAATGTTACTAGCATATCCAAGGAAAATCCCATAGTCAAATTTAGCATCAAATTTACCTAAATTATCCTTATCATTCAAAATAAAACATTTACAACCAAAGACCTTGAAATAAGATACGTTCGGAGTCTTATCATTCCAGATTTCATAAGGTGTTTTTTAAACCCTCTATAAATTGATAGCTAATTTACCACGTGGAAAGCGGTACTTACTGCTTCGACCCAGAAGTAAGTTAGTAAATGATTTTCATTTAGTATTGTTCTGACCATCTCCTAAAGCGTCCTGTTTTTCTTTTCCACATCACCGTTTTATTGTGGTGATCTTGGTGCAGAGAAGTTATGAGCATAACCATGCTCATCATAGTAACTGATTACATCATCATTTTTAAACTCTCTACCTCTATCACTACGAATATTAATAATAGAGCATCGTTTCTCATTTTGAACATGTTTACAAAATTTAGAAAACACAGAAGTAATTTACTCTTCTTAGCAGGGAAGAAAAACCAAGTAAATCTAGAGTAGTCATCAACTATTATAAATGCATAAATTTACCTCCAAGACTAGCAATAGGATTTGGACCAAATAAATCAAGATGCAACATTTCAAGTTATCTAGACCCGGACGTGTGCATCGATTTCTTAAATGATGATATAGACTGCTTGCCTAACTGATATGCATCACATACTTTATCTTTCACAAATTTTAAATCAGGTAGGCCACGTACGAGATTTTTCTTAGATAATTTAGATATCAATTCCATATTAGCATGCCCAAGTCTTCTATGCCATAACCACCTATTTTCAGACAAAGTATTTGAATAAGATAAATTTTGAGAAGTAAAATCATCAAATGAACATGTGTAAACATTCTCAAAACGTGATGCAACCAATACGATACTACTATCATGCCCATTCTTAATTATGCATTTATCATGATCAAACACAACATTTTAACCCTTGTCACATAATTGACTTATATTAAGCAAGTTATCTTTAAGACCATCAACTAATAAAACTTCTTTAATAACAGTAGTACCATTACTAATATTACCTATTCTGATAATTTTACCCTTAGTGTTGTCTCCAATTTTTACATGATCTCCATCTTTAGGCGTCAAAGATATAAATTTTGATCTATGTCCTACTATGTGCCAAGAACAACCATTGTCTAGGAGTTATTTGTCCTTGTCTATTGATGCTTTTAGAATAACTTGTAAGGAGCGCCTCAAATAGTTCATAAGTGGTACCCAATCTATGTGGGTCCGATCTTGTTAATCGGGACAATTTTAGTTTTTTTTGGAACCCAAACTTGTCTGCAGTTAGATATTTTAGCAAAACGTCTACGAATAGTATACCTCACAATGTGACATTTAAAACATCTAACAAGACACCTGGTTTCAGAAAAAAAAATTATGAAAGTGTTTTTGTTTAAGATTGTTTTGAAATCCAATATCGGCTTTATCAAAAATAGCTCGTGAACTTCCCAAAAGCATTTTTAAATTATTCTTACCGCTAGTGAATTTGAGAACTATTGAATGTAAATTCGACATCCTGGTTTTCAATTCAATGTTTTCAGATTCATAATCTATTACTTGTTTGTTTAATGTGTTAATTGTACTTTGAAGGGTATTGATTTTAGAATACTGATTTTTATAATCATGCGTAAGTTCTTGATATACATCAAATAATTCATCAAAATCTAAAGAGAAAGAACTTGAACATTTACTTACCTCATCACCAATGGCCATTAGCGTAAGCATGGACGATATTCGGTTTGGAAGTGGTTAGTCTTGTGACAGTTATAACATTCTATATTATTTATGTTGAAATTCTTGCTTCCACGAAATGTACGTCGATTCATCCTTTTGAAATTCTGCATGAAAAGTGCCATATCTTTTTCTTGCTTACTATCAAGACTCACATCATCATTGTCATCATCTTCCTCCATTTTCTGAACCTTTAATGTTAAGAACTTCTTTTTTATATTCTCGGTGTCATCCTCATATTCTCGAATTGTCGTCTTATACATCATTAGGTTGTGTCGTCTTATACATCATTAGGTTGCTGATAAGGTCATCAATTTCATATTTTGCAAGATCCTTAGCTTCATCAATCGTAGTCACCTTCGGCTCCCATACTTTAGTTAAAGATCTCAAGATTTTTCGAACTTTATCCTCTGTAGAGTATGACTTTCTAAGTTAATTCAAATGGTTGCGGATATTATTAAATCGTGTGTACATCTCTTGAATTGATTCTGCTTCTCCTATTTTGAATAATTCAAATTGACAGATTAAGGGGTTGATTTTCGACTGCTTCACTTGACTAGTCCCTTCGTGGGTAACCTACAATTTGTTCTATATTTCTTTCTCCGATCCACAACCTGAGATCCTAGAATATTCATTAGAATCTAAAGAGCAAAACTAAAATGTTAATAGCCTACGAATTAATGGAAAGGTTTTGTATATTAGAAGTAGTCAGTTGCTCTTTCTTCTTGGCAACTCCGTTTTCCATAGGGATAAATAAACCATTCTCAATCACTAGCCACACGTCATAATTTGTGGCCTGAAGGAATACAATCATTATGTCATTTTAGAATGCATAATTGTCACCTGCAAACAAAGGTGGTCGGTGTATAGACTACCCCTCACCTAGTGTGTCTATTGGGTCCGCCGTGTGATATTTGTTAGCTAGTGTATCCAGCTAAACCAGCTCTAATACTGATTGTTGGCCTAGTGATCTACCCAAGAGAGGAGTTAATTGGGTAGTTATAAAAATTAAAGGAAATTCTTGTCTTTCAACATTTAAATATTCAAATAATTAATTTAATCATAAATTAATTATTATCTTTATATAGTAGCAGATAACTGTATAAATCTAGGTGCACAATCAAACAACAAGAAATAAAGAAAATCAATAATGCAGTATATCATAATATATCATGGTTCACCAAGTTAATCTTCTAAGCCCCTACGGAGATTCGCATCCACTAAACCACTAGATTCCTTTAAATAGATAGGAATAAAACCTTTACACAATGATTCTTTTACAGGCTCAAAATCAACCTTTACAAAAAAAAATTCGCAAGTTAAAGAAGAACCTTTTTGTTTTTTTTAACAGGTTAAAAATTAACCTAATTCTTTTATACTTAGACTAAGAATCAAACCTCACAAAAAACACTCCAAGTATCATTTTCACCGGTAAGGATGGAACCGTTACAAATCACACACAATTAATTATAATCAAGAAGAATCATGCCTATTTGTTTTCAATGGAAAAGAGTAATCTAACCTTTTTATACCTTAGGTAAAGATTAAACCTCAATCTCTTTACCAGAAGAGATTGAAACCCAGCTACTCCTGATTAGATACTCCCAATAGTATCTAATCTGCACAAAACTCACCAATTATAAAAATCATTAAGTTTCTTCCCACTCGGAACTTCTACAACCTCAAATCAATTTAAACTCAATTAATGTCCCAATAATTACTAGTGATAGAATTAAGTGAGAAATTTAAAATCTGATTATAAAATAAGCGGATAGCACAAAAATAAGCATGTGATCATATTATCATAAAAATTATTTACACTTTGAAGTTTGAAAATAATTTTACACAGATCTTATATCCAAGCAAGTAATAATAATAACAAATCAAAATAAGAAATAGTAGCTTGGAAAGATCTCACCAGGATATCACCGAAAAAATAAAAATTGAATCGCAACAAAGCATCGGTGACGCCAAAATACTTAGCACTTATTCTCAAGAACATTTCTTAAGAATGATCTCACAATAATATCTTGATATAATCTAAGAATAATAACTTTTAGAAAGCTCACAAACTGAAAATTCTTAATAGAACGATGTATTGATATGTGAAAAACGTAGGTATATTCAAATTGATTTGAAACAAGTCCTTTAACGACTAATTTCCACAAGATATGACAAGTAAATACACATGTAGACCCCATATATCAAAACCATTTAATATTGGTTAATTTCACTTAAATATGACTTTTAAATCATTCAATTTAGTCCCTAAAATATTTCACATTCTCAAATCGAAAGAAGATGAAGTATTAAATAGATTAAATTGAGAAACACTTTAAATAAGTGTGTCATATCTTTAGGGACATTTAAATAAAAGTAATATATCTATAATATGTTCAAATCCCTAGAATATTTCCAAAATATCAACCAAAAAATGGCTAGTAACGAACTAGTTTTGGATTAAATCCCGAAAATCCTCAAAATCTGAAACAACTCTTTCGGTTGACCGATCATAGGTTATTAGTCGATTGATCGTTTCAGGTTGCTAGCCAAGCCATTCTCAAACAATGGTCGGTTGACCAATCCTCATGGGTCGGTTGACCGATCCCCATGGGTTAGTTGACCGATTAATCTAGGATGCTTCTCTAGGCCAAATTTCGGCCTTGGTTGGTTGATTTATCGATCATCGATAGTTGGTTGATCGATTGATTTAGAAAGTTCACTTATCGGCCATCGGTTGACCGATGAATTTTGAGACTTTCCTAATTCCCAGCCTATGCCCATCGGTTGACCGATCCTTCTTGGTCGGTTGACCTTCTTGGTCGGTTGACCGATCAATGCTGGAACATTTTTTCCTTAATTTAATTCAACTCCAATCTTCGATGTTTTGGACCCTTTAACTGATTTCTTTTTTCGATTAACTTAATTGACACTATAAATAAATTTTAAACACTAATATTTCTTAGGTCAATTTATCTTTTTCAATTTCAAATTCTACTAAATATGTGAACTAATTGGGATCCTAATAAAACACACACTAAAATATAAATAATTTAATTTGTGTTATATGATCCTAATTGGGATACATTAAGAGTAAAAATGAATTTAAGTTGTTTTCACTTAAATTCTTCAGAATCTTCAATCACTTAATGTTTGTCTCTTTGTCTGTCTTTTTGCATCCTTAACAATTATTTTATGATAATATCATTAATGGAATTTTTAAACTGAAACACTTAATAAACTCGTTAGTTCCACAAAAAACATCAACACATAATTGTCCATCAAAATCTTGAGATCAACAAATTCCAAGTCGAAGTTCTCTAATAATATCACTTATCGAATTAAAACCAACTTGTACTATCAAATTAAGAATGTGTGCACAACAACGCACATGGAAAAATGCACAATTACACGGAATAAGCTTTTTAGTAGAAAGTCATGCTTGAATTCTACTAGCCACACAATCATTTGTAGACAAGTTATCCAAAGTAATGCTAAAAACTTTCTTCTCAATATTCCATCGAGACATACATGAAGCCAACTCTTTCTCAAGTGCCAAACTATCATATGGAGATGGTATAAGCCTAAAACATATTTTCCTCTTCTGCAACTTCCATTAATTATCAATAAAGTGCGCAGTCACACAAATATAATGATCATCAGTTTGAGAAGACCACGTATCAGTTGTCAAACAAATACAACCCGGACATGTACTTAACGATTGAAGCACTTTTTCTCTTTCTATAGTATATATGCCCATAACATCTCTCTTAATTGTAGATCTACTCATCATTCTAAATTCAGAACGTGCTTTAGACATTACACTTTTAAAACCTACAGCTTCAATTGCTCTAAACGGACGCTCATCCACCACAATCATCATCGTAATCTCTCTACGAAGTTCAACAGGATTATATTGATAATTTCTCAAAGTCTTATTACCAACATAATTCGTTTCACATCAGCGTTACCTGAAATCCGTAGCGGCGGCGACGATATTCAACGACAAGTCGAAAACGAACAAGAGAGAGGTCAGCGGAAAGTCGAAAATGAACGAGAGCTCTGTATGTGTGAAATGTTGTTGGTTTAGGGTTAGGGTTGTGTTCAACGGCGGCGGCGGGGGGAAAGTCGGAAACGAAGGTCAAATTTCTCTCTCTCTTTCTTCAGCGGCGGCGAGGAATGAATAAGTGATTTAGGGTTAGGGTTGTGTTCAGCGGCAGCGGCGGGAAAAGTCAGAAACGAATGTCAGATTTCTCTCTCTCTCTCTCTCTCTCCAGCGACGGTGGGGAATGGAGGAGTAATTTAGGGTTAGGGTTGTGTCTTGTGTATATATCGTGACTTTCTCTCATTTCTTTCTCCAATGGCACGGTGAGAACAAATTAGGGATTATGTTTGTCTTGGGTGTATAGTGTGTGTGTGTGTGTATATATATATATATTTAATTATTCTTCGGGCCGGGCCGACCTTAAAATTTTTGTCCTAAAATTGTTCGGGCCCTAACATCTAGCCCCAGGCCCTGCCCGTGAACTTAAAGCCTAAGCCTAAGTCCTAAAAAAATAGGATTGGGCATTCGGGCTGGGTGGACCCCCAGCCCATGACCACCCCTACAAGCCTCCGCCAAATTGCCAGTACGGTGGCTCCGGCCCGAAGTTGACACGGACCCGCTCATTTTTTTACAACCCGAGTTCTCACTTGACCCGCCTGTTTCATACCCCGGTCTGATCCCATAAACCCAAAACCTCTTTCTTCATTTCATCGTCTTCCCGAGGGTCTTATTTCGTAGGGCTACTACAACCCTGAATTCACCCTACACTGCCTCCAAGCTATGGCTCGATTCGGTCAATCCTCCACCTCACGTCTACTCTACACTCTCTGTTCTTCCAACAGCACATCGCCGGGAGCGCTTCAGTCCCCAGTTTCAGCTCTTCTTGCTGGGAACTTCCTCTCCCGCTGGTTCTCCTCCGGCAACGCCGCCCGAGTGAAGGAGGATAAAGAATCTTTTTGTAAGGAGTCGTTGGAGAGGGTCCGAAATATAGGTATTTCGGCGCATATTGATTCCGGGAAGACGACGTTAACGGAGCGAATACTGTATTATACCGGACGAATTCATGAGATCCATGAAGTCAGAGGGAAGGATGGCGTAGGGGCTAAGATGGATTCCATGGATTTAGAGAGAGAAAAGGGGATTACTATACAGTCAGCCGCGACTTACTGTACTTGGAAAGATTATCAGGTGAGAATCTAGTTAAATTGGTTCATCAGTTCCGTGCGTTTTTGTATTGGGTGGTTTTTTGTGCTGGGAAGTGTAGGGAAATTTGGCGAAATGAAGTTCTGAATCATGAAGTTGGATTGAAGTTAGAAACTTTATACTTTTTGTTTTCTTTTGTTGAATGACTAAATTTGACTCTTTGGTCTAGAAAAATGGATCTCAGAAGTGAAGGAAAGGAATTTTGGAATTTATTCAGAAATTAAATAAAGCTTACGGAATTTATCACTCGGAAGTCTATCGAGTTTGAGTTTAGCGTTCAATGCAGCTTTTGTATAAATGACAAATTCTTTGTGATGCTAGCTAGGGAGGATGTCGTAACGAAGGTCGGGTTTGGTTAGGGCCCGTTTGGTAACCATTTTTGTTCCCATCCCATGCAGTGGGATGAGAATGGGATGAAATGAGATGAGAATTCTGTGTCCTTTCTGGGAGCAGAATCGCATTTGATAATTACAATTTTTTTTTGTTCTGGGAACAAAATTGCGTTTGGTAACGATTTTATCCTACAAATCAAGAACAAATCCTAAACCACAAATCCAAGAACAAATCCAAGAAATCGAAGAACATATTCGATTTAGAATTTAATTTCTAAGAACATATTCAATTTCGAACTTCATTTCCACATAATCCTACGAAATTTGTTCTGAAATCACGTTTGAAATCGAAATCGATTTCGATTTTGAAACCCTATCTCGATTTCAAAATCGAAATAGAAACAACAAATCCCTATCGATTTTGATTTCGAACTTCTATTTCAATTTTGAACCTTTTAGGGTTTCGATTTCGAAATCGGAATCGAAGCAGCAAATCGATTTCGAAATCGAAATCGAAACAACAAATCGATTTCAATTTCGATTTCAAAATCGAAACAACAAATCTCTATCGATTTCGATTTCGAAATTCTATTTCAATTTCGAACCTTTTAGGGTTTTGATTTCGAAATCGAAATCGAAACAACAAATTTATTTCGATTTCGAAATTCTATTTCAATTTCGAACCTTTTAGGGTTTCGATTTTGAAATCGAAATCAAAATCGAAACCAAAGACGTGAAATAGAATTTTGAAATCGAAATCGATTTGTTGTTTCGATTTCGATTTCGAAATCGAAACCCTAAGAGGTTCGAAATTGAAATAGAATTTCGAAATCGAAATCGATAGAGATTTGTTGTTTCGATTTTGAAATTGAAATCGAAATCGAAACCAAAGACGTGAAGCGGACGAAGTACAACGATGAATAACTAGACGAGCACGACGACGAAGAAGACAAGCATGACGACGAAGAACCGGACGAAGGTGAAGAACAACGAAGTCGAGCACAAACGACGAGCGATGATGAACCGGAGATGGGATGGAGACGATAGTTGAAGATGGAACCAGGCGCTCTTCGCGAAGAACACACGAAGAAGAAAAAAGAAGAGGAAAAAAGAAAAAGAAAAAGAAAAAGAAAAAAGAAGAGGCTACCAAAGTTTGAAGGTGGTATCACTAACAATTGCCAAAATCCCAAGCGTGTCCTTTTTGGCCTTGGGAATGGAATGAGAAAAAATGAGCACAATTGTTTTTTGTTTCTCTTGCCTTAAGGAAAAATGGGCACAATTTCCATTTTAGAATGGGATGAGAATGGAAACAAAAAAATGGGAGTGGTTACCAAATGCTATGCTCAATAAAAATCTGGGAATGAGATGAGAATTTTTGGGATGGGAGTGGTTACCAAACAGGGCCTTAGTGATTCTTCTTTTCTGTTTCTACTTCCAATAAACTGGGATGAGAATTATTTTTCCGTTCTGGAGTATTCCAGGAATAGAAACATGTTTGGCAACGTCTATTGTCCTAAAATTATTTCTTTTAATTTATGAGAACAGAAACAAAGAAACATGTTTGGTTGCAACATCTATTCTTTCTTTAAATGGATGACAATAAGTATACATATTTCTTAGCCGGTGTGGTTGTGGTGGCTGACGGGTGGTGGTGGGAATGGTTTTGTGGTAGTGAATGGGAGTAACATTCTTTTTGTTTTCAAGAAATACCCCCAAAATTTTGGGAACGGAAATGTGTTTAATCCCAAAATTTTGGGAACGGGAACAGAAATCAGGGAACGAAAACAGTAGCCAAATTGGGCCTAAGAGGCCCACACTTATCCCTTCAATTAAATTTGGAGATCTCCCCAATATTTTCCTTCATATTATGATTGGCTACTAGATAGAGGCTTTATACTCTGTGATTGAGTTATACAAATTTTTTTGTTTGTATTTCCTCTTTTGAAAAAACTCATGATCACTTTGTTCGTCAGTTGTGAATATTCTATGCATATCTTCTGATCGTGAATATTTCATAATTTGGACCTAAAAAATTAGAATATTTATTCTGTTGTTCATGTTCCATCACTGAAAGGGGATGGAATCATGGAACTGAAAAGATTGGAAATTCTAGCACTGAACTAATCAATATATTTTCAACTAAAATTAATGTATTCTGTTTTTGTTCCTTTTTTTTTTTCTTTCTATTTTTCCTGTTTTTGTCCCTTATTTTTTTGCTTTCTATTTTGTTGCTTTTTTGCTTCCATGAGTAAGTGCATTTGAAGCACATGATTTAATGGCTTAGCGACAGTTGATGGGTGAGGTTAAGGTTCAATATTTGTCAAAAAAAAGGAGGAAGTTGATGGAGAAGCAGGAGAAGTTATTGCATTATGCTGAGGTTTTTTTTGTTTTTTAATGGTTCCGCACTTGATGTTAAAGCAACGAGTGTATGACTTGGAAGTTCAGTTTAATTCGTTTATCTTTTTTGCTCCTGCAGGTGAACATCATTGACACGCCCGGTCACGTTGATTTTACCATTGAAGTTGAGAGGGCCTTGCGTGTGCTTGATGGTGCAATTCTTGTTCTTTGTAGTGTTGGTGGTGTGCAGAGTCAGTCAATTACAGTGGATAGGCAAATGCGAAGATATGAGGTTCCGAGACTTGCTTTTATTAATAAACTTGATCGAATGGGAGCGGATCCATGGAAAGTTCTCAACCAGGTTGGTTGTATTGTTTTAGGTTTTCTCAATTGAATAGTTTCCTGTTGAGTTATTTCAAAGATGCTAATCTACATCAGATTGTCTTTTGTATGAGAAGGCTCCAAAATGACATGGTCATAGGCTCATTGTGTTGTGAAATGTTATTGTATGAGACACGCCTCTTATGTAAAAGGTTCATAAGTTTCATGAGATATTAATTGGAAATCTGCAAAATATTAATTGACTGTCTTGTGCACCAATCATTACCATGGAACATTTAGAATATACCCTACATGATAATTAGAAATGCTAGATTACTTGTTAATTACGATTTTTTTGATATTTAACATTCAGGAACATAGTGGAAGGAATCCTTGATGTCGCACGATTAACATGTTTGGTCATTTAGCTCCGATGATGGCATTGCGTGGCTACTTTTTACTTCATGATGCATGTTGTCACATATTCAAATTAAAACCATCATTGTCTTCCCTGTGATGGCCTAAATGCTGCTACACTTGGTCATCCTACGATCCTGATACACAATAACTTGCCCAACCTTGCATTAAAACTTAGTACAAAGAATTTACAACAATTCTAACCTAGTATCTGTACTAGCGCTCAACTCTCAAGCATTATTTTGAGTTTCTCTCCTTCGTAAGCCCTTGTTTTCACTATTTAAAGGGAAAGAGGACAATTAATATACCCAACTGTTAGGAAAAACCAATCAAATCCAAAATGCTTTGCTACTTGACAACAATCAGCATGTTTTGGTTTTCAAAAATTGCCCAACAAGTTAACAACTACTGTCAACAACTGCTCCATGTGTCTGGGCCTGGGACAGGACATAGAACATGTTTGCCACATGCTGTGCATAATCAATGTCTGCCCACGACCAAGGTGCGCCATCTTGTTCAGCTCTTCCCAACAGCCAACTTCGAATTCTGCACACAACCAATGACAAAATCATGCCATTCCGCCTGTTTGTGCCCTGACTGTGTGTCAATCAATTGTAATCATTGTTGCTTAGTGTTCTGATCCATCTGATTGGCATTTTGACATGATCAAGACTTCTCATACTTTGGTTTTCGACATAAGATTAGAGGTGGAAACTATCAGGGGCCATATTGGGGAAGGAACTGGATATTAAAAACACTAGATTTACTCAATGGAATATAATAAATTTAAATTACAATTTAATATGATGTTCCTCTAAGTCGGATCTGTTTGTATCAATATAAAAGAGGTAAATCACATTTAATTGTTTACCGCTTCCTGTAATTCAGTTTCAAAGTCGATAGTTCCTGATTCATGATTTCAGAAGGCTCTTCCAAGATCGGCTTGATCTAATTAGGTTCTGGCAACAAATAATTGATTTTCTTAGAAGCAACACAAGTGTCTTGTTTCTAACAGTATTCACATAGAAATCTTAGAAAGGATAATGTTGAGATTTCCAAGGATCCAATTCTAATCCCAAGAAAATAAGGTGGATCTGATTTGAATCTAGTTGGTAGTAAAATTCAAATAAGTAGAACTAACTCAGAAACGGGGGGTCCTGCCAAAACTCTCTTAGGGGGCGGCCAATGATGGTCTTCTCCTTATATATATTACCTGTCTAGGGTTAAAAATCTTGGACCTCTTCTTTCCATATTTGCACTTCCGCCCGAACTTCGAAAAGTACAACATTACTACCTATTCCGTTTCATGGACTTTCCTGACTTTCATTGTGCGTGACCCATTAGGTCCTTACTAAAAGGTGGATGGTGAAAATAATTAATTAATTATTTTTCTAATTAATTAATCAATTAAAATTAAAAAAATTCTAATTTTGCCCCTTCAAGAGAAAACACTTTCCCCTAAAGGCATTTCCTAACTATGAGTCAAGTCTACCCACAATCACAGTCTTGTTCAATTGGTAGGAATTTCACCTGAGAACCCCAAGTATGATTTCGATATTATACGATCTCTCTATTTTGTGTTCCCGAAGGGACCAACAAGGTATAGATAAAGTCAAAAACCCCAAGTCCAGTCATATGTACATTGATTAATAATTTAATTTCTTGTAACACTAATTGGAATCTAATCCTAATCATCACATTGCTTTGCCTAGAGGTTTGGGTAAATTATATTAAATCGAATCATATATGACACGTCTCTCTTTGCTAAGATTTCGTACATATATTTGCATGTATGTTCCACTATACTCAATGAATACCTTTAAAGTCTCGTGGCTAGAGTACAACACTCAGTATTATTAAATCATTATTTTAGTATTATCAAAGTATAACAACCCATACACATAACATACAGTGTCTCAAGTAAAAAGATAACAAATACAATTATATCTCAGACATCTTATTTTGATATTGAGCAAAATTATCATGTAGGATATCAAGAATGATCGTATTTGGTCCCTTACTACACTAGTAAATTCACTTGTGATTGTTCTAGTATCTTATACCTAGGGTTTGAAACTCACCACTCTCAAAAGAGAAAACAACAGAACAAGCTAACCTAGATCGTTGAAGACCAGTTTTCAACAATCCTGATTAGGAACAATTAATAATATAAGTTACCAAATGCCTTTGGTCTTTGTCTTTTAGGCACACCAAAGATGGTAAGACATTTTAACTTAATATCCAAGGTCTACAACAATTTTGATACAATTAAAGAATAATATCAAAATATGTTTTATTTTATGCTTGGGATTGAAATATTTTACAGATATAGCCATAAAAGTATGAATACAAGATTGACTATAGGGTTTATATCCAACAGTTGGTGGTCTTAAAGACGCCCTGGGTTCCTATACTTGTGTTTTGGTAATTATATAACTTGGGGTCCGGATAGTCATTAGATTCATTGGAGATGCTATTTAATTGTAGTAAATCTTTGTTTCAAATAGTTTGTCAGTCAGATATCCTTTGTCCCGATAATGGCCATAATTAGTCCTTGATCATGTTGATGTCTAGTACCTTCTGCTTAACATTACTTTAAGCCATTAAGGGGAAGCCTTGGAATGTCATTTGTCACCCTTTTATGTAATCTTCTTGCTGCACTAAGTGAGCCCCTTGGGGGCAACCCTAGGTTTGGCTCCACACATATATACAATGTCTTGAGTTTTTATAAGGTTTGGGAGCTGTATAAATATACACAATACCTGTCAAAGGTCTATGGCCCATATTCGATATTCCCCTCTCAATGGAGGTTTTAAGTATCATCGTCCATGTCCATTGTTATACCATTTTGGGGAATGATATGCTGAACCAATAGGGCTATTTAAATATCATTGAGTTCTTGTGTTCCAGCTTGTGAGTTTTGTTTTCACCTTGCCTACAAGGTTCTCTTTGCTTATGATATGAGACGAATGAAATGAATACAAACTAATACATGGATCATTATGCCGCTCTACTTGGGCGAGTGTACACAAATGGTGCTAAAGACACATGCCGACAATGCTCATAACAAGCATTATAGCACAAGAGTTGGATCACGGGCACGCAAAGAAGCTTGATAATGTGTGGGGTGGTCATGCCTCGTGGCCATCAGAATGCTCGCTAAGAAACCTTGGTACGTAAGTAGCGTGCTGACTAGGGTGCGATCAATTCCTGCGTCCAAGAGGTAAACCTTGTCGATAAGGAATTCCGGAGAGTGTTGTGGTAGATACGTGGGAGAGATACTCTCTTGCTAAGATGCTCGTGGATATGAACTCTATGGAATCAAGTTTACAAAAAAAATGGGTTTTTTTTTTAGGCCGACCTTCGTTAGTAAGATTTAAGGTGCTACACCATCTCTTATTCGGCTGTGCCAAAATGGTCAGTCTGTGACTCCTAGGGTTGTGCCTAGGACTTGATTATCATTTCAGCCTTACCCAAAGGCTTCTAATGCTCATGGGCAATGCTCAACCCCCACTGAGCCCTCATGAATGATAAGGACCATCTACCATCTTGGATGGTTAGGGACTGTCTTCTAACTCCTTAAGGACTTCTTCACAAGTGACAACAATAGACGACCTAAGTAGTGGTAAGGATGTTAGCAACTTATTGTCATCATCATTGCCTTGCTTAAAAACGAATGCTGATCCAAGTCCAATTGTCTTGCAGTTAGCATCTCTAGGTTTCACCAAAGGCAGACCAATTGCCTACATCAAGCATTCGTTTCGATTGCCTTAACATCTGTTCTTTCTCGTATCAATTCCTTGGTATGTGTCACAAGTACATAAGACTAGCCATGACATGACCATTGGCACATTGTCTATACACTTCTCATTGTCAAACCGATGAGTGGCTAACACATCATGTTTGAAAGGGGAGCTGAGCTCTTGTTCTAATTAGTTGAGCTCGGGGTAGGGCATTTTGACTTGTTTGTGATGAGATGTAAGCTCCAAGGTTGGGGTGTAAGCCCTCGCAAAATATGTTTTTTAAAATATTTGAAATACCAAATACAATTAAAAATATCCAAAAATAATATGAAAAAATATTGCAAGAATGATAAGATGGCAAAAAACTACATATGATAATATAATAAAGTAATATTGAGTATAATTTACAATACAGTGGTTGAAATTGATTGGGAAAAGAAACTAGACAATGAATATAGAGAAATAGCATATAATGTGAATGAGTACGATGCATTTCAATGGACTGCATGGTATATGTACATCTCCTCCTATCACTTAACTGTCCCACTATTTATTGGGGATGAGTCTATCAACTAACCACCTCATTAATGAGGTTAATTAACCACCTCATTAATGATGGACCCTAACACAAACATAAAGGTTAAGCTATCTTTTTAATAATATTAATAGAAATATTAAATATTTCAACACTTCCTCAAGTTGGGGTGAAGATGTTTCGGAGTCCCAGGTTGACAAGAGTAAAAAGGAAGAAATGTTGTTGCTGCGAACAACGGTAGAGATTAGATAAAGGTAAGTGTCGGGTGATCAACGACGATAATTGGAGCATCATCCGACTAACAAATACAACTGAAACGCTGGTTGACCTTTGATAACTAGAATTTGGCGGACCAAAGAAAAAACTATAATCCTTGTTGACCAACGACAACAATTGAGACGCTGGGTGACATATGACGAAAATTGGAATGGCGGGAGAACAATGACAACAACTGGGACATTGAGCGACATACGGCGACAACTGGAACGCCGAGAGAACAACGACGACAGCTGGAACATCAGGAGAACAAGAGTGACAAATGGAACACCAGGTGACAAAGGGATGCCGGTCAACAAACAACAACTGGAATGCCGGCTAATAAACGGTGACCACTTGGACGCTGGGTGACAACTTGGAATGCTGGGTAACAAATGGACATCAGGCGACATCTTGGAACGACGGGCGACAAACGGAGATCTGCGAACTTGAACACACCACGTGACAAAGAGGGGCTGCATATTTGAAGCTGCCGGACAGGTTAACAACAACGGGACGGCCTCGGGATGGCCGGAAAACCGCAGGACAGCCAGCGGACAAATGCGGGACAGGTTAACAGCAGCTGGACAAGTGCAGCAGCAGCGGGCAATAATTAAAAAAACTAAAAAAGGAAAACATAAACTAAAATGTTGAGCTTCATTCTTGAAAGGAATGAAAAAAAAAAAAATGGAAGAAAGGAAGGACATCAAATAAATTAAACAAGGACATCAAATAAATTAAACATCGAAAGGCGAAACCAAAAACAAACAAGAAACAAAATATGCATAGAACAGGTATGCCTAGAAACCTTCGCCTAGTGGGAACTTGGGCTTTGCCCAACCTTCTTGGGCATACGTTCGGCAGACTCGCCCTCAGACAAAATTTCACAACAACTATGCCCTTGGCTCACCTCTGGACTTGCCCTCGCTATGTATTTATATCATTGTATTCAACCGATATTTTTGAACCCCAATTGTCCTTTTTGTTATATCACGAGAATCTCTATTCAAAGTGGCATACGGAGAAATAAAATAACCAGAAAATGTCTTAATTAATTGATGTTCACTTAAGTTTTCAATGATAAAATTTCGAAATAATGAGTTGCTCACATTAAACTGTATCATGTGGAAAGACTAGAAATATACCTACATGATTATATGATGAGGTACAAGCCAAAATGTCTCACATATCTAATGCTGCATTTGGGCTGACGAGTCTATCGTCTATCTACTATGCCTACTATATCCAGGACTGTATGTGCCATGATACATCACCAACTTCAATAATAACTTTGAGTTTGTGTACAAAAGATTTAATATAATCTTGTTTCTTTGTACTACATTTTACTTGGATACACCAGGATAATTGTGTTAAACTTGTAAAGTTTTGACATCTTTTTGCTGATTATGAAACTGCTCTTTTTCATCTGTAGGCAAGATCCAAACTCCGACATCACAGTGCTGCTGTACAATTTCCAATTGGGCTGGAAGATGACTTCAAGGGTCTCATTGATCTTGTCCATCAAAAAGCTTATTACTTCAATGGTTCAAATGGGTCTGTGTTAATAGATATGAAAAATGATTAGGTTTTGTTATTAAATTTCCCTAGTCTCTTTTTGCTAATTCATTTTTTGTTTTTGTTAATATTTTGTCTGCAGTGAAAAAGTGGCCGCTGACGAAATACCTGCCAATATGGAAACAGTAGCTGCAGAGAAGCGTCGTGAACTAATCGAAGTGGTTTCGGAGATTGATGACAAACTTGCTGAATTATTTCTCAATGATGAACCTATATCTCCTGCTGATCTCGAGGTGCGTTAGATAATGTGGAATGAAACAGATAGACTTATTGTGCAATATGTAGTGCGTCTATGGGAAAATCAGAAAACTCAGTGTAGTCATTGAACTAATTTCCTCTCCAAAAAAATGTTGGTGATAGTTTGATTTATTAACTATAAGGTTTTATGGTGTATCTGTAGCATTATATCTTTGTAAATTCAATGTAGTTTACAAAGTAAAAATTGAGATTAAGATTAAGATTAAGATTCACTTCATTAGTTATTTCAGCTTGGTACTTGATTGCTAATCAACGTGGTAGAATGAATTATCTGGTATCCTAGATTTTGGAGATTTCATGGAAATAAGGAAGATTGTCTATAGCGTATTATAAAGTGTATTGTAAAGTGTAAATGTAATACCCTGAAAATTTAAATTTTGAAAATATTATTTTATATAAGTTTAATATTTTTAGGGTTGTTTTGTATATTATGAAAATTTATGGTATAAATAAATATTTGATAATTTTTGGGGGTTAAATGTTAATTTTAAATGGACTTTTAATTTTTTTTGGGATTATTGTGTTATTTAAATTATAATTTTAATAGTTTTGGAGTATGATTAATATATTCTTTATGTTAAGAGGGTATTTTATGTAAATATAGATATTATATATATAAAATTATAATATATTTGTGTTCTTCTTAAAAAGAAGACAACACACAAATGTGTTGTGTATTATATACACAACACATGTGTGTATAATAATAATAATAATAATAATAATAATAATAATAATTAGTTGAATTGATGCTTGCTTCCTATATGTATATATATGTTTTGAGTATGTGTGTTGGTGAGCGAGAAAAGATGAAAAAAAATAAAAAAATTATACGATGTTGATTTTGGTCGGATTTATGTAGACTTATTGATCTCTTTAATATTAGTATTTAACCTCTCTCTTTATTATGTGGTTCATGCTAAAATTGTTGTTAGTTATAATTGTTGATTTTCATAAAATAGTTATGATTATCATGTGGAAATTATGTAAGAAACATGCCTATATGCTAAATGTGGGATTGGTTAGATACATGTATTAAAGGGGTTAAAATTTTACTGAGTTTTGGCTCACAACCCCACAATATTTATTGCAGGGTCGATGAAAATGGAGTGGTGCCTGAAATTATATTTGGATTTTTATTTAATTTGTAATAATTGTATTTATTATTTTCTATTGTAAAATTGACTCGATTAATGTGATAAATATAGTTGTCGACGTAGTTTGTAAAATTTCTCAGATTTTTAATTCTCTTTGGGAGAAACCGCGTGGCGGTCTTGAAAAACCGGGTCGTTACAGTAAACTTACTTAGAATGCCCAATTGTATCGATTTAGTTTCTAGTGAGTTTGTGTTATTATGCCGAACACTCCTGAAAACCAATTGAGCCCTCCTCCACGTTGAAAGAGGAAATGATAGGAGGCTATGCTGGAAGTGTAACTGATGAAGAAACCCAATCGAAAAGAAAAGAACAATAAAAATAGAAGAAATATTTACTCAATAGTTAGTAATCAATAATCAAAAGTTGTGTTTCTGGTACAATAAAAAGCTCAATATGTAGGCCTCTTTCCTTGAGCTAAAAATGGAAACATTCAAAAAAATCCCATTAATTGACTTACTCAATTAATGGGCAAGTTTTATGCCTAAAAACATTAAAATTGAAAAAGGAATAAATTGATAATTAATCAATTGAACTAATTGGAAAAGCAATTGGGAAAATATGTTAACGGCCTTTCAATCCTCACCTAACATAGTTGCAAATGGGTAGCCCTAGTCGATCCTATCAATTCTCCCTGCCTGAGAACAACTCGCCTCCAGAGAGTTGTAAGAGTGACTGTTTCAAGAGATTGAGTGCAAGTCGACGTATCTCCTCATTTGGAAGCCAAGTAGCATTTGAGAGAGGTCGACCTTTCCATTTGATAAGATACTGTTGAAATCCACCTTGTGAAGAGCCAATTATCTCGTCTTTGAGCTCCTTTTCAATTTGATCATCATTAAAAGGTGGTATGCGAGGTAGTGTTGGTGTTGGTGCAAGGAAAGTAGCCGCTTTCCTGTGAGGAGTACCTGTGGAAACAATAGGAGGCTAGAATGTACCTCGATAAGGAAACAAGTCTTCGCATTGAAAACATAGTTAATACGCATGTCAAGTTATGTAAGTAAGCATTATGTCCCAAATTCACGGAGAATAGGATGCGGTCCAATAGCTCTAGCATGTAGTTTCTTAAAAGAGAGTTTTTCTTTTTGGATGGAGATTTAGATTTTCATAAAAGATACTCAATTTTAGATTTAAAAAAAATCAGAAAATGTATGAATGATTTGGGTCTACCAACATTCGTTTACAGGGGCAAAGCCAACCCTTTATCCGGTCCCTGCCCCCTTAAAGTTCTTAATATTTCTAGTACTATCCTATGTTTTATTAATGTATTCAATAGTGTCCTTGATAGTTTGTAATATGTATTAAATTTCTTAATCCGAATGTTACAATATTAGACTTTTAACCCAATTATTTCATCAATTTTACATAAAATTACGAAAATATACACGTTAAGAGTCCTAAAAGTATTTTTTCCACTTCGATATTGAACAATCATTAATTTTTTCATGGGTTCTTGATTCATTTTTTTCGGATATAGGCCAATCTTTGTTATATAATGGGGATTTTTAATTCTCTCTTTTTTAGAAAGATTAGATTAGTTAATTAGTGTTTGATAGTAAAATTGTTTCTTTGGTGGTATTATTCAATTTTTTTTTTTAATAAAAAGTAAAAACCATGTGTATATATATATATTTTGGCTCATTGTCTAGAAGTACTTTTTTCCTATATCTTTGGCTATTTCTGAAAAATCAAGACAAAACTTATAATGAAAAATACAATTTTTGTGCCCCCTCTGTAATAGATTTCTGGCTTCGCCATTGTTCGTTTATGATCTGTATCCATTTTATCTGACTAGTAAATGGTCAGATTAATACCTGATCTATATTACCCACATGCATTAATTGACCGATCAGTGTCCGACCTAATCTGCCCATTCAATACCTCTACTTTTTATACATCTCATGTACACATAATTCATTTTTATTCTCTCTTTTGTGGGGAATGCTGTGGTCACTTCACCAGCAAAATTCTCCTGTTGAATTTGACCTGTTGATTATTTCATCATTCGGCTCTTTTTTGCAGTTCAATTGGTGATGTAGGCTATAAGAAGCTTCTAACTGCACCACAAGTATTTAAACACTCTGGTTATCAATTATGACATCTCATGCAGAGTTAGAAAAAGTCGAGAAGTAGTAGTAGAAAAAAACAACACTATTCTATTGTCCTTATTTACGTGCATATGTCTTGCTTTAGGATGTTACTGACGCATACATTTTTTCTTGCAAACGTGTTACATATGCAAACAATGATCTTCTTGTTGCCATGATTCTTTTGGCTGCTGAGCAGGCGGCGATCCGTAGAGCTACTGTAGCAAGGACATTTATACCTGTCTTTATGGGGAGTGCATTTAAAAACAAGGTATCTTGATATTTTCTTTTCATTTTTTCATGTGCTTGAAGTATATCCTTTGTGGACTGGGCATGTAAGGTCACCTAGATCTGCATTATCATGTGTTAATAAAATTTCATCCACTTTTACAGTTAGGTTATCATGCTAATACATAATCACCAAAGAACAAAACAATTGCAACCTTCCTTGTGCAAGGTGTTGGAATTTTATAGTTGAATGCAATATCATGCTATGAGATATGGGATTTCATTTAGACCATTTTGCTTTAAGTTTCATCTTTTCATACATCACTGCATATTTTTTGAAATATTTCACTTGTGGGACTGAAGGATTATTTACTTATATTTTCGATAGTGAAGTTCTGTTTATTTGTAATCTTAATCTTATTTTTGGTTTTAGAGATGAAGCATCTTATTTTTCGGTTTTAGAGATGGAGCTTAACAATTTTTTGTTTCTGATATAATCTTCGCTTGCTGCATATGATAGTTAGAAAGTGTTCCCCCCATCTTCATCATTCAACTATAAGTATGTGTGTGTGTGTGTGTGTCTTTACACAAATAATATAAATGATATGAGTACCATTTATTTCAACTATGGGATGTCACCCATTACCATTGTGCATTGCAGGGAGTGCAGCCACTTCTTGATGGGGTTCTTAGTTATTTGCCTTGTCCCACTGAAGTTAACAACTATGCTCTTGACCAAACCAAGAAAGAAGAGAAGGTATTTGGTGAAATGACTATTTATTTATTTATTTATTTTTTCTGTTTTGTTTCTAAAGTGTAGTCTAATGAACCAATTCTTTTGTTGGAAACCATCACTTTCAGGTCATGTTGTCCGGATCTCCAGCTGGGCCTCTTGTTGCATTAGCATTTAAATTAGAGGAAGGACGTTTTGGTCAGTTGACGTATTTAAGGTACTTCTAGTAACTGTTTGTATTTTTTTTTTTCTTGTGCGAAGTATCTTATGTATTGTACTTTGATATGTAATTGAGCCGTTACTTTGAGAAAAAGAAATGTAATGGCAGTTGATGATCGTTTTCTTTGTTAATTGAAGAATTTATGAAGGTGTTATTCGGAAAGGTGATTTTATAATCAACATTAACATGGGCAAAAAGATCAAGGTGAGTTCAGTTAATGTGAATCTGTTTTTATTTGTTATTGCAATTAGTTCTATTAGAAATTATTACACTATTTTTATCTTTGGATAAGGGAATATTTCCTCAACTAGAAAAAGATGAATACAACCTTAGAGAGTTTATCTGCTCTACCGGTTTTCATGAAGTAATATCCTGGAACTTCTATCTAGTATTCATCTTGTAATTTAGCTTTTGCATATCAACTGGGGAGAGCGTGAAGTAGTAATAATTCAAAAATGGCTGGGCTGTAAAATTTGATTCATGAGATCTCTTTTTTTCTTTTTTGATTCACAAGATTGAGGGATATTTTTCTAGTCCCTTATCAGGGATAAATTCATAGACTGCTGAATGTGAATCTGCTCCACGCTGTAATTTTAGATATCATGACATTGCTATGCTAAGTTGATCATCGAATCTTTGGTCCAGTATCTTGCAACACGATCTCTTAGGGATTGAACTGATTGTAAGAATTATGTTAGCAGTCCTATTGCATACCCCACTCTTTTGCCTGGGGAAATCTTGTTTGTGAATACGTAGTTTGTTACTTAATAATCTATGTGAAGTCACAATTTTTAAAGCAACCTAATTTTGTGTTTTCCGATTCAGTTTTCATGTTCTATTTTAATTTGTTACAGGTTCCACGTTTGGTTCGGCTACATTCAGATGAAATGGAGGTTCCTCTCTCTCTCTCTCTCTCTCTCTCTCCTGCAGGCAAGGGACTTGATTTTTGTTCTCTTTTATTGCCGGATCTCTGAAAACAAGGGCAAAGCAAGAATTTGTAGGAACAAACACAAAGAATGTCTAATTTTTCATTTTTAAAAACATTTGGTGTTTCTTCAAGAAATATTTACCATCTCTTTTCCTGTTAGTTTATCGTTCTGTACATTTCTTCTGAGCTGCAGGACATTCAAGAGGCACATGCAGGCCAAATAGTAGCTGTATTTGGTGTAGATTGTGCTTCAGGTACCTCTTTGCAAGGGACTTCTGGATTGTTCTAATGCTGTTTTTTTTTTTTTTTTTTTTTTTTTTGCTTTGAACAACTATGCATGGCATGAATTGACATTGATTGTTAGAATTTCATTCTGTCATGCTTAGCAGCTTTTGATGTGCTAGAATTTGGAACTGTTAATATGCTAATCAGCTCATTTCAATGTTACATTTTGCTTTTGAATTTTTGTCCCCATTGTTTTCTCGTCGACTTATTCTTTGATTGTGTTACCAGGAGATACTTTTACTGATGGGTCAGTAAGATACACGATGACATCCATGAATGTTCCCGAGCCAGTGATGTCATTAGCCCTTTCACCTATTTCTAAAGATTCTGGGGGACAAGTGAGTGATCTAATTCAAAACAAGATGTTTAGGTTTAACAAAATAATAATCACACTTATTTTTTTTGACAGTTCTCGAAAGCTCTAAATCGCTTTCAGAAAGAGGATCCTACTTTCCGGGTTGGTTTGGATCCTGAGAGTGGACAGGTAATTGTAACATTCACTTTCTTACACCATGGGAGGCTTTTGTTCTGCATGTCTTGACATTAGAATGATTTCATGAGTAGACAATTATTTCTGGAATGGGAGAGCTGCATTTGGACATATATGTTGAACGTATTCGGAGGGAGTATAAGGTGCTCACTTTTTTATTTTTCTTGTTTTTTCCGTTTTACCACGTATATAATTACTCCTTTTTGGAAAAAAAATTAAAAACTTTTCTTGCTTCTATTAAGGTTGATGCAACTGTTGGAAAACCTCGTGTTAACTTCCGAGAAACTGTTACACAACGTGCTGAATTTGATTATTTACATAAGAAACAAACTGGAGGGCAAGGTCAATATGGTAGGGTATGCGGGTAAGCAGTTAATTAATTTGTGCTGTATGTTTTATGAGATGCATTGTAAATTTGGAATATGGGGGAAATGGTTGCAGATTTCGCTAAGAAGTAGCCTTACCTGTGTCTCTGTTTTTAAGGAAATTGGTATTTAATCTGACTGCTGGCAGGTATATTGAACCACTTCCAGCAGGGTCGTCAATGAAGTTTGAGTTCGAGAACATGATTGTAGGGCAGGCTATACCATCAGGCTTTATTCCAGCAATTGAGAAGGGATTCAGAGAAGCTGCAAACTCGTGAGTTAAAACTTCTTCTGCTTCTTTAAAGTGGAAGCTATAATGCTTGGTTTTAGATACCTGTTACTATTTACTTATACTTCATGCGATATCTAATACACTATGATGAGAATACATATATATATATATATGTACACATATGTGTGTGTGTGTATATATTATGTACACGTGTGTGTGTGTATATATATTATGTACACATGTATAGTTTTGATGAGTAACTGTATAATAAGGATTGCCAACGTGACAACACCCATGTACAAAAAGGAGAATCCTCCAAAACAGGCCAGAGAGAAAGACTACTCTTGCTTATAAAAAAAGTGAGAGACTAGCCTTGGGTTTACTACACCGCAATAGTAATAAAAATCAAAAAGCGCTTGCAAAAAGGATTCCTTGGATCTCTAGACATTGATGTATTATAACACGAGTTTATACGTGAGACACCCCCTGTCATTTCGACAAATACCAAGAACACGCCCTATCATTTTTATAATACTTGAAATACCCCTTATCGCAATTTTATTTTTACAAAAATACCCTTGTAACATATTTTTTATTATTTTTTATTTTCTAATTTTTATTTTTGTTTTTATTTTCTATTTTCTACTCTCATTTGTTTTCTATTTTTTTTAATATATATTTTGCTTTGTTCTGTATTTTGTATTTATTTTTCTATTTTCTACTCTCTTTTTTTTCTAATTTATTTTTTTATATATATTTTGCTTTTGTTCCGTATTTTGTATTTATTTGTTTTATTTTTATTACTTTATTTTTTGTATATGGTGTTTATAGAAAATTGAAAAACATCAAAAGTCAAAAACTAGGGGAAAAAGAGCATAATATAAAACAAAAACAAAAGAAAAAAAGAAAACTTTAACTTTAAAAACGGAACAAAAAAAAAAAAAAAAAAAAACCGAAAAAAAAGTCTCTTTTTTTTTTTTAAAAACTTTTAAAGCCTATTTTTTATTTTTTGCATTTTGTTTTAATTTTGATTTTTTTTTTTTCTATAAGCACTATCCAAAGAAATGAAAGCAAAACTAAAAGAAATGAAAATGCAAAACAAAAGTCAAAAAGTAAAAAATAAAAATAAAAAATAGGAAGCAAGAGAGAGGGATGGAGAGAAAAGAAAATAGAAAATAAAAATTAGAAAATATAAAATAAACATAAAAAATGTTATGTTGCAAGGGTATTATTGTCAACAAAATATGATAAGGCATGTCTTAGATTGCCAAATTGAGAAGATAAGGGTGTCTCAAGTATTTTTAAAATGATAGGGGTGTCCTTGGTATTTGTCGATATGACAGGGGTGTCTCGTGTTTAAGCTCGTTATAATATTCCTCTAGCAAATATATATTCATCTGTTGCCTTGAATATACTAATCCAAAGTGTAAAAGGAAACAGGGTGGCCCGGTGGGTGGGTGGGAAGGGAGTCTGATAGGTGGGGTCCAGCACTAAAATATGAAAGTGGGGAGAGATAGTGAGGGGTTGGGGTGATTGGGAAAGAGTTTGGGGGGGGGAGGTTCCAAATGGTGCTGCAGTAAACCAAAAAGAGGAAAGGGGGAAACTATGTTTGGGTGGAGACATCGTCTTACCAATTCTCAACTTTCAATCAGCCCTTCAGGTTTGGGGAGTCTGATGGGTGGGGTCCCATATAAGAAAGTGGGGAGAGATAGTAAGGGGTTGGGGTGATAGGGAAAGGGTTGGGGTTTTTTGGGGGGGGGGGGGGGAAGGTTCCGAATGGTGCTGCAGTAAGCCAAAAAGAGGAAAGGGGGAAACTATGTTTGGGTGGAGACATCGTCTTACCAATTCTCAACCTTCAATCAGCCCCTTAGGTTTTCCAGAAGTAATCCTCACCCTTAAATGTCTTAGACATTTTGAAATCGGTCATGATTTTGGACTCGCATGCCTTTAAATGCTTCAAATAAAATGATTGCCCACATCTCACACGCTATTCCCAGGACAAGTTGTCCAGCAACTCTGTGGGGCGGACCATTGCGCACTCATCAATGCAAAATCCGGAGTGCACGCCTCTCTAGACATTTCAGTAATAGAGTAGCAATCAATAGACGCATCCTCCTAGAGGCACATTGAACGCCTATTTGGAATTTGGGATCCCTCCTTTCCAAGTTGTCGACTGCAAGAGTGGAACTCCACATAATCAACCAAATAAAAAATTGAAATCTCTAGAGAGCTTTTTCCTTCCACATAATATTTGAAGGAGTGGAATCAGGCAATCTGTGTATTTTATGATGTTTCTTTCTCTTTTCCAGTTTTGCAACAATTTGTGTTATTCTTTTGGTTGAATGGCTATTATTCTTTAAAGAGTGGCTCCATCCTTGATTTCTCAGATGAGAGAGCCTTTATAATTTCTTTCGTACTTGGCTTGCTGTGCATTGCTTCTTACATTTAATACAACTTCTTAGCCAGCAAAAAAAAAAATAATTGTCTTCTCATTAACTTGGTTACATTTTTTGCTTGACTATAAAACCATAAACCATGCAATCCTTACAACATTTTTGTTGAAACCTGTTAATGATCTCCCAGGCTATATATTTGAAATCAATGGAAACTTAAGGAACTATTTGTTTTAGAACTCAAAAATAGTTTAAAAAATAATGAAAACTTGTTTTGTTTGGCTAAAGAAAAGTTTTGAGAAAAAAAGTAGAAATGATGTAATGTGCTTGATTGAAAATTTTAGGAAGTGTGAGGAGAGAGGAGTGGTGTGATTGACTGAAAATGTGTATGTGGTGTGGGAGAAGAGAGATAAATGTATGGATAGAGGAAAATATAAAGAAGAAAATTTTAAAATTAATAGAAATATATTATTTAAAAGTTTGATATGATGGTTTGGGAATTGCGAAAGTTATTTTGTAAAATAGTTATTAGGTTGTGTTTAAAAAGAAAGCTAAGTGATTTTTTCGTTTTAAAAAATAAAGTCCATTCAAATGCAAACTCAAAAGAATTATTTCTAACATCTCTTCCTTCACTAAGATATGATCTCTTTACCATCTTTATGAAATTTAGGATGAAATTTTCCAATTAATATGAAGGAGAAAGTATTGTTTGCCTGTCTTCTTTTTCTTCTGGAAAGAGCTTTAGGTTTTTTGCTCCAACTGATCTACTCCTTTAATATGTCTGTTTTTTTCAGTTATCATTTTATATGTTTTTTATATTCATTATCCGGAAATCTTCCTTCTCATGCTATTGTCTATAACATTTGTTGTTCTCTGCTCCGCTATAAACATTTTTTTTCCCGATTATAGTCCATCCCATATCTTCCCCTGAGACGAGAATTATCAATTCATTGAAGCTTTAACCCGTTCATTGTGGAAGTTTCAATTTCATACCAACATCTTTTTAAGACGCTGGTTCTATTCTTGTTTCTTAATATGGTAGTTTTTGAATATGCAGGGGTTCATTAATTGGTCACCCAGTTGAAAATATTCGTGTTATCTTGACTGATGGTGCGGCCCATGCTGTGGATTCTAGTGAACTTGCATTCAAGTTGGCTGCAATATATGCTTTCAGACAGGTACCTAGGGTTATTTTCTTTCTTTTATTCCATATAATGTTCAATATCATACATGGCTTTTTTGCACTCATAATATTGCTAGTTGAATTATAATTCCCATCTCTGATCTCTCTTCTAATCTTCTCGGGGGTGTCCTACATTCTACTTGGTTATTGCATACCCTTCTGGAGGATTTTGACGTGTTACTTTTTTTTTTGGGTGTGTGAAATAGTGCTATACGGTTGCAAAACCTGTGATACTGGAACCTATAATGCTGGTAGAATTGAAAGTACCTACAGAATTCCAAGGGACAGTTACTGGTGATATTAACAAGTGAGTATTTTCCTTGATTCTTTTATGCTATAAGGTAAACTACCTCTGTCCCTTGCCAATTTTTGACCTAATATTGTGTGCATATATTTCTTGTAATAGGAGAAAAGGCGTGATTATTGGTAATGATCAGGAAGGTGACGACTCTGTAGTTACTGCTCATGTATGTATTCTGATCAATATCAAATCTTCAAATCGAAGCACTAGTTCTTTCGTAGTATTCTTACTATTTTTCCGTGCAAATTTTCTGCATTATTTGTTAGCTTATTTCAATCTTATTTGTTTTTTTAATCCAGGCTTTGATTTTCATCCGTTATGATTTGTTTTCCTTGTTGCTTGACTAAAAAATTATTCAGACCGTTACCAAAATCTTAGATGGCATTTGATTTGGTGCTTTTGTTCCTGAACCCTGAAAACTGAAAACTGGGAACAGATGCAGAAAACAGGAATAATAACAACAAAATAAAATTGCTTTTGCTTCTGTTCCCAAATTTTTAGAACAAATTCCTGGGATCGGAAAAATACATTTTTTTTTTTTCCTGTTTCTGTTTCAATTTTTCAGCGAACATAAACAAAAAAAAAAGGAAAAAAATTGAACAAAAACACTAATCAAACGCCACCTTAGGTTCCATTGGGTTTTATTGTTGGAATCGCTAGTTTGTAGAATATATTTGGCACTTTCAAATTATTGATTAACCTGCGGTGGACTCATCTTCTTGGTTCTTCAGGTTCCTCTCAACAATATGTTTGGATATTCTACAGCTCTTCGTTCAATGACGCAGGTAAACGACTCATATTGCACATTGATATAATTATTACTGCAGTATCCTTTACCTTTGGACGTATATGTAGTAGAGGGCAAGGTTGATCCTCCATTTTCATTTTTTTTTTTTTGTACAGGGAAAAGGTGAATTCACAATGGAATACAAAGAGCATTTACCGGTACCCCAAGACGTGCAGATGCAATTGGTCAATACATACAAGTCCAGCAAGGGAGCTGAATAGTTTCAAAAGTCAATTGTAAAGGGAGCGAGTTTATCATCTTCATTATTTGTTCTTTTTTTTTTTAATTGTTTTCTGGTCGAGTTATTTCTGTTATAGGAGAAATGTGGAAGCAGGTAATTCTTTTGCATTGGATTGGAAAACTCGGGAGAGAGCTTCAAACCATGAAACACAAGAATCAGAAACTGGTTCTCCCTTTGAGATATTGTAGTACGGATAAGTACTGGATAATGCCCGAATGTGGTCACTAATTTTTGATATATTTGAATAATTATTTTAATTTGTTTGCGACATAAAGATAATAATGTATGATGTTATTGTAACCTCCCATGGAGGAATGTATAATTTTTCAGATTTTCTTTGATTTTAAGTAAATAATATTTGGATATGACATTGAGCATTTGTCAAAGATTTCAATTCCAGTTTTTTTCTCTATTTTTTTTTTTCTCTTTGGTCGCATGGCCACACTTTGTTGGAAATGTGATTAGTTCGTGAATGCCAAACAAAAAACTGTTAGAATTATGAGATGTACAATAAAGTTGACTGTGCAATGAGATTGGTAATTTGAGTAATTAAAGTGCTATATTGTCACATTTATGAGTGCATGACTTCTGCACATTATTTTCAAAGTGTAATATTGTTGAAGAAAAATTATTGATTTATGGTCATTAATGTCAGAAGTTTATAACCTACTGGATATGTAGCTCATCTTTTTTGTGAAAGGTCTAGAGTTCAATTCTCTATTCCAATATATGTACAAAAAAAATAAAAATAAAAAAAAAAAAAAAAAAATCCCTGGAATGAAATTATGTATATATTTTGAATTGTGAAGTTTAAATTTAAATCCGACATTGTCAGAAATGATGATGAAGCAGTTAAAAATAGGTAACACAACATTAAATGAAAGCCATTTCATCTTATTACTCAATCAATTTTTCATTACAAATACAAAGTATTTATACATAAATTAGACAATCTGATACAATTGTTAACTAAGTATATATTATGTATAACTAAAATTTTGCACTTGTTTGTTTGGCACAAGTTGTGATCCACGACCTCTTGATTTTGCAGTTGAGAGTTGATCTTCCAACGGCTGCATTGTAGCTGTATTAGTTGCTGCATCTAGATGGAATGCAGTCTCATTTCCTTGACAACCTTGCTCTAACTTAGCTAGATTTTGGACCTTGAGTTCGTCAGAATTGATGACATGTAATTGTCTTTGTGAAAATATCTTCTATTTGATCAATTATAGCTCTATGACAAACTTGTAGTTGTTTGTTAACAACATTTTCTCTCAGAAAGAGACAATCCACTTCGATATGCTTAGTTCTTCCATCAAAATTAGGATGAGACGTTAAGGCAATTGTTGAAATATTGTCAGACCAGACAATATGCATAGTTAGTAGAGAGACTTATAGGTCTTGTAAGAGGTAGGTAATTCGTGTAACCTAACCACTGCGATCTATTTCTTAGAGCTCTAAGAAATTATATTACATCCTAAGAACACACACCAAATGTAGATCTTCTAGAAATTATATCCCTAGCCCAATTTGCATTTGAAAAAGCATAATGTTTAAGAAAGCCTGGAATGAACTGCAAACCGTGAGTCAGGGTATCATGCACATATTTGAGAATCCTTTTAAAATTGGTAAAATCTTTGTTTGTAGGAGCATGAATAGTCTCACATTCTAAGTTCATTGCATAGGCTAAGTAGGGTCTAGTGATGGTCAAGTATTGCAATGCCCCAACAAGACTCCTAAAGTGAGTGGGATCTGGATAAGTTAAAGAGTCACTAGGGTAAGTCTTAACATATGTGTTGGCTAATTGAGTCCAAGTAGGTTTGTAGTATTGCATTCTTGCCTATAGCAACTTAGTGACATATATGGTCTAGTACAGGAGGAGACTCAATAGTATTTGAATGACCTTGGATGCCCAGGAAGAAGGAAAGAGTTCCTAGATCCTTCGCGGAGAATTGAGAGTGTAAGAAGTGTATGAGTTTATTGATGATTGTGGTAGAGTTCCTAGTGAATATAATTCTTTGTAGAACGCTATCAGCCCAAAGATCTATCCAAGAGAGAGGGTTAATTAGGTAGTTAAAAATTTAAACAAATAACTTTAACAAATCAAACCATTTCAATTTTCTTAACTAGTTATTATCTTGATCTTTAGCAAAAATGTGTTTACTAAGTGCACAACCAAACAGATAAGGATAGATAAATTGACACAAAGAGGTTCGATAAGCTACTCTTGTTTACATCCTCTCCCCTGAGTTCATTAAGGGAATTCAGAATCCACTTATCTTGATCTCTTTCCCAAGTAAGAATTAAACCTTTACAATCATTTTTATAAGCGCATGATTAATTTAATTTCACTTGAGCTTCTACCATCTCAACTCAAATTTTAAACTCAATTAGTGCCTCAATAGGCTAATGATAGAAATTATGTGGGGTAAAAAAATTGATTTTTCAACAATTAAAGCAAAAATATTCAACTACTCAGATTTTCAGCAAAACTGTTTCTAAAATATTCTCAATATATTTTCTCAAAACGATTTTCAATCAAAAATATGATAAACTCAAATTCTTAAAATATATATGAATCATGCAAAGCACAATTAATTTAAGAAATAAAAAAAAAAAATAAAGTGATCTCACCGAGATTTCCTTGAAAGAGATGTAAATAATTGCGATGTAAAATCAAACTTGGAATTTTTTTAAATATAGCATTTTTCACAATCAAGAATTTCTTTCAAAATGATTCACTCAAAATATATTTAAGAAAATATTCAATCTATTTAAAAATATGATTTGATCTGAATTATTGATCGTTTAAGAAATTCGCAAGTTTATATATAAGGGATTTGAACAATGCCTATAACGACAATTTTTTGAAAGATTTGCACAAAAATGTCATATATTTGACCAATAATATAACTTTTAAAACACTCAATTTAGTTCCCAAAAGATTATGATTTAAAATCCAAATGGATAGAAGGAAGTTTAACCAATATAAATCACAAAATCAATAATTGTATGGACTAAATCAAAAAATCTTCAGAATAAAATGAAAACCGATTAAAACAATATATTCCAACGTTCAAATGTTTAAAAAATGGTGGAAGATCTTTGAAACCCGTTCTGGTCAAAACAGAAAAAATACCAAGTCAGTTGACCCACGTATCCATTAGTTAACTGGATAGCTTCCAACGGATAGTTTTCTAGCCATTGCACAACAAGTCGATCAATTGGGCGGTCGATTGTTTTAGGCTCTGAGTTAACCATGTAACCAGTCAGTTGACAAGATTGCTTAAAACTCTGAAAAAACACCATCCTAAATCAAGCGGTCAACCGTTCTCTTGGTCGGTCGACCGTCCATACCGAAAAATCATTTTTAAAATTTTTCAAATATTTTCTTAATCAAGTACTGAGGAAAATCATTTGATCACATAAATTTATAAACTCTGACCACTTTAAAATCATTTCAAGTTAATTTTGAGTGTCGTGTGTGATCCTTTGAATTGAGAACTTAAGAAGAATTGAGTTGTTTACCTAGAAGTACAAAAAAAATCTGTGTTCTAAAACATTCTTCAAAATTTTCATTGCAACCATCTTGATATTTATCATTCGTCTTCATAAATTTTCTCATTCAAGCACTAGAACTAAAATTTGAAATACTCGATAAACACATTAGTTCTTCAAAACATCAATATTAATTGGTAGTATTGCAGATATTATGATAATGTCCTCGAAGACGAATTTTATCTTTTGGTGTAATAATGATAGTATTGCCAAGGCTGAGTAGATTCAAGGTCGATCGAGGAGCAAGTTGTAGGTAGCTGGCATGTCTAGCACATGTAGGTCCACTTGAGAAGTAACTGGGCGTATGGTAATTGGTAGCGTAATTTTCCCTTTTAACTTTTTTTTCCTTACCGTCGAAGGCTCGGATAGTGCTAGAAGTGGCTTGGTATTGGTCTTCATCAATCCCTACTTTCTTGAGCGTACTCAGAGTGCATATATTCATTGTCGTTCCATTATCCACGAGTAGTTGAGATATCATGAAGTTTTTGTACTGTACTGATATGTTGAGTAGTTTGATGTGCCTGATGAACAGAGCAAAAGGTGTACCTAATCGGACTCAGAGCAATTATCGGATTCAACGAATACTACCTCAAGTGGTTTTCAATCAGTTCTCTAGCTTCTTGTGTTGTCCTTGGGATCATTTTCTCCGTCTTGCCCAATCATATTGACAATCGGGACTGAGTCTTTATGTTTTGGTAGTAGGTTTTGCTGACAATTTGGTCAAGCTGCTTATTTATCATTAAAAAAAAAAAAAAAAAATATTGCCTTGGCTTGGATGATCTAGTGTTTTAGGTTGAATCAATTGTTAGTATGATGACCGGTTTCCCCAGAGTAATATGTATAGAACTGGTTGGGATTAAAACCGTGCGTTTGTGGGTTTTGGTGATTTGGAGAGACTAGTACAAGCATTTTGTTTTTTACTCACTCCAAAATTTGATAGAGAGAGGTACTGATAAGGGAGTGATTTGCCTAGATTCTTTATGGGGTGGTGAGATTCGAGGATTTGTCAGTTTTGGTTATAGCTGAAAGGAATCATGGCAGACGGTGGTGGAGCTTTGTCGGGAGTTTGATATGGGTATGGGCTATATACTTGTGATTGAAATGGAACAAACCAGAGTGGTCCTTGGATTGGTAAGGCTTGTGCTGGTATCCATGGAGATTATGCTGCTGATGATTATACTGCGACCAGATGTTCTACTAGGGGTTTCTCTGGCTTTAGACTACCATTGCCACCTCATGGTCTTTCTTTCTTAGAGGAACTAATTTCTTGGTCTCACTATTAGATGGTTTTTGTATTTTGCTAGTTTTGATGCCTTCTTCCACATACTCTCCTTAGAGTATTACGTCTAAGAATGGGCCACTCAGAGTGTTAAATAGAGGCTCATAATATAGGTGAGGTTGAGCTTGTACAAACAACTGGACCACTTATGATCCTTTCATGGGCGGTACTACTTGCGCAACTCTATCTCTCTAGTGAATGGTAAATTCTTGCCACTATTTTTGGCCAATGTTCGGAGAAATATTTTATCGAGCGAGATTTACTGATTGTGTCTGTACTGATGGTAGAACACCTCGACCACGTCAATGAATGTCTTCAGTTTCTCTTACTCTATAGTTCTATACTATCGGGCGATTGAACCTGCCCATAATTGCTGGAAGAGCCGGACATCTAGTGTTTTATTATGGATATAAGTGCCCATCTCATTTTTGTATCTCTAGATATGCCAATATGGTTATCTTGATTCATCATACTTAGTGAGATTCGACATCGCAAAATTATCTAGAAATTTCACGTGAGGTACCGAAGATAGCCCAATGTATCAGACATTGATTGTCGACTCTCATTTCTTCACTTATTTTAGTTCATTCTCTATTTGTTATAGGTTTTTGGTTAGCAATGAGTTTTTTTTTGGGACTACTATTTTATTTTCTTTTTGATACGTTCAGCCACTTTTGGGACGACTAGGTTGGAGGTAGCAGGTCTTGCAGAGGGTGGACTTGGATTAACCACGGTCAGAGCAGCTTGTGGTCCTGATGTTGTATGTTCTGCATGGAAGACTGATTCCCCAATCACTAGGCTAGGGTCCTAGGAACTAGAGGGCTAATGCAATGTTGCTGGTTCGACCGGATCTGGGCTTTGGACAGATGTTACGGGATTTTGTAAAGACTATCGGAGTTGCTGTAGTAACTTTGTTATCTGGCTACAGTCCCTTTCAGTTAATCCATATATTCTTTCAGTTGTAATACCTCAGTGGGTATGTGCGATTTTTCCTCAACGTCTTCGATTAGGGCAGGATGTTATGCTTGGGAACGAGTGCGAATCGGAGAAAGAGAGACGAGAGTCTTTCTGTGTGGAAAAAGTTTCCTTATATGAAAAAAATCATGTTAGTATCATAGATTGCAAAAGGCGTTTAAAATTAATAATGAGTTAGGCGATACGAGATTTCTATTTCTCCTAAGTTTTTATAGGTTACAACCATATCGAATTTTTAACATAATCTACCTCAACAAGTAGGGGGTATTTTAAAATTACAGCTAATGACACTTCGTTTTAGGATTAAATAGAAATCTCATTTTGTCCCTTTACCACTATGAACCTAAAATTAGATAACAATGCCTTGGATTCGTACAAAATGATATCTCTTAACCCGATAAAGCGTAGTATAGACAAAATAGGGATTTTCATTTGGCTCTATGGTTTGTTCAATAATTATGTTTTAAAAAAGATTTTTGACCCTAAACAAGCTCATGAAGAATGTGGGAAAAAATTAAAATTCCTATGTTGGGCTATTCCGTTCTTTACTGGTCCTAGGTATTTTCTTTTGTCTGATTTCAAGGCATAAGCAGGTAAACATAGTTTATTTAACAACTAAGATCTCTCTTTAGCTCTTAATAATGTCCTATAAAGGGTTTGGTTGACAATCTATCCTAAACTCACTATATGGGGTTCACGGATTTTACTAATGTACCCTAGAAAGGCTCGATTCCTAGATCTTCAAACCTCTGGCGTCCTAAGGTATCTATCGTTGGTTGGTGATCTGAGTGAGGTGAGTTTTAGAATTGATCCCATTGGATGAACAACGCGGCCTAGAACCTACTATCAACCTCTTTCTAATCCTAAAAGATTTTTCTTTGGGGTTGTGCAATGCATGAATGGTCAGTACTTGTGCCTCAGAGAGAGTTACAATTGAGATGCAATATACAAAGAATGCAGTAAATAAATGCGTGAAATCAAAGAATAAAATACTGGAAAAAAAAAATATAGAAGGTAAAAGTAGAAAATGAACACACTCACACACCCTTAAATGCATGCTTATTATCAACTATTGAAAGAAACCAAATTTAAAGGAAAACAAACATTTTTTTTTTACAAAGGGGAACTATCATTTTAAAACAAACATTTTTTTTTGGACTTGATTTGAATTTAAGATTTATTTAAACACAACTAGGCTTGACCCTCTAAAAATTCCTAGTGGAGTCACCAACTGATGCACCCTGAAAATTTCTCTATTAATTTTTTTTGTGAAAAGAAAACTTATCATTTTGAAATACTTTTGGATGAGCTTTATTTTTTAAAATTTTTTACTTTAAAAAAACAATCAGGGGATTTTCTAGGTGCCGATTTTGAAAATAGTTCTTTGGGTCAATTTTTATTAAAAAAATGGAATCGTCACCTGACATTGAGTCTAAATGGTGTGTTAAGTAACTGAGATTTTTGAAAATCGTTTTGTCTTTTAAAATGGCTCAAATTTGACTAAAAATATTTTAGGTCTTAACTAGAGAATTCTTTAAGGATTGGGGATCGGTTATATTCAGGGAAAATATTAGGCACCACAAGACACCTGTTTGAGGACAATACCTTAGTTTAAATAATTCTTTTAAATTAAATCAAGTCCAAATAATTTTATTTTTAATTTTTTTCAGTTTGTTTAACATAGTATTTCCCCTTATTCAATTTTATTTAAATGAAAACTTAAAAAAACAAGAAACGACAACTTAAAGACAAAATGTCCCCGCTTTTAGATCACCTATCGATTATGAATAGAATCGACAAGTTTGGCCCTTGGGAGAGAGGGATGTCTTCTTTCTTTTTTTTTTCTTTTTTTTTTTTTTTTCTTTTAGTTTATTATGGAAAAACTGAGGGAAAACTAAAACATAAAACGTATGAGGAGAAGAAAAAAAAAAAGAAATTATAAAATATTTTTTTTGGGACAACTTATTATGAATAAATATGTTTTTATTAAAATGATTCTTTATGAAGAATTCTTTTAATTTTTAAGGTCCTTATTAAGGAGGAATCCCTTTTAAGTAAAATTTTTAGAAATAAAGAAAACAGTTTGGAAGTTCTTATTATAAAGAAACCTTCTAAAAAAAATTAAAATCCTTATTACGAAGAAGTCTTAAAAAAAACATTTGAAAAGACCTTGTTATAAAGAAATTTTGCTTGGGAAGTAAAGCAAAATATGTCTTTTTTTTTTTTTTTTTTTGAAAAATCTTATTGGGAAGAAGTTTTCTTGAGATTAAAAAAACATTTGAAAAACCCTTATTATGAAGAGGTTTTCTTGGGAAGTAAAATAAAATATTTCTTTTGAAAAAATCTTATTATAAAGAAGTTTTCTTGGGAAGTAAAACATTTTTTTTTTTTGAGAAAAATCTTATTATGAAAAAGTTTTCTTGAGGTTAAAAAAAAAGAGCGCTGAATATCCACTCCAATTTTGCTATGAAAACTACCAATTGAACCTAATTGTTTTTTATGCACCATCACTCCTATAATTTTGTGGACTGATTTATCCCTCTTAAATGAGTCAATACCTTCCTTATATTCACTGCATCCCTAAAACAGTTGAAACAATTATGGTAATAAACTATCAATGAAACTAAACACGAAACCTAAAATTTCTCACAATTGTGATTCTTGTTCAATAATTTTTTCACACCACAATAATCTATAACTAATGATCTTTAAAATGAGATATTAGTATTTTTTTGGAGTTTTGGATTAGTATGCATGTGATTGTTATATATAACATTAACTGTTATGTTAATGTTATATAGAACATCGCTATAATGTGTGTGTTCTCGTGAGTGTTGAATATAACATCCAATGTGATATAAATAACATCAATTAATGTTGATAAATAACACAAATTATATGTGTGTTGAATGTAATATGACTTACTGATAATGGTGATTTGGATATTGAATGTAACACTTAACTATATTTTGATAATGTATAAGACCGTGTTAATTATAACACAAATGTGAAAAATTAAAAATTCTTGAAGTACCATGTCGAATGTAATATTAATGTGAAAACTAAAAATTCTAGAAGTACCATATTGAACATAACACAAATATAAAACTAATGAAAAAAATAATGAATGTGATATTATTTTGAAGATCTTATTCAAACGAATTTGAATTTATAATTAGATCGTAAAAAAAATATGTACAACAATAATTATTTTGATTTTAACAAATGATTTTGTGTGAAACGTTAAATATGGAAGATTTTAATCATGCGAATCACGCAAGGCAAATTAGTCATGCCTTTTTTTGCATTTTTTAAAAATGGTACTTAATGGTTCTTACAATTTGCAAAATGGGAGTATTTGGTTCATTTTAAACTAGTTGGCATCAACTGGTGATTTGATGCTTAATTTAGACTTAGTTGGTAATTTTTCCTAAAAAAAAAAAAACCTATTTTGGCAACACCTTTATTATGAATAGCTTTTCTTTTGAAAAACAAACAAACAAACAAACAAACATTATCATGAAAAAGTTTCTTAAAGATATATTTGTTCTATAAAAAAAACAAGCGTAATTTTTGTTTTCCAGTCCTCTAGAGATATACAATATATTAGATAACTCTTTGACCTTGTTAATTAAGTTTATGGCCCAATGAGAATTTTCAAAAAATGGCCCTCTATGTTTGCCCCTATTGGAACCGCGAATTTACAATGAAATACCATTATTTGATTTCAAATGCATTTTCTTGTTTTGGAAACAAAAAGGTTGCATGCTCACCATCTCCAATAGAAAAGTAGCTTCATATCTATCACACATCACATCCAATCTGCAAACAAAAACCATTGAAATATTGTTCAAGATCTTCTCTTTAATGTGGTATTTTTATGTTATTTTTTGGGTAAAGATTTCACTTAAGTGGATATTTACGTATCACCTGTAACACGATTCTCTCCTCCGTCGCAGTCCACTCACCAAAAAAATCTCTCTCATTAACCCATTAATCGCGGCACTTTATCCATTTACACCTCTATATATTCATTCTCTCTACTCTTACAATAGGAAACCCTAACTATCAAGAATTCGAGGGCACACGTCGTTTTTGTATGTACAAGCATACCCATTTACCTGCCCAGAAAAAAATGTCTACTAAGGTCTTTGCGGAATTGAGTTAATATTCACTCACTCCAAACGTTGATATTCACGTGCCCTCCTCCATAATTAGAAAAGGGAAAAACCATTTTCATTGCTTTTTGGACTGTACGTTAATATTCAATACATGTGTTAATACATAACATGCGTGTATGAGTATCAACGTTGTGTATGAGTGAAATTTTACGCAATTCAAGAGAACTTGATATGACGTGAGTGAATATTAACTTTTTAACATTTTACTGATAACATTAACTTCAGTCCAGAATCATAGTATTTTATGACCCAACAAAGTGAAACGAATATATTGAGTGAATATTTACTCGATTCTAGACATTCACAAACGGGTAGTGATACGGGTTGCATAGTAACTTAATTCAAATAAATGACGCATATGTCGGTTTTGAAAAATGCGATAACATTACCATGAATATATTTGAGTGTCGTAAAAAGAGTGTTACAAATATTTGATTGTGTAAATATTGACTGAGATCAAACAAACACATCACGAATGTTTCTGAGTTTTGTGAATATTAACTTATATCAAAATAAATTGTTCACGGATGAGTTAATATTCACTCTCCCACCCCAACCCCCCGGTTATCCCATTTAATGTGTGACAAAAACCCCTTACGCTGATATTCACGATTAAGTTAATATTTTATCCGCTCACGCAAAAGAGAGACCTGTACCCTATCCTCACCCCCACATTGTTTGCTCACTCGTCAAAATGACGTAATACACTTCACAAAAACAATAAACCCAACCAAAATTGAAGCTGCAGTGAATGTAAAAAAAAAAATAAAAAATCTTCCATGATCAAAATCTTCAGTTTAAAAAATCTTTAAAAATGATCATGTCTGTGTGTGTAAACATACACGTATCATCTGATTCATTCGCCAAACAATAATCCAAACTTAGAAAGGGGACATTCACGTTAATATTCGCACAATGTTAACACATGCGTGAACATCCTTTAAAAAAACAAAATTGAATAAACCCTAAACTGAGCGAAAACAATCGGAGTAAACATTCACTGAATCACATCAAAAAAAAAAAAAGGAAATCCAGTATGAACATTTTAGTACACTATTTCCTACAAAAAAATCAGCAAATCATAAAAAATTCAAATCAAATCTAGTAATCCAGATTTGAATATTCAGATTTGGAAATCTGGATATGAGAGAGAAGAGAGAGACGATGGCGATGGCAGTTGATGAATGGAGACAACGATCTGGACGGACGGAAAACGATCTGGTTTCAGATTTGGACGGACGGCGACGCAATGTGACAGATGGCAAGCTGACGAATGGCCACGGTAGTGACGGAAAGCTACAGACGGGATTATCTACGTTGTTCAATAGAAGTGAAGCGTACTAGAGGTTTCCGGTGTCGGAGAGAGCGCATAAGACGATGAGATTGCTAATGGGTTAGTTGTTGCGGTGGCGTAATTGAACATATAATAATAATCAATGTACAAGACGAGATGGTCAAATAAATATAATGGCTAGTATAGAAAGAATACTAATTTCTATGGAAATGGTCAAATAAATATAATGGAACAAAAAGAATACTGATTGTTAAAGAAATGGAGAAGGTGAATCTCTAGTTAAGAGCTCCAGGCGGCGAGGGCATGAAAATAGAGAGAGAGAGAGAACGAGTAAACTGTAAATTAGGGTTTCTAATATATATATATATATATATAGGGTATATCTGTCTATTCATTAAATTGGTCAACGGTCAAAGGACTAAACACTAACAAAATTTCACAAAAGAGTTATATTACAACATAACTGTTTAAAAGGATTTTTTCTAGATGAACTCTTAAAAAAGGGTTATTAAATAAAAACCTCAAAAAACAATTTAGAAGGTAAAACATGTTCTTAAAAGATCTTGTTATGAAGAAAATCTAGAAAATATAAAAACAAATTTTTGCAAAGTCTTGCTATGATGAAATTTAACAATTTTTTGAAGAGTTTTGAAAAATTCCTTTGAAAAAAAAAACATTTGGAAATTCTTATTATGAAAGGTTTCTTAAATCTAAAATTTTGAAAATTCTTATTATGATTTTTTTTTTCCCCGAAGTAAAAACAGTTGTTAAGGGAATGACATGCATATATTTTGCCAATACAACCTTAGCTAAAAAAGGGAATGACATGCATATATTTTGCCAATACAACCTTAGCTAAAAAAAATTGTTTCGGGGAAGTGTCTTTCTCAATCCCCCATTTAAAGTTTTGCACATGTTTGGGAGACTCTAACCCTTTCAGCTTTTAGTTAAGAAAAATTTCTTTTTTACACGTAGATAGAAAGTAAATGCAACAAAATATAAGAGTGTAGGAAATTTGAAAGGCAAAAAGGTGCACAATAGAAAATAAAGTATTGAAACTTAAATAATAGCAATATAACGCGTGAAAAGGCGCAGAGCAGGAAAAGAAATGACATAAATTTAAAAGTGCGGAAAGGCGTATAATGGTAAAGTAAATGATAAAAATTTAAAGTGCAGTAAAGTAAATGACTTGAAAATAAATACAAAAAAAAAAAATCGTTTTTAAGGTGTTCTTTTTGAGAATTTCCTCTTAAGTTTTTTCCGTTTTTAGGTCCCCCTTTAAAACTATAAAACAAAAATAAAAAGTTTGCAAGGAAGTCTTTTCCCTTTTATTCCTTCTTGTTATTCTTCTTTCCTCTATCTTATTTATTTTTCTTCTTCTTTTCTTTGTTTTTTTTCTTTTTTTTGATATCTTTGTGAAGAGTTTTTGGGAGGTTTTTTTTGGAGAGAAAAGGCAAACCCGAGAGAGTGTTTGGGAGTAAGAGAGAGAGAGAGAGAGAAATGATATTGTGTGTGTTTGGGGGGCAAAATGAGACCCTTTTATAGACTTCCAAGTCTGCGCACTCATGAGTGTGTTGACCCTTTGGCGGTCAGATTTTATTTGATTGGGGGTTATCCCCTATTTCGTAAAATACACACTTTACCCTACTTATAGTATGGTGTGTTTGAATTTTACAAAACCACCCTATTAAGTTATTTCATAAATGGATATAACCTAGGGGAAATCACAAAAGGAGATTGCAATGCCCGAGGAGGTATAAAAGCTCCGTCTTATTCTTAGAAGGTGCACGTGAAGTAAAATTGTTGTTTTGGGCAATTATCAATAAAATGCAACTTTTTGGGGTTTTCACAAAATAAAAATAAAAATTATGAAATTAAAACATCCCTCATATGATTGGAATGTTCATTTTTCAAACATAAAACAAAATTGGCCGCCAATTTGATGAAATCGACGAAAATACAATTTCGGGGTCAAAATACAAAGTGCAAAATGAGTAATTTCTTGAAATTAATGGGGGGGGGGGGGGGGGACGCCAAAATTAAATATTTTAAAAGTGATATAAATTTGAAAATCACTTTCAATTTAATTAATTTGGCACCAAAATAACTTTTATAAATTTTAATTTTGACCCCAAAACTTTTACTATTGTCGGAATTCATCAGGAATTGCCCCATTTTTTTTGGTTTTCCTTGTATTAAAACATTATGCAAAAATTTAACATGAAATCTAAGGTGAAATTTCATCCCTTTAAATATTGATTTAAACTTTACCAAAATTCCACTTTATACCCAGAACTTTATTAAATGCAAAAATGGGCAGGACAAAATGTTATGTCGACACCCCCTGTGCTATCTCAAAAAGTGGGGAGGGTTAATCAAAACATCAGAATGATATGAAACTCTCAAACACTTATTTTTCATCAAATCTTGGGATTTGCAAAAATTAATTTTGAAATTCACATTAATAACAATGATTATGATAAGAATATAAACCATTAAGTACCAAAAAAATATTCATATTTTCAAGAAGACTTACTAAAAAAAAAAATCAACTCAATTAGATAATTAATAACATGACAGTTATATTGAGTAATTCACTTGAGAAATAAATTTTCTTGATTTTTATCATTCCAATATCTCTTTAGTGTCTTATTATATTCCCTTTCTCTGTTTTTTTGGCAGTGTATATTTAGATAAACCTAAAATTCTCTTGTTGTTTTATGCAAAATGAAGAAACATGTGGTGTAAAAATATCTTGAGATGGCACTTGTGATGGCATTTGATCCTATTCTCATTGTTGACTCATATATTCAAAAATTCATTGTTAAGTACATAATTTGATAGCCTTAATTGCAACATTATTGTAGTTAAGTTCAATTAGGGTGCGATCATACCAGCACTAATGCACCGGATCCCATCAGAACTCCGCAGTTAAGCGTGGTTGGGCGAGAGTAGTACTAGGATGGAAAGGTATTTGCACAATCAAAAAAAAAAGTCATCCACATTTTTTTCTAGTGAGAGAGGCTCCAAGATTCACTCCAAGATTTGTGAAATCTTCTTTCTTCTTTTTTCATTTCTCAGCCTTCAAACATGGAGGCTGCTAGTGCTGGGGATCATCCTCAGCCTAGAGATCATAATTCATCTTTTTCTTAATTAAAATAACCAAGCTAATGTGCCAATTTCTTTTGCTCAAAAATCCTTTGCCAGTGTTCTTCTCAACAAAAATTCAGCCATTCCCAGAAAAACTGTTCAATCTTTCAAGGGGGAACCTGCTATTTTTTTCTCAGAAGAAGAGGTTGACAAGCTTGCTATCCCGTTTAAATTTGCTCTGGTAGGAAAATTCATCAATGGGCGTCCTCTATTTAAAGCAATCAAGAAAATGTTCTTTACGTTGAATCTGGCTGCAGGATTTGAAATTGGATTCTTGGATCAAAAAAATCTTTTAATTCAATTGTATTCAGAGGAGGAATTTCAACGTTTATGGATCAAAGAACAGTAGCTCATTCATCAATATCCAATCAAGTTGTTCAAATGGACTCCTGATTTCAAAGCTAACGTTGAATCACCATTGGCGCCAATCTGGATCAGTTTTGATTTTTTGCCAATTCACTTCCATAACAAGGAGGCTCTCTTCTCAATTGCCTCAGCCATAGGTTCACTATTACAAGTTGATGCTGCTACGGTCAATTTTTCGAAGCCAAAGCTTTCTCGTGTTTGTGTTGAGATTGATTTACGTCGACCCCTGATTAAGAGAATTTGGATTGGATGTGGTTCAAATGGATTTTGGCAGGTAGTATCTTATGAATCTAATCCTTCATATTGCAATTACTGCTTTAAACAAGGTCATTCTGAGGTTAATTGTTCGATCAAGAACTCTTCTCCTTCAATTCTTCAAGAAACGACGGTCTCTGTTCCAGTTACAAGAAAACAGATCAATTTAAATTCTGATCAAATTGATCTTTCTCAAGGTATCATATCCAATTCTGTTAAAATCCCTCCTTCCAATCCTAATTTGGATAATTCTAAGTCTTTCCCACAATGGTTTTTGGAAAATTATGAAGATCAATTAAATAAGGGAGATCCTGATTTTCTGCCAAACCAAAATTCTTTAAAACAACATTCTGATCTACCTAAACCTTTTTCTTCCCAATTCATGCCTCCGAAGAGTTTTAAATCTCATTCTAAGGAAGTTAAAAAATCCAAATTCATCATTTGCTAAATCTCAAAAAATTTCTTCTAATTATATCAATTCTGGAAATTTCATTCCTGTAAAAAATGCTCAAAAATCCGTTTCCAAGAATAAGTCTATTCCTACCAAAAAATCATATTTGGATATACCCTCCAATTCATCTAAGAAGGATTTTACTCTTAAAAGTAATCAGATTGTTCAAAATTCAGATGCTACTGATCCTTCTTGTTCCATGCCTGAGGCTGATATTCAGGCTGCTAAATTGAAGGCTATAGCCATTTTGGCTAAAACCTACTCTCTTCCCATTCCAATTCATTCTAGCCCATCCAATATGAACAATCCTTCAATTCAGGTGGAATCAATTGATAATCTCCATTCTCAAACCAATCCTGATCAATCCAATGTTTCAACTGCTGTCAAGAACCTTAATCATTCAAATGAGTTTTCTGTTACCCCTGAGGATAACAATACCACTCACATTTCTCAAATCCCTTCTCATGTTACTTCTGAAGGTTCATTTCCTATTTTGGAGTCTCAATCTCAAATTGGAATTCCACTGTTGGTGCTTGTTCTGAAAATATCAGTAATTCTCATATTTTTATCACTTCTCCACATTCATCAGACTTTCAATCCAATTCTTATTGTCACAAGTCATCATTACCTTCTAAATCATCCTCAAAGTCTCAGAATGGGAGTTTAAATACTCATTCAAAATTTGATAACCAAACTGTTGTGAATCCTGGCAAAGCTACTGGAAAGGCTGAAAAAGTGCATGATTCTCCTTCTTCATCAAACCAAACTTGTTCATCCAATCAAGGAGTGATTTAAAAGTTTACTTTGTCTCCTAGAAGATTACCAGAAGTGCAGGTTTCATTGGAAGCTGAAGATATAGAATTTCTTCAGCCTAAGAAGAAACATTTGATCAAATCAAGGAACTCAAACAAGATGCCTACCAGATCAGGTTTGAGGAGTAAAGCTTATTCATCATCCAATGTTTAAAGGCCTAATTTGGAATATTAGAGGTGCTTCTAAGGGAGCTGCAATAATCAGATTGAAGAAATTAGTATTTGATCAAAGGCTGCATTTTTTGATTTTGCTGGAACCTATGATGGCTAAGGAGGCTATTTTAAACCTTGCTAATTTTCTAAACTTTGATAATTCCTATTCAAATACCTATAGAAAGATATGGATTTTTTGGAAAAATAATTTAGCTTGCAATATCATGTTCTCTTCAAATCAATTGGTTTTGGTAGAATGCTTAATTCCAACTTTTGATTTCAAGATATCCATAGCAACAGTATATGCAAAATGCAGCTATCCAGAAAGAAGGCCTCTTTGGATTGATTTAGAGAATTGTACCTCTTCTATAAGCCATCCTTGTATTGTTTCTGGGGACTTCAACTGCTACTCTTGCAATGAGGACAGAAAAGGCTGCTCAAACATCTCTTAAATCAGTTGTTTGGAGTTCAACACATATATTCAGAATTGTGGGCTGCTGAATGTTCCTTTTACTGGTTCTAAATTCACTTGGTGTAATCACAACAAGGGCATGACTAGAAAATGGTGTAGACTAGATTGGACCTTCATGAATTCAGCATGACTATCTATTTTCCAAAATTCAACTGTTGCTCACTTGTCTAAAACCGGTTCTGATCATTCTCCTCAATTGCTATCATTTTCTCTTAATCTCCCTAAAGGCCCTATACCTTTCAAATTTCAACATTTTTGGTGATCCAACCCTGATTTCTACCATTTTGTTGCTGCTAATTGGCACAAAACTATTTCTGGTTTAGCCATTTCAGTTTTAGCCTATAAGCTCAAAGCTTTAAAACCAGCATTAAAACAGTGGAGTTCATCTTTTTATGGAAACATCTTTAATGTTGCCTCTAAGGCTGAATTGGAGGTCTCCAACTTAGAAGAAGCTTTCCTCATTAATGAAAATGAAGAAAATTGGGCTCTATACAATTATGCGTTGGCTAAGCACAAATTAGCTATTCAAGTGGAAGAACAATTCTGGAAACAGAAATCAGTTTATAAATGGCTTAAAGATGGAGATGCTAACACTAAATTCTTTCATGCCTCAGTTAAAGATCAAAGAACCAAAAGGAGGATTTCTATTATCAAGGACAAAACTAGAGTTGAATATACTGCTGATCAGGACATTAGAAGCTATTTTTTGCAGCATTTTGAGGAAGTGCTTTGTGAACAATCAGCTCAACCAAAATTGGAATTTTTGGATATGATCCCATCTTTAATAAGTAATTTGGACAATGAAATCTTATTGGCTACTCCAACCATGGAAGAGATCAAAGATGTGGTATTTAATCTTAAAGGTGACAGTGCAGCAGAGCCTGATAGATATTCTGGTAAATTTTTCACTCATTGTTGGGAGATAGTCAAATTTGATCTTTTACAAGCAGTAATGTCATTCTTCTGTGGAGCTGAGACACCTAAAGCTTGTTCAAGCACTCTGTTGGCCTTAATTCCAAAAAATGAGAACCCTTCTACTCCTGCTAAATTCAGGCCAATTAGTCTTTGTAACTTCATTAACAAGATCATATCCAAGTTCTTGGCAAACAGATTAAAAGCTATTCTACCAAACATCATTTCTCCTGAGCAAAGTGCATATGTTAAGGGAAGGAGCATTTTTGATAATATACTGTTAGCTCAAGAGATGGCTAATTTTTTGCCTAAAAAGGTTAAGGGAGATAATTTGATCATCAAATTGGATATGGACAAAGCCTTTGACAGAGTTTCTTGGTTTTTCCTAATTTCAATTATGAGAAAATTTGGATTTCATGAAAAAATAATTGATATGGTATGGAGGCTCATTTCCAATTGTTTTTTTTCCTTGATTATCAATGGCTGCTCTATAGGTTTTTTTCAATCAAAGAGAGGTTTAAGGCAAGGTAATCTACTTTCACCTCTTCTTTTTATCATAATGGCTGAGGCTTTTTCAAGAGGCCTTAACTCCCTTGTTAAAAACAAATCCATTTCTCCTTTCTCTCAGCCTAAAACATTGAAGCCTATTTCTTATCTTTCTTATGCTGATGATATGATTCTGTGTACCAATGGTTCTGAATCCTCCATAACAAAGCTGCTGAAATTCTTGAAATCATACCAACTCAATTCTGGCCTGCTTATCAATTTTACCAAAAGCAACTTCATACCTTCCCCTTACATCACTGCTAATAAGTTGTCTTGGTTGACCTCTAGAATAGGTTTCATCAATAGCTCTTTCCCAATGAAATATTTGGGATGCCCTATTTTTGCAGGTAAGAAAAAATCTATTCTCTTTGATGATCTGCTTGCTAAAATTAGAATGAAACTGCAAGGTTGGCAGGCAAAACTTTTGTCCAGTGGTGGTAGGCTGGTATTGATCAAGCATGTTCTGCTATCACAAACCATATTCTTATTTATGACCCTTTTTCCTCCTGTCAAAGTGATTAAAACATTGGAAGGGCATTTTTTAAATTTCTGTTGGAATGGGAAGAAACACTGGCAAAGTTGGCAGAAAATGTGTTACCCTTTTGAAGAAGGTGGATTGGGATTCAGACAGCTTAAAGACATGATTATGGATTTTAAAGCTAAGTTATGGTGGAATTTTAGAAGTAGGCAGTCTTTGTGGGCTTAATTTATGAAATTGAAATACTGCTAAAGAAAAATAGATCATTTTTGCAGTGTGACTTTCTCTTATCAGAGTATAGGTTGGAAGAATATTATTGCAGGGAAGGAATTGGCTGAGGAGCATATACAATTTCAAATAGGAAAAGGTGATGTATCCTTGTGGTGGGATCAATGGTTGATCAATGTTCCTTTTGGTGAAGTCTTACTGGTGCAGAAGCAGTTTTCCAGGCTGCTGGTGTCTGATTTGTTAAATTCAGATGGTTCATGGAATGAAAACCAATTAGATCAGTTTCTGCCTACTTTTAAATCTCAGATTATGAATCTTCATAAGCTCCCCATTGGCGTGGAAGACAAAATGTGATGGATGCCAGCTGCAAATGGTCAGTTTTCAGTAGCTTCTGCCTGACAGTCTTTTAGGCAGAATTCTGTTGCTCCCCCTTACTTCAAATTCATTTGGCATCCTCAAATTCCTCTCAAATCTTCTTTCTTCATGTGGAAGGTGCTTAAAGGAATAGTTCCATTTGATTCAAAAATTCAAAAACTGGGATTCCATTTGCCTTCTATATGTGCAAGCTGTGGCAAAGCTGCTGAAACTCAAGATCATGTACTTTCTGAGTGTTCATTTGCTCAAAGGGTTTGGGCTTATTTTGGAAGTACTGGACATGAAGGATCACTGATGTCTAGATTGTTGAAGTGGTGGCAAGATAAAAATCTCAGTGTTGGTGTTCCAGTGCTGATATGCTGGGAGCTTTAGAAAATCAGATGCCAAGCTAAGTTTGATCATACCCCTCCATTCTTCCTTTTTGTGATAAGCAGAATTGAATTCATAATCAAAATGCAGCCTGCTAAAAAACCTAAATCATTCAAATTTATATTGGTTAAATGGTCTAAGCCAATAATGGACTATATGAAGCTTAACTCTGATGAGAGCTGTATAGGAAATCCATGATATGCTGGGGCAGGAGGTGTAATCAGAAATAAAAAAGGTTTGTTACTACTGGCTTATTCAATTCCTCTAGGCATTCAAACTAATATGTTTGCTGAGATTTATACTCTTTGGCATGGGATTAAGGTTTGTTTGGAGAATAATTGGATGAAAGTCATCTTAGAGGTGGACAACAAGATTCTAGCTGACATGGTCATGAATAAGGCTGAAATTCCATGGAGAATCTATCCTTTCTTAGTTGATATCAAGTTGTGGAGAAGCAAAGGTGACTTTCCCATCCACCATGTATTTAGAGAAGCTAATGGAGTTGCTGATGGATTGGCTAAGTATGCTAGTGCAGGAGAATTCTTATGTTCTACTATTTTTTGTGATCTACCTCAAATTGTTAGGGGTTGTTTGAAATTGGATGCTTGTGGTCTCTCTAGTTTTATAAGGATAAAAAATTATAATTTTGGAGGTCTTAATTCCTCTTTTGTTTTGCAATAAAAATTCAGCTTTGAATTAAAAAAAAAAAAAGTTCAATTAAGTTAAACTAATCCTCTACTACTCATACTATTTGTGCTAATCGCCTCACTATTTTTCCTTAATCATGAATTTTAGGAGTAATCATCATTGTTTAAACCCCTTTAGGACTAGGTTAACTCTCCTTAAAATGAATTACTAATGTTAGATTAGTATCTAAACAAAAAAATAGGTTCCCTATGTACTTGAAATTGTTCAAAGTTGATCACACACTTGGTGACACACCATTCTGGATAAAAGAATAGCAAGCATTTTTAAAAAATTGTGTAATAGAGGAGTTTTTTAAGGCGTTGATTTTTTCATAAAAGAATTCAGGACACTTTTCATAAAAAAGAGTCACTATCTAGTATTGAGTTTTAAATGGTGGGTTAGATCACCAGATTTTTAAAAAACAATTCAAGAATAATGGCTTAAGTAAAAGTTTAACTCCAAAAAGAATGCGGTCTAATAAAAGATTCATTTTATAAAAGTTCTTTGGTCAGTTACACTTAATGAAGGTGTTAGGAATTCTAAGATTCCCTTCCAAAGACAGTACTTTATCCAACTAAGCCTAATTAAGATTAAGTCCGAATGTTGATTTGGTTTTGAAATCTTTCTCAGAAAAATCTTTTAGGCATTTTCAAATATAAGGTGAGATATGTTTTTGGAACTTTTATGAAATGTTCTCCCAGTATGATCTCTTATCAAATGTCAGGAAATTTGACAAGGGTGATCTACGGGGGAAAGGTTTATAAAAAACTCAATGGATTTCTTTAATTCAAACGAGCCAATTGGTTTAAATGGATATGAATTCACATGATGTAAATGAATAACGATGATGAAATTGAACTAATATGATATGAATCTACTTGTCTTTGATTAACATGTATAATATGCCACACCCCACCCTGAGCCCTCATTGCCTAGGGCCGGGAGTGACGTTGATATGACACTACCTGCCCAAACAACTAAATATATATACACACACACACACACACACACACGTACCGCTACCCATTTTTTACCCAATGATATATATTTATCCTTTCCAAAAAAAATTAGGAAAACCCTGGTCCCAAATATTTACAACAAAAATCACAAAAAAGTTGAACCTCCCACGGTTCGTATCCGACCGGCCCACCTCCAAAATGACACTATCTCCTAACTCTTCCTAGTGTCAATAGTGAACCCATTCCTAGTTGCGATACCTAAAACCAATAATTTATCGGTGTACTGTCTTTATAATATAAAAATATTTTATGGATTAAGCATAATTATTAAACACCACGTTTCAAAATATAATAGCATATAATCGCATACCATGCCGGAATCAATTTCCATTGTCATCGAAGCAATAAAATAATATAATTAAGTCAACCAATCCAGATAGTTCATCGTATAGTAAAATACCGCACCCATAATTTCCTACTAGTCATAGGATCGTTTCACCTCACGATCGAGAGTTACGATGGTACCGTATCATGTACAACTGTGCCACCTAATGTGACTATCAGTGCTAGAACCATTTATTATCCCCAATGGTATGGGTACCACCCGTAGAATTTGCACTCCTGACGGGTAAATCAACCACCTGCAGGACTAATCCTCTTGATAGGTCATAATAATCAACCACCTGCAGGACTAATCCTCTTGATAGGTCATAATAATCAACCACCTGCAGGACTAATCCTCGTGACAGATCATAATATCAACAACCACTTGCAGGACTAATTCTTCTGACAGGTCATAATATAATAAACCACCTGTAGGACTGACACTCTTGACATGTCATAATATATCACAACATAATCAACCACCTACAAGACGTGCCCTCCTAATAGGTCAATATCATCCCGCAGGACATGTCCTCTTGACGGGATCAAACTATGGCATAGTTCGACAAAAATCATTTTCCACATTTAAAATCTACTTGACCTATATAAGTTATAAAATTGTTCAATTTTAATAAACATTTTTTTCTCACAATTTATACAAAAATATAAATTTTAAATTTAAATAAAAGATAATACACTCACCTCGATTTTTGCACTACGAAAATACCGTCGTCAAAAGACTATCGGGCCGGTGGCGCCTGTGAACCTAACCGCGATAAGCCTAAATTAATATTTTATTTAAAATAAACCTAATATGCAACGCGTGACCCTAAAATGCATACTTTCCTATTCCTCAAATTTAATTATGCAAAATTATTATATACCCCATTTCTCTGTATTAATATTTACTGTACAAAATTATTATAATAACGTTTACAAAAATTACTGTTAATAACTTAATTTGACGAAAATAGTAATCGACTAAATTTTTTCCTGTTCCGAATCGTCTGCCTGCCGAGAGGTGGTTGGTTTGTTTTTGTTTTTTTTTTTTTTTTCGTTTCAGCCGGCACACACACACACACACTCACTCACTCACCGCCGGACAACAACACACACCCACCGACGATTACCCATACACTGTCGACGATTGACCACATAGACACACACACACACACACACACACACAAAATCATCTGCACATACACCCACACGAAATTAACGGCACACACACACACACACAATCACACCGTCGGACGAACAAAACACACACACACAATCGATCGAACAACACACACACATACATGCCGGATCAAACATAGGAACACACATATACATACACACTGCCGGCGGCGAACATACACACATGGTCGGTGACTGAACAACGATGATCACACATACACACCCCGATGATCGTCTGAATATACACACACACACACACAAATATGACAGACAAACGACGATGCCACACACACCCCCACGCAATCACCGGACGAACAGAACACCCTCCCCACACACACGCTGAACGGACGAGTAACACACACACACATACACTGCCGAACGACCAACACCCACGCCGGACTACACACTGCCGACCAAATGACCGACTACCAAAACCCACACCCACCGGCTGAACATTCTACTCTCTACAATGTGTGTGTATATATATATACACACAAGGGAATGAGGTCATTTCTTTCTCAATAAAGGAAATGATCTCATCCTACTATCCCACTTATTTATTTATTTTATTTAAATTACACAAATTCTCCCTTAATTATCTTTAGGTTATTAGTTACACCCAAAAATCTAAAATTAATATTTTTAAAATTGCTAATTAACCCCTAAAATTCTTAAAATAAATTTGATTTGATACAATTTACCTCATTATTTTCTAAATATTCTAGAATGCAACTATAAATTATGCGTATGCAAAAATTCTGGTCTTACATAATATGAAAGCTGCATCAACTTAAATTTTATGTAACTATGATTCAACTTAAACATTTTGGATATAAACGAATGAATATAAAATGAATTACAGATTTCTTAAGCATTAATGAAGTATATGTTGGAATATTTTATGGGCTAATATTAATTACATTAATTATTTTACAAAAACGAGTTAATAGATAGTCTATTATTTAAGCAGCTCAAATAATTAGTGATCATATTTTGATTTGGGCTGTGACATCTTTTATGTAGAAGCCCAGTTAAGTGGCAAGTATAGGTTTAGGGTTTTGTTGAAGCCCGTTATGGGAGGGCCCAACGAGAAACCCTAGTATTTATATAACTAGGTCCCCTCCCTAATCTAGATTAAGGGATTTCTTCATCATCTTTTGTATAATTTATTTTATTTTTTGAGGATTAAAAATAATTTTTAGTTAATTATTACTTATTATATGATTTAATTAGTTTAAAATTATTTTTAAGCATTATTTTATGTTGAAAATTTTACAGAAATTATATTGGATGATTTGAAGTAGGATTGTTGTACTCACTCTCCCTAAATTAATATTTATTGATGTGTACTCTCTTAATTAGTTTTAAATCACGAAAAACTAATCTAATAATTTTAGTTGTTCCAATTTCTTAGATTTTGGGTTGAATAGAGTATGATATGAGAACTTCTAATAATCTGGGATGAGATGAGATATGAATTATGTTTTTATTTTGGAGTATTCCAGAAATAGAAACAAATTTGACAAATTATTCTATGCAGAACTATTCCAACCGATTTGGATTTTGATGTCATCCTTATGATTTTAGCTTGTCTATGGTGTTTTAATTCATCACTGAATTTTTTTAGAATATCTTATTATTTTTCAACTGTCCAAATCTGTTATTCTTGGTTTTTCTATATATCATTTAACGTTTTTCCCTTTTTTGGTTAATATGAAATAAAAATGAGAGAGTAAACAATTCTACTATTGAATTGGAGTTCTATTTTAACGTTGATCGTGAATTCTTTTAGCAGTTATGATTGAATTATTTTTAATAATCAGTTATTATTTCTGATTGTTGCATTTAATTTTCAGATTTATACTAAAGAAAATTATGGTATCGTAATTTAAGTACGTTGTAATATTGCGATTCTTTTGACGTACTCTCTAATTTGATTTGGTTACATTGTACTACCGTAGTCTCTTACTACAAAACTGAAGATTAAATGGATGACTATGAAATGTACAAATTTGAAAGTTAAATGAAGGAATATGAAATACAACCGACTGCTAAAAATTAGGCATTAATAAGTCAACACATTGATATATTTGAGAAAGTTGTTTTGTTGCTGTAAATGGATTATGAGCATATACCTATTAGCTATTGATTAGTGCTAATCTTCTAATAGAAGGTGGATAAATTCTACTTTATTTTAATTGCTGCCTCATTTTAGATAATTAAATTGATTTCTGATAATGAAAATTATAAGAGAAATTGGACATTAATTTTCCATATACTCTTTTGCTTCATTACTATTTGTACACGATAAACTCCATGCTATGTGAGTAGTTCTTATTAATTGTAAATGAATAGAGTAAGCATCATAGGGATAATGCATATATCTCTTTCTTTGATTGGTTATATGATGAATAAACTATAATAAGTTATTATTCTAATGAAAAAGGGTTTGTCTCTATTATTTTAAAAAGCAAACATGAGGGCTCAAAGAAGTCAATTCATGCCTTGAGTTTTATTATCTTGGCTCATGAAGAAGCATCCCAAAGTCTACTTCACATTTTAAGTATTTTTCAATTGATCATGAAGATGTAACCCTAATTCGGATTAGATGACTGGGTAATTACACATTGCTCACAAAATGAGCTATAAATGGTGTGTTTATTTTATTTTGGGGATATTATTCTTTGTTGAATCTCACACCAATTGTGTTACCTAATCTTGAACTAAGGTTTTCTTTGAGACTGAGTTAGACCCATTGGATTTTCTACTTTAAGACTTTTGTTTAATATTGGACATGTTGAATTCCACATCGATATTGGGTTTTCACCCGATATTCATTCATAGTAGTTTGTCAAAAATCCACCTTGCCCCTGATAAAAACGTCGACATTCATTTGATAGAGTCGAATGGTGGCAACGAGGTGGTGGCAACGTTCAGGTGATATGGCAGTGCGGATTGAAATTAGGGTTAGGGATTTTGACACTAAGTACCCCAGAAATTTAACTGGAATCTCACTTATTCCAAGTAATTTCAATTTAAACGTATAAGATATCTTATTAACTTTATATGTTCTTTTCTGAAGTGCAATGAACTGAAACTAGTCAAAATGGTTAATTACACAATTAACACTTAAAATTTAGAGGTTATGTAAATCTGGTTATTTTGATTATTGTCCATATGATTATTTTATTAATGTATTTGATAGTTAGGAATCCTAAAGTGGATCGACTCCTTATCTTTCTATTTGTTATCTTTGTGAAATATTACATGATGAGTGATATGATTGAGAGAATTATATCCTTATTTTATTTTGATAACCTGATGTAAGCTAAATTAAATAGAGCACTGTTGAAAAGTGGTCGTAAACAATAATATATATATGATATGTATTCAGGATTTTAGTGATTTAAGTATGATGTTAATAACTAATTTGGTTATTACGAAAATAAGATCTTTCATTTTTTGAATTTGGGCTATGTTTGGGGCAATATATTTTGGTTTTGAAATGGAAGAAAAGTACTAAGTTATTTTTGTACAATTTCGTATGAATTTCTTCTTATATTTTCTGGGTCTTAAAGTGTTTAATGGGTCATATATATACTCTGATGGGCCTATTGAGTCATTAATTATTTATTAATTAACAAGTCTGATAGAATTACTAATATGAATAAATTATTCATGAACATATAAGAAAGTCTTGAATTAGAAACACTATCACAGTGACTAGAATATCTTGGTATGAATCCAGGTTTGAGCTCATTATATAAATATTGATTTTGTGTTTAGGCCTATGTAATATCTCAGTCTATTGATTTTTTTTTTTTTTCGTTACAACTTTCGGCCTTGAAATTCATATTAAGGAGCCTATAAAAAACACTAATTATGATTAAGTATAGTTTTACAATTTTCAAGCTCTTAATTTTATTTATTCTATATTGAGACTAATTTAATAATTAGTTTCAAAGTGCAATAAAATTGTTGTTCAAATTTTTGCAACTATACTTGCTTGTTGATTACTGATAGTACATTTTGTATCGTACTTCATCTTGTTTTGATCATATGCATATATGTCGATAATATGCATTGTTAATTGTTGGGTAATATGGTTTAATTTTTTCATTTTGGAATGATTGCTTGTGAATTGTTGATGTTATTTTACCAAAGTGATGTAACCAACATAATTTGCAAGCTTTCGAGTTCCTATTTTGTTGATAGAAAATTTTTAGATTACTTTGTGCATTCACCTGCCCAAATGGAGTTATTGTGCAGATTAATTTAATTGTTGGGTATATAACTTTTTTTTTTTTTTTTTTTTAATTTTGAACGTTTCCTTATTAATTGTTGAGATTATTTTACCAAAGTAATTTAACTAACATAGTTTGTAAGTTTTCGAGTTCCTATTTTGTTGATGAATTTTTTTTTTAGATTAATTTGTGCATTCACCTGCCCAAAAAGGGTTATTGTGTAGATTAATTTAATTGTTGGGTAATATAACTTAATTTTTCTCAATTTGGAACATTTACTTGTGAATTGTTGAGGTCATTTTACCAAAATAATTTAACCAATATAGTTTGCAAGTTTTTGAGTTCCTATTTTGTTGATAGAAAAAAGTTTAGATTAATTTGTGCATTCACATGCCCAAATGGGGTCATTGTGCAGATTAATTTAATTGTTGGGTAATATAATTTAATTTTTCCCAATTTGAAACGTTTGTTTGTGAATTGTTGAAGTTATTTTATCAAAATAATTTAACCAATATAATTTACAAATTTTCGAGTTCTTATTTTGTTGATGGAAAAATTTCAGATTAATTTGTGTATTCATCTACCCAAAGGGGGTTATTAATTTTTTCTAATTTGAAACGTTTGCTTGTGAATTGTTGAGGTTATTTTACCAAAGTAATTTAACCAACATAATTTGTAAGTTTTCAAATTTCTATTTTGTTGATGAAAAAATATTTAGATCAATTTGTGCATTCACCTACCCAAAGGGGACTATTGTGTATATTAATTTAATTGTTAGGTAATATAATTTAATTTTTTTAATTTGAAACATTTACTTGTAAATTATTGAGGTTATTTTACTAAAGTGATTTAACCAATATAATTTGTAACTTTTTGGATTCCTATTTTGTTGATGAATTTTTTTTATAACTTATTATTCTCAATTTAGAACGTTTTCTTGTAAATTGTTGAGATTATTTTACCAAAGTGATTTAACCAATATAGTTTGCAAGTTTTCGAGTTCTTATTTTATTGATGGAATTTTTTTTAGATTAATTTGTGCATTCACCTACCCAAATGGGGTTATTGTGCAGATTAATTTAATTGTTGGGTAATATAACTTAATTTTTTTCAATTTGGAACGTTTGCTTGTGAATTGTTGAGGTTATTTTACCAAAGTGATTTAACTAATATAGTTTGCAAGTTTTCGAGTTCCTTTGTTGATGAAATTTTTTTAAATTAATTTGTTCATTCACCTATCCAAAGGGGGTTATTAATTTTTTCCAATTTAGAACGTTTGCTTGTGAATTGTTGAGGTTATTTTACCAAAGTGATTTAACCAATATAGTTTACAAGTTTTCGAATTCCTATTTTGTTGATGGAAAAATGTTTAGATTAATTTGTGCATTCACCTACCCAAATGGGGTTATTGGGCAGATTAATTTAATTGTTGGGTAATATAGTTTAATTTTTCCAATTTGAAACGTTTGCTTGTAAATTATTAAGGTTATTTTAGCAAAGTGATTTAACCAATATAGTTTGCAACTTTTGGGGTTCCTATTTTGTTGATGGAAAATTTTTATAGCTTACTTTTCTCAATTTAGAACGTTTGTTTTTGAATTGTTGAGGTTATTTTACCAAAGTGATTTAACCAATATAGTTTGTAAGTTTTCAAGTTCTTATTTTGTTGATGAGAAAATTTCAGATTAATTTGTGTATTCACCTACCCAAATGAGGTTATTGTACAAATTAATTTAATTGCATGATGATATTATGTAAAATAAATGATTTGATAAATTTGTTTTCCCAAAGGGATTGAATTTTGAAAGATTATTTGTTTCATTATATTTTGAAGGAAATATATGAATTTGAAAATTAATCTACCCAAAGGAGATGGATTTTTAAATCTTTAAATTTTTCTTATTCTGTTAATCCTCATGATTAAAAAATAATTGTTTATTATAGACTCTGCCCAAATGAGAGTTTATGATAATACAATTGATTCTTATATTATATTGTCTATACTTAATTGAGTATTTTACCTCATTACCCATAATTGATCTAGTTGTAATTTTTTTTATTGAACAATAATAACACCACAATAAAATTTTAAATTGATTCTTTGATTTAATGAGAATCTTTATAATCTTCTTTATTTCAATAATTGTGTCGTGTAAACATTGATCATTATTGTTATAAAATTTTCATTATTTTATTGATCTTCATGTTTAAAGAATAATTGTTTATTATAAACTTTGCCCAAATAGGAGTTTATGATACTACAATTGATTCTTATATTATATTGCCTATACTTAATTGAGCATTTTACCCCATTGCCAATAATTGATCTAGTTGTAATTTTTTGTGAAAGCAATTTCTTTTTGTTAAACAATAATAACATCACAATAAAATTCTAAATTGACTCCTTGATTTAATGAGAATATTTGTAATCTTATTTATTTCGATGCTTGTGTCGTGTAAGTATTGATCATTATTGTTATAAAATTTTTATTATTTTATTGATCTTCATGCTTAAAGAATAATTGTTTATTGTAAACTCGGCCCAAATGAGAGTCTATGATAATACAATTGATTCTTATATTATTTTACCTATACTTAATTGAGTATTTTGCCCCATTACTAATAATTGATCTAATTGTAATTTTTTGTGAAAGCAATTTCTTTTTGTTGAACAACAATAACGCCACAATAAAATTCTAAATTGATTCATTGATTTAATAAGAATCTTTATAATCCTCTTTATTTCGATGATTGTGTCGTGTAAGTATTGATCACTATTGTTATAAAAATTTTATTATTTTATTAATTTTCATGCTTAAAGAATAATCATTTATTGTAAACTATGCCCGAAAAAAAGTTTATGATGATGCAATTGATTCTTATATTGTGTCGCTTATACTTATTTGAGCATTTTAATTCTCCAATTTGGTGGGAGTTTTCTTGTATTTTTCTTTAATTCTATGATACGTTGTGACCACTATTGTTATGGGTTTTGCAAAATTGAATTCTATTTGATGATCATCATTATTGCACATTGTATTGTTGCGTATCATATTATTTGAATCGATTATACTAAATCAAGGTTTAAGACCCATAGAGTTCAAGGAACAAGTTGTGAATATGGGTGTTATTGAGTTTTTTGATTCTCTGGTTTAGTGGGAGCTTTTGTATTTTTTCTTTATTTCGATAATTACGTTGTGACCACTATTATTATGCGTTTTACCAAATTGAAATCTATTTGATGATCATCATTATTACGTATTATATTATCGCGTATCATATTATTTGAATTGATTATACAATATGATATCTTAAGATATTGTGCCTTAAGAATTACAATTGTATACTTTTGGTTGTCACTAATCACTATTTTGAGATCTCGTTATGTATTGTTAATGACAGATGACTTGTTACAGTCAGGCAATTTCATATTGTTGAGAAATTACAGCAGTTTTATTTTATTCAGAAACTACAATTACAATTTCATTTTATTGAAAAATTGTAATGAGGACCGATAAAAACAATGCATATTGATAATGATCACATGTTGATATTGATTTCTTACTACACTACTGGGCTTACGATCCATGTCGATATGATTATAAGTATTTGTGAATACGAAAGTCTTATATTTGTTGAGATTAACATATAGACTATCATAATCCAATATTAAGATCATGTTGGACCTGATAAGTTTATCAAGATGCTACTTATAGACTATCATTTCTTTAAACAAAAGGTGTGGCCACACCAAAAATAAAATTTTCTGTTATTAACTCGAGAGTCTTATTTTCAAAATTAAACTTATTTAATTAATGTAACCCAAGTGGGAGAATGTTCGAATATTTTATGGGCTAACATTTATTGAATTAATTGTTTTACAAAAACGGGTTAATGAATAGTCTATTATTTAAGCAGCCCAAATAATTAGTGATCATATTTTGATTTGGACTGTGACGTCTTTTATGTAGAAGTCCAGTTAAGTGACAAGTGTAGGTTTAGGGTTTCGTTGAAACCCGTTATGGGAGGGCCCAACGAAAAACTCTAGTATATATATATATATAATTAAGTCCCCTTCCTAATCTGGATTAAGGGGTTTCTTCCCATTGAGAGTCGCCACCACAATAATTTAGATCAAGGGAGGAAGACTTAGTTAATAATCTATTGAGACAGATTCAATTTTCTGCGATGGGTCAAACAGGTACGTATTCGATTATCATTTTTTTTATTGTTATGTCCTAATATTCATGTATGTTTACGCTTATTATTCAATTCCGTTTTATTGTGATTATGAGAAATAATCAACACTACATTTATGATGAACTAATATTTTTATGAAATTAGTTTTACTTAAACTAAATGAAACATGAATACAACATATAATGCAATTTTACAAACTTACTATGATGAACTGACATTTATCTTCATGATTCTAATCCTATATGAAAATTAATCAAATGTAATATGAGGATATTGCATGGAAATAGATGATAACTAGTATGGGTTTATGTGTATGTCATGTATGTCCTAAACACAAATGCCCTAAATGAATAAACGACTTTTTTAATATTGAAATAAATGTCGTGATTTAATGACATGAATCGAAAGGTAAATATAAAAATGTGATTAAAAAAATGACATGAATGGTTTTAAAATATGTACTAAAATGACCTAAAAGTGTTATGTGGCTAACTCATCAAATGTATAACAAATGAAATATCATGAAATACACCTGTTTGTTTTTACTAATTTTTTCAATTGGATTAACGAAATCAACATCACGAGATTCTCTCCAATTCTATAAAATGAAAATCAAGAAAATGTCATGAAAACAAGTTTCGCCAAAATTAATCCCCGCCAAAACTCATGTCGGTTTCAACAAAATAATTTACCGAGAAAAGTGATTCCCTAAGTCAGTCATTTCTAAATTCCATTCCATTTGGGGAATCAAAATGGTGAAATGAAAATCACTCCATTACTATATAAAAATAATTGAAACCGCCACAAGGCTTAGCGAGTCAATATTATCAAAAACCACAATAATATTTTTTTTACTTTTTCAAATCGAAATTTAGAATGAGTAACGACTTATTTTAAAGATTTTTAAATTTAAAATAGATAAAATAACAACTTATTTTTGAGATTTTTGATTTTTTGGAAGTTAAAATGGACATAATAATGGCATAAAAAAGCAAGAAATTAAACAACGGGAAATTAAATGCGTAAATGTAAAGAAAATCTTTTTCTAAATGATCAAAGACTCGGATCGTCATGGTGTTTTCATTGAATCATTGGATATATACAATATTTAAATGACTGAAATTGAAATGCAAGAAAGTAAATACTAAATATAAAGACGGTAAGTAAAGAACTAGATCTAGAATATGGAATCTTGAAACCAAAACGTTCCAAACCTTTGGTTGTCACCATCACCAGAAGGGGTCTACTGGAGAGTGCATTAATACTTGTCTCGTATTTCCATATTGATATTTTAAGCAAAAGGCAAAAAAAAAAAAAAAAAAAAGGTCAAAGAAAAGGGCTAATCGTGAAGAAGAGATGAACTGGAAATATAAATAAAAATATTAAATTCTTATACCTAGCACACAATTGGATGAATATCTCCTTGTGAATGATATTCAAAGAATTTTTTGAATATTTAAGGAGAACATAGTAGAACTGAGTTTCACCACTCCAGGAGTAGAAATTTTCGGGGATCCTTCAACCAGAAATCCCAAGGGACTATTTATAGCCCCATGGAACTAGGGCCGCATCAATAGATGCTAGGTACTGGTGCATCCCCGAATGCCACATGGCAACCACCCATTGTCTATCTTGATTCGACATGTTTTTGGTTGAAAATCTGGTAAACAGGAGAAAAATCACCTGAATTCTAGATCCTTCTTTATTAAATTCATTAAACTACTTTTAAAAACATTAAAAAAAAATATTATAAATAGGATTCTAATTTGGTATGCAATGCTGCTTGTCACAACCTCGTTGGAGAGGATTTGACATGAAGACATAAGCAGAAGGGTCATTTCAGATTACATGTGATGCTAATAGACAGGAGGATAAGTAAGTTACCTAGTTCAGAGTCAAATCATGAATGTTTGGAATCTATACTATGCAAGGAGACAATTCTTTTACGAATTCGACTTGATAGTGGAAGAAATCCAATTCTAGCATTTCGTCAAACATTGTCATCTCAAGATTCCTATAATCATCCTCTTCCAGCGTCATATAATGGCGACTCTGCTTCTTAGAAAAAATATATTCAAGAGTCCTAATAACATCAAGACCAATCTTACTAAGAAAAGGCAGTAAAGTCTTCAAGCCCTCGATCAACTCTGCCTCATCCTCATCCAACCTTAAACAAAAAAGCTCTGGTACAACACTTTTCTTTTGAAAATCAGAGGCATCGGGGAACTGCTTCCCCCCAAATATCGTAATGAAAGGAACATAGGAGTTAATTAGTATTTAGAATGATGGATTAAAACTTTAATTAAAGTATAATTGAATACCAAATTTGAATTTCGCCCCTTGGAGAATTAGTCCAAATTTGAGAATTTAACTAGATTTCTGTTGGGAAAGAATTTTCTTTTGAAAATTCAATTATTCCTCAATGTCTAATATAATTAGCCAATCACAAAACTCACTCTCTTACAACGTCAAATATAGAATTTCAAAAAGTATTTTTAAAATGACTATTTTACCCCTCTGTGAAATTCAAAATTGGCTTCTTGAAAAACCTTTTCATGACATGCAATACATTTTAACAAACTTATCTCTATTTCAAGACCTAATCTGATCCTCAAATCTCTCCAATTCAATTATTCCAAAGATTCTGATGCTTTAAGATCAAATCTTTGAAAAATTTACCCAAAAACATGTTTTTCAACAAAGACCTTTTCTCTCTTTTTTTATTTTTTATTTTATTTTATATTTTTATGGATTTTCAATATAAATGCCAAAACAAAATGTCAAGAATGGAGTCGAGTGGCGGTACAAAAATGTAGCACATTTGTCCCTCTTTATCATGCGAGTTTTACTTGCTTGATAAAGAAGAAGACACATCATTTGATTCCGTCACTTGAATGAATGAAATGAAACCTAATATGATGAATGCAAAATTTATAAAATGTGCCTCAGCATAAGGCTGGGGTCATGCATGTTGAAAAAGAAAACTTGCCTTGGCTTGGACTCAGATTGATAAGATTATTTGAAACCTAAAAAAGATATGATCGAACTTGTTGTCATGAAAACTTGTTTTAAATTTTACTCGCAAGCGCATTGAATCAAATGTAACAAAGATTAACAAAAGAGAGGTCGATCCCACCAGGATTGCTATTAGAAGGAAAATACTTAATCTATCCAAGTTGATTTAACTATAATCTAGTTCAAAATGATTTTGTTTTGGTTTTTCAAAATAAATTAAAATGATATTAAATAAAATTAGAAATACAAAATAAAATAAATAAGAAAAATAAGAAAAATAGAGAATCAGATTAGGAATTGTGAATTTTATATTTTGGGCATTATGTCATTTTAATAGAGAATCAGATTAGGAATTGTGAATTTTATATTTTGGGCATTATGTCATTTTCGTGTTTCTTTCTTTAACTTGAATTTGTGCAAACGGACGTTCTCAATCCCAAACCGGAACTACACAGAAAGATTGGATTAATCATTCTCAAGTATGATATATCTTCGATATTTAATTCCTACGCTACTCTAATCTAGGGTGAATTATAATCGAGGTATAAACCATCAAGTTTACTAATTAATTCCTGTGAATACTATTGTGTAACCGTTAGATTTAGACCTTAAGTACTAAATCTAATGAAACAATTAAATTTAGAATTAAAATTTCGACAAGAACATTTTGAAAACAAATTCAATTATAAATCCAATAATAAAATCGATTTCAAGAACATAATTCATCGTCCCACAATTGTTTATACAAATCCAAAATTAAATTAAAAACACAATATTACATAAAACAAAAAATACATTAGCACAATTCTAACCCAATTGAAAGAAGATTAGCCGTTCACCGTAGTGAAAAATGACATTTTCTCGGATATAATCTTTGAAAGCGCCATTATCACTTCATTCTTGGGATCTTAGGCTTTAACCTTCAAGGAGAGAGGATGGACGGAGAAGAAAAAAAAGAAGAAAAACTAAACTATCTACGTACAAAACCTTCCTACTAAGAGCCGAGACCACCTGCTGCCCAAGCCTCCTCCAAAAGAAGAGAAAGACACCTCTTAAATACAAAACAAAAGAGAAAAAAAAAAGAAAAGAAGATAAAATAAAATAAAATATTAAAAACAAAGTGGCCTCTCCACTATGTCCCATAATGCAAAACAAATAAAAGAAATAGGTTCAAATACCCACTTGAAAACTCACGGCAGTGGACAAGAGAAAAAGGGAGCCAAAATTCCCTTTCACCAACTTGGATGGTTTAAAAAAAAACTAATGGCCTATTTGGTAACCGTTCCCATTCCATCCCATCAAAGTGAGATGGGATGAAATGTTTTGGGATGAGAATTATGTTTCCTTGTTGGGAGCACAATCACGTTTGGTAATGATAATTTTTTTTAGTTCTGGGAACAGAATCGCGTTTAGTAACGATATTATCTTAGACATAAAAAACGAACCCAAAATCAAGAACGGAGAACATACTCTAAACCAATTCGAAGAAATCATCAAGATATTGAACCCAAAATCGAACCCTAATTCGAACCAAAATGACGAAATCGAACCCTAATTCGAAACAAAAATGACGAAGCCGAACCCCAATTCAAACCAAAATGACAAAATTGAACCCTAATCCTCATTTTTGCTTCGCACTGCTATTAAGCAGTGGTTCGTTCTGTGCATACGACGGCAACAACAAAGACGAACGACGACGATTACGAGTGAAGACAATGATGATGACTAGCGAACGACGACGACAAAAAATATGGAAAAAGAGGACGAAAAATATGACGATAAAGGCGATGGAGGATGGAGAAGAAGCAGATGAAGATGTCTGAACGACGTAGATGAAGATGCGACGCTAACAAAGACGATTGAACAATGCAAATGAAGAACACGTTGAAGAAGAAGAAGAAGAAGAAAAATGAAGAAAAAAAAAAAGAAAAAAGAAAAAAGAGGCTTACAGAAATCGAAACCCAGACCTCATTAACAATTTTAATAATATCAACTGCGTCTTTTTTTTGGGATGGGAATAGGTGGAAACAACTTTTTTTTGTTTCTCATTTTTTAAGAAAAAGTGGGAATGATTCTTGGTTTGTCTGTTCCTTGTCCATTTTGCTCTAAATTGGTGTGTTTTTATTTCAAATTCAAAATTCTACAAAAACAAATAAAATAAATGAATTACTATTATTTAATTCATTTAAGAAATTAACAACACTTAGTTTAGCGGTATTAGATCGTATACAGGCGGTGCGATCAAAACCCATGTGGGTCGCCTACGTATCCTGGTGATACCAAATACAAGGTCAGACATAGTTCATAAAATCCGTCTTGAGGAGAAATATGGAAATGCTAAAACAACGACAAACGCTATGATAAATAAAATTCATTTAAAGTCAATACGAATAATAATAGATACTCATGACGAATGCAATCGATTTAGAGACAGTACAAAAATTACAAATACTCATGAAGAACAAAGATTGTTTACAGGCCATGTAGAAAATAGAACATACTCATGACGAACAAAGTTCGTTTAGAGATAATGCTAAAATGAAAAACACTCATGACAAAGGGTATTCGTTTAAAGATGAAACAAATAATGAGAATCTCATGACCAACAATGTTCATTTAGAGGTGATGAAAAGTGAAACATGCTTATGAAGAATATTGTTCACTTATAAACTAATTGATGCACCCCAGATTTCGATAGCGGAAGAAATAGAGAATTAGGAAGATAATGAAACAAGTTTCATCCCTTCCTCTCTAAGTCGTCCAAATCTGTTCATTTTGAAAATGGGTTTTCACGGGCTTTTCTAGACATCGATTTTAAAAAACATCTTGGGCTGAGATTGTTGTTAAAAATGGAGTCACCACCTAGCATGAGGTTAAATGGTGTGCTAGATCACCAGAATTTTGGAAATTTATTTTTTCCTTTTGAAATGACCCGTGTTTTGACTTCTATATGTCTATGTACCAGAGATATTCTTTATGTTCGAGAGTCGGTTATGCTCGGGGAAGATGTTAGACACCTCAAGACACCTGTCCGAAGACTGTACCTCAGTCTAAATATATATTCACTATTAAATACTATCCAAGGAGTTTTCTTTGATTTACTTAAACAAGAATAATTCTCATTTTTAAAGTTTTTGTTATTTTTATGTATTTTTTACACGATTTAATGGAAAACAAGTAAATACTACAACTACTATTAGTCAGCAACACCCAATAACAATTTATATACAGACATATATGTAAATATGCAAGCTACACTAAATGAAATGAAAACTATGACTAAGTTGTTTGGATATGTGACCGAACCCGCATGTGGGTTGCCTATATATCTCGAATGTGAATCAGGTCATCACGTAGTTGGTTCTGGTTAGGGTAAAGAATATGGTTTATTATTAGAGGTGTTACCGAACCCTTATGAGCTGCCTACGTACTTTGGGTGGTTACCAAAGATCAGGTCAGGCATAGTTTATCATTGTCTCGTTTGAAAAATGGATTCCTTATGAGTGGTATGACCAAACCTTTATGGGCTGCCTACGTACTTTGGGTGGTTACCAAAGATCAGGTCGAACTAGTTCAGTCTTGTTATGTTTGAAAGCTGGGTTGGTTTTGGTTAAAAGCTAAGTTCGTTTTCGTTAAGTTTTGGTTGATTATCAGTTAGCTTTGGTTGCAAACAACCTGAGTAACAACCCTTTGATTCTGTCAAGAACCTTAAACGAACTCCTTTATTTTGGTTAGTTTAGTGGTTTGTGAGTGTGTTGTGAGTTAAAAAAGTGAAAATAAATACCATATATTTATGCCAGTCTTACTCGTAACTAAGGAAAACAGGAAGGTTTCTGAATAAGAATCACACATATCCCCGAAGGAATAGAGGCCCTCCCCTTATCTCGAATTCTTAGCCACAATGGTCTGTCGATGTAGTATATAAGTATATATGTATATATGTGTGTTTTGTTTAGCTAAAACAGAAAACAAATACGATGTTCTTTGGTAGAATCGCATAGACAATGTACAACTCATAGTATGAATAGTCATTTTGTTTGAATCCTCACGCGTTTTTACCACGTGGTTGGATGACTTAACATTTTTGAATGTCTTGGAATGTTTTTGAATGCTCTTGAAATGCTTGAAATTATTTTTTTGTATGATTTAACCCTAATTTGGTTGTTATAGTTAAAATTATGTGTTTGCTTGATGTTCTTGACAAAATAAAAAGCTTGTTCGGTTTTTTTTTAGGGTTTATTTGATTCTTCTATGGATTTTATGTGTTAAGAACATGAAAGTAAGTGTAGTATTTACATAATCCTACTATATACAAATAAATATACACAAAATGAACCAAGAATCATGAGGGGGTTTGATAGGAACATACCTGCTTAGGGAATGTGGTCTTCCCTAAGTTGCTAACCTTCTTCTCTCCTTGGCTCGGTATTGATCGATGATCGTTGATCCTTGAAGTTCTTGTTCCAAGAACATCAAGAACTCTTTCTTGGACTATATTTTGATAGAATAATGACGTGTTTTTTGAGAAATCCGCTTGAGAGGCGTAGGACCCGATAGAGTTGATTGAGTTTAGAGAGAGAAACTAGGCCTTCAAGACTTGAAAAAATGAGAAAACTAGCACCCCTATTTATAGGCTGGAGGCCTGCGCATTGGGCAATGAGCAGGCTAATCCAATCTCTTCCTTGGGGCGTGTTTGGCCTAAGGGACTTTATATCTTGTCTTGGTTTGATTTGGCTAGGAACAAATTTAGGGAGAAGACTAGATTCTCAAAGATTTGGTAATCATTGGAAATCATTACCAATGATTTCCAATCATTACCTCTCCACCAATGATATTCCTTGTACAATAGTGTATTTATGACTTGATGGGATGGATCCGGTTCGGTTTAGGGGCTAAATACCTGTTAGATCCACTATTTCGGTTTGATCATCATAAATGCTCCCAAGGTGCTTTGCATCTAGTCCTTAGGTGTCATTTTCCATTTAATGAAAAGATATGTGCCATGACTTGGAGGCCACACATTCAGTTCATTTAGGATGGAATCGGGTGAACTTTCCTTGTAACTGTCGGTTGGTTTCCAAGTTGCCTAGTTAACCTATGATATTTTTGTGAAAATATCTAGATCTTTTGAACCTAACCATGCCATATCATCCCAATAATTTAATTCTTGATGGGATGTTCATTAAATGTATTTCTTGGAGGTCACTCATCTGATTTAGTTTCGGTAACGAGTTGTCACGATTCGAGGCTTTTTATTGGTTTTTAAGATATTTTTCGTAAAATATCTAGATGCCTTGAATGTGGTCTTTACATGTCATCCCAAGCATTTAATTCTTGATGGTATGTGCATTCAATGCTCAATGAATGCCTTACTTAGGTTGCAAATTGATAGGTGTGATCTACCTATCTATTTCCAAACCGAACTAAGTTAGTTTTTGAGCGTTTTTATAGTATTTTATTATGTTTTAATTAGTTTTTTTTTTTTTGTACAAATCAGGTGTGTGGGGTGAAAATGTATGAAATTGGAGCATAAACGATTAGATCGAACCAAGAATGGTCGAAGAACAGTGGAAAAACAAACACGGAGGCAATAATCAAAACAACAACCCACCGCCTAGGTATCCAGACTATTGCCTAGGCGGTGAAAATGCAGAGAGGGATTAAATCTGCTGGAAGCTCACTGCTTAGGCGGTGAAACTGCAGGATGGTCACCAAATCCACCGCTATCTTCACCACTGAGGCGATCATTGAACCGACATACCCACCGCCTAGGTGGTCACCTTTGCACTAGATTAGATATTTTTTTGGGAATATTTTACCTATTTAAACCCTTCCTCTCCTCATCTCTTCGGAGGGAATCACCTCCTAAGGTCTTAGACTATATTTTAGGGTGAGTTTGAGAGATTTTTGAGGGAGAGCTCACAAGTCGAGGAGGAAGATGAAGGAGAAAGCGATCGATCAACGGTTTTAGCACCAAATATTTGAATATCGGCTAAGTCATTCATTTCTTTTCTTTATTTTCTTTATTTCGGTAGTTATTGGGCATGTTTAGTCTATTATACATTGTTTATATGGTTATAGCCATGGGCTAAACATAGGTTGTTTAGGGATTATTAATAAATTTACGAATATGTTGTTTGAATGAGTTTATGTTTCGTTAGCGGATGTTCTTCATTATTTTGATTGTGTTTATCGTTCTTGTATGATTTATATGCTTAGAATAATATATAGATAATACGGGGTTTGACACTCGGGAGAGGTAACCCCAGATTCGGACTAGGTTAAACACAATGCGATGATCCAATAACCTGGGAGAGAGTTAGATTATATGTAATCGATGACGTTGGGGCAAGACTCACGTGACCTAGGGTCGTTAAGACGTTGAGAGGGATTTTTTCGTTGACACGAAGTCAATTTTTCCCTCGTCTTACACTCGAGAGAGGTGGTGGGAGAGTTTACGAACTGAGATTATCGGATAAGTCGAACGCCGTTAACATAAACTAAAACGAGATCGAACACATATTCGTAAATGAAACTAATCCCTAGGCAATCTATTCACTCAAAACTATCTCAATATTAATATTAGTATAGTTAAATTAGTATTTTAGTATTATTATTTAATTATATTCCATTTTTAGCGCCTAGATAAAATTAGGTCATGACAAACACGGTATTCAATAGTAACGACAACCCATCCCTGTGGACACGATAACCCTAAATCTCCTGATTTATACTAACATTTGACCTCGTACACTTGCGAGTGAAAGTAGTGGCGTATTTGCGGCCTACCACAAATCGAATCGGTTTAGTTTTTATAACGGTTGGTTGTACCGTAAATGTCCTGTCCCCTTCCTTTGCCATTTGGGAGGAAACTCCTGGGAAGGCTCCTTGGTCATTATAAGTCTTTGTTTGTGGGTCTTAAACGATGGCTAGGCCCTTTGATTTCTTGAGCCTAGGGTGGTTTGTCAAGACTACTTGGATTTGATAAAAATCCATGTCAAGCCCAAACCTTAAATCACCTTGTGATTTAGGGCATTGTCATGTTCCAAGTCTTGATTAAGGTGTCTTGGATTGTTTCTTGGTTGTGTATGATGCGGTATGCATAAGAGTAAGAATTGTTTTTGGTGTTAAATTTGACAAGATTTAGTGAAAAGTAAATGTTTCAAAGTCGGGGTAGGGTAACTGAGTTAATTGTTTGAAATATCCTATGATTTAAGGGTAGTGACAAAGATTTATATATACTAAAAATGATTTGATGAAAATCAAACCTTAGTAAAGTCATTTTAGACCTCCTTAAATCATGGGAATTTCAATTTTGACTCGAAACTTTTACTTAGTTGTATTTTGTAAAATTCAACATTTTTTTGCGTTTTTTGTAATATTTAAATATATCCTAAATGATGGATACATACCTGATCCTGAAGGATTCGAAAAGGTTGATGATTGATCACTTCTACCATTGTACACTTCAAAGGATAACGAACAATCAAACCTGGAAGGTCACTGATGAAAGGATGGTGACACACCTGGCTCCTGTCCATCTTCATTCCTAAAGGATGGTTATAGATCTAATCCTACAGGGTGTGGTAAGGACGACACTTTGTGGAATCCCTCCTAATGACTATGCTATTGTATTATACTACTATGGCATTATACTATTGGTCGAATTACACTATTGGTCAAATTACACTGCTGGTTGCGCTATACTACTGAACTCCTGAAGGATGATGCACAGTCTATCCTATAGGAGGCGGAGAAGATTATGGTCAATTGATCGACTCCTGGTTGTGTCCGTACCCCAAAGGTTTCCTACATATCTCAAATTAAAGAGAATCAGGTTACATGTAGTTCTAATAGGTAAAGTAAATTCTACTACCACGCTACACTATTGTCCGGAATCCGCAAAACATTGTTTGGCTGGCTAGCTGCATTACACTACGAAATTAAAATACACTGGTTTTCTGTATTATAATACGAAATTAAAATACGCTGCTCCTAAATGAAGATGCGCAGTCTATCCTAATAGGAGGAGAAGAAGAAAACACTCGGTCAATCAGCTCTTATTTGTGAGAAGGACAATACTCGGTTAATCAGCTTCTGGTTTTGACCGTACCCCAAAGTGTTTTCCTATATATCTCAAATTAATGAGAATTAGGTCACATGTAGTTCTAGCAGGTAAAGTAAATTTGATTGATTGATTGATTGAAAAGTAGTAAATTGACTTGATTGATTGAAAAACAGTAAATTGACTTGATTGATGAAAGTAGTAAATTGACTTGATTGATTGATTGAATTGTGTTGGCTTGATTGAATCCCCATGGAGGTTGCCTACATATCTCAGACTTAACCGAGAATCAAGTCAAATATAGTTCGGACTTGTAAAATTTATCAATGTTTGGTAGAACAGGTTCTTGGTTAGGGAAGCTGACTCCTGGGTTGTCATATCAATACAAGATAAAAAAAAATGACAGAGAATTCACAACGGGCGAAAACCCTTAGGAAACTCAACAGTCAGTGGAGTTTCTTCGTTACATCCTACCTGGGATTGCCTAACGAGGACTAAGAAAACTTCCTAAGATAAATTAAACCTCGGGTAAAATGTGCCACAGTCATAGATTGGGGATTGATGATGCTTGTTTATTTCCTAGGATTATAGTTTCATTTTTGAATTTTTGTTTACATTGATTATGATTGGGATTGGTGCGAGTCTTATATCAAGAAATTCTACAGGGAGAAGATTTGACATAATGTGCCCCAGTTCTAGCTGGGCGACTCTTCTAACAGAGTCTCAATGGAGAAACCGGATATAATGTGCCCCACCTCTAGTTGGGCCGAGTCCCATCACAGATTCTCAATGGAGAAATCGAATATAATGTTCCCCAGCTCTAGTTGGGGCATATGAGTATCTCTTGAGTGTTCTAAGAATACGATAGAGCCCACATGGGTTGCCTCTGTTTCCTGAATTGAGTATGCGATTTGTAGTGTTTGTTTTAGTCTGGAAACCCCCATTGGGTTGTTTATGTAATGTTGGTATTACTAGTTCTGGATGGTAATCGTTGAATGACCGAAACCCACCTGGGTTACCTGCATACATTTCGCTCCTAGGTTAGGAATCTAGTTTAAATGTAGTTCAACCTCGCTGTGCTATCTCATATTGTCAACTGTACCCGCAAGGGCTTCCTACGTAACTTGGTAATTCCTAAGGATCAGGTCGACGTGCAGTTCGAGCACAAGTATCCTTTGTTGTCTACTTAACAAAAGGATTGGTAGTCGGTTTCTCAACGAAGTCAAAGGACTTCTCGAGAGATGTACCCTGATACATGGCTGAGAAAATGTCATGATTGCTGACATCTCTCTACTTTCGGTCGAATCGAATTTGGTCTCCTATGTACCTTGGTGGTCTACCAAGTACAGGTCGAAGCGCGGCCTGCTGGGGATAGAAGAAATATGTTTAAGGTGATGACCCAACCCATGAAGATTTCACGTATCCTGGTGTTTACCAAGACTCAAGTCGAAGCCTAATTTTTCCTTGGCTGGTTAAGTTTAGTATGGTTAGATCCGGATTGGTGGGTTATTGTCATGTTTGGTATGGTTCAATCCCAATTGATTGGGGGATTCGTTATTGAGAAGCTTTGTGGGGATTCTATTGTTGATATGACTCTATGGGGATTTTTAGTGTTGATGACATGCTTTAATCCCAATTGACATGGGATTTTTGTCAATGGAAATTGGAGAATTTTTCAACCTGATCTTTGGTAACCACCCAAAGTACGTAAGCAGCCCATAAGGGTTTAGTCACACCTCTGATAATGAATCTAGTTTTCAAACGAGATAAGGATGAACTACATCTGACCTGATATTTGGTAACCACCCAAAGCACGTAGGCAGCCCATAAGGGTTCAGTGACACCTCTAATAATAAACCATATCCTTTACCCTAACAAGAATGAACTACGTGATAGTTGAATTCTCAATCGAGCTATGTAGGCAACACACGTGCGGGTTCAGTCACATATCCAAACAACTTAGTCATAGTTTGCATTTTATTTAGTATAACTTGCATATTTACATATCTATCTGTATATAAACTGTTATTCACTATCGCTGACTAGTAGTAGTTGTAGTATTTACTTGCTTTCCATTAAATCATGTCAAAAATACATAAAAAGAACAAAAACTTTGAAAAGGGGAATTATTCTTGTTTAAGTAAATCAAAGAAAACTGCTTGGATAGTGTTTAATAGTTAATATCTATTTAGACTGAGGTACTATCTTCGAACGGTTGTCGTGGGGTGTCTAACACCTTCCCAAACCATAATTGGCTCCCGAACTTAAAGAACATCTCTAGTATATAGACCTATAGAAGTTAAAACACAGGCCATTTCAAAAGGAAAAAATAAATTTCCAAAATCTCAGTGATCTAGAACGCCATTTAACCTCATGCTAGGTGGCAACTCCGTTTTTAAAAAATCTCTGCCTAATAATTTTTTCAAAACCGACGCCTAGAAAAGCACTTGAAAAACTATTTTCAAAATGAATGGAGTTGGACGACTTAGAAAGGAGGGGATGAAATTTGTTTTCATCATTTTCTCGATTCTCTACTTCTTCCGCTATCGATATCTGAGGTGTGTCAGTTGGCAACTCCGTTGGGGACTTCATAAGAGAGTTAAGCCTAGTTGGAGTTTAAATCCATATTCACTGTTTAATAACATCCAAGCATTATGTCGTTGATTTCAAAAATAAACAATTCTCTACCAACAAACATAACAATAACAACCATAACAGTAACAATAACAATAACAATAATAATAATAACAAAACAATATTAAACATATAATTTCATGTGTATATGTCAGCATGCATATATATATTTACTGTCTTCACATTACTGCATTTAAATACTATTTTTACATTTTTGCATTTACATTACTGTATACTCTCTCTAACACACGAGCTCTCACTTTTCATTGTATAACAACGATGGAAAACCCAAGCCATAACCCTCTTAGGGATAGAGAGGCCGGTAGCAGGGGTTGAAGCTGGCGAGGTCATGATGCTGATCTAAGCCTTCAAAACCCTTAAGTTAGAAAGAGAAGTTAGTAGAAGTAAGGCCAGGGGTTGCTTCTCCCGGGATCCGGCTACGAACCTCTTCTCGCTCGAACCACCAACCGAAGATGGATGTTCTCCCTGGGGAGGACGTTGGATGTTTAAAGGTCTGGGAACCGAGCTATTTCGAGGAGACACTAGAGGAATAACCAAAACCACATATAATGAGCCTAGGATAGAGGAATAACCAAAATCCTATTCTACGTAAGACACTTATCTTGGAGAGAGACATTGTTTTTAATTTCTGTACACGTTATTAAATTGCTATTGTATTAGGAATATCGATTAACCTTCTTGGACAAGTAGGGGGTATAATAATCCGTGTAAGAATTCTTGTTCTATCCCACACATTGCTTATTTGCCCAGCACTGAAAACGTCCTCAAAATTTGAATACGGAGCAAGCTGCAGGAAAGAACAAAAATCCTTACTTCACTTAACCCAATAAACCATCAAACATAAAATATCAAACTAATAATACCCACTGCCTCCATAATAATTCACTTAAAACATACCTTGACAAAATCACCGGTATCTTTGTTTTTTAAATAAAAATAAATAAAAAATCCATCTCAAATAAACAAATAATCACATCATTTGCTAAACAAGTCTGTCTAAAATCATCCCCTAAGAGAATGGGAAAGAATCTACCTCGATCGTGCGAAATCACGTTTAACTACCAAAACATAAGAAAGTGTCGTCACCCAGTCACATCAGGACTGTGTGATCCAAATCATAAATATATCTTGGGCCACATTTCCCTAAGAGAGGCATGTCATGTCCTAAGCATAATGTCCTTTCTCATGAATCCTATACAGTAGGAATTAGGGACCATTAGGAAGACAACTTGTTAGGATCAAAGCGCCTTAATCCAGTCAAAAATTATCCTGATAAGAGGCCACCTAGGGTTTACCAATCAAACTGTCAAAATGAATTTACCCTCAGTAGACATCATGAAATCAAAGGCATCTTAGAATCTTCCTCAAGCCCTAAGAATGATAATCCATCGCTTGAAAAAGAAAAATGATAGAGCTGCCATTAGGTCCTAGGGAAAATAATCCATGTTTTGAGGGAAAATATAGGATAATTTCATCATTAGGACCTAAGTAATCCACTTATGAGGAAGAAAGACATGTCTGTCATCAAGTCCTAAGAACAATCATCCATACTTTGAAATAAAAAAGAAAAAAGAAAAAAAAAAAAGGATAATCCTGTCATCAAGTCCTAGGAGCCATGATCTATGCTTGAGGAGAAATAGAATAATCCTGTTACTAAGTCCTAAGAAAAATAATCCATAGGAAGAATCAAGGATAATTATGTCACTAGGACCCAAGAACAATGATCAAATTGAAAGGAAAAAATAAGTCAATCACCAAGTACTAGGAGTAAAATATCCCTACTTTGAAGAGAAATATGAGGGATATTTATGTCATTAATTTCTAGGAGCCCTGGTCCATGCCTTAAGGAAGAAAATGACATTTGTACCCTAGAGTCCTAAGAAGAATGATCTATGCCTTAAGGATAAAAGGTCAATTATGCCATCGCCTTAGGATAACTGTAACTTTAAAATTGAGGATGAACCAAAAGTTGCAAGTTACACTGGTCCCACGAAAGCCAAGTCCAAACCGAAGTCTGTCCGGAACAAATATGAGAATTGCTTACTAGAGTTACGTCTTCCTAAGATTGCATATGCATAGCACGAACATCATCATCGGTATAGACATACTCACAAATAGTCAAGAATATAACCATGCATCAAGGTAGGATAATTTTCATCCTTAAAAAGTTCATTAGTATAGGTCTAGGTTGGTTAGTCACTTAATAAACCTAGGAAATTTGCTTTAGGTAACTATTGCTAAAAATCCATCCAGGAGCTGCTTGCAACAGGGTAAAATGGATCTGATCTCTTTCTCTGTTGGATGCACTTAGAACGACTCCAAAATCTTGATGACACTAAAAATGTTGATCCTAAGATTTTGATGAACAATTAAATATTGATATTTTTGGTGGAACTAACGTGTTTATTTAGTATTTCAGTTTAAAGAGCTCTAGACAATATCATAAAGTAATTGTAAAGGATGCAGAGATAATGCAGATACAATAACATTATGAAGAAATTGTGAAGGATGCAGAGACGGCGTGTTTATTGAGTTTTTCAGTTTAAATAGTTCCAAAGAGTATAAGTAATTGTAAAGGATGCAGAGACAATACAAATACAATAACATCATGAAGAAATTGTGAAGGATACAGAGACAGATACTAAGAGATTGAAGATTCCAAAGAATCTAGGTGAAAACAACTTTAATCTATTTTTTACTGTTAATGTATTCCGATTAGGATCACACACGACACAAAATATTTTTACAATTATGTATGTTTTTTATAGGATCCTAATTAGTCAACATATTTGTTTTAATGTGTAATTAAATAAGACATATTGATTTATGAAAGATAAATTATTAAAATTTGAATTTAATTGTTGGTGGAGTTGACTGAGAAAAGAAACCAGTTAAAAGGGCAAAAGAGTCAGAGAAAATGGATTGGTAAGTTGATAGATAGGTCAACTTATGAAAACTCTTTGAATTGGTAAGTTGACAGATAGGTTGACTTGTGAAAACTCTCTAAATTGGTAAGTTGACAGATAAGTCGACTTATGAAACTTCCTGAATTGGGAGGTCGACCTACGTCTTATGGTAAGTCAACTTATGGTCTATTTCAAGATTTATTCAAATACTAGCCGTTTTATTGTTAATATTTGAGATATATCTTAGGGATTTAATGTTATTTAAGATATGCAACTAATATTTGAATATCCCTATAGATTTGGTACATGAAATTAAAGTATTTTTCAAATTGGTCCTTTTAATACTTTCTATCTTATCGATTTGAGTTTGATATTTTTTTTTTAGGGACTAAATTGAATGTTTTGAAAGCTATAATTAAGTCAAATATATATAAAATGAAATATAATGATATATGGGGTCTATAGGTGCTTTTTAGATACTTATCTTTTGAAAACTAGCCGTTGGAGGGCTTGTTTCAAATCCCTATATATAGGCCTGCGGATTTCACATAATATATACATCAATATCAAGAACTATTAAGTTTCTAAGCTTTTTTAAGAGTCATCATTCTGGTATTATTTTCAAAGATCAATTATAAGATCAATTGTTGAGGAGTTCTCGAGTTAAAGCGTTGATTGTGTAGACGTCACCGATATGAACTGTCTAGCATTTCAATCTATTATTCTTCGGTGTTATTCAGGTGAGATCTTTCCAAGCTATTAGTCTTTATTGCATATTTATTTTTATATATTTGCTTGGTTGATAAGATCTTGATAAAATCATTTTCTGAACTTTAAATCGCATAAAAAAAATTTAAATAATTTTTGGTAAAAATCTGATTACATACTTATTTGTGTGCTATTCATATCTATCATAATCAGATTTTTATATTTTCTTGATGAAAGTGTTCCAAGCATATTCTTAATTGAGTTTATTGCTATCACTACTTGCTTGATGAATTGATTGTATGAGAAATCGTTTTTGAACTTTAAAAAGCATAAAAAAATATTTTAAAAATGATTTGTGTGATAATCTGATTACATGCTCAATTTTGTGTTACCTGCATTAATTTTATAATTAGATTTTTATTTTCCTCACTTAATTCTATCACTAGTAATTATCGGGACATTAATTGAGTTTAAATTTATTTGAGGTAGTAGAAGTTTTGAGTGGGAAGAACTTATCAATTTTATTGTAATTGGTTAGTTGTGTGCGGATTAAATATTATTGGGAATATCTAATCAAGGGTAGTTTCGGTAAAAAGAGATTGAGATTTGATCTTTACCTAAGTACAAAAAGGTTAGGTTACTCTTTTCCCGTTGAAAAGAGCTTAGGTGTGATTCTTCCTGATTAGCATCAAATTGTAAGTCAGTTGTAAAGATTCCATCCTTACTTCGAAAAATGATACTTGGAGTGATTGTAAGGTTTAATTCTTGAGCCTAAGGTATAAAAAGAATTAGGTTGTGATTCTCCCTGTAATAGAATTAGGTTAGTCTTGTACCTAAAAAAATATAAGGTTATTCTTGAGCCTGAGAAAAAGAAAAGATTATTCCTGAGCGTTAGAAAAGAAAGTTGTAAAGATTGATTCTGAGCCTGCAAAAAGAATCATTTTTTGTAAAGGTTTGGTTCCTACCTATTTAAATGAATCTTAGTGATTAGTGGGTGCGAATCTCCGTAGGGCTTGGAGGATTCGATTAGCCAAGATTAACTTGATGAACCAGGATATATCGGTGTGTACTGCATTGTTTATTTCTTTTACTTTATTTTGTGTTGTTTGGTGTGCACCTAGAGTTTATCACATTTATCCGCTGCTATAAAGAGATAATAAATTTAGGATAAAATTAATTATTTGATTTTTGAAGTATTGATTAAATTTTATATCTACCCACTTCACCCACCCACCCCTCTTGGGTAGCTTACTGGGCCAATAAGAAGACATTTTCTCCCTGACACAGATGTTGAACCGGATAAACCCACCCTCTCTATTCCAAGAAGAGGCTAGTTACCATCACCGGGAAATACCCTTAGCATGATAAAATATTAGGATAAATTACAAATCAAGAGGCTCTCTCATGGAGAATGGACTGATACTGAAAATCACAACAGCCTTGCTAAACCAGAATACTTCACTTATGCTACTGCCGCAAGTCAAGACCTGCCCGACTTGGAAAAGATCCTCGAACCTAAGAAAAACCCAACCCTAGGGGATAGTTCTAAGATATGGAAGTATATGGACTACATAATCCAATCTATTGATGAGATCAAGTAGGTCATTTAGACCCTTATCCACCTAGAACACCAACTTTTCATCTCTACTCCACATCACAACAGTTCTCCACAAAACCACAATCAATTACCAATCTCAATTCAATTGCATCATCAAACCTCCAAGTTTATCCGATTCAGGACACGATTTGCCTCATTCGATATACCACTCTCTCAAGCTTACTGCTACTACCTCAAGAATAAGCTGTTAGCTCCTATTTCTCCTAACCTAGGAAACCCTTAGGATATGAGGTTTAACCGTTGAACTTTCTTTCAGTATCACTTCGACATGAGTGGTCACCACAACAATCAGTGCCAGGACCTCAAAAACCATGTCGAGGATCTCATCCACGAAGGGATCATAAGTATCTCAGGAGAAACTCTGACCATCAAAGAATAAGTGGAAGAAACATCTATATCTTCGTTTTCCTTAGTTTCTTAAGTACTTCCTAATAAACCAGGTGCTATCCTATATACTTATGTACCTACAACTACAAATCACTAAATGCAAGCTTATTTTATCTAAGGTCAACTCAGGTCTTTATACTCTAACTATCAAATATCAATTTGCATGTCGCAATATACACACCACAAATAGTAAAAAAATAGTGATAACATAATTTTATTACTAAATTAGACCATTATCCAAAAGAAATATCTTGTTTCAACCAAATAATGGTAAGATATTGACAAAAAATCTGAGAACGTTAGAAAGAAAACTTAGGAGCCCTGATTATGGAATTGCTACATATATTCCAACCTGGGAGTGTCCAAGTTAACTTGAAAAAATACAAAACACTTCCTCAAACTAGAACAAATGAAGAAATATCCTGGAGACTTATGACATAAAAAAGGATAGATAAAGTCTTAGAGCATAGGCCAGTCCGCGAAAAAAATCTTAAAAAATTGGATAGCTGAACAAAATGAAAACTGACTAACATAAGCTAAGACTTTATCTAAACATAACCAATTCTGAGGAGCCACAAAAAACTTGCTTAATTAAAAAAAAAAAAAAAAAAGACAAGAAGAACCTCGCATGACTGAAGACATTTAAGACTAGAAGATGACGATAAGTCATATCGGACAACTGGGCAAAGTAGTCAAGATAAGGGCAAAACCAATAAAGACCTCAAGATCAACTCAAATTACCCTGATCCTCTGAAAATGTAAAATTCTGAAAGTTAGTGTTAAGAGAAATAAGAAAGACCAGTCTCACAAATTTTCTAAACACTGAGAGGTCACAAGAAAGCCATTAAGCAAATCACGATCTCTATACAATTCGAGTATTAAGTCGTAGGACTGTCTCAACACCTAGTGACTTAGGCCAACTGGACCGAGATCACTACCCAAAGCTCGCTATATGGATTATATAGGAAGTACGACTCCCTACTTGCTGGAGTGAGGAAAATAACAGAAAACTCTCTTAACACTACTAGGACACAAAAACAAATGTTAGTAGTCAGTAACAAATGCTTGTTTCTCCATCACATCTATTCTCCCTCATCTGAGTCATCGCGGGAAGGCTCGTTCTGTCTACCCTCAGTCCAAGACGAAAAAGGTGAAGCAAAGCCATCAAAGAAATCTTGGTTAACACATAGGTCCTAGGCAATCTCGATAACAATCTTAGAAAATAACAATTTCAGAACTTGATGGAATTGAAACAAGACAACCTCATTAACTAATAACTAAAGATATTTGGTCTAAATTACTATTGAACTAATCTTCCCCATAATTTAGATTAATCCCATGCAAAAATTGTGATAATCATTTAGATGACTAAACATTTGAATATGATTACCTGAGTATACTCTAGACAAAATAATCTTGCATAAAGTGTAAAGGAAAATATCTATGGTGTATAGGTTAATGCTTAAAGCAATTAGAAATGAACTTAGGAAAATACGAGAAAGGAAGAGGAGAAGTCTTACTTAATAAGCCATTCATTCGAACCCTCTCCCAAAATTCATCCAAAAAAGTCATTCAAAGCCTGAGCAAAATCAATAGTGATCTCTATTCCGAGCCAGATGTTACCACTCTAGGAAATCCCAACCTTAACCAAGCGAGACACGAAAGAACCCTCCCTTATTCCTGTCCAAACCTTTCCATCTTGCAACCAAAGACCAGAGAATGTTCGAAGGAAAATCCTAATTAGAATTATAGTTGCACACAAGAATGAGCAACGGAGTAGGAAGCCTCTCAGAAGCACCAGTCAGCTTTTCGCATCAGGGTCAACATGGAAGTAACCAAGGGAGATGGCTAATAGCAAAAGGTACTTGTTGCAAACATTCTAATGAACATTCTTAGAGAAAACTAGCATATCTGGATAGACAATTAGTGGCCGCAATTTAAGTGCCGCCACTTTCACCGCAAGCGTACGGGTCAAGTTTTAGTATATGGACCTTTCGGTCGGGTATCGTATCCACAGGGATTGGTTGAGATTACTATCGAGTACCACGATTGTCATAACCTAACTTTATCTAGGCGCTCAAAATGGAATATGAAATTTAATACTAATACTAAAATACTAATTTAACTATACTAATTACTAATACGAGATAGTTACGGGAATCCATACACCTGACCCAGGATCTATTCTCCACTAATGTAGGCTCGGAGGTTCAAAAGGATCAATAGGACTTAGATCGGTTTTTGGGAAATGGCCAAGGTTAAATCTAAATAAAAAATGGGTTAACATCATTAACTTAACGTTACCCAAGGCACATCGCTGGTACTCTCACACTCGAACCCCCCATAGAAAATTTGTAAACAATCTCAAACAATAATTTTAGACCAACGTATTCACTTGTCAAAAGAAACGTAAATTTTTTTTTAAACACACCCCCAAACTCATTCGAATTTCTACAATTTAAGGAGTGTGCAAAAAATGATTAAGTAACACACCCCCAAACGTATTCGAATTTCTACAGTTTTAGGAGTGTGCAAAAATGATTAAGAAAATGACAATTGAATACAGTAATACCGAACCAATCCAAAGTTCATCCTAAACCCAACCACTCACATCAAGTAGCATATATGAATGCTAACTTGATTCACTCAAATGTGCCTTTAATTTGGCAATATAGGTTTCAACAAAAATCAACTGGCCAAGGAATTTGTTCATATGTTCAAAATTGAATTGGCATTTAGGCTTTGACAAGGTAACGAAAGATAATGATATTGCATGGTAGGCTTCAAAACGCTCAAGCGATCAAATGAATGCCTAAATCATATATCCTAAACAACCTCGCCTAGGATTTCGCCTCGAAGTTCCCCCAAATCAAGTTCTAGAATCCCTAATGTCATGAAATTGAGTGAAGGATAATCGATTTCAAATCAATTAGATAGTGCTATATTGAGTTTACGTGCTCGTGCATTTAGGATCTACAATAACTTTTACTAAGATGATACGTTAAGCACACTACACACATGAATGATCTTTACGCTCGACCTCAATCAACAATCAGGGGACAAACTCATTATCAGGTAAAGGCCCAGATGACGTCAAAACTTAGCATAAAACAACAACTAAACTAAACAAACTAATCCTAAACAAGCATGCATACATAAAAAACAATAAAACATAACTAATAACATAAACACATACTAAAAACATACTACACATCACCACCAACTTAACACAGGTATTGCCCAAAACAACCTGTTAGCGATCCCAATGACAGTATATAGTATGATATTAAAGACGGGGGTTTAGAACACGTACCTGGGAGATGAGAGAATCTTGTCTCTGACTCAAGTCGATGAAGATGGATCTAATTTATTTTTTTCCTTGGGTTACCTTCCAAGAAGCGCTTGGTTTATGGTCATCATCCTGACACATTCAGAACACCCTCAAGCTTAGCGGGATATTGCTTTGTTCAACTCGATCTTTCAACAACACGCCTCATCGGCTAATTTGTATGGCCACGTACTATAAACAGTTCGGAATCCCGTTAAAAGATATGCATCAATTCCTATCGATCTAACATCACCAAGTACCCTGCATAAGAAATACAAAAACAAAACTACAAAGAAAAATTATATACACTAAAAAATGCTTAATTAAAAACAAGTTATTTACTCACAATATCAATAATAATCTAAAACACAATTCCCGACAACAGTGCCAAAAACTTGGTGGCCGTAATTTAAGCGTCGTCACTTTCACTGCAAGTGTACTGATCAAGTTTTAGTATATAGACCTTTCGGTCGGGTATCGTATCCATAGGGATTGGTTGAGATTACTATTGAGTACCGCGATTGTCATAACCTAACTTGATCTAGGCGCCAAAAATGGAATATAAAATTTAATACTAATACTAAAATACTAATTTAACTATACTAATTACTAATACGAGATAGTTATAGGATGGATTATTTAGGGATTAATTTTATTTACTTAAACGCATTTGATTTCGTTCAGTTTACAATAATGGTGTTCGACCTATTTGATAATCTCGGTATCTAAAACTCCTCCACCACCTCTCCCAAGTGTAAGATGGGGGAATACTCAACTTCGTGTCAATGAAAAAGTCCCCTTCAACATCTTAACGACCCTAGGTTGCGTGAGTCTTGCCCCAACGTCATTGATTGCACACAAAATCTCAGTTCGTAAACTCCCCCTCAACGTCTTAACGACTCTAGGTCACGTGCGTCTCACCCCAACGTCATTGATTTCATGCATTATGTTTACCCTAGTCCTAATCCGGGGTTACCTCTTTTGAGTGTCAAACCCCGTATTCTCAATATATCTAAACTAGTATATAATCATGAAAATACAATAAACACATTCAAACAATGAAGAACAATCATTAAAGAAACAGAACTCAACTAAAACGACATTTTTATAAATAATATTCATCCCTAAGATAATTCATATTTAGCCTATGGCCATAGCCGTTTATACAATTGAAACTAGGCTAAACATGATTAAACAATTATCGAAGTTAAGAAATAAAAAGAAAAACGGATGAACTTAGCCGATATCCGAAGATTAGCCGCTAAAATCGTCCACAGATCGATTCTCTTTTTCTGCCTGGTAATCTTCTGCTTCGGAATTGTTTTAGCACTCCCCATACTCTCTCTATATTCTAAACTAAGCCCTAAGGGCTCTAATGGACAGAAAGAATCCAAAGGGGAGGAGAAGAGATGATATTTATAGGAAACATATCTAAACAAAATATCTAAATTGTGCAGAGGTCACCGCCGTGGCAGTGGTAGGTCGGTTTGATTTTCGCCAAGGTGGTGGAGTCAGTGGTGGATTTGGATGACCATCCTGCATTCTCAGCACTACGGCGGTGGGTCTCACGCCGCGGTGATGGATATTCAACAAGATATGGCCATTCTCTGCATTTTCACCGCCACGGCGGTGGGCTTCTTTCAGTATATTGCCGTCTTGCTCGTTTTTCCATCGTTCTCGATACGATTTGATCGTTTATGCTCCGTTTTCCTACCTTTTCATCCCACACACCTATTTTAATACAAAAAGAATAAAAACATATAAAAATGTATTAAAAACGTAATAAATGTACTCAAAAACTAACAATTTTGGTTTGGAAATAGATAAGTAGATCACACCAATCAACAATGCATTCTTTAGGAAAACATTCTAGAATTGGGCGTCATAAAATCATACAGTACAAAAAGTCTGTACCAAAGCATTACACAGGCACTATGCATTGTGAATCACTTAGGCATTCATAACCTTCATACACATGATGAAACTTAAGCATCATACTTCACGAAAACCTATCACATCATGCATATCATTTATCATCAATTGGCCACCATCGACACGACACTTCCACCCATACACCTTATCTAGGAAGTTCTAATAGTTTACCGAGCAATCCTCGGACATGTAATCGGGTTAAGTTACCTCGCCAGTCATTGTACCAATGTTTGTATCAAATAATAGGTCCAACTAAATCAAAATAACGTAATTCAAAGACTTGAACAAAGTATCAATCAAAGATTAACAATCAAATCTTAAATAGCTAATGCTCAGGCAAGAAACTCTATCCATTAGGCTAGGATGAGATTGTTGTCAACAAATGTAGCTATCTTTATCTGCGATAGGTGCAATTCTTATAATCATCTCAGCTCGAAACTACGTTCAACCTAATCCTTGGTAGATCACTAAGGTACGTAAGAAACCTAAGCGGGTTTGGTCGAAACGAAAAAAAAAAAAGAGGTATTAGCTTTACGATATTCTCTCAGCCCTATATCTGGGCCCACATCTGGAATAGTCCTTAACACATTCCTTGCTATCCAAATGAAAATAAAACAACTAAGCAGAACTATGCTTAACCTTTTCCTTGGCAACACTGCCAAGGTACGTAGGAAACCTATTGAGGTTCAATCATCGAATAGTAGGAACTCCCTCAGTCATGGACTAGAGCGCGTTCTCACAATTTCCACCGTCACTCATGTATTTGTATTCAACTAGTAATCCAGAATTCTTCAAGATTAGAAGGAGCAAAGGTTGAAAAATGATAGAAACCTGGCAAACCTGCGTAGCAAACTATGACTTCCGGTCATTTACGTTCCTCTCTCATCTCTAGGAAAACAATGGAGAGAACAAATGACGTAGGAAAAAAGGGAGAGGTAAGGGAATTACCATCCAACCTTAAGTAGTAGAAAAATAATACCTACTTCCTACCCTAAGCAGTCAACGATCAAACCATACCATACTACCTTAAGCAGTCAACGATTCAACAGTACCATCATACCTAAGCAGTCAATGATTCTGCCATACTATACTACCCCAGATAGTCAGCAATTTTACAATGCCATTCTACTTCAAATGATCGAAGGTTCTATCATACCATCATACATTCATAATAACTTACAATCATGATAGTGATAGTCGATTTCAAATCCAGTTTGGTACGTCGATAGTTATAACTGAGCCAATTGTACACAACACCTCAAATTCCCATGAATCTTACCACCAATAATACAGCCTTATCAGATACTATCCAATGATCAGAATTCTTAAAGAGGTCATAGAACTAGAAAACCACCACACGTCATAGGATGCCGGGTTTTCAACTACGAGACAAGTGTAATGTACTTTAAAGTTACCTCTAGGATGGATCATTTAACAAGATAATAAGACCATCGATAGACAAAACTTCCGAATAATGAAGCCATGGAAGTCCCACCGAAGAACAGAAGCAATAGGACGCGATAGCACTGATCCTCCAACTTGGGGTCCTCTGGAGATGGAAGGATAAAGATCAACTCGGGTACTAAGTTGCTGTGTCGAAATATGCGCTCCATTCCTCACCTCCACTGGTATAGCACCCGAAGTGCCGGCCATCATCGAGTTATCAACTCTTGACGCTCTGAAGGTCTCTTCAATAGTAGAAATGGAAAGGATAAGTATGTCATCAGAAATTCTGAGTGTCGATGTCCTGGGTCGACTTCGGGAGTGCTTCAAATAACTCTCTCTAATCGAGGTCTCAAGGGGGCCTTTTCCATGAGAGTAGAAAGGACGACGACCACTATCACCTAAAGAACCCGTTGCTGACATAATGTCGTCGAGAAAGAAAATCAAGGTTTTATCTTCAGGATTTCGACTAAAGAGAAAAGTTGGAATTGCTAATATTCATACATGACTTTTGGAAGACATATCAGACTCACCGTTGCCTTTTTTTTATGGAAAATAATCATAAACGACCATGATTAATCTCTAACAATCCATCATTGTCCGGTCATTAGGTGTCAAGGGATTAAGTTTATCCCTCTGAGAGCAACGGTTGCGATTATACCCTCTTTAGTGTAACTGCATGTCATTTATTACTTAAACTAGGGTATAATTAGGGAAACCAAGTCGAAACTCTCGCCCCTACAAGTGCGATATACCAAATATTTACAAACCCATCTCGCTCAAGAGAAAACATCAAAATGCCAAACCCATATACTCCAAAGAACAAACAACAAATCACGAAAAACAAAATACACCATCAATCCGGTGTAATGAAAGATGATATCCTAGACTCTCTAAAAAACAACAAATAATCTGCAAAGCCTTAGCAATACAGGTAATCACTCTTACCAACTCATGACTGGATACAATAGATAAAACTGCATACCCAAGAGGTTGTGCCAGCTAGAAAACTCCTAAAACTAAACTCACAATCTAAAGAAACAAAACAATAATAAACCCGTCGGCCAGGTATATTCTAGGATCTAATCCCGAATTCGTCAGCCCGACAAATAGCAAAACAGACCAATTTGGCTTTACAATCCTATATCTAATCAGTCTCCTCCCTAGCTCGCAGGCTGGGGCATACTTCACACTATCGATAATCATAAATCATACAATAGGAAGTATCAGATTAGATTCCCCAAAAAAACTTATCCCGACACTGCCCCAGTCTACGACTCGGGCATATTTCATCATGTCCATGATTCCCTGATGGAAACAGAGTCCATTTCATCTCACAACGCAAATACAAATACCTTAATCATAATAAACTTAATTGATTTTGCTAAACCAAAAGACCCAGGAACTACGTGTCTGCCTGATTCCCGGTAACGTGTGGGATACGTAGAAAACCCTCGCGGGTTTGGTTGATAAGTCTAAGCTTATCAAAGACGTAGGAACTACGTGTCAGTATGATTCTTGGAAACATCTGGGATACATAGGAAACCCTCACAGGTTTGGTTGACAAGTCTAAACACATCAAAGACGAAGGAACTACGTGTCAGCCTGATTCTCGGCAACGTCCGGGATACGTAGGAAACCCTCGAGGGTTTTGTTGACAAAAGCCCAACCATATGAAATAAACTACGTGTCGACTTGATTCTCAGTTATCTGAGATACGTAGGCAACCTTTAAAAGGTTCGATCGCGTCCTTTAAGCTACAAACTATTAAAGCACATTGAATTAAGAGTCAACCAGATTTCCTGTGTAAAACAAGATTACCCAGTAGCATTTAGACCAGATCCTTGGTAGATCACCAAGAAACGTGAGAAATACAAGTAGGTTCGATTGAAAAAAAAAATGAGTATCGTCGTTATGACACTCTCTCAGCCATGACCAGGGCGCATCTCTAGGAATAGTCCTTTGACTCCCCTGAGTTACAACCCTTTGATTTTGTCAAAAACCTTAAACGAACTCTTTCGCTTTTGTTAGTTTAGTGTTTGTGTGTGAGTTGTGAGTTAAAAAAGTGAAAAAAAAAATACCATATATTTATGCCAATCCTACTCGTAACTAAGGAAAATGGGAAGGTTTGTGAAGAAGAATTACACATATTCCCGAAGGAATAGAGGCCCTCTCTTTATCCCGAGTTCTTAGCCACAAGGGTCTATCGATGCAGTATATATATGTGTGTATGTGTGTGTGTTTTGTTTAGTTAAAAAAAAAATACAATGTTCTTGGGGAGAATCGTATAGAATATGTATAACTCATGGTGTAAATAGTCGGGTTTTTTTTTCGAATTCTCACGCATTACTACCACGTGGTTGAATGATTTGACATTTTTGAATGTCTTGGCATGTTTTGAATGCTCTTGAGATGCTTAAAATTATTTTTGTATGATGTAAACCTAATTTGGTTGTTATAATTAAGATTAGGTGTTTGCCTGATATTCTTGACAAAATCAAAAGTTTGTTAGGCTGTTTTTAGGGTTTGATTATTTTATGGATTTTATGTGTTAAGAACATGAAAGTAAGTGTATTATTTACATGTTCCTACTATATACAAAGAAATATGCGCAAAATCAACCAACAATCATATGGGGTTTGATAGGAACATACCTACTTAGGGGATGTGGTAGTCCCTAAGTGTTTGCCTCATTCTCCTTGATCGATGGTTGGACGATGGTTGATCGGTGGTCACAATTCTTTGAGTTCCTTGACAAGAACCCATGAACAACAACCTATTTAGGGTATGTAATCGTCCCTAAGTAGCTAACATCTTTCCCTCTTAGGCTCGGTGTTTATATGTGATCGTCGATCTTTAAAGTTCCTGTTCTAAGAACTTCAAGAATTTATTTCACTAGACTTTAGTAGAATAACGACGTGTTTTTTTAGAAATCTACTAGAGAGGCCTAGGACCCGAGAGAGTTTTTCCAGTTTAGAGAGAGAAGCTAGGCCTTCTAGACTTGAAAAATAAGAAACCCAGTACCCCATTTATAGGCTGGGGGCCTGTATATTGGGCAATGCGTAGGCCAATCCCACCTCTTCCTTGGGAGGTGTTTGGCCTTGGGGACTTACTATTTTGTCTTGGTTTAATTTGGATTGGAACGAATTTAGAGGAGAAGGCTAGATTCTCAAAGATTTAGTTATGATTACCAAATCTTTTCAAAGATTTGGTAATCATTGGAAATTACCGATGATTTCCAATAATTACCTCTCCACCAATGAGATTTCGTGCACATGGGTGCATTTATGACTGGATGGGATGGATCCGGTTTAGTTTAGGGGCTAAATACCGGTTAGATCCACTATTTCAGTTTGGTCGTCATAAATGCTCCCAAGGTGCATTGCATCTAGTCCTTAGGTGTCACTTTGAATTTAATGCAAAGTGATGAGTCATGACTTGGAGGCCACACATTCGGTTTATTTTGAATGGAATCGGGTGAACTTTCCTTGTAACCGTCGGTTGGTTTCTAAGTTGCCTAGTTACCCTTAGATATTTTTGTGAAAATATCTAGATCCTTTGAAACTAACCATGCCATGTAATCCGAAGCATTTAATGTTAGATGGGCTGAGCATTAAATGCATTGCTTAGAGTCTACTCATCCAGTTTGGTTTCGGTAACGGGTTGTCACGATTCAAGGTTTTCGGTTGGTTTCTAAGATATTTTGTTTAAAATATCTAGTTTCCTTTAATGTGCTCTTGACATGTCATTCCAAGCATTTAATTCTTGACTGGTTGGTCATTATAAGTCTTGGCCACTTCTAGGAAGGCTCCTTGGTCATTATAAGTCTTGGTTTGTGGGTATTAAATGATGGTTGGGCCCTTTTATTGCTTGGGCCTAGGGTGGTTTGTCAAAACTACTTGGATTTAGTGAAAATCCAAGTCAATCCCAAACCTTAAATCACCTTGTGATTTAGGGCTTTGTCATGACCTTTCCATGCCTTGATTAAGGTATCTTGGATTGTTTCTTGGTAGTGTGTGATATGGTATGAATGAGAGAAAGAATTGTTTTTGGTGTTAAATTTGATAAGATTCAGTGAAACGTAAATGTTTCAAAGTCGGGGTGGGGTAACTGAGTTAATTGTTTGAAATGTTCTATGATTTAAGAGTAGTGACTATATTTATTTATACTAAAGAGTATTTTATGAAAATCAAACCTTATTAAATTCTTTTTAAACCTCCTTAAATTAGGGGAATTTTGATTTTGACCCGAAACTTTTACTTAGCTGTATTTTGTCAAATTCAATATTATTTTTTTTGCGTTTTTGTCTTGTTTTTGGTTGTTTTTGTATATTGCATAGTGTGATCTCAAGTAGAACTTTTTTCCCATTAAACCTGAGTTTAAAGTTTATCTGAACTTATCAATGATTAACCACAGACTGGGTGGGACAAAATGTTGTGTCTACACTAATGCAGAAATGAAATACTAATGACGAAGCATATTTGTTTAGAGGCAATACAAAAATGACAAAAGCTCATGACGAACAATGTTAGTTTAGAGGAAATGCATGGAACTCTTGACAAATAATGTTTAGAGAAATCGATACAAAAAATACCTCCCGGACTGTGGCAGAAGAGGATTAGACTAAAAAAGACTGAATATACCTCTTGGCCTACAACATGGTAAGACTAGACTCAACAAAATTAAACATACCTCTTGGCCTTTAGAAGGGGCGAAGTGTACTCATTGACAAAACAAACAACCATTCCAGCCGTTGGTAAATGAGGACTAGACTCAAAGACAAAACAAACATACCTCCTAGACTACGGCATAAGAGGATTGGATTTAATGACAAAAGAGGATTGGATTTAATGACAAAACAAACATACCCCCTGACCTATGGCAAGCGAGAATTATACTCAAATACAAAGCAAACATACCTCCCGACCAGTGGCAGTGGAGGATTAAACTCAAATATAAAACAAAAATACCTCCTAACTTGTGATAGGAGAGGAATAGACTTGAAAACAAATTTAAACATACCTCCTGGACTATAGCAGGGGAGGATTTGACTCAAAGACAAAACAAACATACATTCGGCCTGAGGGAGGAAGAGGATTAGAAATGAAAAATATTAAAATGTGGTCCAGCCTATGGTTACGGTGAGAATGAAAAGATAGAGTATAAAATATGCCCTAACCTATGGCTGGTGAATTGATAGATTCAAATTTTCTCAAAGCCCCAAATATAGGCACACAACACATAATGTGCCCAGCCTTTGGTCAGGGACAGAATGAAAAATCCAAGATATAAAATGTGCCCTATCCTTTGATTGGGTCTGACATTATTCAGAAAGTACCCCCAAGGGGAAGACTCATTAGGTCAACAAGCATCACAAGAGAAAAGATTACCTTCACCCTTCGGCCACTTAAGTGAGTAATAATAGTCCATGCATTACAACTTTTTGGATTTACTTCTAGGTAAACACAACATTTCTAAGAAAATATGAAATTTTAAATAAACAAAAATTGGTTACCATTCAGTCCACTTCCCGCTCCCTTTCTTACAATCACTCGTTCATTTTTCCAGGGCAATGAAGATTTACTTCACTTGGCTAGTCGACGATGCGTGAATTAAACGTTGAGTAAAATTATGAAGCCCATTTATCTTCTCTTCATGAAAAACCAAAGGCGAAACTTGAACCTAGAGGCCTCGCCTTGAACTCAGAGGTAGGGCTCAAAATTGAAAACATACTTTTTATCAAATTGCCTTTGCTCGGCCTATTAGAATTCCATTTTCCTCCAAGTTACCTAGAACTTCAATACTTGGGATTCTATATTCCTACATGATTTTGTATATTTTTGAATCCTACAAAATAGATTTAGCTAAATTATGGATAAACATGTTTAAAATTTACTAAAACAGGTACCTTTTTTTACTAGATATGAATTATGTGAGATTTTTGAGTTTAACTATTAACAAGTAGATTTCAATACAATTCTGGACCATGTCTAATGTTTCTTTCTACAGATTATAACTAAATTCAAATCCATCATGTTTTAATACAAAAATTATGTGTTCAATGAAAATCGATCGAAATGAGATAACAGAAGGAGACTCTTGAGCAAATCGATCTATTTTATTTTTTTTTCTTCTTTTCTTTTCACTTTTTGCACCTACACTTTTTCACCTAGTTGGTATTTTTTATCTTGATATGATCCTCACAATATTTTCATGGTACTCTTTTGAGTTGTCACCACGTTTGGGTCACACTTGTTTTATTTTTTTCTCTTTTGCTCTCATTTCCTTTTGGTTCAGAGTCTGGGACTTTTTTTTCTTTTCAATCTCTTTTTTAGTTTTTTAGAATACGGATGATCATGCTTACAACAAAATTTGGAAAACAACTCATTTCATCAGGCAAAGAACTTATTTATATAGTCTGAGTTTATAGGCTCGAGAAATACATCACTATCCATATCTTGGAGAATCAACGCTCCACTACTCAAACTTGTGGACTAGAAATGGCCTCTCCCAGGTAGGGGTTATTTTTTTTATGTCATCTTCTAGAACTAGGAAAATCTTCGTCAATACTAGATCACCTTATCTTAAAACTCAGGGATAAACCCCTTTTATCATGAGCTCTTGCAATTCTCTGCTTGTAGAATTTCCCATGACAAGTCACAATAAGTTTCTTATCATAAATAACATTGAGTTGGTCAAACCTTTGTTGTATACATTAAGTCTCGTCAAGCTTGGCTTCTATGAGAACTCTCAAGGAGGAGATTTTGTATTCAACTAGGATCACCACCTCCATCCCATAGAGTAGCGAATATAGGGTTGCCATTATTGAGGTAAAAATCGAAGTTTGGTAAGCCATCAGGGCATAGTACAACATGATGTCCAAATCCTTATAATTGTCAATCATTTTTAGGAAGATCTTCTTGATATTCTAATTGGAAACTTTCATGACCCCATTCATCTTTGGCGATATAACACCAAATTTTATTGTTCGATCTTCAACTGCTAATAGATTTTCTTGATGTCCAAGCCTTCAAATTCTTGGCATTATTAGTGATCAAGGTTTGCCTCGAACCATAACTCGACACAATATTCTCCTTGATAAATCTGACCACTGTCTTCTGGGTTACCCAAGTTAAAGGAAAACATCCACCCATTTTGTGAAATAGTCAATTGCTACTAGAATGAAACGATGATCGCTCAACGCCTTTGGCATCATTTCTTCGATGACATCCATTATCTACATTGAGAAGGGCCATGGTACTTCCAATGGAGTTGTCATGTGGGAACATGGATTTGATCTCTATCGATTTGGTACTTATAGCACCTTTGGACGAACTGTACGCAATCACTTTCCATAGTTAGCCTCAAATAACTAGTTCTCAAGATATTTTTTGTAAACTTAAAGCCTCTCACATGAGGCCCATACATAACGCCATGAACTTATTTCGTTAATTGAATATCTTCCTCAAATTCAACACACCTTAATAGTCCCATGTCAGGGGATACTCGTATAGATTTTCTCCATACAGAAAGAACAAGCTAGCTAGCCTTGGGAGAGTTTTTCAATCAATACTAGATGCTCCTTCTGGATATTCTTGATTATTCAAGAAGTTCTTAATGTGTTATGGGTCTTCAACAGGCTCGGCCTCAAGTTGGCAACAGTAGGCTAGTCGACGCTTAACTCGGATTACTATCGGGATTATGTCTTTCTTTTCTCGGGTGAGGGAGATCATTGATTCCAGGATAGATAGGTATCACAGCATACTTGTCAGTCACTTGATTAATGATCAGCTCCGAGTATCCTTACATTACCAATTCTTTGATTATCATGTCAATGGATAACTTGATCCCCAAAATACATGCCTCATAGTTATCTCAGTTATTGGTGCTTAGGAATTTTAGCTTGGAGGCTACAGGGTAGTATTGTTTCGCCGGAGGGACTGAAACGACTCTTATTCCAGCTCCTCGAAAGTCTAATGCTACGTCAAAATTCATTTTCCAAGGGTTTTCCTCATCTTCTTTGTCTATTGCATAAATCAAGCCATCAGGAAAGTGCGTTTTCAACGGTTGATAATCTCCTTCGGGCGAGCATCTAACAATTTTATCTATAATAGCTTGCCTTTTTAATGACTTTTGAACCCTGTAGATGATGTCAAACTCTGTCAGCAATATCTTCCACTATGCTAATTTTCCAAAAAACACTGGCTTCTCGAATATATACCTTAGGGGATTGACGTAACCTGAGAGAGGAGTACGAGAAGTTCTAAGGTAGGGGGCAGCTAGTTAGACGAAAGAAGCCTTGCACGTGAGTTTTCAAGGTAAGCAATAGAGTATGAGTGTAGAAGTCAACAATTGTGGTAGTTGTACCATAGAAATCAACAATTGTTGTAGTTGTATTATCTCTGGCTTTACTAGTGGACCGCTCGTGTTATGAAGCCATTTTTTGGGTTTTTCCACGCAAAAATCTATTTGTCTCACCTTTACGCTTAATATTGCGTCATAAGTTACATATTTTTAACAAGATTAAAATTAGATTTAATTCGATAGGTTAACTTAAATCTTAACGATGTAATTATTAATTGGTTATTCACCCCCTCCCCATCCCCATCTAGGCTATATTTATGATAACCGACAGTTTATCATGAAAAGTTTTGTTGACCTCTTCTTATTTCTTCTTAGCTCATAATTTAGTTTTACTGTTGTTTTGTATATATATTGATGACATTGTGGTGACCGGAAGTGATATCACAGTCATTAATCACTAGTTTATACCAGTGCAATGTCTAGGATATTAATTTTTAAAAGAGTTTAACTTTTTTTTAATGCATATGATTTATTGTTTAATTTGAATTCTTTATTTTATTAATATACTAGTATAACCCGTGCCGAAAGGCACGAGTGTAAAATAAAATATATATATATACAAAAAAATACCTTTAAATTTTTTGACATAATCTCCTCTATTTATACAACATTTCACACCTATTTCATTTGAACATCAATAATAATAACAATTGAAAACTAACAATCGAGAACAAACACCATTTCACACATTATTTATTCTCAATAAGAAAAAAACTATACTCTTTACAAATACCCACTATTTATAAAACGTAGACATTAAAATCTTTCGGAACGAAAATGGAAGTAACGGAAACAAAAAATATAGCAACAAAATTACCAATAATTGCAAACACAAATCGGAAGTAACGGAAACAAAAAATATAGTAACAAAATTACCAATAACTGCAAACACAAATTCAACTATCAAACCATCAACAAGAGAGAGAGAAAGAGAGAGATAGACGAACTTGTGCCGAAGGAAGGGCAACGGTGGAGGGGGGTGGATCTACGATGACGGTGACGGTGATGACAAGTGATTGGATCTACGACGACGTTGACAATGGGGGGGAGGAGGGTCAGAAATACGCCATTGAATGAGGTTCTGTTGTAGCAAGGTAGGAGGAGATGTCGTGTTCGTTCTCATATTTCAACATCCAAAGCATAATATTGAGCCCGTACATGTATATAGTCAATATCAAAAGCTTGTTTGTTCCCATATTTCAACAAAATTCATAAAAATACGTTACCCACAAAATTTATAGTAACGCGTCTCAATTAAACATAAAGTGGTAGAAAAAATATTTTGTTAAAGATCTAATTTTAAAGGGAATTTTTTTATAAACAAAAAAATAAATTTTTATCAGCTTAAGTCATATTGCTAATTGAAATCATTTAAGAATGATTGCAAAATCTATTGAGATTTGTTTAAGAATGTTTCCAAATCTAGATTTTTTAATAAGTAAAATATCAGACGACACATTAACTCAATTGTTAAAAAAATATTCGAATGATTGTACGGCTAAAAAGGTAAAACGATTTTGTAGCTAAACAAATATCTAGGAGCAAATACAACTATATAAACATAGAAGTATAGAAAAACAACAGCTAAAGTATCATACATTGCACCTCATCGGGAAGTAAACTGTGAAGGAGACTCTAGGTCAAGCTCCCAATCTTAATCCAAAATATCTTGATTTCGATAGCTGCAGAGTTGTAAAATCAGAGACAAAATTGACATTAAACCTTCATAGATAAGGAACAAAAAAATAAATGTTAACAAAAACTAGAGAATTTTTTTTTAAAAGAATTAACAAAAAGTAAAGAAAGAATAGAAAAAACATGGTAGCTACGTGGCGGAAGAAGGATAACGACTCTTCTATCAGAAGTTGGAAGGGAGGATAGTTGAAGATATCCAAACTAATTAGCCACTTGTTCTACCAATAGGCCTCATCTTGCCTATGAGTTTCTGGGCTTTGTCTCGCTTACCCTATTTAGTAGAGATCAAGCCAGGAAGTAAAGCTCATGTTGTCGACCAAATTCCAATTAATCAAAAGTGAATCTTAAACTAAAGACACTCATCATATAAACCCATAAAATTAACAATGAAACTAAAGTTGGTACCATAAATTTCTTCCAAACATATATATATATATTTTTTTTAAGTGCTTTCTTAAAGTTCTTTCGATAAGCAAATACTAACAATGAACTCAAAATGAACTTCACTTTCTAATGCCACTGTGCAAATGAAGGATAAATACATGAGAGTTTCAAAAAAATAAATACAATTACATCACCTAATGAGTAACATTGTGAATAGATCTCACTTCATCTCAAGAACTTCAAGTTATCTTCAACTCAATACATGAATTTATGGAAAACAAAAGGAAAAACTCAGATTTAGTGGATTAATTTCGCAAAAATTTGAATGAAATCAGAAATACAAAAGCCAACCAGATTCAGCTAAGGTTGGAGGAAAATAAATCAGCAAAAATAAACCGCAATTCATAGATCAAAACTTAAATTGGTTATATAATTTTTTGATCGTAGAATTATTCACATTTAAAATCAAAACCCTAAATCAAATAAGTAAGAGTGAGAGAGAGAAGAGTACCTATGATTAGGGATGAACACAGGAACGGTGACGATAGAGCTAATTTAAGATCTGTTACTGGAGCATGCTCTTATTAGAAACCTAAAGATGAGGGGAGCGAAAAATCCTGAAGAAATAACACCTTCGATCAAACATTTGTTTTCTTTATCGATTCAATTTCAAAGAAAATAAAACAATTTAAAGTAAAATTTGTCAGTTGGGCAAAGCATGGCCATTGCCAATGGATCCCCTTCTCAAATCAAATATACATAATTTGATTGCTTCACTGACAGTAGTAGTGGATGACGAACCCATTACTTCGAGTTCATAACCTTGTCTAATAAACGCAAAATAGAACACAGAATAAGCTAAACATTTATCAAAATTAGTTAAGATAATCAATTCCACGACATCAGAAATAAAACAGACAGAAAACTTACAACATGGAAATGTGTAATTTGAGCAAAGAGATTAGAGATGTAATTTGATTAAACTACCCCTGAAGTTATGCTTTGATCTCAAATTGTAAACTGATTTAGATTGAAACTTCTGTAGCACTGACATGGATATGAAAGATTTGAAATGAAATAGGAAAATTGACATGCTCAAAACGGTGTGATAGAAATACGACCGCATTTCATCACTTTCAAGCCACTGCAAGAAAAACAAAATTGATCATGTGGATCTGCAATTGTAGATGTAGATATACGAATAAATCACTAAAATCGCAATTATAAGGTAGCCAAGAGCTAATCAAAACAGAAAATTCAAGAGATAATCAAAACAAAAATTGGTAGCCATAAACTAAACTACAATACCGAAGAATCAAGTTAAGAACTGAACACCACCCAAGCGATCATCAAAATAGAAAATTGGTAGCCAAAAACTACACTACATATCGAAGAATCAAGTGAAGAAGTGAGCAAAAATAATACAAACACAAACACTACACCAAATTTTTAAAATTGAAATGTGAAGATTCGCCAACACCTAAATAACCAAGTAGAGTAAATATATATTCAAAATAAACAAAAAATAATTTGTAAATGAATCGACAATCAATTGGTGAAGTAGACAGAATTTAAATAATTAAAAAAAAATACCTTTTGGAACAATCTTGATAAATTTTCAGTTTAGCCACTTGAAGAACACAACTCATAATATATAACCAATATCAATGCACCTAACTTGCAATCCCAATTCTGTAGAGAAATAAAATATTAAATCAACAAAATTTAGAAAAAAGTTGGGGACAAAAACAGAATATCCAAAACAAAAGCATCATATTCTAAATAGAATCAATTTATCTAAAACAAAAGCAGAAATAGAATAGCAAACAATCAATTTCATACGTATTCCTAATGTTGAAATTAAAACTTGAAAACAAATGGGAACAAATCAAATCTTCAGTAAAAAAATTCAAATTCAATTGTCCAACAGATCCCTAAGAGGATGAGATCTACCATAATTGTCCACTGTGCTTTAGATCCCAAGTGTGTATCACACATTTGAACCTCAAATTTAAAATTCTTGCCCTAACTTTCAAGAATCTTTAGGGGTTCAGTGAAATTTAAGGGAGAGGACCGAATAGGAAGGCAGAGTGAGTAGACTGGGAGTTCCCAAAACAATGAAAGGTTTTTGCTTCCCCAATACAATTCAAATCGTGGAGAGAAAAAGAGTTTTCATCAATTATGAAGACAAAGCAAAGTTGATATACACGTATATATACAGAGAGATATATAGAACTATGAAATCATTTTAGAGATCATAGTACCTAAATTTTTGCCGGCGTACAGTTAAGTTGATTTTCTCATAAAATCAACCAGATCGCCTTCGAACATCACCTCCTCGCCAACCTACGCAAATCGAAGATTCTTCGTTACCTTTAACCATTTCAACGCATATCGAAGTCGTCAGATCCACCCGTTTCCTCAAACGTTCCAATATGCCGATCCGGATTGGGTAGAAAAAACAACTCACATAAAAATAAGTTAAAATGAACCCTTATTGCAAAATAAATTAAATCATGAGTCTAATGTGTAACTGATGTAGAAAATTTAAGAACCCTAAATTTCAATTGCAAGTAAAACAATGGAACTCCACTCGTCAATGGAACCCTAAATCACCAATTGAAACCTTATTTCAAACACAGGAAAATATGGACGTGCTCGAGAGAGCGAAAGACGGAGATGGTTTGATGACCATGAAGTGACCGTGTGTGTGTGCATTGTTCAGAGGCGAGAGAGGGCTCTGTGACGGTGGTGATGAAGGGGTGAGACAGTGATGTTCGGAGGCGTGCGATGCGGTGTTGGTGCTTATGGTAGCGTGAGAACAAAGAGGATGAGAGTTAGGTGGTGGTGGCCGGATGCAAAAAATGAGAAGAGAGCTGAGACCGAGAGAGGAGAGAATGGGAAAGGAGAGTTGAGAGTGCCGCCGTAATTGAAATAAACCCTAATTGAGGTCAAAAGGAATTAATATGTTTGAGAGAATGATCTGACGACTACCAATGTCTTTGATGTTTGTCTTTTGATCCGACAGCCCTCTTTATAAATGAGCTGATTTATTATATAAATATAAATTAAGTAAATTGTAATCTAAATCTGTGTATTTAAATTTTATTGTTTAAATTTAATTTAAAAAAATAATGTATTAAATGTGTTATTAAATTATGTATTAAAAAATATTTTTAATGATACGATGATATGATTAATCTTAACCTTTCATTTTAATAGAAGAATAAGATTGGAGAGATAAAAATAATTAATTGTTATTTATTCTGAAGTTTTGACTTGGGTACAAACTTTACCATGCGATATCCCAGATATTAATCACATTATAAGGGATGTATTTGGTATAAAATTAAGGGAAACATTTTGAGAGGTCCCAAGATTTCAAAAACAACTTTCTAAGGACCATCTCATGTTTAAAAAAAATTATTATTACAGGACACCATAAAACGACATTTTTATGGGATGAGACTTTTGGGAGAATTTCCCTAAAATTAAAGGTGCATATACCGGTAGGTCCCATTTCGCGATTTCATGTACCGATCCAACCCAATGATTTTTGTTTGCACCAAGAACTCATTTTTCCATTTTCCTAACCGAAATACCCTTCGTTAAATTTTCACACGCCTAATTCTATATTCCATTTTCGCAAAATATCTTCACCGTCACTGTTCGCCATCCACCGTCCGCCGTCGCTGCCCACCGTCCGCCGTCGCCGTCCACTGTCGTCTTTGTTGTCACCGTCAACCGTCGTCGTCCACCATCGTCGTGCCGTCCGCCATGCATCGTACGCCCATCGCCATCTACGTCGTCATGTCGTCCACCGTTCGCCCGTCGTCGTCGCCTCTGCCTTTCGCCTTCACCGTCGCAGTTAGCCGTTCGCCATCGTCATTTGGTTGTAGCCGCAAGCCTAAGGATGGATGGTTTGACAGAGGAAAGAAAGAGGAAGACGAAGAGAGAGGAGATGGATGGTTTGACGGAGGAGAGAGAGAAGAAGACGACGAAGAGAGATGAGAGAGATGGTTTGACGGAGGAGAGAGAGGAAGACAAAGAGAGAAGGGAGGGAGGATGAGGAGCATTTTTTTGGAAGACGTATTTTATTTTTAAGAGAGAGAAAGATGAAGACAACGATAGGGATGAGAATAGACCAATTTCCTATTTCACTCTCTCTCTCTCTCTCTCTGTGCATATTTTTCAAGATGAAGACAAACTCAGTCTCCCTGTTCACATTTTCCAAGTTAGTGGGTGACAGATATGTTACAATTCAAAAAATCTTGACAAAAATACACTTTGTACCTTACAATTTGTGATTTTCATGCATATCAGACAACAGACACAAAAAAAAAACATTATTGTTCAAATTACATTTTGCACTTTGCAGTTTATTTAGTGCAATCTGCAAAAAGGTTCCAAAATTACACTTTGCATCTCTAACATTGCCAAAAAATCAAGTTTCGTGTGATATTGCCAAAATTCAAATTTCTATATGCATGTTGAATATAATACTGTCAAATCTTACCAAAATTTAAAAATAAATAAATGTGTGTTGAATGTAACACTGTCTACAATTCTCAAATACATACGTGTTGCATGTAACATTATCTAATATTATCAAAATTTAAATTTCAATGTGCATGTTAAATGTAACACTGTCTACAATTCTCAAAAAAAACGCTTTCAGAAATGTTTGTTGAATGTAATACTGTCTAATATTGCCAAAATTCAAATTTCAATGTGCTTGTTGGATATAACACTAACTAACAAATCGCCAAAATTCAACATTCAATATGCGTGTTGAATGTAACATTGTCTAATAAATCTAAGGAATACAAAAGCAATATTAGTGAAGGTTTGTTGAATTCACTTTTACCATTCAAAAAGTACACGTTGAATATAACACTGTCTAATCGTGTTAAATATAACGTTGTCTAATATTTTCAAAAATCAATTTCTAGAAATTCAACAATTGAAACCATTTTTTTTAGTGTGTGTTGAATATAACACTTCGTCGTCGCCATTTATCCTTCTCTGTTTGCCTTCACCGTTCGTCGTTGACAGCATGCCGAAGCTCCACAGTTGCAGGATGAAGGTTCACGAATACTTGAGGCTGGGGTTTTCAATTCAATAACATTAATTACATTTTTCACCCACTTATTTTATTTTAGATTCAAATTTTACTTTTTTTTTACACTTTCCACCCTGAAACCTTCACAAACCTTCAATAATAATGTCAACAAATGAAATTTCAAAGTGCGTGTTGAATGTAACACTGTCTACGTGTTGAATGTAAAATTATCTAATATTCTCAAAAATTATATTTTTAGAAAATTCATTAACATTAATTGCATTTCTCATGTAAATGTAGATTGAGAAACAAAAGCAAAATTCACAGCTTCGCATGCTTTCGATTCTTTGCAGGTTTTGTTCGGCCAATATTCATACGTCCATATTTCCCTTTAGTTTGTAGGGCTCATATTTCTGGATCAAGCTTCACAGTTCAAATATTACTTATGTATTGTATCATCATTATATAATACATAATCAAAATAAACTAAGAAGGTTCATGCCAGGATTGAGGACCAATAACAAACTGAAACTCGGGCAAAGGTAAAAGGGAAGATCAAATTACCTTAAATCCAGCTAAACCATCGTCCAATCCAGCTAACAATTTTCCAGTGGTCGTTGATGGATGAGACCCTAAAAATCGATTTCTGCATATGAAAATCGAAATCGAAATCAAACAAAAACAATTCTGCAAATGGAATCAAAATCGTCGATTTCATTATTTGATCATCTGGGTTTCTCTTAGAATTCTCCAATTTGATCAGAAAATGGACGACCAAATCGAAGTTCTGCCATTTTTCCTCTGCCCAATTTCTCTACAGCTCATGAAAGACCCTGTTATCCTCTCCCCCGGCATATCCTGCGATCGCCGGAGCATCGAGAAGTAGATATTCATAGAGAAAAACAATTTTTGTCCGGTGACAAAACAACAGCTCCTTTCTGGTTCTGAGCTGACGCCGAACCACACTCTCTGACGATTGATTCAGTCATGGTGTACCGTCAACGCTAGCCACGGCATCGAACGATTCCCGACCCCGAAGCCTTAGGTGGATAAATTTAAGATACTCGGTCTTCTCAGCGACGCCAAATCGCCGGAGCTTCAGATCAAATGTCTCAGGAGGCTGAAATCGATAGCTTCCACTAGCGAGACGAACAAGCGGTGTTTGGAATCCCAGCGGTGGATTTCTTGGCATCGGTTATGAAGAATACCGATCGGGCGTTTTCCGACGAGGCGAGAGACGAAGCACTCCGCATTCTCTGGAATCTCCGTTTATCGGAGGCCATGCTCAAGTCCATGTTGGGGCAAAACGGAGAATTCGTCGGAACCCTAATTTCTTTCATCACTAGAAGCGCGCAATCCGAATCACACACTTACGCTCTAAGTCTCTACAAATCGATCCTCGAATTAGCCGATCCGATCACCATGAACGGATTAAAACACAAATTTTTCATCGAATTGGTTCAAAATTTGAAAGATCAGATCTCGCAGAAGGCCACGAAAACTGCATTGCAGATCCTGATCACCGCCAGTAAAATCGAAAGAAAGCAAATCAAGGCGATCGAAGCAGGATCGGCGTCCGTACTGATCGATCTCCTTCTCGATTGATTCAAGAGGAGGACCTGCGAGTTGAAGCTAGCGGTGATGGAACAGCTGTGCCGATGTGCGGAGGGGAGGGCGACGCTTGTCGAAGAAGATGCTGAGTGTATTGGCGACAACGAACGAGATGGCAGTGAGGCTACTGTATTGGGTGGCTAAATTCTCGGCGGCGACCGGAGTTGTACAGGAGACGACGGAGCTGAAGGCGCACTTGGATATGGTGGGAAGCTTCAAGTGCTCGATGAGGGAGTGCGACGAGGAGATGATACGGAGGGGGAGGGTTTTTGTGGCCGGTGAGGCGGCGACGATGGAGACACGGGAATTGGTGGGGATGGAAGAGTGTGATTTTGGAAGAGAGAGCAGGTTAAAATGAGTTGGGGTAAATTGAAAATTTAACACGTACGATTTAGAAAAAAAAAAAAGGACTACTAAGTTTAAAAAATTATTAGGATAGATATTTTTAGTTTAATTTTAACTCATTGATATTTATTAATATATAAAAAATTAAAATAGTATTTAGTGATAATTTTTTTAAAATTAAATAACAGGTAAACTCATATATTGAAATATTAACAATATTAAGAGAAAATTCTACCGCGTCACAAATTTTAAATATTATTTGTAGCCAAAATTCTAGCCAAACCTATAGTTTTTTGCTTTCCCCTTCCCCATTTCCTTTCACTTAAACGTCTTTCTTTGTTTTTTTTAACCACGAACAAGGCTATCTATGGAAGAAACGAGTTCTTTACATTATAAATATTAATTTTTTTAAAAATTACTGAAAAAATTAGTTTTTGAACTTATTTCCCGGATGCGAGTATCCCGGTGTTGAGAACACCGAAACTAGATCATTTGGTAATTTTTTTTTTTTTTTTAACTGATCCCGGCGTTGTGAATGCCAGGATCATTTTTTTTTATAAAACTAAATGGTCTCAGCATTCACAATGCCGGGACCATTAAATAAATTTCTATTTTTAATTCAAACATCCCGGTGTTCAGAACACCGGGACCATGTGGATCAAACGGCACACCACCGTTTGCAACGGCGGTGTGCCTTTTGACCCCAGCTACATTTTGCAGCTGTAGCTGCTGTTGACCGCTTAGGAATTTGGTCCCGATGTTCACAACACCGAGACCAAATCCCCTATATATACCTTGCTCCCTCACTCTTCCTTTTGCCCATTATCCGAATTCTTCCTTTTGCCCATTATCCGAGTTCCTCATTTTCTTCCCTCCTTCCTCTATTATACTTAAGAGAGTTTTGTTGATTCAAATTTGTTTTCCATTTTAAACGGTGTTCATCATTTATTTGACCCATTTTCTTCATCAAAATTTAACAAATATTACAACTTTACAACTCCTCCCTCCTATTACAAAGGTAAGTTTTTTTTTTTTTTTTAATTTTTTTGCTAAATTTTTTTGTTAATTTGATTAGTATATTTTTTACTTGTTATTTGTTAATTTGATTAATTTACATATATGTTAGTTTGATTGATTGTTTGTTTTTTACACATTATAATATACTGTTTAAAAAAATAATTAGTTATTTAGTTAATTAGTTTAATTGTTAATTTTGTTTTTTTTTTAAATATTAGAGGATAGTTTAATTTTAATTTGTTATTTATTTAATTTATTAGTTAGTTTGTTTATTTAGTTAGTTAGTTAATTTAATTTGTTGGTTTAGTTGTTTAATTTGTTAGTTAGTTGGTTAGTTTAATTTGTTAATTTAGTTGTTAAATTAAAAATTACACTTTAGCCTCTTTCACATGTGTAGGAAAATATAAATTAATATATTATTTTTTAAAAAATGTTAGTTAGTTAGTTTAATTTTTTAATTTAGTTATTTAATTAAAAATATACACTTTGGCCCTTGAAAATTTGACAATTAGAAAAATATAAATTTTTAATATATTGTTTTAAAATAAATTATTAGTCAGTTTAATTTTTGAATTTAGTTAAAATGATTTAATTTATGAATTTTGTTATTTAATTAAAAAACATGTTTGTTTAATTTGTTAATTTAGTTGTTAAATTGAAAATTACACTTTGCCTCCTTTCACATGTGTAGGAGAATATAAACTAATATATTATTTAAAAAAAATTGTTAGTTAGTTAGTTTAATTTTTTAATTTAGCTATTTAATTAAAAATATGCACTTTGGCCCCTGAAAGTTTGACAATTAGAAAAATATAAATTTTTAATATGTTGTTTTAAAATAAATTGTTAGTTAGTCTAATTTTTGAATTTAGTTAAAATGATTTATTTTATGAATTTTGTTATTTAATTAAAAAACATGTTTGTTTAATTTGTTAATTTAGTTGTTAAAATAAAAATTACACTTTGTTCCCTTTCACATGTGTAGGAAAATATAAATTAATATATTATTTAAAAAAAATTGTTAGTTAGTTAGTTTAATTTTTAAATTTAGCTATTTAATTAAAAATATGCACTTTGGCTCCTCAAAGTTTGACAATTAAAAAAATATCAGTTTTTAATATGTTTTTTTAAATAAATTGTTAGTTAGTTTAATTTTTTTAATTTATTTAAAATGGTTTAATTTATGAATTTTGTTATTTAATTAAAAAAATATGTTTGTTTAATTTGTTAATTTAGTTGTTAAATGAAAAATTACACTTTGGCCCCTTTCAAATGTGTAGAAAAATATAAATTTATATATTATTTTAAAAAATTGTTAATTAGTTAGTTTAATTTTTTAATTTAGCTATTTAATTAAAAATATGTGCTTTGGCCCTTGAAAGTTTGACAATTAGAAAAATATAAATTTTTAATATGTTGTTTTAAAATAAATTGTTAGTTAGTTTAATTTTTGAATTTAGTTAAAATGATTTAATTTATGAATTTTGTTATTTAATTAAAAAACATGTTTGTTTAATTTGTTAATATAGTTGTTAAATTATAAATTACACTTTGGCCATTTTCACTTGTGTAGGAAAATATAAATTAATATATTATTTTAAAAAATTATTAGTTAGTTAGTTTAATTTTTTAATTTAGCTATTTAATTAAAAATATGCACTTTGGCCCCTGAAAGTTTGACATTTAGAAAAATATAAAATTTTAATATGTTGTTTTAAAATAAATTGTTAGTTAGTTTAATTTTTGAATTTAGTTAAAATGGTTTAATTTATTAATTTTTTTATTTAATTAAAAAATATTTGTTTAATTTGTTAATTTAGTTGTTAAATTAAAAATTATACTTTGAGCATTTTCACATGTGTAGGAAAATATAAATTTATGTATTATTTATTAAAAAATGTTAGTTAGTTAATTTAATTTTTTAATTTAGCTATTTAATTAAAAATATACACTTTGGCCCCTGAAAGTTTGACAATTAGAAAAATATAAATTTTTATTATGTTGTTTTAAAATAAATTGTTGGTTAGATTTTTTTTTGAATTTACTTGTTTAATTACAAAATGTGTAATTACAAGTTGTGCGCTTTCATCCCTCAAATTAATTGAATCGATTCGGTTGATATTAACTTGACGTGAAATTTATATTCAATTTATAGTTAAAGTTAAAATAATTTTCGAATATATTAAAAATAAGTAAAATATTAAGGATTGAAAATAAATTACTCAAACCCATAAAAAATGAACACTATAAACCAAAATACTTTTGTGATTGAGTTTTAGTTGACAATATTATTTTCTTATTTTGTTTTGCCTTATGAAATGATAGCCGCTTGAAATGGATCACGTTCGGTTGTTATTGTATTGATGTGGTAGAATATTGGAAAGTACTGAGTTCGAGGTTTGTTACAATACATCAACTGTCAAATCTTTGGTTGTCCATAGGGGAACAACCTTAAATGAATTAATTGAGATGCTAAAACCGTGTGTTCTTGAAGATAGGGCTACTGGAAATTTGAAACTAAAGTGTAGGATGCCGATGACTCTTTTCGGGTCGAATTATAAATATACCTTATTTTCTATCGAGGATGACTTAGCATTAAACCAACTGCTTGAGTTACCTCTTTACATACCCTCGCTTCTTGCTGTTGAGGTGTATGTAGAGATAGAACGAGCATTTGATGATAGTCCAAATTTTTTTCCCGAAGTGGTCATTTTACCAACTTACATAGTTTTAATCCGTATAGTACCCAATCTGATAGGCAATTTTTCAACACCGTCTCCTAAGCAGTTCAGTCTAATTACACTGTCCCACCCTCCTACATTCTAGAACAATATCATTCCCACAGTACTCTCATGCTGCGCCCCCAATTACTTGAGTCTAATTACACCGTCTCACCCCCTATATTCCAGAACCAGATCATTCTCATAGTATGATTGACCGTGATCATGGCACCAGCTCTGCTATTCCACATCACCATTATTCGCCGAGTAGTCCACCACAAGACAACACAAGTAATTATGGTGGTGAGTTTGATATAATTAATAGTCGCATGATGTGTCAGAAGAAGAGTTAGATGCGGTTATTGTGTTTGAACCAGATACAGATCTAGATGTTGGGCCTAACAGGTAAGGGAGTTAGAATCAATAATGGGAGTTGGACAAGGTTATTTCATTTTTCAATAACTTGGACTAGGCCCAAAGATACTTCAATTCTACACCTACAAGCGGAGCACATGTCCGAACTAATCTGGGCAACACAGATAAATATTTAGGCTATTGCGTTAATTTTTATTTTTTTTTAGTTTTTTAAAATTTGAATGTTATTTATTGTGTCTTATTAAATATTTCAGGATATTAGTATTTTTGACTGTATTGGACATGATGTAAGGAAATTGAGAAAAAATGTCCTTCTTCGAGTTATACAGTTGATAGAATCAGTCAGTTTGTACAGCCCATTCAGGTTGTAGCCAAAGCAGTTAGATAGGGCCCTCATAACCACATTGGTAGAAAGACGGCATCCGAAGACGTACATTGTCCATCTACATGTCGAGGAAATGACCATCACACTACAGGACGTGGCCATCTTGTTGGGGTTACCCGTGCATGGGTTGCTGGTTATCGCCTGTGAGGACTCGCGACTGGTACACGGCTGGCAGGAACTTTGCGTCGAGCTCCTCAGAGTGGAACCACCAGTGGATAAGATTAGGAATGGGTGTTTGACGCTCAAGTGGTTACGGGATACCTTTGCTCAAGTTCCTGATGAGGCCGACAAGGAGGTCATGCATTGCTACGCACGTGCGTATTTCTCGATTATGCTTGGTTAGATGTTTGTTGCCTGATAAATCGCATAACAAAGTCAAGCTGGCCTACCTTCCACTGCTTGGTGACTTGACACCTTCCGTCAAGTATAGTTGGGACAGTGCGACCCGAGCGGTCTTCTACCGCGAGCTATGTAAGGTGATGAAGCCTAACACGAAATACATAATTGGCTGCCTATTTTTGATGGAGTGTTGGGCTTGGGAGCGATTGCCGGGGCTTCGGCTTAAAGTTATCCTTTTCCCCCAGTATGATATATCATTCGGAGAGCTGGACTTCGGTGATGACTTGACGTTTTCAGCTGCTCCGAGGGGTGCTTGGTAAGTAATTAATATTTAATTTCATTTATCATGTAATGGATATTTATTTATGGATATTAAACTTATGGTTTATATTTTTAGTGTACAGGTGGACCCTTGAGTTCAATTTGAAAAATTTGTCGATACATGTTTTGGTGGTGTATCGCGATCAGTTAGATTGCTTGAAGAATGACGAGGTTAGTTATTTATTTACATTGAAATTTTAATTTTTTTATTTGTTTGTTTATATTTTATTTTACAGGTTTTTTGGATGCCCTATATCCTGCTGACTTTGCCTCCATATATGGTGGCCGCTAATTAAGTGTTGTCACTTTCATCGCAAGAGTACGTATCAAATTTTAGTATAATGGATCTTTCGATCGGGTATCGTATCCATAGGGATTGGTTGAGATTACTATCGAGTACCGCGATTATCATAACCTAATTTTATCTAGGCGACAAAAATGGAATTTAATTAATTAATATTAATACTAAAATACTAATTTAACTATACTAATTACTAATACTAATATGAGATAGTTTTGAGAGAATAGGTTGTCTAGGGATTAGTTTCGTTTACGAATACGTGTTCAGTCTCATTTTAGTTTATGTTAACGGCGTTCGACTTATATGACAATCTTAGTTCGTAAACTCATCTGCCACCTTTGTCGAGTGTAAGACGGGGGAATACGCGATTTCGTGTCAACGCCGAAGTCCCTCTCAACGTCTTAACGACCCTAGGCCCCGTGAGTCTCGTCCCAATGTCATTGATTGCACACAATCCAACTCTCTCCCGGGTTATTGGATCGTCGCGTTGTGTTTACCCTATCGACAATCTCGATTCTAAAACTCTCCCGTCTCCTCTCCCGAGTGTAAGACGAGGGAATAAGTGACTTCGTGTCAATGCTGAAGTCCCTCTCAACGTATTAATGACTCTAGATCACGTGAGTCTTACCCCAACGTCATAGATTGTCCACAATCCAAACCCTGACCGGGTTATAGGATCGTGACGTTTGTTTATTTTAGTCCGAATCCGGGATTTGTTAAACCCCGTATTCTCCATTTATCATTCTAAGCATAATAAACAAACAATATGATAAACACACTCAAATATTGAAGAACAATCATCAAAGACACACAACTAAACCAAAATTATGTTTTTATAAACGATATTAATCCCATACATAATCCACGTTTAACCTATGGCCATATCCATTTATACAATTAACACTAGGATAAACATGCTCAAACATACATAAAAGATAAGAAATAAAAATAAAAATGGATGAACTTAACCGATATCAGAAGATTAGCCGCTAAAATCGTCCACCGAACGATTCTCCTTCTTTGTGTGTTGATCTTTTCATTTGGATATGTTTGAATACTCTCCATACTCTCTCTATGTACTAACCTAAGCCTTAAGGGCTGTAGTGGCCGGAGAGAGTAAAGGAGAAGTGAGAAAAGGGGTATAAATAGACAAAATATCTAAAATAAATATCTAACACTGCGTAGAGGCTAACTGCCGCAGCAGTGGGATTCACCGCTGTGACGGTGGGTATGTCGGTTTGAAGTTTACCGCGGCGGTGGAGACGGCGGTGGAATTGAAAAAACTTTCTATTGGTTTACTGCCTAAGCGGTGGTTCATCAGTAGCCTTTGGTCTTTCTTAGCATCTTCACCGCCGCGGCGGTGGGCTTGTTTGCAGAATCTTGTCACCTTGCTCATTTTTCCACCGTTCTCTGACTGTTCTCGATACGATTTGATCGTTTATGCTCCAATTTCATACTTTTTCACCCCACATACCTGTTTTAATACAAAAAGAATAAAAACATATTAAAATATATAAAAATAACTATAAAATTACTACTAACAAAATCGGTTTGAAAATACGTAGGTAGATCATACCTATCAATATACTAAAGATTGAGAAGATATATAGATGGCAAAATTGCCCCTAATTTGCTACGAGATCGTCGAGTACACGTATCTCCTGCGCATGCTACGACAGTGTGGTGATCGCCAAGGGGTTCCTGAGCCGGTAATTATGGACAAGAACTTGCACAAAATTACTCGGCGAGGATACTTCGGTGTCAACTAGGCTGAGTATCACCATGCACATATAGTTGCGTGGAATAATTGATGAGCACCAAATGTCGACAACTTCGAGCAGGGGATAAGAGTTGACCAAGAATACATGGACTGGTATTAGAGAATCATGCGAAGGTTATTGGTTAACCCGGAGTACCGACCTTAGTTTGGGTATTTAGCAACCGGAGGACGAGTGGTGTTAGAGGTATGATCGCATTGAGTGTACCATTTGTTTAGTTATATGAGTTTGATTATGTTGTTATTATTCATGTATTAACTTAACGATTATATGTGTTTCGTAGGATCCGGAGGTATCGAAGTTAATGCGCATGAGTCATCTAACTCTGCGGGCGCGTACTATGGAATCATATGGCGAGTTGGCTCATGCTGTCTACGATGCCACCGTTGGGGCGGTGTACCTTCGGGTACCGCACCATGTGGTAGCTGACGTTCCTCCATCTCCTCAAGCTACTCCTCAGTCATGGACTTTTTGACGCCTACCGTCCAGTTAGTGTGGGTGATACCGGACCTTCTACATCGTACAACATGGGCGGGTGCTTATGCTGGACCATCTAGTACGTACGACATGAGTGACGATATTGGGCCATCCGGCGTGTACCAGATGCATGACCCTTATTCGCATTACGCATCGCAGCTAGGTACACACCCGATATCATCATTCGTCACTCCATCGATGGACAAAATCATCTCAACTTCAGGCATGATTCCTCCGATGCCATTTGTCCAACCCACAAGAATGGAAAGAAAAGTGTCACCGGTGCCGTGGTTCGGGGACGATGTCGACGCCAACCCAGGGATCATGCAACAATTGTTCATGGGCTATGGACAAGTTACACAGGTTAATGAGGAGGTTGAGGAACGTCCTATTGCTCAACGTCGAGAGCGGAGGAACATCCGACGTAGGGGTTGCAGTACACAGTTAATTATATAGTTGATAGTTTACCTATAGGAATGTAAATATTTTTTTTTTTTTGTAAATACATTTTATTGTAACATTTATAGATTTAGAAAGTTGTTGATCTACCATATATATTGCTTCACAAATGGATACAGAATTTGACTGCGAGATCAAGCAAGGTGTCTAAGATTCAAGAAAGATTCTTAAAAGGCATACGGTAGATCACCTTTTTAAGAAACTTTCTTGAATCTTAGACACCTTGCTCGATCTCGTGGTCAAATTCTGTATCCATTTGCGAAGCAATATATATGGTAGATCACCTAATATGTTATAGAGCACATTGAAAGAGTGTAATATTAAAGGCAAAATAACTTAAAATAATCATAAACATCATATTAAAAAACATTACATAAATTAGAAACATGTTTAACGATGTTTGTTATAAAACTCATAACAAAGATAATACATAAGAAATACAATACATAATATTAAGAAAATAGTGACAATAAAAACACTTAAAAAGAAAATACCAGAGCAAAAATTTATTTATTCTTCATTGGACATGTACCCCTTAGATAAATATTCATTGTTATTTATCACGTTATGGTGTTCGTTTGGAGAGAGTGCTCTGTTGCTTGCGGCAACCATTTCATTGGCTAGTTGTAGTAGATAATATCTATTCCTGCGCAACAACATTTGATTATTCTCCAGGCGAATTTGTGTAATAGCATCTTTAATCTCGGTTGTGTCATTAATTATATATCGTTTAGGCATCTGAAGACTTCGACGATGTGGAACTGATGCATTAAGATTTTTCAAATAAGATACAAGGTTGTTAGATTCATTCACCATGTATTCCCATTCTTGGCGTAGAGCGACGCGATACTCTATCGGGTTGGTCTCTTGATCACTCCAGTAATCATAATATGATTTTAGAACCCAACATCTTTGGTGATCTCACGGTCCAAGTCAACCCCAAACACCATATGAGTTCTCCTCACTTGAAAAACCAAATGAGTTTTTTTTCCCACTTGAATTAATATGTGAAGACATCACGAAAATTATAGGTTGAACAGTTTCTTTTTAAATATTATACTACAAATTACGAGTTTACAAAAAAATTAGTTTTTTTAAAACATAATTAATGAAAAATGATATTTTATAACTTATGTACACAAGGCTTAACTAAAAAAAAACTAACCCAACACCACCTATCAATTGAAAGAGAAAAAGTCAGTTGTTTGATAGAAGTAATGTTATTGTAATTTAACTTATAAACGATACATTAGACTTCAAAGAAAATACAAAATTAAACTGCAATTCACCAACGCGAAAACATTAACATTATTCTCATCATCAGACATTTCAATATCTAATTGATATTGTTCTATTCTTTGCCCATCTCATGTAAGTATGCGCTTCGGCGAACAAACCTTGTTTGAGACACTCACGTGTCGTCGTTTCAAGCTCGTGTTGAAAAGTTCGAATTTGCATTCTTCGCGGTAATGATGCAATGCAGTGTGTCTATTGGCATTGTTTTGACCAATTGACGCACTATTGGAATATTATATTGCCTGCATTTGTCCACCATAACCTCTGATTGGTTGACTCGATAAGTATATTCCTCCTGCATCCTTGCAACCTACCGTGAAGAGTAACGAACTCTTGGATTTAAAGAGTATGAGAATTCGTCTTCCAAAAACTAGTGACATCTCATTAAACGATACAAATCTTTCATCATGTACATTTTTCAAATCTTTTCATTTTATTTGTTTTTAAATTAGTTAATATTTTTTTTTTCAAACATATTAAAAAATAAACTAAATAAGTAACTAACATTTTTTTTGAAAATAATCTATTATAATTTCTATTTCAATTTTTATTTTTCCACATGTGTAATTTATCAAACTTTGAGGGGCCAAAGTGCATATTTTTAAATTAAACAACTAAATTAAAAATTTAAACTAATTAACTAAATAATTTTTTTTTTAAAAAACAATATATTATAATTTATATTTGTCTCGCACATGTATAATTTCCTCAAATTTTGAGGGGCCAAAGTGCATAATTTTCAATTAAACAATTAAATTAACAAATTAAACTAACAAACTAACTGAGAAATTAAATAACTAAACTAACAAATTAAATTAACCAATTCATTAACAAATTAAATAAGTAAACTAACTAACAAACAGATTAACTAAATAATTAAATAAGTAAAAAATATAGTAATCAAACTAAGAAATAAATTAAACAAAAAAATAAATTAAACTTACTTTTATTTTTATATTTTCTCACATGTGTAATTCATCAAACTTTGAGGTGCCAAAATGCACATTTTTAATTAAACAACTAATTCAAAAATTAAACTAACTAACAATTTATTTTAAAACAATATATTAAAAATTTATATTTTTCTAATTCTCAAACTTTCATGGGCCAAAGTGTATATTTTTAATTAAATAACTAAATTAAAAAATTAAACTAACTCAATAACAATTTTTTTAAATAATATATTAATTTATATTTTCCTACACATGTAAAGGGACCAAAGTGTAATTTTTAATTTAACAACTAAATTAACAAATTAAACAAACATATTTTTTTAATTAAATAAAAAAATTCAAAAATTAAATCATTTTAACTAAATTCAAAAATTAAACTAAATAATAATTTATTTTAAAACAATATATTAAAAATTTATAATTTTCTAATTGTCAAACTTTCAGGGGCCAAAGTGTACATTTTTAATTAAATAACTAAATTAAAAAATTAAACTAACTAACTAACATTTTTTTTTAAATAATATATTAATTTATATTTTCCTACACATGTGAAAGGGACCAAAATATAATTTTTAATTTAACAACTAAATTAAAAAATCAAACTAACCAACTAACTAACAAATTAAATAACTAAACCAACAAATTAAATTAACTAACTAACAAAATAAACAAACTAACTAATAAATTAAATAAATAACAAATTAAAATTAAACTATCCTCTAATGTTTAAAAAAAGAAAATTAACAACTAAACTAATTAACTAACTAACTAATTACTTTTTTAAACAATATATTATAATGTGTAAAAAACAAGTAATCAGTCAAACTAACAAACATATAAATTAATCAACTAACAAATAACAAGTAAAAAATATACTAATCAAACTAACAAATAAATTAAACAATTTTTTTTTCTAAAAAAAACTTACATTTGTAGTAGGAGGGAGGAGCTGTGAAATTGTAATATTTGTTAAATTTTGATGAAGAAAATCGGTCAAATAAATGATGACACTGATTAAAATGATTTTTTTTTTTTGAATGAACAAAACTCTCCTAAGCATCAGGGAGAAGGAAATGAGGAAGAACGGAGCAACTCGGATGGATAATGAGCAAAAAAGAGGAGGAGGGTAGATCTAGGCTTTTGGTCCCGGTGTTCACAACACCGGGACCAGAAACCAAGGTAGCCACAACGGTCAACAGCAGTTACAAACGGTGGTGTGCCGTTTGATCCACACGGTCTCACTGTTGTGAACATCGGGACCGTTTGAATAATTTTTTTTTTTATATTTAATGGTCCCACAACTCCGGGACCATTTAGTTAAAAAAAAAAAAAAAGACTTTTGATCCCGACGTTCACAACGCCGAGATCAGTTTAAATAAAAACTAAATTATCAAATAATCCCGGTGTTCGGAACAGCTGGATCTAGTCCCCGAGTTCTCAACACCGGGATATTCGCACTTGGAAAATAAGTTCAAAAACTAACAAATAATTTTTTTTTTAAAAAAAAATATTTATTATGTAAAAACTTGGGAGGAAACGTCATGGGAATCATGTGAAAACAACCACTCTCTCTCTCTCTCTCTCTCTCTCTCTCTACCCTCGTTCTTATCTCTGTATCCCCTCGAATATCGTCATGCCTCGACCTTCCCATCTCAATCCCCTACATATCTGCACGCACCCACATTCTTACATCTCGCGCTCCTCATCTTCTAATTATCTCTCTTTTGCAGCTCTGAAACTATGGCGAAAAATCCCACAAGAGTCCTCGTCACCGGCGCCGCCGGTAAGCTCCCTCTCGCCATCTCTATAAAAACATACTTATACTCGATCCAAGAACATGCATATCGTATAATTACTCGTGTTTACATGGTGTTCTTCTCCTTGGAAGTAATGGATCGTATACTAAATCTTTGCTTATTGGTTTCGTTTTAGTATTAGAATTCCTTGCCGTGATTGTTTACGGATTCTTCATTCGGCATTCCTTTATACAAAAATGTTATGACGGAGGATCACTATTTGTGGTTGGTTTATGTTGTGTTTGTTCAATTGCTTGTGAGAAATGGAGCACTTGCCATTGGTTCAGAAAATTGTTGTTGTATCGGGTTGTTTTTATTTGTCGTGGAAGATCGTTAGACACATTTGGAGCTTCTTGAATGTTGAGAAGGAACCTGTAACAGTACTTGTTACTGGTGCTGCAGGCATGTTCAATTGAAAATCAAACACTCTTTCTATCTTCAATCACGCATTTTTGTTCGCCTTTCTTTTTTTTTTTTTTTTTTTAAAAGTAAATGGGTATATCGTTCTCTTTTTATTCATAGAAAACCACCATAATATTGAAATTTAGCAGCCATTTGAAATATATGAATGTTTCTTGCTTTATATTTGTCACTGTAAGCATATCTTAGTGGGTTCTTTGTACACACAATTGCCTCGAATACACATATATGTTTGCTTATGTGTAGTCATCAGATAGTAACAAATTTGTTCTTTCATTTCGACCCTAATTCAAAATTTTGCAACTTCTGGCACATCGAGTTAGGTTTTATTAACCACATAGTTGCACGAAGTTGGGGCGGGAGTTGGGAATCGTCGAAGTCTAAGAGGTTCACATGTTTGGAGTGCTTAAGAAGCGTATAACTTTTTTCAGATAAATATGTAATGTATTTACTATTGTATCATTTTTATTGGAAATAAATATATTTTTACAATACAATATTTTTCAAAAAGTCATATTTCATGTTTTCTGAAATTAAAATAAATTTACGGCTAAAATGTTTTGTGGAAAAAAATATTTTGAGGTTTAGTTGTGATAGGAGCGTGGTGGGAACGAGGTTCTAACATGATAGGAACGAGTTTGGTGCGAGATTCAAGCACAGGGACCGTGCCCATTTTAGAAGGATCCTGCAACTAAGGTTAAAAAGTAGTATTTTGAATTTATTTATTTCACATTTTCACTATCTATTTTAAATCAACTCGAATTTGAATGTTTTTATTGGTTGCCTGTTAAGGACATACTGAAACTATAGTGATCAATATTTTATTTAGAATGGATAACATTTTAATTGAATTTAACAATTATTCTGATTGATGTCTAAACCATTTTGATCGATGTGATGGTCTAACTATATAGTTGGACAACATGAATTGCAAAACAATTTTGTTTAGGTAGCGTTTGATTTCATGGAATTGGAGCTCTGCAATTGGATTTATCAATGACTGCATATAAAAAAAAAACTAGCAATTTACATTTGTTCATTTCTAATTCCAATTCCAATTCCAAGGCCCCAATTCCGCGCAACTAAACATTACCTAAAATCTATTCAGGAGAGTAGATCTAACTTCATACTTCATCTGTTTTATGTGGGATTAAGATTGAAATTCGCAAGAATTGTAACGGAAGATGAAACACGTGCACCTAAGTTTGTTGATATGTGTCAAGTATGAAAATCTGGCTTTAGAAAACCGTCTTTTATTGGATTTTGTATCTTGGATATGCTTTGTTTATTAAGTAATGCTTGAAATAATTCTATCCCTGCAGGGCAAATCGGCTATGCTCTTGTTCCAATGGTTGCCAGGGGGTTAATGCTAGGTCCTGATCAGCCTGTGATTCTGCACTTGCTTGATATTGAACCTGCTGCTGATGCTTTGAATGGGGTAAAAATGGAACTGATTGATGCTGCATTTCCTCTTCTCAAAGGTATAATTTCTACTTTTTTCAGTTAGAATTACACAATTTTGACTAAATTTTACAATTTCCTATAGTTTATGTGTTTGTTTATATGATATCATGGAATCATTCGGTACTCTGTATCTACATATTCATTTTTGTAAGTGCCGATTGAACCCAAAAAATAAATAATTAAAAAAAAAAAAAGAACTAGGTAGCATTGATTTAACATTGATCCAAATACGATTAAAAGGTTGTGTTGGGTTATTTATTTTATTTTATTTTTAATAACAAACTTGGTGGATCAATGATTGCACAGGTGTTATTGCCACCACCGATGTCGTTGAAGCTTGTAAAGGCGTCGACATTGCGATAATGGTTGGTGGATTCCCACGAAAGGAAGGAATGGAAAGGAAGGACGTGATGTCCAAAAACGTTTCCATCTACAAGGTCCAAGCTTCGGCATTAGAACAACAAGCTGCACCAGATTGTAAGGTGATTTTTTAACCCTTTTAAAAATTGCCTTGATTTTTATCAAAATCTTTTTTAGGAAACAATGCAGAAATGCAATAGAAATTATTGCAATCACCCGGGCAAGTACGCAATAAAATTTTCACTAAACTTGTCATAATCTGTTCGGATGAGGCATTTGATTTATTAAAAAAAATGGAAAATTTTCTCTAGAAAATTTCTTGAGGATGTGTTTGTATAAGAAATTTGATAAATTCATGGAATGTAGAAATGATTGGATTTTGAAATGGAATCTCATCATTTGCAAATTTGTTGTTTGGTTATATTTTTTGCAATTTATTGTTTTGTTGATGTAATTTCCCCTCAAGATGGAGAGATATAATTCATTCGAAAGGATTTAAAAAAAAAAAAACCCCTCTTTATGAGGTATTTGGAGATTTCATTTTATACCCTTTAAAATCCATTTTAAAATTCTAATGAATTTTTGCAAATTCCTTTCTAACATAGCCAAGCAAGGAATTTCAGAAATTCCTTATCCCAATGAATTCCTCTCCCAAAATCATTCATCCAAACACGCCCTAAGAAAATATTTTCGTAACCAAAATTCCTTTTTCAAATATGTCATTGAAAGGGACTCTTAAGATTGGTTTCTTGTGGGATCTTATTCATGCAGGTGCTAGTAGTTGCTAATCCAGCTAATACAAATGCACTGATTTTGAAAGAGTTCGCTCCTTCAATCCCGGAGAAAAATATTACATGCCTTACAAGATTGGATCATAATAGAGCTCTTAGTCAGATCTCCGAAAGGTTGAATGTTCATGTAAGCGATGTGAAGAATGTTATCATTTGGGGAAATCATTCTTCAACCCAATATCCAGATATCAGTCATGCAACTGTAAAAACCGATGCTGGACAGAAGCCTGTCAGAGAACTTGTTGCTGATGACCACTGGTATAGTTTCTCCTATCACACTTTATTTATAATTAAAAATCAGCTTCAAGGAAATAGAAAAAAATAAAATAAAAATTGATCCGTTTAAATATTTCCACCAGTGTTGGTGCGCTCTCAATTTATTTTTTTTTAAAGAAATGTTTAATATCAAGATTTGGAGAGAAAGAAATATAGTTTAAAGGGGGAGAAAAGCGCCGTACCTGAAGCCATACGTAGCAACCATGAAAATAATCTCTAAAAACTAGGATTGCCTTTGGATGATAAATTTATTGAATTTAGGAATGATGGGATTTTGAAAATTGGAATTTTAAAATTCTGCAAATTCTTGTTTCGGTATATTTTTTTGAAATTTGAAATTCAATTCATGTAATTTCACCTTGAGATGGAGATGTATACCTCATTCGGAAGGATTTACCGAAGGAAAAAAAAAAAAACTGTGGGAGGTATTTGGAGATGCCATTTTACTCTTAAATACCATCCGGAAATTCCAAGAATTTTTACAGATAAATTTCTGAAATATCCAAACAAATTTTAACTTCTGAAATTCGGAAATCCCTTACTACGTACCTAAAACAAACCATTATAAATTAAACTATTACTATATTGTTCTAAATCTCTTTTTGGTTTTTGCTCTGACATCATGATTTTTTTCCTTGTTTCCCTTCTTTTTTGTTTTTCTTTTTCCTTTTCTTGTGGGATAAAACTTGAAAATTCTCAAATATATCAGGTTAAATGCAGAGTTTATCACCACGGTTCGGCAGCGTGGTGCAGCCATAATTAAAGCTCGAAAGCTATCTAGTGCATTATCTGCTGCTAGCTCTGCCTGTGATCATATACGTGATTGGGTTCTTGGAACTCCCAAGGTTCACTTTTTACTTTTTGCTTTTTTTTTTTTTTAATTAAAATTTATAGAAAATTCTTTTTCTTTTTTCTTTTTTTTTTTTTAAATGATTTTGTTTTGATGATTTTTTTTTTTTCTAGGGGACTTGGGTGTCGATGGGAGTATACTCTGATGGGTCCTATGGCATTCAGCCAGGCCTTATTTATTCTTTCCCTGTTACATGTGAGAAAGGTGAATGGTCGATTGTTCAAGGTATGTCTTCATTTCTATACGAAACATGTGTCAACTGCTAATACCTATTTGGCTCAATGTTTAATGACCAAACTACGGTTTGTTCGAGAATTGAGAATAATTCATTTTAACTTCCGACCTGCATTTTTTGGACTCTCAAAATGGGTACTTAGTCCAGTATTATGATATTTTCTTCATAAAAAGATGCTAAATCTATTGTAAAAACATGTGCCAGGCTTGAAGATTGATGAGTTTTCCAAGGAAAAAATGGATGCCACGGCGAACGAGCTGATGGAGGAGAAGTCGTTGGCCTATTCTTGCCTTAATTGATGGCGTTCGAAGCGCGACTAGTTGGAAAATAAAAGTGAGACAATGTTGAAATCAAATCAATAAAAATATTGTGATGAGAAAAACTCTTTTTAACTATTTTAATTCGGTTCAATGATCAATATGCCTCCCTCTCGCTATGATTTGTTTGAGAGTTGAAGAAGTATAGATCTCTATTTGTAAAGCTTTTGCCTTTGCTATTTTCTCGAATTCTTGATATAAATCCCCAGGTTCAACGTCATTGTTTCCTTTGTTTTCCCCATAATTTATTTTGTATTAAACTACAATTTGCACCCCAAAGTATAGACTGTGTTGCAATTTGCACCCTAATGACAGAGAATTGGGTGGTGATGATGCCAAGGGCATCAATGGAAAGCGCTAAAGAAATCTGGGCGCCGTGAAGGATGAAATCAATGTCTTCCAATAAGCTTAAAAAAACAGAGCTTTTCAGCAACCCAATTAATAGAATTTGTCCAATTAAGCAAAATATTTATCAAATATTCTGGGAATTTTGCATGAATTATGGGATAATCATCAACCAGAGAAGTAGTCGATTGAAGAAATTTGAGAAAAGAACGAATTTTTGAAACCAAAAAACATACAATTGTAGATCAATAAACGTTTAGATGAGTTGAAATCTAGGTTGAACAGAGACGCCCAAGGTTGCTCAGATAGCTTCCATCGCCTCTTCTCTACTACCACCATCGCAAGCTGCACCATACTCAATAGTTGACTCCCCTATGGCGCCACCTTAACGTATATCTTCGTACCTATGAAGAACAGAGCATAGGAAACCAACGAGTGTGACTGAAACGAGCTGGACAAAGGTTTAGGTAAAGAAATACCAGTTGAAGAAGTTGTTGATTCCCCTCTTGCCTACTTCAGGGGTGGAGTTGAACTGGTCAACATTGAAGGCCAGATTGAACGGTCGGATTTTGCCAGTGCCGACGATCATGAAGACGAATTCTACGTGGAGAAAAGATAGTTTCCATGGGGTGGGGCCAACGTAGCAAGTGGCGGCGGAGGTGTAGTGGGGAGGGTATAATCCTCAGATTGCTGTTGTTAATGTTATCAACAATAGTCACTTAGCAAAAATAGGAAGTAAAAAAGGGAAAATTACTAAGTAGACCCAAATTAAGATTGAGTTTAACAATTGAACCAAACTGTTTGAAAATGAACTAAACAATGTCAGCATATAGTTTTTATGAACCGTTTAGCTCCAATTTAAAAAATGTCAAGATTTACATGACAAATTTGCTATTTGCCAGATATGCCAGATTGAAGATTACCTTATTTAGTCATTATTCCCTTACAAAACGATTTCTTCAAATAACAAAATAGAGCAAACTTCCATTGTTAGTTGATATCTAAAAATTAAATTCGGAACAGTGCAAAGATTTGTAGAATTGGTAAAATGGCTTCAATTGTTCCATATGAAGCATAAGAGAAGTATTTTGAATACACATTACAGTTGCGTTTGAGTAAGAGAATTCTAGGAGGGATTTCATTTCGGTAGAGGATTTATAAATCCTCTTTTGACAAATCCCTTGTTTACGAAATGGAAGGATTTGAGAAAAGAGAATTTGTTAAATTCTTTGGGGAGTGAAATGAAGGATTTCAAAATCCTTTTGGGAGAGCTTGCATTTGCCAAATCCTTCCTTGCTTCTTTTTCGTCATGTTCGCTGAAATGGGGTCGTCGCCGGTAGTTGGTCGTTGCATTCGCCGAAAAATAGGGTTCGTTGCTGGTAGTTGTTTGTCGTCTTCTACGATCTTCTGTTTCGTCTTTTTCGTTCATCGTCTTCTGCTCCGTTCTTCGTCGTTTTTCGTTCTTCGTCGTCGTCGTTCTTTTTCGATCTTCTGGTTCGTTCTTCTTCGATCTTTTGCTTCTTCTTCGTTCTTCATGGTTGTCATCAAAAACGAAATCGAAATCCAAAAAGGGTTTCGATTTCTACTTCGATTTGGGTTTCCATTTGGATTTCGAAGTCGATTTATATTTCGAAATCGAAATAGGTTTTCGATTTCTACTTCGATTTATATTTCGAAATCGAAATAGGTTTTTGATTTCTATTTCGATTTGGGTTTCGAAATCGATTTATATTTCGAAATCGAAATAGGTTAGAGAATCAGAGGCATGGTATCGTGAACGATTTCGAAATCATGATGGATGAGTTCTTGGAAATCGAAAGGGAAATCGTGATGGATTTGTTCTTAGAAATCGAAATCAATTTGAGAAACGAATTTGTTCTTGGATTTGTTGTTCTTGTTGGATTTTTTCCAATTTCTTCTTCGATTTCTTCTTCGTTCTTCTCGTTGCCTCTTCTTCGTCTTCATCGTGTGTTTTCTGCTTCTGTTCTGTTTTTTTTTTTTTTTTTTTTTTTTTTTGTTTTTTTTTTAGATGTGGGATAAAAAAATAGAGAATTTTTTTTTATCCAAACCACGGATTTGTGAAATGAAGGGATTTCAAAATTCAAGATTTTGAAATCCATTCATTTCACAAATCCTTTGGATTTATCAAATTCCTTACCCAAACGCAACCTACGTGTTCATTCCTAGTCAAAACCACATCAAGTAGGTACCCAATCAACTGACATGTATTGTTCATAACGTTCATCATTAGGGTTGAGATTTATATTTAGGTTGTTTGTTTAATTTAATTACTAGAATGACATTTTTTGCAAATGATAAGTTGATATGAGCTATCATGTATTATAACATTTACAATACAAACAGACACAAATACACGCCTTCGATATTTTTCACATTTTAAGATTTACATTTGGGTATCGCATATAATAGATTAATGCAGTTTGTATGTTACACTCAACACTTACATACAGTTGTCAATTTCTTTGCAAATAAGTGTTATATTCAACATATAAGTCAGTGTACCAACAAGTCATGTTACATTCAATATGATCACATACATTACCAAAAATAGATTTGAATAGTGTTATATTCAACATTCAAATAACCTTATCAACAAGTCATGTTACATTCAACCTGTTTATAATTTGTGATATTATCAATATTACTTGATATTTTATTAAACATAATAAATTGATATATGTTTATTATTTGATACACACATTTGGATGACAATTTCAATTGCATTACTGTGCAAATATGAGGTTGTGACAACAATATTGAGGGTGGAAAACAACAACAATATTGGTGAATTAGTTAATAAAATTGTAAACATATGTCTATATCTTTCCAATGAGAGGTTTGATTTGTCATACGCATTGCTAGGGCATCCAAATTGTGTAATTGATGATCAAAACGACTTCAAGGAAATAATTTTCCTAGCTAGGTATATGAAGATCAAATTTTTGGAGGTATGCATTCACAAAAGAGTGAATTATTCGAGTGGATCAATGGGGGCATCGTGAAGTGCTATTATTCCCGTCAATAGTGTTGGCAATGATGACAAAGATAATGAGATGGATTACATAGGTAGTTATGACAATATACTCTAGAGAAACAATGACAAGATGTTATTGTCTGCTAAATGGGTTAATGGTATGGAAGAAAAGGAAAAAAATTAGGGATAGGACAAACAAGTTTCTTACAGTGTTGAAGAAATTTGCAATAGAAGTGGGTTTAAATTTTTTTTACTTGAAAAACAAAAAAGTACGTGTGACGGCTATATGTTCATTACGGGAGGAAAGGAATTGACCATGGTTCGTTCGTGGATGTGTGAGGAGTGAAAACGATATTTTTTATATTCGAAATTAGATAAACGAACACACATGTGGGGCTGCTTTCCGGACAAACAAGAATAAAATGATAAGCTTAGGCATTATATAGGGTTGTTTGGTCGATGAGGTGCCCTCTAATCCAAAGACTCATCCTTTGGCCATTGTTGACAATTTCAGAAAATAATACAGACTAGAAATATCGTATCTTAATGTGTGGCTTGGGGTAGAGAAACCTCGAAAAAATGTTTTCGGGGATTATTTGTCATCGTACGACCAACTATGATGGTATGTCGAGAAATACAAACAGACAAACTCGGGCAGTCATGTTGTTTTAAATTATGATAATATGACATGCCACTTTAAGCGAATCTTTATTGTATTCTAAGCGTGCATTCATGGATTTTGTTTTTGCCGGCCCATAGTGTTTCTTGATGGAACATTTCTTTCTAGTCGATACAAAGAAAATTTATTAGTAGCAATAGGGAAGGATGGCAATCAAGGTAGGTATGATTTTGTATAATTGTAGTATTCATGTTACATGTAACAATGTTATATTCAACGTGTATTAGGAATGGACATATTTTTTGGATGTTTTGCAATAATGTTCCCTGTTGCATTTTCTAGTGTCGATGCAGAAAATGATGACAATTGATTTTTGTTTTTATCTGAATTCCAAAAGATTGCTGAATCAGACCTCATGATAACTGTAGACACCGAGTTTTGTCCCGCTTGTTTCAGTTTTCAAAAGTATTGGGTCTAAAGTGCAAATTCGAACAAACTTTAAACCGAGGTTTAGAGAGAACAAATTTTCACCTTAGATTACATTATGATACTACAAAAAAGATAAAAAATAAAAAAAAAATCATAAATTGTCAATTCGATCGAACTTCGGTATAAACAAAAAATTTGGGTCAATTTCGAAATTTTTAAAAGTTAATGGGGACTAAAATGAGAAGATTAAAAGTGAATTTTCTCTTCATATTACTTTTAATATGTTTAATTTGGTTTCCATCCTTTTAATTTGAAGAAATTTCACCAATTAAAATTACTTTACGTATTGATCTCTGAAACTTTCGTTTTTACCAGTTTCGTCAAATTGACGGCTAAAAATATTTTACTTTAACTTTATGTTTAATTTTTAATTTCCAAAAATCAAGTAATAAAGCCTTTATTATTCAAATGGGTGCCCAAGACACAAAGTTTACTAAGAGAACACCTTCCAAGTCTAGGAAGAAACATATGATACCTCTATAAGAGTGCACCTAGCCAATTTGGGTGCTTCCCAAGAAAGATATGCATTCAATGTCAAGCATTAAATGATTATCTTATGGAAATATTTCCTCCATATAACATTATCATTTTCTACAGAATAGTATCATGTCTAACCTAGCTTGTAAGCCTCCCATCATTCAAGAACAGTAAATGGCACTTAATGAAATCATTAATGACAAGCATTAATTAGACAATCTTATGGAAAGATTTTGCCCAAAAAAATATCATCAATAGAGAATATCATCATTATCTATAGGATTTATTGCCTAAACCTAGCCCAAGTATCACTCCATCAATCAAAACATTCAACATTATTAAATGACATTTAATGAAGTCATTAATGTTATGCTTTAAATAGGAAATCTTATGGAAAGATTTTGTTCAAAAAATCTATTAAGAAAATCTCATCATTACCTAGCATAGCCTAATAGATCTTTATCATTCACTGACTTCAAATAGCATTTAATGATCATTAAATGACCGATTAATGCAGGCTGACTATGCATGCGTATTAGGAATGCGCAGGTATGCCATTGCCTATAAAAGGTAGCTTGTTTTTATAAGGAACACACATTGAACACACATTCTCTCTCTCGAAACTCAAAAATCTCTCTCGGATTTCCTTGATTTCCTAAGCTTTTCAACTCTCAAACACCTCAAAAATCTTCCAAAAATCCTCTTTAAGGGTGAACTTGACACTCTTTTATAAAGAGTTCATGAGACTTATCAATAACAACCAAGCAAAGAAGGAGAAGAAGGAAACATAACTTAGGGAAAGATCACTCCCCTAAGTTAGGTAAGTTTCCTTAAATCTCTCTTTAGTTTGTTCATTTGTTATCTTTGGTTGTTTGTACATATTTTATTTTGGTTGCTTATGTTGTCTTTGGTTTTGTACATATTGTACACAATATCTTTGTTTTGCATTAAGAACAACAAGAACTCTTGGTATAGATAATACCTTTGACTTTTGTCAAGAAACACAAGAAACCAAAGTCAATGAACTTAAAATAAACCGATTGACTATGGACTATTGACTATGGATTACTAACTACTAACAACTAACTATTTACTTTTCCTGCTCTGTGCCTTTTTGCACTAGCCAGATCATTACATAGCCCTATGTCTCAGGTCATGGATTGACACCCTTATATGTATAAGCCTAGATTATGGACTGGCCCTACGTCCCAAATCATGGACTGGCACCCTCTATATATTACTATGTTTAGACTTTTGTGGCTAAAAGACAGAATAAAATGAGACCCTCTATCCCTTCAGGGTTAAGGGTGTGCCTTCTTTAGAAATATTTTATCCTTCTTAGTTATGAGTAGGACTGACACTTATATATATATATATATATATATATATATATATATATATATATATATATATATATATATATATATTCTTTCTTTTTTACTAACAAAAGCCAATAATAACACTAACCTTGCCTAAGCAAGTAAGTTTGGTTGGAATGTTCTTGACAAGAATCAAAGGTGTATATCATCACCATTAGTGTCATCTTTTTGTACTTATTTTTCTTAAACAAACAAAAACATATATAAAAAGTAAAAGGAATTTTCACATAGAAAGTTTTCTACATGAAAAGTACTTTTTGTTTTACTCTAAAAAATAAACATTTGTTTTTTGTAAATTATTTTCATAAATAAATGTTTTTATATACTTTGTTTATAATAAAACTTTAATTGTTTTGTTATGTTTTCTTTACCTAAAACATGGTTTTCCACATTCAAATAAAAATATTTTCTTAAAATTATTTTACTTTTTTCTTCTCTTTGAAAATATACACTAGTTTTGTCAAGTTGAGCTTTAACTAAAAAAATCTCCCTCCCACCCCGGGCTGAACTTGTTGATTCTTCTATAATTGATAGGCAGTCTAAAAGACGGACATTTCTTCTTTATTTTTAATCTGTTTTATCTGTTGCTACTTGTTCTTAGATGTTTTTTTCTTCTTATTTTCTTGCATAAAATAAACATAAAAGACAAATATTTCAAAATGGGAATTAGTGTGTTAACCGAAACTGAAGAAAATTACTTGGATTAGTTTGAACCTAAAGATTTATTTATTTAAACTTATGTAACGTCTTCGGATGAGTGTCTTGGAGTGCCTAACACCTTCCCCAAGTATAACCGATCCTCAAACTTTAAATAAAATCTCTGGTAAAGACCAATTGTTTTACAAATCAAAACTTGGGCCATTTCTAAATAAAAAATGAATTTCTAATACTCCGGTGACCTAGCACACCATTTAACCCAATGCTAAGTGACAGCTCTATTTTTTTCAAATAAATCTCGACCTAAAGAATATTTTCAAAATTGATGCCTAGAAAAGCCCCTGAAATTGTGTTTTCTAAAATGAACGGATTTTGTGAATTTTGAGAGGGAGGAGACCAAATCGCATTTTCCTCTTCTTCTCGCTTTCTTTTTTTCCCAAAATCTGAGATGCGTCAGTTGGTGATTCCACTGGGGACTCCTAAGGGTTAAGCCTAGTTAGAGTTTAAACCTATCTTCAAGTTCAAACAAAGTCCAAGAAATACATCTTCATTTTTTTTAACATAATAATTTTCTTTTATCTAAAAAATATAATAAAATGTTTTTTTTTAATTAGTATGCATATGTGTGTGTTTGTATTTATTTCATGTTTTACACCTTGCATGTTTCTGCTTTATATCCTGTATTTCGCCTGTATTTATTTCATGCATTTACTTTTCCACAATTTACTTTGTTGTTTTTATATTTTTGCATTTTATTTTCTGTAAGCCATCTTCGAGGCACGAGCACCACGTTACATTTGCATATCATGAGAAAAACCCAAAGTCGTAGACCTCATTAGGAGGCCGGTAGTAGGGGCTAAAGTCATGCAATTTCATCATGTCGATCTAAGCCTCGAAATCTTGTAGGATTTACAAAGAGAAGTCAGTCAAAAGGAGTCAGTAGAAGCAAGGCCGTGTGGTATATCCACCGGGATCCGGCTTCAAAACTCACTTCCCTCGGATCACCAACCAACGATGGATGTTCCCCTAGGGAAGAAGCCAGAGGTTTGAAGATTTGGGAGCCAAACCTTTCTAAGATGCGTTAGTAGAAAAGTCATTAACCTCATATAGCAAACCTAGGATAGAAGGATATCCAAAACCTTTCTGCATTTAGAACACTATCTTAGAGAGATTTTTTTTTTTTTTTTTTTTTTTTTACCTTGTGTACATTTGTTTATACATCAGTTGTTTTAGACCTATAGAAAGAAATCTCCAGGACTAATAGATGGAATAATAGACAACATAAGAATTCCCGTTCTATCTCGTATGTCGCAAGCTTCCTCAACGTAAAAAACGTTTTCAAAGTTGGACTAGGAAGCAAGCTGCTAGAAAAGAATGAGAATTCTTATTTTTGCTTAAAAATATAAACATTAACCTAATATAATTCATGAATGCCCCTTGCATATGAAATAATGCACATAAAAACTTGCCTTAATAAATCACAAATGCATGCGCCTTTTCAATAAAGTACATAAAGGCCTTGCCTCAATAATTCGTCTAAAAGTAGCCTTTGCTAGACACACCATTTAAAGGTTCGTCCACCAAGACAACAAGATAGAATCTACTTCGATTGCACAAAATCGCGCCAAGCTTACCAAGATGTAAGAAGGTTTCACCACCCAATCAAATCAAGATTGTTTGATCCAATAATGAACATACCTTGGGTCACAACTCTGTAGGATTTACATGTCACGTCCTAAGTATGTTACATGAGAGTCTATTCTCGTAAGCCTGTACAATAGAAGTCATACACCATAAGGAATATTGTACATAAATTCTGTTCCAATGATTCATTAAGCAAGATTTAGGTTAAAAACTACTTAAGTAAGTCGAAACCTATTTTGTGAAGAAGCCAGCTAAGGTTCGCCTATCAAACTATCAAAATAGATTCACCCTCAAAGAGACATCATGAATTCAAAGGTATTTTAGACCCTTCATCGAGTTCTAGGAGAAATGATTCATATTTTGAGGAAGAAAAGAATAATTATGCTATAATCCTAGGTGACCATAACTTCAAAGTCAAGGACAATCTGAAAATCCAAGTGACCCTTGTCGTGCGAAACCAAGTCCATGCTGAGGTCTATCCAGAACATATCTCAAATTTGTCTGCTAGAGCTACATCTTCCTAGGATTATATATATACTTCATGAACATAATCATAAATTTATATAGACTTATTCATACATAGGCAAGAATACAATCATGCGTAAGAATAGTTTGCATAAGGAAACCATTATAGTTCATTAGTCGGGACCTATGTTTCTAATTAATTAATAAACCAAGAAATTTTGCTTTAGGTAACTTCTTCTAAAAATCCATCCTAGATTCGCTCACAAGATCGATAAAATGGACTCGATCCTACCCGTTACCAGAAGTACTTAAAACAACTCCAAGATTTCTACGATGTAAGGAAGAGTTACCTCTCCAAAACAAGCTTTGAGTCAGATGAACCTAGCCTTGCTATTTCAAGAAAAGAGAAAAGAAGACCAATTACCATCACCTGGAGATACCCTTAGCATGATAAAAAATTGGGACGGATTACGAATCAAGAAGTTCCCTCATGGAAAATGGATTGCCACTGAACATTACAGTAGCCTTGCCAAAGAAGATGATGAAATTCATAAACAGAATTCGTATACTAGAGACGAAGTGGAATAAACCAAAATCTCGGTCAACTTTTGGGCCACGACCACAAGCCAAGAATTGCTTAGTTGAGAAAAACTAGGTAATTGATTATTTGTTATTCATCCCTTCCATTTGTTCATTTTAAGTTTCCTAAAGTCACACTTCATTTTTATTTTTTATTTTATTGATTATTTTTTAAATAATAAAAAGAAAATTATAGGGTCGGGTTAGCCCTAGGGCCGTGCTTAGACTTGATTTTTTTTTCTTAGAACCAGGCTTGGGCATAATAATAGGGCCCGGTCATAGGGCTCGAACTTTGCTTGGGCCTAGTAATTTTTTTGTAATACTTTATGTAAAGCTTGGCCTATGACTAGCCATATCCATAACCAATAACTTGATCCTACCTTCAACAGGGGTCGGCGAGGAGCAGAGATCGTCACTGTCAATGCACTAAAAGAACTTCCTGCACAATCGACTTGGTTCGATAACCTGAGCTAGTGTAACTGGGGGCTGGAGAGAAAATGATATTGTTTAATATTGGCCCATGAATTGGAAGAACCCTCCTTGCACTCGGGCACACCCGATAACCCAAGCCTACCTTAATAGGGGTCTGGCAAGGAGCGAAAGCCATCAGACTTCACAGACATTGGTTGAAAATGACCTACCCTTTCACAATAATTGAACTGAAATAACCCTATGTACAATGGGGTCAACCGATAACCCGAGCCCCATCCTAAAGAGGGCCGGTGAGGAGCAGATACTGTCCAACCCACTTCTCGAGTTGCAAATAACTCCGAACTGAACACCAAGTTTACATATGGTAGAAATAACGCTCTGTAGACTCGGGAACACCTGATAACCCATGTTCACCCAAGCGGGAGGCTGACGAGGAGTGGAGTCCATGTCTTACAAACTTGGGTCACCCACTGCTGGATGAAGTCACTTCTACCGATGGATGCAATCACTATATAAGGGCCACAAGCAGACTAGTGCTTTCGCATAGTTGCAACAGATTTCCTATACTACATAGTATGGACTTAACTATTCATAACTTTGCTCAAAGCTTTCATGTGATAAAAAATACACACATCATACAAAGACAAACTGATTTGCAAAAAAAAAAAAGATCTTTATTCATATGAGTAAGCTTTCTTACAAATTTTCTCACAAGTAATCTCTACGTTCGATACATACTAAAGTACTCTTAAGGAAAAGTGGAAGAATGATCTTCCGATAACTACATACTTTCCCATAAGAAATTGGAAGACAACGTAGAAGCTTCAACCCATACCTCTCTTGAATAGGATAAAAGTAAGGCACACAGCTTCTCCGAGTTAGAGAACCAACGAACACTCATTTCTCTTTTGATGAGAAGAAAGAACTTTGGGAAGGCCCTACAGCCTTGATTCAGTGTGGTTCCTTGGAAAGGAGGGACAAATCTTCCCTCTCACTTCTTACTTACCTAAATATGCCATTAAGGAAGGCTCTCGTATTTAGGTTAGAAAAAAGTAAAGTACATATTTCCTACTCCCCATGGGAAATCGGAGATAGATATCCCTTGTCCCTCGACTGCTAGGGGTATGGAGAAACCTCTCTACTTACTCTGATCTCTTCGTAGAAGCATATTAAGACTCGTCCACGAATGAATAATAGGGCATGATGCTGATGGAACGATGGACCCCCACTATACGGGCAGACCTCGTTATCTCTACCTCTGTCATTACCCTCGGTTTTAGAGCCTTTTTAATTGTAGCTTGGAAATTTTTTCTCCGTCTGCCTCTAGGCACCATGAGACCTCAAGCGTCTCTACCACTGTGTGGCGACAATTGCCATTCATGGAAATAGGAAAAACTCTGAACTCCCTCAAATAATAAAAGCATTAAAGCTGTTGTTTATTCATTCTCAGCTGCTAAACAGGGGCCTCCGTCCTTTGATTTGACTTTCTATGTGAAGGCCTATCAGAGAGAGGAATAATAAAGAAGATAGAAAAAGTGAAAGATGAAGAAAATAAACATCTAAATGCTCCTTAAATAGGCACCCTAGATGAAACGTCAGGGGCATGCTTCATTAATGGTCGATGGTTGAGATGATGGATGAGTGGTTTAATTTTCAACAAATCAAGTACTTTTATATTCAAATATTTGTGTGTTTTCAAGTATTTTTATTAGTTTAATATGTTTTTGTGTTATTTTGTAGGTTTATAAATAAATGGGAGAAACGATGCAAAATATGTGAAAGTGTTGTAACTTTGAGACCATTTTTAACCACGATGGAAGCTATAGATATGCATCTTAACTTTTCATAAGTTTTTGAATCATCTCAATTGGAGTTTGGACGAGAAAGATATGGCCAAAAGAAGAACCTGGTGTCGGCACTGCCTTGAGCATTGCTACAATGAACTTTTCCATTGCTACAGTAGTGATCCGGTAGTAAGTTTCTACCTTCCCATCTCCGCAGCAACCCGACACCAGTTGGCATTGATATTTTGAGATATTTTGCACTTCCACTCATTCCCACTCTAACCAAGAATGTTTTTGGGAGTTTTTGAGAGCTCTAGATCAAACCAAACATGAGGAACACATAATTAGAGAAGAGGAAACAAGATCGGAGTGGATTTTACGAACGTGGAACCATCCATTCTTTAGATAACAACTATTCTCCCTTGTTTCTCTATTTATTTCTTAACTTTTGTTTGTTGTTTGATCATGTTTATCTCATTTTTAGTTGAATATTTGGTTATGGTCTGAACTAAACGTTTATTATCTAGGGATTGATAAAATTTACATATATATATTGTTTGAGTAAATCATTGTTTCGTTATCGGTTGTTCATCCCTATTTGATTGTGTTTACCGTTATTTTACTTCCATTATATGTTTGTTATGATATTTTGGTTGATTTGAGAATATGGGTTTGACATTCGGGAGAGGTGACCTTAGATTTGGACTAGGGTTTAAACACAACGCGGCGTTCTAATGTTTCAGGAGATTATTAGAATGTGTGCAATCCGTGAGGTCGGGGCAAGACTAATGTAATCGTTTAGACGCTAGATAGGGATATCGGTGTTGACACAAATTGTTTATTCATTCACTTTACACTCGGGAGAGGAAGTGAGTGAGTTTTAAACATCTAGATTGTCGGATGGATTAATGACTGTTAATGTAAACTAGACTAAATCAAACACGTTTAAGTGAATGAAGTTAATCCCTAGATAATTTATTCTTAGTATTGTAGTTTAATTAGTTATTATTTTAATTTAGTTTTATTTCTATAAAAAAACCTAAAATTGGATCGCCTAGATAAAGTTAGGTTATGACAATTGCGGTACTTAATGACAGTTTAAACCAATCCCTATGGATACGATGATAAGTGTAATTTGTCTATATATTTTCAAACTAATTTTGGTCGTTTTCAAGTATTTTTATAGAATTTTATTATGTTTTAATACGTTTTTATTTATTTTGTCTTAAATTAGGTATTTGGGGTGAAAAGGGACTAAAACAGTTTATAAACGATTAAAGCGGTGGAAGAACGATGGAGAAAAAAGGGTAAAAATGTCAAATTCTAAACTTGCATCCACCGATGCAGTGGTAAAAATACAGAGAGTTGCTGAAAGTTCCATTGTTGCAGTGGTTAAAATGCAGACTCCACCACTGCAGCGGTCACCCGCCAGAATCCTACCGATCTCTTTATCGTTGCAGCGGTGATCGCACTGCTACAGCAGTCAAGCGTCTGACATTTTAAGATATTTTAGGATATTTTGAGATATTTCAAATCCTATAAATATCGTCCCTTTTCTCCCTAAACGAAAGGTTGACGTTCTTGGGAGTCTTGAGAGCTCCAAGGCCATTCGACCAATAGAAGATCACAACACGAAGAAGGAGGAAGCGTTCTCAGAGCGGTTTTAGCGTCGGATCTTGGGATAATGGCTAGTCTCCTCGTTTATCTCTTAGATTGGTTGAATATTTGTATATGTTTAGCTTGTATTTAGTTGTATTTAGGGCTACGACCATGTGTAGCTAAAAATATATTGTTTAGGGCTTGATGCACTTAACGAAAACGTTGTTTATATAAAATTGATGTTTAGTTAATGGTTGTTCATGTTTATTTGATTGTGTTTACCTTTATTCCATATTTATATGCTTGTTATGATATATTGAGAATATGGGGTTTGATACTCGGGAGAGGTAACCCCGGATTCAGACTAGGGTTTAAACACAACGTGACAATCTAATAACCCAGGAGGGAGTTAGAAAGTGTGCAATTCATGACGTTGGGGTGAGACTCATATGACCAAGTGTCATATAGACGCTCGAGAGGGGACATCGGCATTGACACGAAGTCACATATTCATTCACTTTACACTCGGGAGAGGTAGTGAATGAGATTTGGATACCGAGATTGTCGGATAGGATGAACGCCGTTAACGTAAACTAGATTAAAACGAACACGTTTAAGTGAACGAAGTTAATCTCTAGGCAATAATTTTCCAAAAACAGCATACCACCATATTAGTATAATTAGTTTAATTAACTTAGTATTAGTATATTTTATTATAAAAAATTACATTTTTATCGCCTAAATAAAGTTAGGTTATGACTATTACGGTACTCAACCATAATTTACACCAATCCCTGTGGATATGACAACCCTTACTCTTCCCACTCTACTAGAACTTGACCCGTACACTTGCGGTGAAAGTAGCGACGTATTTACACGCTACCAAGTTTTTGGCACCATTGCCGATGATTGGTTTTTAGATTGTTGTTGATATTGTGAGTAAATAACTTGATTTTAATTTAGGCATTTATTTTGTTTATAATTTTTATTTTGTAGTTTAGTTTTTCTTGCAGGGTACTTGACGATGTTAGATCAACAAGTGCTTTTGCATTTCTTTCAACGAGATTCCAAGCCATTTTATTATGCTTGGGATCGATACAAGGAGTTTCTATTCTGGTTTCCGAATCATCGTTTCCCGAGAGAGTATCAACTACTGAACTTCCTTGATAGGTTATTAGCCGCAACAAAAATACGGTTTGAAAGAGAAAATGGTACCATCTCTTTCAACCAACTATTCGCGGATGAAGCCTATTGGTTGTTGGAAGATATGGCCGAGTTCAACTTTCATTGTTGGAATTATTCAACGAGCTACCAAAGCTTGAGGGATAGTTCCACCGTTTCGGAGCCATGGATTGACAACCCGGACCAGCAGGAGGAGTCTTCCCCTGCATTGGAAACCACATTCGCTGAATTTATGGGGGAGACTTAGACTTTTTGGAGGGAGACAAATGATCGGCTTAATGAGCACGAGGATCGTCTTGACAATATTGAGACGGTTTGCACCGAAATTGATACAACTATAGCGTCTCTTTAGATACAAATCGGTCATCTTATCTGCTTAATTGAGGCCGAGTCTGAGGTGGTAGCATTGAGAGACACAAATGCCACTTGCATTGAAAGCCACCACGAGGAACCAAAAATGAGCGGAAAGAGCTTGGGAGAGTTCAACTATGATTATTTAAATGAGACGGAAACCCAAACATGGATCGGTGATTGTGATTCTTCACTATTGGAGATCCAAAATGTGATGCCACCACCGATCCAAGACGATCACATCTACGAGGATCTAATGTGGCTCACTTGTTCTTTGTTGCCATTAGCAATGTTATTTCATGCCCACCAAGTACATGAGACGGAGCTGAATCAAGTTCAAAGCTTGAGCTGATCAATGCCAAATATCGTCAGTCTTAAGGGCGTTCTGAATCAAGATCCATATATGGTGTTGTACGACATGTACTATGGGCGGAAGCCGTTCTTTAACGAGCACTTCTCTGTATCAGGCTGAGGACATTAAATCACGCGCTTCTTGGGAGGCAACTCAAGTTCAAAAATTAATTAGATCCATCACCGCTGAATTCATTCAGAGGCGAGCTTGTCTCACCTCCCAGGTACGTGTTCTAAACCCCATTTGTCAGTATGCTTTATATCAAATGTTGAAATTGATGATTGGGTCGCTGCGGACACTGCTCGCTTTAAGTTTGGGGGTGATGTGTAGTATGCTAGTGTGTTTTAATTTTTGTTAGTCGTGTAGTTTTAGTTTAATTGTTTGCATGATTGTTTAGATTAGTTTAAATGTGTTTATGTTTTTAGTAGTTTTAGTTGTTATGTGCTAAGTTTTTAGTTCATCTAGGCCATTACTCGATGATGATATTACCCCCTGATTTTTTTTCAAGGTTAAGGGTAATACCCATTCATGTGTGTTTTGTGTGCTTGGTATGTCATTTTGGTAAAAGTTATTGTGGATCCTAATTTGCACGAGCACGTAGACCTAATGTATAGCTATTCAATTGATTTGAGGACAATTATCCATTAGCCAAATTCATGACAATTTAAGGGATTCTAGAACCTGATTGGGGAAAATTTGAGGTGAAATCCTAGGTAAAGTAGTTTAGGAGATATGATTTAGCCATTCATTTGATCGCTTGAGCCTTTGAAGCTTACATTGTAAAATGTTTATCCCTCGTTACCCTGTCGAAGCCAATATTCCGTTTCAATTCTGAACACATAAACCAATACTCTGGCTAATTGAATTATTTCCAAACCGATGTTGCTGAACCGAATGCACAATTTGAGTGAATCAAGTTAACATTCATATACGCTACTCGAAGTGAGCGGTTGGGTTTAGGGAGAACTTTTGATTGGTTCGGTATTCGAGTACTCACTTGTCATTTTTCTTTCGTTTTAACCATACCCGTGAAATTTTAATAATCAAATAAGTTTGGGGATGTGGTTTGTTAAAAAAAAATAATCATATGTATATATGGTTTTATTTTTCTTTGTTTTAACAAGTGAGTACGTCGGTCTTAAATGATTATTCGGGGTTGTTTCCAATTTATCTATAGGGGTTCAAGTGTGATTGTGTGCCGAGCGTTGAGTCTTGGGTATCGTTAAGTTAACAATGTTAACTCGATTTATATTCCCAATATACTCTTGGCCATGTTCCAAACCAAAACAAGTCCTATTGATCTTCTTGAACTTCCAAGTGTACATTAGTGGAGAGTGGAACCCAGTCAAGCGTATAGATATCCGAATCCTTTTTGGTATAAGTTATGAGCTTCATTGGTGAGATAATCCAATCCAGTCATTGAATAGTTATATAATTGAGTTTTCGCACACACATGTTGAAAGGATCTAGAATGGCTTTTACTATTATGGAATGTCGAAATTCTAGAATATCACATGGTGCGTTTTACGCCTGAACTCGATATGATTAGGGGTTGTTGTGGGAAAAATGTTTTGGTCGATAGCTGAATTCAAAACTCGCACATCGTTATATTTAGATTTCTTTGTGTTTAGGTTATTTTGTTAGTTAATTTCGTTGTGTTTTTTTATCTTAGTGTGAGTGTTTTGCTCGAGGACTAGCAAAATTCTAAGTTTGGGGGTATACGACAACCCTACTCTTCCTATACTATTAAAACTTGACCTCGTGCACTTGCGAGTAATTCAAAGCGATTAAAATATCGCCAAAAATGATTGTAGAATCCCAAAAGCCTACATGTGGATATGCCTCATAAATACTGAACCTAGATACGGCTCGAAAAGGTTACAGTGGGATACTCATTGATCGTCACTATCTCAAGAGTAAGTGAAATTTGGCATGTGGCCAAAAAATGATGGGCCCAGATTGTAACAAAGTGGACGCCAACCTAGACCAGTTTGTCTAAAGATTCCACCTGGGAAAAGGATGATATCAGCTAGATGAAACCAATCACAGCAGGAGTATAGGAAGATGAATAGTTGGAACAAAATAGAAATTCATAAAATTGTCCCTACAAGTTAGGGGGCATTCCTCATAGAGGAGAGCGGAAGGGGACATACCCTTACGCTCTCATCTCTCGTTAATGCAGTTGTGGCGCAACCTCGAGCATCTCTCTCTGTTAAACCTAGCTTGGGCAGACCTTTCAGACTCGGGAGACCATTGGAATCGTTGTTCTAATGATAGAATATTATCCGCAGTATCGGTAGCTCTCTGTTCTGCAGCAACAACCTCTTACCTTGCCCTCTCGGCCTCTCGAAAAACCTCAGTGACAACACGCTTAACCTCCGTGGCCCAACAATTTCGGTCTGCGACCTGAGACCTTGCCTTGTCTCTTTCCTGCTCCAAGATATAGAGCTGGGCACGGTCCCCCTCCACCTCACAAGCAGAGCAAAAGAGTGAGGAACGATTTATCACATAATCAGATAAAATCAGAAAAAACCTAAAGTAATGATTGAAGTTGTCAAAACAAGAAAAAAAAGTATCATTACCGCCACGTTCGACTATAGTAATTTCAATGTAGGGTCACTATCCAACTCCATGGCCGCTACCTCAACATCCCTCAGAACGAATATTGCCTGAGCCCATCTAGAAGTGTTCTCCGGATTAAGAAAATCCCTACGCCCATGGTAAGACCTTCAACCCTAAGGGTCAATTACTATAGGTTTGACAAAGGCAAACGGGCTCAGGAGGGCTCGCCTACCTTTTCTCTTCATTTTTCGAAGACAACCAGAAGGTGCTCATTTATCGTTTTCATGATCGGTTCTTCATGAATTACAACATCTACAGTCAGCGGGCCCCTCCTCTTGGAAGAGTCAAGACCAGGGTAAGGAGACATCTCTAGTGTAGCCACAGACAGGACAACTACACGCTGTCGCTTCTCGAGCAATGATAAGAGACTTTTGTAGAAGAAAAAATGAGGTTACAACAGCCAAAACGTCCTCTGAGACGTTGGGTTCAATCTTGGCTCAGTCTTTAGTATCTCTGCACCAACAGAACCATTGCTTAATATTGGAAGAAGAATAAATAGTGGCTCAAAAGAATAAAAAATGAGGGACCTTACCTCTTTCCTCAGACACCACGGCCGAGAAAGACAACTCAGATCTTGATAGGGAACCAGACCTAGAATCCAAAGACCTGAATGCCCCAGCGAAGGTAATGAATAAGAGGTTGAATGCGTTGGCCTTAAAAAGAAATAAAAGTTCTTATCCACCTCAAGAAGCCCTGAGAAGACAACAACAACAGTATCTTCTGTCTCACTGAGGGGCAATGAGAATGATAGCCTACAAAAATGCAATCAGAAAAGAAGCAATCTATTACAAAAAATAAGAGTAAAGGAGTAGACTTATATGGGGACGACTATCTTCTCGGGACTGGATGGGGCCCGCCTCTCTAGTTGGCCGCTCTTTGAATCATTTCACTAGGACCTACTTATTTTTACACCTCAGATTATTCTCTAGGATTCCCACTATGATATTACCAGTCTGAGTTTGAAATTGGTATAGCAGTTGAACGGCCATGCATTCTTAGCGACCTGATAGAAGTGAAAAATAAGGGAGACGAAAGAACCACGTTGTTTCTCATGTATAGAACAACAAACCCTACCATCAGCCTCCATGTATTGGGTGTCAATTTTGAAGGCACTATGTTGACGCAATAAAGAAACTAGTGGATGAAAGACTGAAGGAGAATGCACATCCTACCGATGAAGGCATCAATATAGAATGTAGTATAGCCAAACACACAGCGAAGCACGTTCCACGACAGCTCAAGAGAGATCAAGAGCACGTTGTAAGGGATATAGTAGTCCTTATACATCTCAAAGACTTGAATACTTGATAGGAAACTGGCCAAGAGCCTAGCCTCTTCCACTTAAGCACCCGACTGCAAAAGTAACTGTAGCGTCAAGAATAAGAGGGTGCTGAACCTCTATTGGTTTTGTCCTCTCTCTGTCACCCCACATGACCAATAATTTTTGATCTCTACACCATCAGTAGTTGAGGGTTCAACTTGTAGGCCTCATTAGAGAACCCTATGAGCGGCGCCTCGACCTTCGACAGGGGGTACCCTAGACGACGACCCAACTTCGTCATCGCCAATGCTTTTTGCAGAATGAAACCATGACTCAAAGTCTCTTTCCATTATGAATTCACAAACTAGGTATAACAAAAATCTCAGGAACAAGGATGATATCCGAAATAGTGCAGCAGGAAAGTTTACAAATTTTCTCCCTTTAAATGGGTTGAGCATGACTCCCCATCAATCATCTCTTGGGGAGCCAAATTGACCATCCATCTAATCAGACATGTATCATTTAATGCCTGACACTCTCGAAAGACAAAAGCTGAAGTGTTCGGCCAAAGCCAACACATCGATAGTGCCCAACCCTCGAAGAAATAACAGAGATCAAATCCTCATAGAAACATCCAAATATTCCCAGGGTTCAAATCATTACACACTATGGAATAGGGGGCATCTGATGAGGGAAACTTTGGTCAAAATCTTTAAGAGCACCACGTGTCCTCAAACACATGACTAGCCTGATAACTCTAGTGTCGACTGGCTCAATCAAGCCCCATCTCTATTCCCGACTCGGGTCACACCTCCTCAGGTGCGAGCACTAGGATGCTCCTACTCCAAAGGCAATCTGAGCTATTTACCCAGAAAGAAAAGTATCATTATTCTTCCAAGATAATGATCCCACGATCTCATTCGACAATCATAGTTTTCTTTATGGTAATGGGATCAAAATTCCTGCAATCACCATAATGTTGCATAGAGAATTAGGAAAGACTTGTCAAATGAGTCTTCGTATTTCCTATATAAAGGTTAGTACCCTAGAGGTCTGAGTTATGTACGATATTATACATGTTTATACAGGAAATACACAAGCACTAAACAAGCTCTTTCACTTACTGGTTTACCATACCTTTTCTTTGTACCCTCAACTGATTCTCATACTAAAAATGCAATGCCAGCAAGCTCATTCGTGGTGTATTATTTTGCAAGAACCCAAATTGAGGGACAATGTGACAACTCCAATAGTTCACCACTCCCGGATCTCAAGAATGATGTGTTCGATGATCTATTTCCAAGCATCATCTCTTAACATCCTAGCTAATTCAATCACATAGATTGCATTGAGAAAAATATTTTATGTGTATCTCCTACTTATTCTAATAATCAATTCTATTAGGGGGATTAATAAAAATAGTGATAATGAGGTTGCTGATAAGGCTAGTGAAAAATTGTTTGCTCTTACATATTTTTTTGGTAAAGAAAATTAGAAGCTTTCTTTGAAAATTAAAACTCTTGAAAACAAAAAATTCAGTACTTTCAAATCTCTTAAAAAGAAGAATTTAGACAAGTATTTTGGCACTGTTGAGTTTTTGAATGCTCTATCCAAGATAAGCACTATTCTTGAATAAGTTGAATCCCTTAAAGAAGAAAATGCTTTTCCAAAAAAGGATGCTTCAAATCTTCAACAAGGTGTTTCGAATTCTAGAAATCTTGAAACTTTAAATGAGTTTTTAAATGGTGAACTAGATAATGAAAGTTGTGAACTTGATAGAGCTAGTGTGAAAATTTACTCTGTTGAAAATGATTGCCGAATTCTTGAAAATCATCTTGAATTTATACACAAGAAAATTTGTGGTCTTAGGTGAATGTTAGTTCATTGGGACGCTCACTTGAAAAGACTCATAATGAGCTTAATGAAACTATTGACAAATCCAAGAATATTGAGAAAACAAATATTTTTGAAAAACTAGCAGACCCTAAGGCAACTCCAAAACGTCAGTACCAATATCGTGTCCCTACACAGATATTTGATTGTCCTAAGAAACACTTGAATAATTTTAGATGCCATTATTGTGGAAATTTTGGTCACCTTGAAAAGTGGTGTTACCAACTACATTATTAGCCAATTGGATCTAGAAATAATTGGATACTTAGAAAAGAAAATTTTCATCCAGGTATGAATGGCAGATATTCCAGACCAAGGAGAATGAATAGAAATTATTTGCAAAGAAAAGATGAAAGAATTTCTAAATTGAGAAGGATGAATCGATATGATATACAAAGATATAAAGTGAATGATTTCATAAAGATACAACTTTAGTATGGGAGACAAACCAATGAGTATCACCAAAGACAAGTACAACTTCAAAATTAGAAGAACTCGGTGTATAAAGTTATTGTGGATCGTAATGATCAATCTCAAGTATCCCAAAAAAGCAAAGAGATTGTTACTGAATATGATCAAAATATAGCATTAAAAAAAGAAGACATTATCAAGGTGAATCAACCTGATTTACCTAAGAATATCAATTATGATCAATAAGTTGATACAAAGGAAACCGAGACTTGTGTTGACCATCAAGCTAAGGTACACACACCAATGGCTCCCAAGGATGAACCAGGTACGTCAAATTTTTAATTTAACATTTTAAAATGAGTTTTTTAAATAAATATTTGTGTGGATCAATTGAGCAATAATGAGGCTAAGTATAGCAAAAGCGATCCAGATTAAGCCTATCCGGTCAACCACAGAGGTTACTGCTCGATTACCCGATCAACCGACTGTCGGCAGATAAATTGTCAAACCTAGGTCATTTTCTAAATTTTGCCGATTCCTTTTACCTTCTCTACAAGATTCATTCACCTCGAACGATTCATATTCAATCAAACTCGAAGCTTTCTTCAATTCAAAGTTAGATATGAGCATTTTGAAGCTGGATTGCATGGTCTCGAGTAATCCAAGGGTTGTTTGAACTTCAAGTAAGATCTATTCCATTTTTTGTGCTTGATTCAGTCTTGGTTTGCATAAAATCACTTGGTTATTCTAAGTTCGTGTATTAGGGTTGGAAATAACTTAGTGAGTTTAGATGATTTCTTGATTATGGGGGTTAAGCAAGTTGCTAGAAAAGGGAAAAATAAGAAAAAGCCTAATTTTGATAAAGTTCATTTTCTAAGTAAATAAAATAAGAAGAAATTTAATCAGGACATTAACAAACGAGGGATTGTTTGTGGTAGGTCGATTGAATTTGCTAATTTGAGAAATAACCACATTAATCTTGAGGAGAGGTTTAATGGCTTGAGGTGGAATGATTTTTTTTCCACAAAGTAATCCTTGGTTTTCACATTGGGCGAAAATATTTTATAATAATTTGATAAAAGTGGATGATAAGCTTCGTTCATGTGTTAGTGGAGTAGATATTGAATTGTCTCTCGATGATTTTGTCGACACTCTTAAGATTCCTAGAGGGATTGTTTTCCTTTTAAACGATGTCTATTGAATCTTGCAAAATTTTAACATTAATCAAGCTCAAAGAATTCTAAATATTACTAATGGCAAGGCTGGGGCTCTGAGTTTAGAAAATACGATTCTCCATTCCATCATCACATATTCCATTGCTCTGCATGGTGGAAATCGTGCGACTATCACCGATTTTGATATCTACCTTCTATCAGCTATTATAAATGGAATAAAAATTTATCTTTCATATATTATGTTTGAGTATATGAAATATCAATTGGGATTTTCCTCACAGATTTTGCCTTACGGTGATGTTATTCAAAAACTTCTTGAGAGTTTTTGTGTCCCTAATGATGATGATTGTCCTGCATATGTAATGCCATGCTTATATCATTCAAATAAAAATGGTATCATATTAATGGGGTATGAACACGTAGGGAATAGATGGGTTGGAAGAAAAAGAGAAGAATGAGAAAAAGAAGTTGATATTTGATGGAATGAATAGATCATTTACAAGATCAATTTGATAACTTCTAGCAGTATATTGAAGTGATTGATTGGAAGCTGCACAGTATAAATGAAAGGCTTGATGGAATCTTCACTCAGGTAGGAAGAATGTTAATGCAATGTATATACAGATGAGGAGGATGGGAAACTCAATAGAGCAACTTCATGGGATTATGCAAAATTTTCAGCTATACAATGTGCACATGCCTCCCAAAACAACTAACCCGTCAAGCTCTTACTATCATCAGATACCTCCTGGAAAATCCTATCAATCAAGTGCGTACTACCAACCACAAGCGTTCGATAGTTCACTTGGCCCTTATTATCCCTTTCAGGTCCCAGATTATTTGCTTGAACAATAATCTATTGGTTTGTAATATTATTTGGACAAGCTTCATGGTAAGTTAGGATTGGTGATGAACATTTACTAGTTATTAGGATTATGGAAGAAAGTTTGTTTTTGGATATTGGTTTGAATTGGCTACATTTTGATACATTAAATGCTTAATCTCATGTATTATCTTAACATGATCCACATAAATGTTAAGATTAGATTTTTCTTATGAATTGTTTATACAAAATAGTAATGATGCCTAAAAATGGATCATTAAACACGTCACTTCATATCCAGAATGTCATTTAGACTTTCTCACTTTTCCACAGCTAAGGTTCCTCCAAAAAATGTACCACGAGTGGGCCTGCCGGTGTTATACCACTAGTGAGAGAATTAATCGAGAGTCTTAAACAATCTAGCACAATAGTAGCTAGGAGAAATAATACATTTGAGAACAGAGTAAATGCATCTTAGAGCGTATGATTTAGTATATTAAACATATAGTACATATATATTGCATGTGTAGAACGTACCTTAGACATCTTGTGTTCTCATATTTATAGAAGGGAGATACGACTCATTTAGAAAGTCCTTCCTGATTGTTGGTGCGCCATTATGGAGATCCCACTGATTCTAGTCCCGTTTCCATAGAAACGGAGTTGATTGCAGGAAGAGATCTTGGATTTATTATCTAGAGAGAGTAACAGTACCTCCCTTATCCGACGGAGGTGGCTCAGACTGGTTAAGAGCATGAGCATCATAGAGCTCGTATTAGGATAGTTATGACCTTAGTCAGGTGTGGAGATGGGGCCTGATCTAGCTGGCCGATTTGGAACTCCTGTGTCAGTTGTATGTCTGGGACACGTGGAACCATTTCAAGTTTGATTGATCACTTTCTATAATCACTGATGATAACTTGTGGTACTCTGAATCGATAAACAATATGCTTCCTTGAGATGCCCCTAATATTTGTGTCAGTGATCTTCACAACAACTTCAGCTTTGACCCACTTGGTGAAGTGCTGATAGTGACAATCAAGAATTTCTTTTAAGCTGCGGCCATTGGGAAGGGAATAAGGATGTCCAATCCCTACTAGGTGAATGGCCAGGATCTGGACATAAGTAGTTGTCTTGTGGTAGGGGTGTTGATTATTAGTATGAACCATTGGCACTTATGGCACCTTCTAACCAATTTCTTGGCGTCAACTTCTATTGTGGGCCAGAAGTAGCCTTGTCTCAACAGCTTTCTTAATAAGGATCATGCTTCCAAATGATTTCCGCAGAGGCCTTCTTGGATATCTTGGGGGTAACTGTTAGCCTTGGTTCAGGCAAAGGCATAGGAGTCGCGGTCCTATAATATTTTTTTACATAATATTCCTCTTAGTAGCACATATCTGGCCACCTAGTAAAAAATTCTCCTATATTCGGTCCTTCGTTCCGGGAAGATCCCGCTATCTAGGTAGCTATAAATGGAGTCCATCCAGCTTGGCTGGTGTGTGACCATCTTGACTTCTTTCTTGGATTTATTACATCTTGGATGTGGGATATTCTCGAACAAGACGATCTTGTGCCCCCTAGTATCCAAGGTGAAGGCCAAGTTAGCCAATAAGTCTGCAAGCTTGTTTTCTTCCCTTGGGATTAGCTTGACAGTGACCTTCAAGAAGCCTCGTATAAGGAGCGTGGCTTTGCTTAGGTATATCACCATCTTGGCTTATTCGGTTGCGTACTCCCTGTGGATCTAATTTTCTATTATTAGGAAGTCGTAGTAGACTTTTAATTTGGGGACGCAAAGTTCCTTCAAGATTCTCAGAGAGGAAATGAGGGCTTTATACTTGGCCTCATTGTTTGTTGCTTTGTAACTGAGCCTTAGGGTGTACTCCGGAATGTTACCCTCAGGGATGTGAATTACCACTCTAGTGCCTTAGTCACTGTGATTCGATGACATATCCACGTGCGCTATCCAACATTCGATTGCACATTGGGTTGGGTGATTGGTGTTCTCCATTTCTTGATGCTTGCTTCTCCAAGAACATGAATTACACGATGAAGTTCACTAGCATTTGGCCTTTGATAGCCATTCATGAATGGTACTCGATGTGGAATTTTTCCAGTTCTACCAACTACCTCAGTAGTCGTTGGAGGTCTCCGATCGATGCAGTATAACCCTTAGGGACTAGTTGGTGAGCACCACCATTGGGTGAGCTTGAAAATAATGTTAGAGATTCCTTGCTGAAATTATCAGTGTGTAGGCGATAACCTCCAGTGGTGGGTAGAAATATTTCATCCCACTTAATGCATGGATAACATAATACATAGGCCTTTATGCTCCATGTTCTTTAATCACTAATGTTGAGCTTATGGCCATAGCCGAGGCATCCAAGTAGATGATAATTTCCTGACCTAGCTTTGGGGCGGTGAGTATCGGTGGCTCTAAGATGTACTTCTTGAGCATCTGAAAGGCTTCTTTGCATTCGTTGCTCTACTCCAAACTCTTGTGACCATGCATGGTTTTAAAGAAGGGAAGGCATTTGTCAGATGCCTAAAAAATAAACCAGTTTAGGGCTGCTACTCGCCCGGTCAGGCTCTATACTTCCTTGACTGTCCTCAGGAAGGCCATGTTTAGGATTGCTTTGACCTACTCTAGGTCGGCTTCGATTCCTCTTCGGGTTACTAGGAGACCAAGGAATTTTCCTTCACTAACCCCAAACACGCATGTGCTCGGGTTCAATTTCATTTGGTGTTTCATGAGTCATTCGAAGCACTCCTGCATGTTGGCTAGGTGATTTGTTGCCTCTTTGCTTTTAATGAGCATGTCATCGATGTAGACTTCCATGGTCACTCTAAGAAAGTCGGTGAACTATTGTTTACTAGTCTTTGGTTGGTGGATCAAGCGTTCTTGAGGCTGAACGACTTGACCTTATAGCAATAGAGGCCATTTTTGATGATGAACACCATTTTGGTTGGTGGATTAAGGGGTAAATGCTGATTTGATTGTATCCCAAGAAGGCGTTAAGGAAGCTAAGTGACTCATATCTGTAGCATCCATGATCACATCGATCTTTGAGAGAGAAAAGTAGTCTTTGGGACAGGCCTTGTTAAGGATAGTGAAATCCACGCACATACGCCATTTCCTTGCCTTTTTTTTTTTTTACTAGGATAACGTTTGCTAATTAGAGGGAGAAGTTGATTTATTCAACAGTGTTGGCATCTAATAGCTTCGTGGTTTCTTCTTCAATAACGACTTGCCTCTATAGACCAAACTTTTATTATTTCTGTCAGACAGGCGTATAAGTCGGGTCTATGTATAGACTGTGTATAGAGATAGTTTGATTTATCCCTGGTAGATCTACATGAGACTAGGTGAACACGTTGTGGTTGGCTTTCAATAGCTCAACCAGCTAGTCCCTGTTGTATCTTGTGAGGGATCTTTCGATCTGGACCATACAGTTTGGTTCTGTAGAGTGAATCTATAATTCGTTTGGTTATTCTTTGGGATGACATCGCGGTTGGTGGGGTAGCTCCATTTGGGACTCTAGAATGTCCCCTAATCTGAGGTGTTCTGTTATATCCTCGGCCAAAAATTATTCATCAACCTTACTTTCCTTTCATTTCTATTTGGCGGGTTGAGCTTCTAGAGCTGCATATCTACTACGAAGCATTCTCAAGCCATTTTCTAACTCTCGTGCACCTCTCTGATACTGTTATTGGTTGGGAACTTCAGCATCGTGTGGTATTTTGATGTAACGGCTCTCAAGGCATTTAGGCACAGTCTTTCAATGATCACATTGTTTGTCGATAGACAGTCCACTACCATAAACCACGTTTTGATTGTGGAATGCTTTGGTTGCTTTCCTGCTGTGATCTGGACCGTAATCTAACCAACGGGATTCACAATTTCTCCTCCAAAACTGACCAGAGGAGTCACCATCGGCTTTAACTAGTCATAGTTGATCTCTATTCTGTTGAAGATGGTTAGGTTGATTATTTAAACTAAGCTGTCGTTGTCGACTAGTACATGCCCCACATTATAGTTGGCAATCTGCAGATTAACCACCAAAGCATCATCATGAGGCATGTGGACTCTGCGTAGATCATCTTCAGTGAAGGTAATAGCCTTATTCTCAACATGAGGCTTCTTAGAAACTTGGAACATGCGCTCTTCTGCTGGGCACTTGTTGCATTGAGCATAGGCTTTGTGCTCCATCTGGAAGGTTCATTCGGAGGAAAATCCACCATGAATCATGTGGATGTTCCCACGAATGTCAAGTCTTCATTTTTATTCATTAAGTTGTTTCTCACCCTAACCTTTATCGATGGTGAACCTCTTAAGGTGACCCTTACGAATCCACTGCTCAATCTCATTTTGAGGTTGTAGTAGCTATTGGTAATGTGGCTATAGCCTCGGTGGAAGTCTCACCATTTGTCCATGTTGATGGTCTTTCCTCAACCCTTTATGGGTTGAGGCCACTTTAGTATCGTTTTGTCTTCAATTTGCATCAGGACTGTTCCGAATGGGGCATTGAAAGGCGTATAGTTGGAATAACGTATGGGAGATACATTTATCCTTCTTATCTGTATTACCTCTTTATGTCTCATTTCGCCTCTTATTTATCCGGGAGTTATTTCTCCCCAACTTATTGCTATTTGGCTCATTTGTCTTTTTTTTTTTTTTTCCCATTATCGTCTTTCTTCTCAACTCAGGCCCAATAGACATCTTCTACAACAATGAACTCGGTAGAGAAGGCAAAGGCCACGACTATGGTCTTTGGTGTGGCATAGGCCATTTCATGCCGGAAGAAACCCATTCGTACCCCTGACATCAGGATAGTTACTGCCACTCAATCGTTGGGCTCTTTGAGTTGATCAGACTCGCAGCAGGACCTTTTGATATAGGCTTCCAGTATCTTATCGTTCTTGTCTCTCCCACATGAGGTGTTATGGTTTTCGGCTCGTTGCTTGCTACTCACTAATGTGTGTGCAAAAGCAAGGCTATAAGATGCAAAAGAGTTGAAGCTACCTAGATTTAGATTCTCATACCACTTATGCACTACATCGGCAAGAGTGACTTAAAAGTCCTAGCACTTCGTTGAGTCCGATACTCCTCACAGATCCATTTGAGCAGGGAAGTCGTCGTAGTGCTCCATGGGGTCAGAGTCTCATTGGTACATCCCAATCTGGGACGATATCTTGAAGCTTGATAGGATTGCTTTCCGTAACACGTGAGTAGTAAAGGAAAAAACGTCCCACTTCAATATCTCATAGATGCTCAGCCCCTTCCTCCCAATATAACCCAACTTCTCGTGGATGGCCTTTACCTACTTGCGTAAGTCTTTATTGGCCTGTGGATTTGATTCATATTAGTAAGGCCTCAAATAGGACGTAGAGGAAGCTTCTACCAAGGTTGGTGGGGTTCATCGAGACGTGCCGTGAATTTTTTCTATAGCGTGGGTGTGACGAGTCTCATTCCTTTGTGGGGGAGTGGTAGCGGAATTTCACGTTGCTACTTTCACTGCAAGTGTACGGGTCAAGTTTTAGTATAATGGGAAGAGTAGGGGTTATTATATCCACAAGGATTGGTTGAGATTATTGTTGAGTACCACAATTATCATAACCTAACTTTATTTAGGTGATAAAAATTGGTTTATAATTAATAAATACTAATCTAATTAACTAATTATACTAATTAAACTATAATATTAATATGAGATGTTTAGGAGAATGGATTATCTAGGGATTACTTCATTTAGTTTAATGTGTTTAATCTCGTTTGACTTACGTTAACGGTGTTCGACTTATCTGACAATTTTTGTATCGTAAACTCACTCACTCCCTCTCCCGAGTGTAAAGCGAGCGAATATATAATTTTGTGTTGATGCTGAAGTCCCCCTCTAGTGTCTTTTCTAACATATAGTCACATGAGTCTTTCCCCAACGTCATGGATTGCACACTTTCTAATGCCCTCTTGGGTTGTTAGATCGTCGCGTTGTGTTTAACTATAGTCCGAATCTAAGGATACGTCTCCCAAGTGTCAAATCCTGTATACTAAATATATTTAAACAAGCATATAAATGAAGAATAATAGTAAACACAATCAAATAACGAAGAAGAACTATTAACGAAACACCGATTTCAAATAAACCACATATTCATAAATTATATTAATCCCTAGACAATATCCATTTAGCTAACGGCCAAAGCCGTATATACAATGATAAACGATCTCAACATACTCAAACCAACTACCAAATTTCATAAAATAAATAAAAAAAGGAAGGAACTTAGCCGTATTCCGAAGATCCGTCGCTAAAACCACTCCGAGAGCGTTTCTCCTTCTTCGATTTGTGTTATTCTCCTTTGGGGTTTGGATGAGCTCCCCAAAAACTTCTCAAAATACTCCCTAATATATTCTAAAATGTGTTGGGGATGAAGGGATCAACTTAAGGGGTGCAAAATGTCCCAAAATATCTAGGAAAACCCTTTACAGCTGGTGTTTGACCGCCGCGGCGATGGTGTCACCGCTGCGACGGTGACACCCTTTCTTTTTTGGCTGTAACTTTCTCGTCCGGACTCCGATTGAAGTGATTAAAAAACCTATGAAAATATAATAGAAATATATAAAACTTAAATGTTTTGTGGTTGTCCAAAATCGGATTGAATCGTAGTAAAAAAGGGCCTTAAAGTTACTAGACTTGTACCGGTTTTGCACATTTTCACATTTTTATTCAAAAACCTACCAAACAATACAAAAACATATTGAAACAACAAAAGAGATTAAAAACACACAAATATTTGAATTTAGTAGTAATTAATTTGTCAATAAATAAATCACTTATCAAATACTTCCATACTCAAACGTTTGCTTGTCCTCAAGCAAAAACACATCAACAAGAAAAAACACTACTAATTACGAAATTAAAAACTAAAAACGAAAAACACTTAAAACAATAATGTGCAAGTTTTGAATATCATCTACCGACCAAACGATTTTTTCGTCATTAGCCCCCAATCCTACCAAGTTCAAGAATAAAACATACCATGTGGTGTTCTAGAATTTCGACATTCAATAATGGTAAATGCCATTCTAGTTCCTTTCAACATGTATGTACGAGACTCAATAATTTAACTATCTAACAATCAGATTGGATAATCCACCAATGAAACTCATGACTTATACCATAAAGGATTATGATATCCATACGCCTAACTGGGTTCTACTATCTACAAATGTAGGCTTGGAAGTTCAAAAATATTAATAGGGCATGGTTCAGTTTTGGAATATTTGGCCAAGGGTATATCGGGAATATAAAACGGGTTAACATCGTTAACTCAATGCTATGCAAGGCACAACGCTTGGTACACTCACACTCGAACCCCCATAGATGAATTGGAAACAACCCCAAACAATCATTTAAGACCGACGTACTCACTTGTCAAAAGAAACGAAAATTGTACTATATTTACATATGTTTTTATTTATTTATTATTTTTTTAACGTACCACACCCCCAAACTTATTCAATTATTACAATTTCACGGGTGTGGTTAAAACGAAAGAAAAATGACAAGTGAGTACTCGAATACCGAACCAATGAAAAGTTCATCCTAAACCCAATTGCTCACTTCTAGTAGCATAATGAATGCTAACTTGATTCACTCAAATTGTGCCTTCGGCTTAGCGATATAGGTTTGGAAAGAAGTTTTATCGGCCAGGGTATTTGTTACGTGTTTAGAATTGAAACAGCATTATAGGCTTCGACAGGGTAATGAGGGATAAACATTTAACATGGTAAGATTTAAAGGCTCAAGCGAATCAAATGAATGCCTAAATCACGTCTCCTGAACAACCATGTCTAGGATTTCGCCTCAAGCTTCCCCTCAATCAGGTTCTAGAATCCTTAATTTGTTATGAGTTTGGCTAATCGATAATTGTCCTCAAATCAATTGAATAATTATACATTGAGTCTATGTGCTCGTGCAAATTAGGATCCACAATAACTTTTACCAAAATGACATTGTTAAGCATACAGAACACACATGAATAGACATTACCCTTGACCTCGAAAATAACCAGGGGGTAATATCATCATTGGGTTATGGCCTAAATGAATGCAATACTCAGCATGCAACAACAATAACAACACAAAAACACAATCTACTCTAAACAAATATGCACACAATAAAATAATAACATATACTAACATACTACACATCACCGCTAAACTTAAAACAGTCAGTGTCCAGAATATCCCAATCATTAATCTTAACATATGAAATAAAGCATGCTAACGAAGGGAGTTTAGAACACGTACTTGGGAGGCGAGAGAATCTCGCCTTCGAATCAAGTCGGTGGAGATGGATCTATCTTATTTTTGCCTTGGGTTGCCTCCTAAGAAACGCTTGGTTTAAGGTCTTCAACCTGACATAGAGAACTGTTTGTCAAAGAGCAGTTTTCACCCATAGTACGTGTCATACAACACCACATATGGGTCTTGATTCAGAACACCCTCAAGCTTGGCGAGATTTGGCATTGTTTGGTCTGAACTTTCAATAGAACTCTCCACTGACTCATGTGCTTGGTGGGCATGAAAGAGCATTGTTTTTGGCGGTGAAGGATAAGTGAGTCATATTGGATCCTCATAAATATGATCGTCTTGGATCGGTGGTGGCATAACAATGTGGATCTTCAATGGTTAAGAATCATAATTGTCGATCTATGCTTGGGTTCTCGTCTCATTCGAATAATCATCTTTGAATGCTCCCAAACTCCTCCCGTTCATTTTCGGTTCCTTGTGGTGGCTTTCGCACGATATGGAGTTTGTATCGCCCAGTGTCGCCACTTTTGACTCGGTCTCAATAAAACAGATTAGCTGACCAGTTTGCATCTGAAGAGACATTATGGTCACATCGATTTCGGTGCAGACCGTCTCAATTTTGTCGAGACGATCCTCGTGCTTATTGATCGTGTCATTCATTTCCCTCCAAAATGCCTGAGTCTCCCCCATAAATTCAACGAACATGGTTTCCAATGCGGGGAGAAGACTCCATATGTTGGTCCGGGGTGTCAATCCATGGCTCTAAAATGATGGAATTATCCCCCAAGCTTTGGTAGCTTATTGAATAATTCCAACACTGAAAATCACACTCAGCCATGTCTTCCAATACCTGATAGGCTTCGTCCGCAGTTAGTTGGTTGAAAGAGGTGGTACTGTTTCCTCCTTCAACCCACATTTTGGTTGGGACTAATAACCCATCGAGGAAGTTTAGTAGTTGACACTCCCTTAGGAAACGATGGTTCAAAAACTGGAGTAGCAAATCCTTGTATTGATCCCAAGCACAATAAAATAGCTCGGAATCCCGTTGAAAAAAATGCATAAGCACTTGTTGATCTAACATCTCTAAGTACCTTGCATGGAAAATAAAAACAAAACTACCATAGGGCTTTCACAATCCACAAATCCCTTGATTCTTTTCCTATGTTGGAACCAAACCTTTACAATTCTTTTCACATGTTAAGGATTAACTTAATTCATTTCACATACCCTGAATCAAACCTTTACACTTTACACTTTTATCTTTTCACAAGCTTAGGAAGAATCTTATATTTTTATCACGCTAAAGACTAACCTAATTTTATTACATGAAGAATCAAAACCTAACTCTTTTAATAGACTAAAGATCAAACCTAATAATTTTCACAGGCTAAAAATCAAACTCTAACTATCCTGATTAGAAACCATCCCAAATATGTTTAATCTACCCACATTCGCAAATACGAAAAATTCACGACTTTCTTCCCACATGAGCTTGTACCACCTCAAAATAGTTATACTTAATTAATGTCCCGAATACTATGTGATAGAATTACGTGAGAAATAAATTTGATTTTATTCAATGAAAACACAAATAATATTTAATCAAATTTCGTAGTCATAAATCGTTTCTTAAGATATGAAAGATTTTCAAACAGGAAAACGATTTTGTTAAAACAAATATTTCAAGTAATCAATTAGATAATCTAAGAAAAACACTTAAATCAACTTGGAAAAATGTCGCCACAATTTCTTGAAAACAGATAAGATAGCTTAGTGAAGAACAAAACAAGACGATGAAAACTTTTGCGCATTCCGATCAAGATCTCTTTCAGAATAACTCTATTAGAATATATTTCAACAAAGATCAGTCATTTTTTAAAAGCAAAGGCTGATTATTCTTGATAAATTAAAGTTGAAAAGCGCAAGTCTCCTTACATAGAATTCAAACTAAGCATGTAACAACTAGTTCCCAAAAGATAAGACCAAAAATTACACTCTAAGACCCCATATATAATACACTATAAAAATAGGTATATTTCATTTAAAAAGACTTTTAGAAAAGCTTCATTTGGTCCCTAAAACCTTTTATATTCAAAATTTTTAAGTATAGGAAGTAGTTTTTCTAATTTAATTCAAAGAATCAATTAATATATGAACCAAATTGATAGAATATAGGAGGTTGTTTTACTAATTTAATTCAAAGAGTCCATTAATATATGGACCAAATTGATAGGATCTTAATGATATATGATATATAATAGTAATATAATCAAATCCCAAAAAAAACACTTTTTTCAATGGTTAAAACTATAGGATTTGGGATTATGCGAAACAAAATAGTCAAAGTTGACTGAATCAGGCCCTTACGGTCGACCGCCCTATCGCCGGTTGGTCAACATGTGCAACGGTCAACTTTCAGACGGTTGCCTCATTTCCAATCGGTCGACTGCCTTCCTGGTCGGTTGACTTATTTGGTCAATGGCCTCTACTTCCGACTTCCTTCAAGCCACCGTTTTCATTAGTCGATCGATCCGTTTCATCGGTTGACCGATTTGACTAGTAGCTACCTCACACATTTTCTTTCAAGCTACTGTTTTGGTTAGTTAACTGACCATTTTCATTGGTTGACCGAATTGACCAGAAACTTATTATTTTATGTGTTAAAAACATGTTCTCACTTTAACGTTTCATCAAAAATATTTTTATGATTTTAATACTTTATAAAAATTATTTAGGATCTTAAATTTATCACTTATTACATGTTACACATAAGACTATTCATTTTAAAGTGTCGTCTGTGATCCTAATTCGAGGTTGCATTAGGAGCAATAGAGCAATGAATTATTTTTATTGAAGAATAAAAAAAATCTTCAATACTACAAAGAATCTTCAATATCTTGATTTTGCACCCATCTTGAATTTGGTCATAAAATTTTTGTCTTGTAAATATTCATCGATTAACTTTTTTGATTCATTCTTTTTCTCATTGGAATTTCTAATATAAAATCATTCAATAAACTCATTAGTTCCATAAAATATCAACACTTAATGGTCCATAAAAATATTAGGTTTAACAGTTAACCATTGCACTTAAGTTTTAAGTACAGAGAGTACAAAAGTGCAATTGAGTCAAATCACAGCGATACAGAGTGTAATTAGCCTTTTTTCAATTTGTCTTACAACTTTTACCAATATCAGGCACACATACCGTGTCGCACAACACTGGAAACTATATGAGAGTCTTATTGTACACGTCCAACTTAAGAAACCAACGAAATGACAGTTGAGCCACCCACAAATCTATAACAAACTCTCTTTCCCTGTCTGATAATATGTGTGTGAGAGAGAGAGCCTGCGTGTGTGTGTGTGATAGAGAGAGGAGAGAAATTGGTAAAACAATGATAACGTTGGGTAACGACCAAGAAGAGTTGCTTCAAACATGTAATGATCCTTTTCTTGACTTCAAAACCAGACAAATGGGAGCTAATTACATTATTTACTTGTCAGGCCTTCCCATTCCAGTATATGATTCCTCAATCCTCACCCTACCCAAAAACAAAAATCCACCCAAATATACTATAAGATTTTTCATTCAAAGATGTTTTTTTTTTAAACAAGAAATATATTTGATCTCATTGTAATTAAGTTGACCAGAACTGAAAATCAACTAGGCATGTTATTATCAGGGAGAAGCTATTTAAGTAAAAAAAAAAAAAAAATGTTTTTTATCATTCAGAATGAGTAAATTACTATTTGTGTCGTGGTATACATCTTTTACACCTACGCATTGATAAAATATAAATGTAATGTAATGTGGAAATATTAAAACGGAAGCATACGTTTTGAATTCGGAAGACTCATTTACAACTCGTTCTTCGTTTCTTCTCCTGTCGGCAAGAAAAATCCTATTATAGTATTTTATGATAATATCTACACATTCACTAATCAAGATCACTCAAATTTTCTGTAATTTGATGAAATTAGAAACCTTACAGGTATCAATGTTTATTTATAGAGAGAATCCCAAAAGGGGTGCTTTTTCTAATGAATATCTATTGAATAAACATGATCCTTTAGAGTAAGAGCTACATCTATTCACATGGTGGTTGTTTATAGAACTTGGGGCCTATCTTCACCTTCCACGGATCAACTTGACCCGCACCATAATCGAACAATAAATATGCATATTGATAAAATTGTACCAGAAATTAATTTAAAAAATGCCATCAATACATGGATTATTTTTTCTATTTCTTCTTCAAGATTATAAATGTACCAATTTGACACAAATTCATAATTTTAGGGAAAAAAATTGCCACAAGTAAAACATCACGGGGCAGCATGAGAAATCCAATAAAACAAGGGTGAAAAATAAAATTTACCCTTTGAGAACCAACCATGAAAATACCTTAACTAACTTACCCGAAGGATTTTTGAAGTCCAACATCCCCATTATTATTTACAGTAAAGTCGCCTTTTTAATTATTTATCTATCTTTGTCGTTGTCTTAATTATTTATCTATCATTTCAAAATCTAAGTTCCTATATACATATATATATATACACACACACACACATCAAATGTACAAACATAGGCGCTTTCTTTATAATAAAGCTTCCCATTCATATCACCACCCTCTAAAGCCTACAACCTTTAAACCCCAATAGCCATGTCTCGATTATTTGGCCCAACACTTCAGATCATCTTCTTCTTCCTCAACCCTCAATGTTTCCTTGCTAGGAACACCCCAAAATGCATACCCAAGCATGCAACCATAACCCATTCGAGAAATCATAATTACACGTGGCAGAATTTCGAGGGACTTCTGGATACCAGGAGGGGCAGCGAGGTCAGCAGCATGTCGGAGCTCAAGAAGTACTTTCTCCGCTTCGGCTACCTTCCGGTACACAAACACCAAAACTTAACCGATAAGTTCGATGATCGGCTCGAACAGTCTGTGGCCCGATACCAAGCAAAATTCGGGATTCCGGTCACTGGGAAACTCGACTCACGCACACTATCCCAGATAATGTCGCCAAGGTGTGGCTTGCCGGACATGTCACCGGAATTTCACGGGATCGAACACTACACATATTTCACCGGCCAGCCCAGATGGACCCAAGGTGTACCAATAACCCTAACCTATGCATTCTCACCGGAGAATTTGATCGAATCGTTGAGCCTATTGGAATTAAGGGATACATTCAAACGGGCTTTCGCCCGTTGGGCGTCTGTTATTCCGGTTACTTTCATCGAAACTGGCGATTATGGTTTCGCCAACATCAAGATAGGGTTTTACGCCAGGGATCACGGCGACGGGGAGCCATTCGATGGTGTTTTAGGGGTGTTGGCACACTCATTCTCGCCGGAGAGCGGGAGGCTCCACCTAGACGCTGCCGAGACGTGGGCAGTGGACGATTTCCGATCCCAGAAATCAGAGGTCGCTGTCGATTTGGAATCAGTGGCGACCCACGAGATAGGGCACTTGCTGGGGCTGGGCCACTCTTGGGTTAAAGAGGCAGTTATGTACCCTAGTTTGAAACCTAGGGACAAGAAGGTGGATCTGAATATTGATGACATAAAGGGTGTACAAGCTCTTTATGGCTCAAACCCTGATTTTAAGGTCGGAGCTCTGTCGGAATCTGACATTTCTTCAAATTGTGGAGTTGGTGAGAGGTTATTATTTTCGAATTTGAAGCCTGTTTCTGTTTCTGTATTAGTTTTTGTTTTCTTGTTGTGCACGTAAAAAATGTGCACGGCGGTTGTAAAATGGAGTTCTTGTTCATAAAAAAGTAAATAAGAGTTTATAGGTTAATTAAGATAAAAAGAGAAATTTTTCATCTCGTTACTAGCATATAATCCGAATAATTTACATTGAAAAAAAATACATAAGTTAATATTTAATAAAAAATTAAAAACTTGACCGCAAAAACTAACCTTAATTTAAAGAAAATCATCAATTAATATTTACCAGTGATTTAAAAAGTCAGTTTGCAACAGTTGATTCAACCTGTTGATGGATAAGTTCTAAAAAGAAAACAAGTTTACACCAAAAAACCAAATTACATAAAAAAATCGCTCAATTTCGATAAAATAAAAAAACCCAATTACCGGACCGGTTAAACTATTGAATCGAAATGAATTATTTATTGAATCCAATGCCTACACTCTTTGGCATGGGATTTTATGACTCTACACATTCACTACAAGAAAAAGTAGTATTAACGACAAACTTTAGCAACAAAAATAAAATTCATCGCAGAAGGATAGTATAGGTAAGAAAATTTAATTTTCTCGCTAAAACTCAATGACTCTTGGCCACGACACAAAAAGTTCCTCACTGAAAATTAGTTTTAGCAACGAAATATGAAATTCGTCACTAAATTAGTCACAAATATTTTATCGCTATTTAATTTTATTTTAGCAACAAACAATTAATTATTAGCAACAATTATTTTTTATGGCTAAAAAAATGATAATATATAGCCACCAAATAATTCCTCACAAATTATCAAAATATTAGTATTAATATATTTATATTTAATTATGAAATGTTAGTATACTATATGCATCACAATTGAAGCCACATTCACGCCTAATTCGTATCTTCCTACACCAATAGCTCCCTTTCTTTTTGCTGCTCATCGCTCCAAACCTACTTGCCCCCAATTCATCCATAACTCCGCAAATTAGCCTCTCATCTCTCCCATACAAGTGCTAGTTTCTCCAAATGATTGCTCAACCTTGTCGTCTCTCCCATATGGCCTTGCTAGCTTCTCCACGTGACTGCCTCAGCCTCTATCTTGTCGTCATCACATCTACCCTAGTTTCTCCACGTAGTGTCCTACAGCCGCAACGCCTCTCTTGTCATCTCCCCAGCTTCATCTTCTCCTCTCAATTGGTTCGTTTCTCTCTCTCTCTTTCTTTCTGTGTAACAAGTTTGCATCTATGTTTCGCCAAGTCCTCTTTGCACTGAGATTTACTCCCATGGTTGAAAACCTAGAAATCTCTTCAATCCTCACTCTTGCAAATAGCTTATGGTGAGCTAGGATATCTTTGATGCCTTCTGCTTAAAATCAATCCCTGTATACAACTAAACTCTTTTTCCCTTTTAAGAACCGATTACCTAATTCGTGATTGAAAAAGAGTAATGAATTAAACTACTTACAAATCCTCTTGCAAATAGTGATTACCTAATTCATGATTGAAGAGGCGATTACCTAATTCTCTTGCAAACATTTGTTTCGTGATTTGCTGTTAACACATCAAGTGTTGCTTTCTTTCTTATAGCCCTAACTAAATTGACCATGTTTTTTTATTTTATTTTATTTTACGTTTTTATATCTATCTTTCACAAATTGAGCATTAGAAAGGTTAATTTTAGTGTTTTAATTATGTTTTTTGTTTATGTCGATGAGCGATTTTGCTGTGCTAGAGTGACTGAATTAGATTCTTTTTTAAATTCACACAATTTTTTGTGTATGTTAGGCTCAAAAAGTGTTCAATGAAATGCCTTTGAACTTCATAGCCTTTCGTGTACATGATTTGTTTGCATTTTTTTGCCTCGGGTTTCCCGAAGTCATAAGAGTACTTGCAAAGAACACTAAAGATAATTGAAGGAAGATTCTCATGGCGTATGGAGGCACTGCTGGAGAGCGATGACAATACAGAGAGAAATGGAGGAGGAGCATAGCTGTTTTTGGTGCCGTCTTAGAACTTCATGATGGTTGATTACGGTGTTTTCATGTTCGGATTTTCAGATTCAACAAACTTCTCCTTTTTGAAGAGCCTATGCCGACGTTCAATCGTGTGAGTAGGCTTGTTTTCTTGTTTTCCTATTGAGATTTATCTATTCATTGATATCTGTTTGAGAATCAGTGATGAGATTTGTTGTGATTTTGTGCTGTTGTGTTGGTATCTGTGTCTAGAACACTATCCTAAAGTGGATTTGAACTTCCGATGACGTACTATGTTTTCCAATCATGCCCTAGCTGTAGTTCTTTGCCTTTTTGTTTTGAAATTCTTCGTGAAAAGATTCAACAAGTTCCTTTTCTCATTTATTAACCTTTGGATCTCTTAGAAATTTATTTTCTACATTTTCTTTTGGATTTCCATTGCACAATGCACACATGGAATGAAAAGTACATGGATGTACTTGTTTGACATGAGTTTTTCTTCTCTTTCACTTTCTTCCTAATTGTATATGTATGGTGTCTTTTATTCACTTTAAGTAGAATATTAGAACTTCACTGTATCAATGTGTGTAACATCTTTCCATATTCGTTCTTTTAAACAGTTCACTTTAAGTAGAATATTAAAACTTCATTATTTGATCAAATGAAGTTGTTCCATGTTTTCGCAGGGTCATTGTTCATGGCTGTGAAGAACTAATTATATCAGGAAGGTATGCGCATGATTGAATCCATTATTCATATCAATTCCAAAGTTGTCAAATGCTATCTTCATTATCATGAAGGAAAAAAAAAAAACATAAATCATGAAAATAAATAAAAGTAATGCAAGATCTATAGGTATACATCATTAGCGTCGCCCCGATCATTATGACTTGTAGGAAAAAATGGAATTGAATTTCGATAAGCGGTTTAAGATTTATATGAAAACATAGAATTTGCACACTTAAAGAAATTAAAAAAAAAAGGATTGGGTGTTCAAAACACCCAAACGGGGTCCGATCCATGTGAAACTCAAGGGTTAGCGCTGTTCCGTCCATTAAGACTTGTAAGAAGAAACATAATTGAATTTGGATAAGTGGTTTAGGATTTATATGGAATGTTAAAAAATGAAAAGTTAACAAAAAAAATTGACAAACCTGAACAAAAATTGCAGGAATTTTTTTTTTTTGAACCTTTGAAAGGTTAAATTGAAAATATTAAAAAAAAAAAAGTTGAACACAATATATAGAAAAACAGAACTTAAAGAACAGAACACAATGTCCAAAAGACTGTTAGTTGGTATTAGGATGTTAAACTGAATAATGGGTCTTTTGGTAGTGCCAATTGCCCTACCCTTGTAATTTCGGTAATTTGTTTTAAAAAATAACAATTCTTGTCCAGCTCTTAGGGGTAAAAAGAAAAGAAAAAAAGAGTATAGTAGATGCCAAGGGATATTAGGATCTTAATATGATCTTTCTTGCCAAAAGACTATCACTTGATATTTAGGATCTTAAACACTGATTAATTGGTCTTTTGGTAGTGCCAATGGATGAATTGAGAATAATAATAATAATCAATGTCATTCACAATTAACGAAGTGAGAGTCAATCTACTTTAATTGATATGAGTTATGATTTATCTGATTTGTTTGTGATACAGATGGGTTGTTCGTTAATTTAAAATTACGAAGAGTATTTTTGTGCAAGAGAAGATATATGATACAACTCTTTTGGCTTTTTTTTTTTTGGACAAGAATTAGATTGTTTTAGTTCTATCTATATACACTTTCTTTTATGCATTATTTGAGAATTTGAAAAAAAATGTTTATGTAGTTTGATATTATTTTCGTTATATGAGTTTTAATTGAGACATGTTTATTCATTATAAAAGTTTTATTTGTATATGTTTGGAATGTATGTTGTTGCTATGGGTTTTTGTTTCTCTTTGAATTTTGGATGTAATAAACATGCATTATTTTAAATATTTGTCTTAAATTCTAATGGTAACGAATGTATGCTTATATTAGTGAGGAAATTATTTAAATAAAAATCGTTGTAAATTCTTACTTTTAGTGAGAAATTTAGTTGGTCGCTAAATATAAATTATTTGTGAGGAAATTATTCAAAGAACATTTGTTGCAAATTGTTACTTTTAACGAGAAAATTAGTTGGTCGCTAACTATTAATGACGAAATTATTCAAATAATTTTTTTTTGCGAAAGGTGATTTTTAGTGACGAAATAGTTCATTTAGTGAGGAAATTAGCGACGAAATAATTCCTCATTAAATACATAGTTTTTAGTGAGGAATTCAAAATTTGTCACTAAAGACTTTTGTCGATGAAATTTCTACAACAACGGTGGCGACGAACCCATTTCCTCACTAAAAAGCTTTAGTGACGAATCCAGTACTTTTGGCGACAAAATTTTTTCTCGCTAAAAAGTTTTTTTCTTGTAGTGATTAACTTGCATTTGCTTTATATCAATTCTTCATCTTTACATTTTGCCGATGTGGGATACAACATTTTCAATGCTTACTCTATCTCTTTTATATTTTTAAAATATTTATTCAGTATATTTTAAAAATATATCTTGAAATTGTCTTTTGAAAATATAACGCTCTCTATTTTAATATAGCGCATAACCCTAACTTCAAGAAAATCGTAAGTTTTTATTTAACAATGACTTAAAAATTAAACTAGACTGGCCAGTTTAATAGGTTGAACAATCGTCTAATCCTAAAAACTAATCGATTGCCTCACAAAAACAGGATTACACAAAAATTGTTCAATTTTGTAAGAAAATTAAAAATTCAACTATTGAATCGGCTAAACTATTGAATCGATTGACTAATTTACTGAACTAGTTAGCAAAGTTGAACTAAATAACAATATTAAAGTTGAGGGGTACCGTCAATTGGCCATGCCGTTGTGCATGTGATTCTGTGCGTCTACCCATTAGTTTGCCATCAATATGATAAATCAAGAACGGTTTTGCTGGCTAGGAGATTTGAACGATCCAGATTTCATTTCATAGAATGGAAGGCTCAGAACATATAACTGTTGGCTCAGTGATAACTGATTGGCTGCTAGTGTGTTGGTATTTTCGGTGTGTAATGGTTGAAAGGTCTGGAGATCCAATCTCGCCCCTCTGATCTTTTTTTACCCCTATTTCCCCTAGCCCCCCCTTTTTTGGCTTATGTTTTATCAGCAAGACCCCACAACCAATGGTTAGACCACCTCCTCCCACCCTCCCACGATTTGTTCAGTCCTTTACCTCCCACGATCTATTGTTCTTCCAGTCCCACGATCCCACCTCTATCATGCCACCTCCATCACCATACCCACCTCCTCTACTCCCGCAGAATGGAACCATTTCTGCCCTCTATCGCTGTGCCCATTTTGTGATCTCTTATCCTTGATTTGCGACCTTAGCTCACCTACAACCGAGCTTCTTCTCCAACAGGTGAGGTGGCGTTTGGTTAATGTTTTTACTTTTCTTAACCCAACTGGAATGGGTTGGGTTAAGTTGAGTTGAGAATTTTGTTTCCAACTAGGTACAGAATTGGGTTTGATAACGACAAAATTTTGTTTTGTACTGGGAATAGAATCGCGTTTGGTAACACATAATTATGTTTCCTTCTAGGAACAAAATTGCGTTTGCTAATGAATAATTCTAGAATTGTTTCCTCAATTCTTTCACAATGTTATATTTTAATTAAGAATTTAATTTTTTTTTTAAGTTTGTTGAGATATATATAATTACTAGCGTATACCTCGTACCTAAAGGCACAGGCTTTAATTTTTTTTTTATTAAGTTAATAATAATACAATTGATTAAGTAAAATGATCAATACAACAAAATGATCAATGCAACGGGAAAAAAATCAACAAAATAATCAATACAAAAATACTATACTAAGTAAAAAATATGGGGATAAAAAAAATTGATAGTATGTCTATAGGCACCACCAGTTTGCTTCCATCAACCCGCAAAACAATCACATGAAATTGAACAAATTCTCCCCAACTTTCATCGCCAACCACTCGATCTTCTTGAACCATTTATCCGTTATATCCAAAATATTCTTGTTTGGGGATACAACGATCCAATTCAATAGTCTGCAAGGCTTGTTCATGCAATTAAGAACAAAAATAGATGATAAGAACAATACATTCAAGTTAACACTCAAGATTTACCAAGAAAAGACAAAAATGAAGATAGAAGATGGAATTCCACTACTCAAACATAAATCATCTCCAAGTCTTCTATTTTAGTTGAGAACAAACATTAGAAATATAAGGAAAATGAAAATATTACCTCTACCTGGAAGTAAAAGAAGAAATCAAGAAATGGATGGTTGAATAAGTGTAAAAAACTTTCTAATGAACAAAAGAACATAGATATTAGAGTTTGGAGAGTGTAATAATAAATTGCATAAATATATAATAGACAAAGAACTCAGAGAGAAAACTAGAGCTAAGAATCTACACTATATTTTGTTGATTGAGTAAAAACACTTCTAATACTATTTTAATTTGTTCAGGCCTGTAGTTTTTGTTTAATGTTCATGATCACCATAGAAAACTTCTTCCTAAATGGAACCCAAAACAATAAACTGCTTCAAATTAGCCAAACATTTAGAATTAAAAAAGAGAAAGAAAAAATTGCCATAAGATCCAACATACCTTCCAGAGACTCCATCGCTCAGCCTAGACCAATGTCATACCAAATCATCACTCAAACTCAAACAGAAACAGCAACAGAGGAACATGAATAGAAACAGAGGATTTCGTGAATGAAATGTTCATGAAATTGACGAAATCTTCACGAAATTGACGAAATCAATATCCTGAACGAAATCGAGCAACAAAATCGATTTCGTTCAAGCAATAGATTTCATGAATCCTAAACCTAAATCGATTTCGTGAAGATTCGGACATGGATTTTGGAGCTAGGGTTTTGATTTCGGTCCTGGAGAAATAGAAGAGAGAGAGAGAGAGAGAAAAGTCAATAGATTTGCATTTGGACCTGGAGAAAAAGAGGAGAGAAAGAGAGCACTTACCCCAGACGACGACGACGACGATGTGAAGAAGAAGAGCAACGAAGAACACTGAACGATGAAGATGCTGCTGAAGAAGAAAAATGATGAAGAATGAACGTCGAAGACGGTTGGGAAGAAGAAGAAGAGCGGTGAAGAACGATGGAGGTGGCTGATGATCGGGGTTGTGAGAATAGAATAGTAGAATTAATTCTCATTAAAAATCTATTTAATACCAAGCGTGTCCTATTTTTGGGAAGAGATGGGTTGGGCACAAAAAAAAAAAAAAACAAACAAATATTTTTTGTTTTCACTTTCTTTAGCTTTCAAGAAACAATTCTCATTTTTGGGTTGGGTTGGGTTGAGTTTTGTGTTTGACAAACGCGTTCCCAAAAATTAATCTCAGAATTTTTGGGTTGGGTTGGGTTGGGTTGGGTTGGGTTGGAAACACTAACCAAACGGGGCTTGAGTGTCTCTCTCTTATTGGGTTTCATTTTGATGTTCAACCCTAATTTTCAAACTATTTTTGTTTACATTAGTATTCGATACTCATTCCTCTCTCTTACAAGTTGCTTCGATATTTTTCTCTTACATTTCAGAAATTTCTGGTATTATTTTGTACAACCCTAATTTCCCCTAATTTCTGAACCCTAATATACGAATTAGTGTTTCTGTTCAGAAATTTCAGGTGTGTTTCGACGCCCACTCTTCTCTCTCGCCCCCAGATTAGTGTTTTTGTTTATTGTTTCTATTTTCATTGTGTTCTTCTTTTGCGTTTCTCTTTAGTGTTTTCGTTTGGTGTTTATGTTTCTGTTTAGTGTTTTTATTTTGTTAAGTGTTTTTGTCTAGTGTTTCTGTTTAGTGTTTGTTTAGTTTCTTCTTATAATGGAAGCACTATATGAAGAGAATTAGTGTTTCTGTTTTCATTGTGGTCTTCATTTGTGTTTCTGTTTAGCATCTGCTTAGTTTTTTCTTTGAACAAAAACGCTTAAATAGAAACAGGGAACACAACCGAAACATATTGACTTCCTCAGACCACCATACAAATCGATTTTGTCTAGGTCCTGTATTGTTTATTAGATTTTCAAATTTGGGGTTTAGATATGAACATTTAGGGTTCTTTTTCTGATTTTCTCTCTGGAAATGGTTATATTTTTTTTAGATCTTGAAATTGGAATTGACAAATTTTCTTTCAAAACTGATATCACCCCCGCCATTGACCTTTGAATTTTTGTAAGTTTTTTTTTAAAATATATATATATATTGCTCACATGAATTTCTCACATTGTTGCCACTCCTGTTGCTGCTTCTAGTGGGACTCCAGCTGATTTGCCGCCAAGGAAGAGGAGAAGAAGAAAGAGCCATCTGATGAGTCTAATGAAGGTACATATATGTATTGGTATATGGTATTGTTATCTGCAGGTTTCTGATGCATTTGATGAAGGCACGAATTATCCTAACCATAATTTTATAGTTGCTAATTTTCACTCCAGTTAAAAAAAATAATATTTAGATCAGGGAAAAAATGAATTTTTTCTTCAACAGGGTAAACTTGGTCTAATTTTGAGATCTCGCATTTTTGTTGAACAGAGTAAATTTGGTTTCATTTTTTAACAGAGTAAATTTGGACGCCACAGTGTCTTATTCTTGAAGAAAAATTTTCTATTGTCAAGTGAGTTCCTATAAAAGTTGAGGTACGTGTAAACTTATCCTTTAGTTTGTTTACATGTTGTAGCTTCATTGGACCAGGAAACTTTTCAATTGTTTTAGTATCATGATTGTAATTTTACTTCATTAGCAAAAAACTGTTTTTTGATATTTTCAATTGTTTTAGTACCATGATTATGAAGAGCAAGAAGCTGAATTGGGTTGCAAATGAAGTCAATATGTACTCCATTTGAGAAAAAAATGGATGATTTTGATCTGGAAACCATTGTCTCCATCACCGTCTTAGAAACCATCGCCACCATCATTGGCTTTGAGATTTTCGCCTTAATCAGGCGATTTCATCAGATCCATGAGAATTTTTCTCACACTGGTATTTTTTTTCAAATATGATTTTTAAATTTTGTATCTCAATTCAAGCGTTGTTACTCTTTTAAAGCTTCAACACTCTGACGGCTAGACCCACCTCTTCCTGTTCTCCCTCATCGAAGAGTCATCGTCACCGGTTAGGGCTCTATTTGTATGTTTGTGTATGTGACCTTGCCTACATATGGGGTTGGTTTTGAAAATTATGTGGGCTCATATAATATAACCATTTGTATCATAGTTGTCACAAGTGCCCCTCGGAGCACACCCAGGTGCCAGGCGCAGCGAGGCGCTGCCATTGCCCATCCCAGGGTTAGGTGCAAGCCTTGCATAAGGCGTCGCCTGATGCACACCCTTATTCTTATTTGTTGAAAAAAAAACTAACATGTAGCATCCGTCCCACGCACACACAACTCGTATTTTATGGAGGATCACAAGCAAAGCATCACATCCAGCTTAAGATTCCATAGCAGAGCATCACAAGTTTTTTTTTACATCTTCTTCTCCGTGCAGGTGAGTCTTTTTTCTTCTTCTTCTGATGTTCTACTCATTTGAATCTTCTTCGTGTAGGTTATTCTACTTTTTCTAGCCGCTGTTCTGTTCAGTTCAACAACTTTGATTGCGGATTTTATTTTTATTTTTTCAAGCTTTGGTTGGTCACTTTTTTTTCTATTTTTTTAAATTGTGTATTTAACAAAATTTAGATTATTAGGGTCTTAGATTTTAATAAAAACTTTTATATGTGTACTTTTTATTTATTGGGGAAAGAATTAATCACAATTGTCCTTTCCAGTGCACAAGAAACCATGGTGTAATTAGTGTTGGTACCTCTAACATCGTTTTTTTTTTTTTTTTTTTTATCTTTATTAAATTATGTTGGTAGAATTTGAAGTTTGATTTGTGTTAGGATAATTGAAGGTGGTAATGTTTAAGGTCTGTTTTTATATTTTTGTCTTATTAATCAATTAATGAAAACTTCCATTATTGTGTTGTGATTTATGGAATGTGGTATTCCGAATAATTATTTCTTTTTTTTGGTTGTGCTGCATAAAATTGATGTAATGGTATTTACACTACTAACTTTTATTTTCATTACAAAAATATACATATCATTGCAGTATTTTCTTAGACAAAAATATATTATTGTGGTCTTATTCAGGTATAAATGATACAAGATCCATTATGCAGAATTATTTGTTAACCCAAATTATTTTCTCATTTCTATTCCTAGATTGCTCTACAAAGTTATATTTTCTTATTTTTGCTCCTCATGCATTTGCATATATATATATATATATTGTTGATCTTAAGATTTTGATGAACAATTAAGTATTGATGTTTTGATTGAACTAATGTTTAATTGAGTGTTTCAGTGATTTAAAGTTCCAGTAAAGAAGACGTCAAATTAAATGGATGAGAAATGAAGATGTCAAGATGATGAAGAAGAATTAAGAGTTTGAAAAAATTAGGGAAAATATCCCAGGTGAATCTTAACTCTTAGGTGGCGTTTGGTAACCGTTTCTGTTTCCATTCCAGCAGTGGGATGGGAATGGGATGAGATGGGATGGGAATTTTGTTTTCTTTTTGAGAGTAGAAACGCATTTGGTAACGATAATTTTTTTTTTGTTTTGGGAAGGGAATTGTGTTTGGTAACCATTTTATCATAATTTTTTTTTTTTTTTTGGCCTGATGGCGATGGCACCGTCGCCGGCGACGGCCGAAAGTGGCTGAGAAATTTTCGGCCAGACGATTGCCGGCGGCGGACGGTTGCCGGCGATGGCGACGGCGGCGGCGGGCGGTGGTCGGCGGCGGCAGACGGTGGTCGCCCGGTAGGTGAATAGTAACCATGTGTTTTGGGAATGGAATGGGAATAATGAGAAACAACTTTTTTTTGTTTCTCATTTCTTAAGAAAAAAGTGGGCACAATTCTCAAATGGGAATGAAATGGAAACGGAAACAAAAATTACCAAACGCTATTCCCAAACAGAATTCCCAAAAATCTGGGAATGGAATGGGAATTTCTGGGATGGGATGAGTTACCAAACGGGGCCTTAATATCCCATTTAGGAACACACACATGGCACAAAATGTTTAATTATTTATGTGTGTTTTGATAAGATGAATTTATTTGCTCCTATGTCTATTTGAAAAGAAATATTTATAAATGGTTAAAATGGAATTTGAGAAAGTTGGTGGAGCTAATTGAGATGAATTTATTTGCTTCTATGTGTATTTCAAAAGAAATATTTATAAATGGTTAAAATGGAATTTGAGAAAGTTAGTGGAGCTAATTGAGAAAACAAATTAGTTAAAGGGGCGAAAATGTAAAAAAGAAAGAGTTTAAAACGAATTTAGAAAAGGTTCCAGCATTGGTGAGTTGACCGGTAGGTCGACTGGAGCGTAAGAAGGGAACTATCTGTATCTAGCAGTCGACAGATAGGTCGACCGGTGAGATTAAATGAAACTCTTTGAATTGACAAATCGACCGAGCGGTCGACCGATGAACGCAATAGGCTACATCCTGAATCGAACAGTCGACTGGTGCCTTTATTTCAGGAGCATATGGATTCCGAAATCATATCTGAAAGTAACCGTTTTTTGTTAGGATTTGAGAGAAATTTAAGGGATTGGTGATATTTAAGATATGGTTCATATATTAATTAAATCTTATTGATTTGGTACATTAAATATTAATGTTTCTCAATTTGGTACTTGAAATAGTTTCTATTCTTATTAATTGAGATTAAGAAATACTTTGGGGATTTAATTGAGAGATTTGAAAGTTGTTTTTAAGTGAATTGAACCAAAATGAAGTTATTATGATATAAGGGGTCTATAAGTGCTATTAATTATCATGACACATGTAAATTAACTGTTAGAAGATTGATTTCATATTTCTTTAAATAGACCTGCGAATTTCATATATCATTAAGCCGAAAAGAAGAGAAATCATATCATATCATAAGAGTGAGCTTTTCTAAGAGTTATCTTTCTGAGAGTTTGTGAGCTATTCTAAGAGTGAACTTGAAGATCAATTCTGATTAATATTTGCTGCTATTGGATCTGAAGTTATATTGCTTTATCTGATTATTCTATGGATTTCAGGTGAGATCTTTCCAATTATATTCTTTCATTGCATTACTTGTTTATATTTTGAAAATTGATCTTAGAAATTGTTTCTGATTTTTGAAGAAAATATTTTTATAAACAATTTCTTGAATCTGATTACGTGCTCCAATTTGCTACCCATATCTTATTAAATCAGATTTTTGAATCTCACGTATTTCTATCACTAGTTGGGATATTAACTGAGTTATTGTTTATCTTAAGTGGTAGAAGCTTCGAGTGAGATTTACTTCTTATGAATTTTTGTATTGGTGAGTTGTGACGGGTTAAATACCATTGGGGGTATTTAATCAACGGTAGCTGAGTTTCAGTCTCTTCCTGTAAAGAGATTGAAGTAGATATTCTTCCTGGATAAGAATTGTGTTTTGAGTGTTTTTGTAAATGTTCTATCCTTACTTGGGAAAAGGATACTTGAAGTGTTTTATGAGGTTTTGATTCTTGAGCCTTAGGGATAAAAAGAATTAGGTTAATCTTTAGCCTATGAAAAGATAGGTTATTCTTGAGCTTGTAAAAAGTAGAGGTTATTCCTGAGCCTTGAAAAGAAAATTGTAAAGGTTGATTCTGAGCCTGTAAAAGAATTAGTGTGTGGGTTTGGTTCCTACCTGTAAAGGGATATTGAGAATTAGTAGGTGCGAATCTCCGTGGAGGCTCGGAGGATTGGACTAGCTAAGAGTGGCTTGGTGAATCAGTATAAATCTCTAGTGTGCTGCAATATTTAATTTGTTTATTTTTGTTGTTTGGTGTGCACCTAGTTGATTATATAATTCCGCTGTGAAATAAAGATAATAATTAATTTAGGATTAAAATTAATTATTTAATTTATTGAAGTATTATTTTGATAATTTTTTAAATACCCAATTCACCCTCTTGGGTATTCTACTGGGCCAACATATATATATATATATTGAATTAGGATAAATCTAAATTAATTTGTGTTGGAAGCATATAAGTAGAAAAAATAATTTATTATGCGTGTTAACGTTAATTGTGTGTGTTAAATTTACAATACAAATTTGGAATTGGAAACCAACAAATTACATTAGTGCCTTTAGGCACAATAATTTTATATAAGAGGATTATATAAGTAAAGTTTTGACTCCCAAAATAAGGTCCAACCAAGATTTATTTTTGAAAGAATTCGGGGGTTAGTTATACTCAGAAAGGTGTTCCGCACCTTAAGATACCTGTTCGAAAATTGTACCTTATGTGCAATTAAATCCAATTAGTCTAAGTCCAAATGCTATATTCTATTTTTGAAATCATTTTCTATTATGAAAAATGTTTTTTGTTTTTAAAAAAAAAAATTAAAATGGGATAATTTTTTGGGATTTTCTAAAATATTCTCTCGGAATGCCTAGCAAGGGTGATCTTTGTAGGAAAGTTTTGCTAATACATCGATCAAATGAACTTCCTTAATGCAAATGGAAAAATTAATCTAGGTGACTCGTTATAATCTAATGAAGATGTGAATGTAAATGGAAATGAGATGATGTTTAATTCACATAATAAGAACCTATTTAGATTTCAATTTTTAATGTCTAAAATGACCATATATGACTTAATTTTATCATGAGAAATAAACATATTTGTGATTTACTATGTATGAAGTAATGGTAGTGTGCCTAGGTGAAGTGAATGCAAAAGAATTACCTATGTGAAATGAAACTATATTATGTCACGCTTAAAGTGCAGTTTAAGAAAGATGAGAAAATGACATATTAAAGTTTACAAGCGTGCATGAAATAAGGTGAAATTTGGATATAATATGCCTAAAATTAAGATGTATGAATTCGTAGTCTTATTTATGCAAGATCATCAATTTTCATGAAAAAACACTACTCTATGACATTCAAACTACGTGCGAAGTGAATACTAAAATAGTGAAAAAACATGATTTTTAGACTTAAGCGTAGTGATCATCTTTCACATGATCACTAATCTACATAGAAACTAGCCTAAAGTCTAACATGGATAGTATGGCATAAAAGATCTAAACAAGGACGAATATGAAAAGTTCAAGTGGTGCAAATGTCCGAAGTGTACAAAACTAAATGGTGAAAAATGGTTCAACACCAAAATGGCATGAATTTCTATATGACCTATTCTACGTGACATATCAAATTTCTATATGACCTATTCTACATGACCTATTCTACGTGACATATCAAATTGGAGACTTTCTAACCTAGTGAATGACGTGTTTAATAGCATGAATGACTACATGATATATAATTTCCTAAAAAGTGTGAAATTTAAAGGGTGAGAAATGTTTAAAAATATGTGATATTAATTATTTGAAATTGGCATGGATATTATGGATTAGTATATGATCAACTACATCAATCTTGTGCAAATTACGAACAACAAAATGTTAATTTTTTATTTTTAATTATTTCAATTTATCTGTTTATATCAAAGGAGTCCAAATTCTAAATCCCCTCAAATTCTAGGGAAATGAAAATCAAGGGAACGCCAAGCTAATCAGTTGACCTACATAAATTGGACTACACTAAAAATTGTTCAATTTCATTAAAACCCAAATATTCAGCTATTTAATTGGCTAAACCATTGAATCGTGCGACTAATTTAACGAACTAATCAACAAAGTTGAACTAAATGACAATATAAAAGTTGAGGGGTACAGTCATCTGGCAACACCATTATGCATGTGATTTTATATGTCTACCCATTAGCTTGCAATTGTTTTATATAAGAGGATTCACTTCATCAATTTTCGCATTCAGTTGATTTGGAATTATAACATTTGCCAACCTTACTGACGTGGCTCAAATTTTTTAAACTGTACATTTCATTTTTAAGAAAAAGTAAAGAGATAGTTTTTTAAGTTTGTCAGCTTCCACATTAAAGAAATTATGCCATTTTTTTAAGAAAAGGGATTGCCATCTAATATGGGCGAAACTCCCGCCCATGACTATTAAACGATTGAGAGTCTTGGTAGGTTGGATTAGGTCAATGATCTGACCCGAAAGATATAACCCGATGATCATTCTGGGCTAAACACATCAGCCCACCGGGAAAAGACCTTAATGGTCCAATATATAAACAAAGCAGGCCCACCAAGAAGGCCCAATCATGGGTAATCAGAGCCCATACTGGAAAGGCCAAGAATAGGTCAGCCCATGATCTCTACATCTCCCATGCATGAGAAGTATCGCAACTAACTAACTGTACGTGAGCGAGATCTCCACTATATCTCATACGAATAGGAGAGAATCGTGGCCATATCCCATGCAGATAGGAGAGGATCGTAGAGAGGGCGACCTCACCAACAAAATGGCACAAAAATGAGAAGTCTATATAAAGGGAATGTATCAATATATTATTTTACGATTGATTCAAGTGCTTAAGCTTTCACCATAAACAAATTAACTGACTCTCACTCCGAAGGTTCTTTGGCTGACACCACACCGGTGTCCCCCTTAAGAACTACTCGATTTTCCAGGTTGAGGAAGGAAGTTGTGAAGGTTTTTGGCACACATAAAGCTGTTTGCACGTGCTAGGAATTTTTGGCAACATTATTTGACGTCGTCTTTGGGAAATAATTATAGAAAAACTTATCATCATAATGATGAGGCACTTACGAGCAAGAGGAGCAGATCTTAGCCAAAAGAGTGACGTTCCACCGCCGGCTAATACTGAAGTTCTTATGGGAGCGTCAAAATAGGTTTATGCTAGCCCTCTATCAAAGGCGCAAACCATCGATTCACAAATCGACGCTCTGAAGGGAAAGATCTCAGAAATGGTGGACAGGATGAAATGGATGGCGCAACAGATTGCCAACAACACAACACAATTCCCTCTTGTTAATAAAGGTTTGAGAGAAGAAGCAGAGTCTTCAGGATATTCAGAAACACCAAAACAAGGAGAAAGGGTTGTTCGATGAGATGCCAGTGACCAACTACCAGAAAAAAGGGTACTCAGCAGAACTAAGACCATTAATTCACATTGGTAGCCTAGAAACAGGGAGGAGAAAGATCTGCCTCTAGATGAACTGGAAACAGTGTTGAAAGAAATGGAAATACCGTTCACCTCTAACATACTGGAGGTACCACTCTCAGAGAAGTTCGACCCCACAAAGTTCAAGAAATATGATGGGAAAACAGACCTTGTTGACTACATCTGCCAGTTCAAACAAGTTATGGCCTTGTATCGAGTAGGGAATTCTACGCCCTGCAGAGCTTTCGCCACGACCATAATGGGGTCTGCTTTGAAGTGGTTATACAAGCTTCCACCTAATTCCATATAATCATTCATAGACTTTGGGAAGTGTTCATTAATCACTTCATAATTTATTGAAGGTTAATGAAGGGACCTGATTATCTGCTAGCCCTATGGCAAGAGAGAATGAGACGTCCTTATGCCAGTATATGAACTGCTTCAATGAAGAGGTGATGTGTATTGAGGATTGCAATACTAACCTCATTATAAATGCATTTACTTTGGGGTTGCACCATGGTAGATTCCAAGACTCCCTCAGCAAGCATAACCAAAGAAGTATGTCTGAGCTAATAGAGAAAGCTAAGCCCTACATAAAGTTGGAGGATGTCAAACTTGCAAGAGAAAGAAGGGTATCAACCAAAGATCACCCTAGGAAAAGCAAAAAAGATCACAGTAGAACAAAAGGTAGTAGATTAGACAAGCAAAAAGATCATCCCAGAAATTCAAGTTCAAGACTAGATGCATGTTAAGAACCAAACCTCCCAGGACTACGAATGTCAATCTCTAGGATTTTGCATGAAATCTAGTCGTCTGAGATGGTTCAATGGCCTCCCAAGATAAATACAAGGTCTAATAGAAAGAATAAGTAAAAGTATTATGATTTCCATAAGGACCATGGCCTACCATAGATGGCTACTGGGTGCTCAAAAAATAGATTAAGCGACTAATTAACATGGGTCAATTACGTGGCTATTTACAAAAGCATTCAAGGGACAGTAAGAGATCCAAAAGAGAAATTCGTCACGAAAACCATGACAAGGAGCGTAAAGATGATGGTCCTAACAACAGTCGTGAAGTCATATATATTATAAACACTCTGGACCTGCTACCGGAGAAACCAACGTTGAACGAAAGAGAAAATCTGTGATGTAGCATTAGAGCGCAGTTACGAATAAGCAATATCAGTAACCATGAATCCAGGACCAGTTATTACTTTCTTTGATAAGGATTGCAAGGGAATAGTACATCCACATAAAGATTCCCTAGTCGTAACCCTATGGATCTCCAGTTTTGAAGTGAGAATAATCCTGATTGATACTAGCAACTCTTCTAACATTATCTTCGTGAACACGTTGAAATAGATGGGAGTGCCCAGCTCGGATGTTAGCTCAACTCAAACTATTATGGTAGGATTCAACGGGGACCTCAGCTTTCCAAAGGGAAATATTACATTATCAGTCATGGCTAACAAGGAAGAAAACGGGTACACCAAAGCTACAAAGTTCATGGTAATAGACTCCTTATCCCCTTACAATGCAATATTGGGATGACCATTGCTGCATGCAATGAAGGCTGTGGTATCAACGTTCCACCAATGCATCAAGTATGCAAAAGATATCATAGTGGCGGTGATTTGTGATGACTAGGTAGCATCCAGGCAGTGCTTTGCAATAGCTATGAAGGAGAAGAATAAGACCTTATAGAAATTAAATCCAGAGCAAGAAGAAGCTCCATCGAATAGCTCAGCTCAGGAGATCAATGATTTCAGAGAACACCCTAGTGTTCTCCAACCTCTTAAGCAAGTAAAGATGATTACCTTCAAGAAAGAAGTGCAAAAACTGATGATTGGGGAATCCCTAAGCCAGACTGAAGTAGAGTAGACCAACTCAATCGCTTATAGAGCAGAGAAAATCAGCTTGCTCACTCATAGAGTAGAGCAGATCAGCTCACTCACTCATAGAGCAGAGTAGATAACCTCACTCATAAAATATTTAGTGTATAAAAACTAAGTGTGAATCAAAAGTGAGTAGAGAAGATCAGATCACTTGCTCATAGAGCAAAACAGATCAGCTCACTCGCTTACATAGTAGAGCAGATCAGTTCTCTCACTCATAGAGTAGAGCAGATCAACTCACTCACAAAACATTTTGTGTGAAAAACTAAGTGTGATATTAAAAGTGAACGGAGTGAGTCAGCTCACACATAGAGTAAAGAAAATTAGCTCACTCATTTAAAATAATCAGAGAAGATCAGCTCACTCAATGAGTTAAGCATATCAACTTACTTAAGAAACATATAGTAACTAAGGTTAAGTGTAAATGAGCTAAGCAGATCAGTTCACCAATTGAAACATTTAGTGTTCAGAACTAAGTGTAACTAGAACGGACTTATTAATGACCAAATAAACTCTTACAATAACTTTATGGCAAGGAATGATAAGTTCAGGACTAGAAAAGAATAATATCTTGAGAAGGATATTATAGAACAAGGCGAAAGAGAAATTCTCATTGGAAGGATTCTTGTGATGGTAAAATATGATTTATCGTGTTTTAATAACTTTGCTTAATGTGAATGAAAGTTCGTGTTCAAACACCTGGTTTATTCTGGCCAAAAGCTTAAGTTGGTCCATCACTAGCTTCATATACTACTAAGTTATGAAGGAGGCCAGGCAGAAGAAGGATAAATGAATAACACAGTAGTAACACAAATACCAGAACCCATATTTTTTGTATTAACAAAAAGAAAAAAGGGGTACAACATTACAAAAAAAAAATACAGAAGACTGTTCATCATACAAAAAAAGAAGAGAAAATTGATCACTTAAAAAAAAAAAAAAAAAAAAAAAAACCTAAAAACTTATTTGATAAAACCAGGGTTGAGTGGGTGGTATCAATCCTACCTAGGAGAAGGGAGATGACCTAACCCTTCAGAATCCAAGTTGGAATGGTAGAAGTTGTGCTCTTTGTACCGGTTGATCTTACGGACCAACTCTTGAATCTTTGCCTTCTTCTCATTGTTCTTCTCCCAGATATTATCTCATTTTCCTTTCATCAGATCGACATACTCCTTATGGAAGTAATGTGAACCTCACCAAGAATTAGTGAGACCCAAAACCAACTTAGGGTTTCCTCGCGAAGATCGAACTAAATCAAATTTATAAATGAAAAGACAAGAACACGAAATTACAAATTTTTTGATATATTACTTTGACCTAACATTAATGAACGAAATGCAAACCAATGGTATTAGTAATGATCATAACCCAATGATTATAACGAATCATAAACCAAAGATATAGGGTTTGAATATCACAAGAAATTCTTGATAAGTTCAAGAAAAGTTCTTTGAAGAACTTAAGAGAAAACTCTCACAATTGTATTAATCAAAGTAATGTCTCATCCTTACATCTCTTCTTTAAATAGGCAGTCAAGGAATACAAGAAAACCCTAGCCGTGAATAGTACGCGTGAACAGTAGTCATGAACAATACCCTCGTGAATAGTGGTGGTCACAATAAAACCCTAGTGTCTCAGATTACAAGACAAAAAAAAAGAATAAGGAACCTTCCTATCTTGCCTTATACTCCTAGTCTAAAAATGAGAGGTCTAATTGGTAATCATTCTTTACAAATCATCAACTAAAATACTTAAATTAAGTTAAAAGACTAATAAATAAAATAAATATGCTGGATTTTCGTGGTCCTCATACCTTGGCCCATTTAAGTTTATGTGTAAGTCTATTCGCTTGCCTTGACGAGGTGAATTAGGCCTTGATTGACCGATGAGCCTAATTTTGCTTAACTATTGTAGACATGGGCCAAGTCTCTTGAATTAGTCCATTAAGTGTTGCTTTGATCTTCTTGGATCTTGCCCTAGTAATAGACCCAACTGGAGCATGCAATATATCCTTTGATGGTGCTCGTTGATTCTCATCATTCCCCCTCTCTTCAAAAGGATTTGTCCACGAATCTTCACTATAATGTTGTTAATAGCTCGACAATCAACACACATTAGCCAAGTTCCATCATTCTTAGGCACAAGTAGCACTGGTATCACGCACCAACTCATATTTTATCTTACGTGTCCTTTGGCCATCAACTCCTCAACTTGCCTTTGAAGTTCCAACGTCTCCTTTGAATTATGCCTATAGGTTGGTTGGTTAGAAATCATTGCGCCGGGCACAAAATCGATTTGATGCCTAATCCCTCTATTAGGTAGAAATCCTCTACGCACATCATTAGGAAACATGTCCTTATATTCCTGCAATAATTAAACAACAATACTAGGCAAAGATTTGTTAATTTCGTTAGTATTTAAAAAAGCCTCTTTGTGTAAGAGTATAAATATAGGTTGATTTGTATAAAAAGCACTATTGACATCATTCGTCTTAGCATAAAAACTCTATTGTTTTTCTGTTTTTCTCTCATTTTTTGAACTCATTTTTTTTTTACTCTCTTCTCTCTTTGCACTTTTTTTTTTTTTTTTTTTCTCATCTTTTTTTGATTTATTGATTTTACAAGTTTTTTTCCATTCATTCTCTCTTTTTCAATTTCATTCAATCCTCATACACTTTCCTTGAAGTCAACAGGACAAGAGTAACAGTTTTATTATCCTTGATAAAAGAATGCCTATTCCTGAACCCATCATGAGAAACCTTCCTGTCAAATTGCCACAGCCTACCGAACAATATAGGTCCCCAATGCATTGGAACAACATCACAAAGTACTTCATCCTTGTACTTTCCAATTAAAAAGGAAACTAACACTTGCTTATTTACCCAAACCTCCCTATAATCATTCAACCACTGCAATTTGTACGGTCTAATGTGTTTTAAGGTAGGTAAATTAAACGTTTCTACGAAAGTAGTACTAGCCACATTAGTACAACTTCCCCCCATCAATGATCATACTACATACCTTGTTGTTGACGTGGCATCTAGTATGAAAAATGTTTTCCCTTTGTTGTTCAATGTCATCTTCTGAGACTTGAGCACTTAGGGAATGCCAAGCCATAAGTAACTTACCGGGTAGTCCACATCACCATAATAAACATCCCCATGCAGTAGCATCTGGTCATCATAACTCTCGTTTTTTATTTCCATCTCTCCATCAACATGTGGTCCTTTTATTTGGGCATTGTGAAGCTAAGTGACCGACTCCTAAATAGAGAAAACATTTAATATCACGGTTACGAGTTTGGGTTTCGATTTTACCTTTGTTGGCATTAGGAAAGTCATCTCTAATGTTCGGTGGTTCAATTTTGGACTTAGAAACAGCACATTCGTCTCTCCTCCCATTAGGCCACCATGAAGTGGAGGAGCCCGGGTTTTGAAATGACCAAGTTCTTTTCATTTTAAGTTATCGTTCCACCTTTATTTCTATGTGAACCATATCCTCCAACTCCACGTAATGTTGCAACTCCACCACATTGGTAATCTCCCAATTCAGCCCATTCAAGAACCTTGCCATGATAGCTTCTCTATCATCCTCGACATTCGTCCGGATCATAGCAAATTCCATCTTCTTGTAATAATCATCCATGCTCTGATAGCCTTGATTAATACTTTGTAACTTCTGGTACAAGTCTCTATAGTAGTGACTAGGGATAAACCTCCTCCACATGATGGCCTTCATTTTTGCCCACGTCTCGATAAGCCTCTAATAGTTTCTCTTTCTGCTCATCACAAGTTGATCCCACCGTATTATTGCATAATCAACATATTTAATTACAATGAGTTTTACCTTTTTCTCCTCGAAGTAATTGTGTCACTCAAAAATCAACTTCGTCTTCTTCTCCCACTCCAAGTAAGCTTCAGGGTCATTTTTCCCTTGGAACGACGGTATCTTCATTTTGATGTTCCCTAGGTTTTGGTCAACCCCATCTCGCTATCTTGGATCTCTATGGAAAAATCTACCACGCCTTTCTCCCTTGGCATGAACTCGCCCTCCCTGTTCAATAAAGATTATTCTTCATCATTTTCCAACTCATCCTCATGGTCACCATCAAAATCTTCAACGTATGCATGCCTTTCTTGCCTTCTAGCATTAGGGACTCCTTGGGGCTGCTCCGCACGCCAAGTCGTAATAGCAGCGTCTTGCTTATCCACTGATCAAATTGTTATTGCATAGCCTGCAACAATGGACCTCACTTCCCCTCCTATATTGTTTGATCTGTTACCCCCGGAAGACATATTTTGAAACTAAAGAGAAATATTAGAGAATAAGTCTCACATACTCCCTCATGTGTTTGCACTCAAAGTATGTCACTTTACTTGTGTATCACTCTTAATTGGCTTTTTCTTCTCGATATTAGTCTCACACCCTCTTGTTTTTTTTTCACTCTTTAGTTCACTATTTTAGTTCTTTATTAAACTTAACCAACCTCAATCAGAAATGTTTCGTGACAATTTGAACTCAACAAATCGATTTTACTAAGAATATGATTTAGGACAAAAGTAAAGTGAACAAGAAGAGCACAAAGGATAAGATTATGGAATTGAACAAGAAGAGTTTAAATCTTAATATGGCTATTGGATTTTTGTTCTATTTTTTATTTTTTGATTATGTTCTTTTTTTTGTTCTATTTTTTTCAAACTAACAACTTTAAATTGAGATTTGAAAAAGCATAGCATTTAAAAAAAAAAGTATGGCCAAAACAAAGATGCATCACATTTTGTTTTATCAAGGTTAGACCATATTTGAATTAGAAAGAAAAAAGCGCACAATAGATCCGATGATATAATTCGGTCAAGAAAAAAATAGGAATAAATAGATATCAATGAACGAAAAAGAAAAGAATAAATGAAACCTAATTTAGAACCTTGCTCTGATACCAAATGATGCGAACCTTACCAAGAATTAGTGAGACCCGAAACCAACTTAGGGTTTCCTCGCGAGGATCGAACTAAATCAAATTTATAAACAAAAAGATAAGAAAACGAAATTATAGAATTTGGGATAGATTTCCTTAACCCAACGTTTATGAACAAAATGCAAACCAATGATATAAGTAATGATCTTGACCCAATGATTATAACGAATCATGAACCAAAGATATAGGGCTTGAACACCACAAGAAATTCTTGATAAGTTTAGGAAATGTTATTTAAAGAACTTAAGAGAAAACTATCACAATTGTATGAATCAAAGTAATGTCTCATCCTTACATCTCTTCTTTAAATAGGCGGCCAAGGTATACAAAAAAACTCTAGCCGTGAATAATGTGTGTAAATAGTAGTCTTGAACAGTACCCATGTGAATAGTGGCGACCACAATAAAAAACAAATATAATAAAACCCCAGTGTCTCACGCTACAAGACAAAAATAAAGAATAAGAAAACTTCCTATCTTACCTTATACTCCTAGTCTAAAAATTTAAATGTCTAATTGGTAATCATGTCTTACAAATCATCAACTAAAATACCTAAATTAAATTAAAAGACTAATAAATAAAATAAATATGATGAATTGTCGTGGTTCTTATGCCTTGGCCCATTTAAGTTATTGTCTAAGCCTATTCGCTTGCCTTAATGAGACGGATTAGGCCTTGATTGTCCGATGGGTCTAATTTTGTCTTAACTATTGTAGACATGGGTTAAGTATCTTAAATTAGAACATTAAGTGTTGCTTTGATCATCTTAGATCTTACCCTAGTAACAGGCACAACTGGAGCATGTAGTGGATCCTTTGATGGTGCTCGTTGATTCTCATTAGGAAGTACAGGTAGTTTTGCTAGTCCTCGAGCAAAACACTAACACTAAACTAAACTAACTAACGAACTAACCAACTAAAAATGAAAAATTAAACTAACACGAAATAAGTATATGCATGTAAATATAAAGTTCAATCGAAATGACCAATTTGTTCCTCCCTTAACATCCCTAAATAGGATCAAGTTCGGGAAGTAACCCACACCAAGTGGTGTTCTAGAATTTCAACGATCAATATCAATAAAAACCATTCTAGATCCATTTGAAGTATGTGTGTGAGAACTCAAATGTATAACTAGTCAAATACCGGATTCGATTATTCAATTGTTAAGCTCATAACTTAAACCGTTGAAGGATTCAGGAAAACCATACGGTTGATTGGAGTCTACTATCCACTAATGTAGGCTCGGATATACACAGAGATCAATAGGGCTTGGTTTGGATTTAGAGAACGACCACGGGTATCACTGGACTAAAAATAGCAAATCGGTTTAATTGATCGATACCCGAGGTAAAATCGCTTGTCGCTATCCTCTCTCATGACCCCATATTTAAAGTACAACTCTGAATAAGAAACAAAAATCCTGGTATTCACTTGTCGAAAGAGAAGAAAATGAAAAACTATATTTATTCTCTTTTTTTTTTTTTTTTTAAACATATTCCTAATTTAATTCGAATGATTACAGTTTTAGGAGAGTGCAAAAAGAAATTAGAGAAACACACCCCCAAACTTATTCAAATTTATAAAATTTTAGAAATATCTAAAAAGAAATGATAGAAACACACCTCTAAACTTATTTTAGGAGCGTGCAAAAAGAAATACAAAAGTGACAAGTGAATACACTAATACCGAATCAATAAAAAATTATGAAAAACCCGACCGCTCACTTGATTTCACTCAATTTTTAAAATTAGGCTTAGCGACATTGGGTTAGGAAAAATTTAATTGAAAGGAGTATTTGAACGTTTTCAGAATTTGATTACGTTATCGGCTTCGACAGGGGAAATAAGAAATTAACATTTTCAGGTTAGCTACAACGGTTCAAGCGAAAAATTGACGGCCTAAATCACGTCTCCGGAATTACCTCACCTAGGATTCCGCCTCAAGTTTTCCCTAAATCAAGTTCTAGTTTCCTCATTTTCTATCATTAACTTAATATCGAATAATCAACGTCTAATCGTTCAGATAATTATACATTGAGTTCAAATGTCATGAAATTTTTGGATCGAGATAATTTTTACCCAATCGACATGTTAAGCATACAAAACACACAAGGAAGGTATTACCCCCGACCTCAATATGCAATTTGGGGATAATTCTCATCATCGGGTCTTGGCCCAAATGAACTCACATCTAAACATGCAAACACAACTTTATACATACACAATACTAAAGTAATTCTAATACTAACATACATAAATTAATCTAACACTAAACATGCAAAAACAACAATTAAACTAAACTTAACTAAAAATTTAAAAACTAAAACATTCAAATTAAAATACATACATAAACTTAAATTTGTACATCAAAATTTTTCCATTTTGTTCAAAAAATAATAATTGTTCATCATTTTCTACAAAAAAAATCAAAATGGATGAACATCCACTAAACTATCATCCATTCCATACCATTTAGGCCTGAACATGGCAGTGTTCCAACATCAGCGAACCCAATAAACATATAGCATGCTTGCACACAAAATAGGTTGAACACATACGTAGAGAATAAGACTTATTCCCTACTGTTCACCTGAAGATGAATCATCACCATCATCACTTTGGGAAGGAGAGTGTGGCCTCTGGAGTAGATGTGGCGGCACAGATGGCATCGGAGGGTAATCGTCCATCTCAAGGCCAACGCTATCCCAAATCTTCCGTTGCACTTGATCTTGTTGCCTCGAAAATTGGTCCAGGAAAGAAATAATCTCGTATTGGTTCTGGAGGACGGTCTGAAGCTTGTTATTTATCCTCTCTTGGGAGTTTTCATCTCGGGCTCCAGAAGGTCCAGCCGTCTCGTCTACTTGCTCTTCCCCTTCCTCAGGCTTAGGCTCGGGTGCCTCTTGCGCCCCAGTCTTCCATAATCGGTTTATTGCTGACAGAGTAAGTGGAGTGATAGGGTCACATTGGCTTCCCCCGGATACAGTCACATCAGCTAATCTGAAAATATAGGTCAATAGTGACGGAAACGGGAGCCCAGCCTTTACCGTTTTCGTAGCATGAATGATCGATGAATAGATCAGAAATCCAACATTGATTGGTTGTACGGTCTGAATTTTATAGATCAAAAAGGCCCCGTCCTTTGAGACGTCTGACAGATGTGATGTCGGTAGGAGGCTTCCGCAGATGAAGTGGTGCCAGATTTTTAAAATTGGCTTCAGGCAACTCACTGAAAAGGTAGCGACGTTTAGCCCTTGGTGTTTCCACTTTACTTTTCTAGATGTGATCTTTTGAATGACCCTATACAAAGTAGGGTATTGGCTTTCAAGGGACTCCAGTGCCGACAGTCCAAAGAAATGGTTAACAAAGTCGAGGCTGAAGATGGTAGGTTGATTCCGAACCCTTGCTAGGTCGTCAATGTCCTCTGTAGCATTAGCATAAAACTCTTTGACCAAAGCAATCTCGCCTGGGGGTGGCGATTTGTAGAATTACTCCCAGTGGCGGTTTCGGATTTCATTTTGAAATTCCACCAGGAGATCTTCAGTCGGACTGAAACCCTGTTGACGTATGCAGGCATCATATTTTTCGTGTTCTTTAAAGTGTTCCTCCGCTTGTTTTGACACAAAGCGGGTGGCATCGTAGTCAACGTCGGTCGGCACCCTAGGGTGTGAACTCGACCCTTCTCCTTTGGCCCTCTTCTTTGCTGCTTTTTTCGACATTTTCTACAAGCACAATCACAAAAACCCAATACAACCTCATCATATATGAACAATTGAAAAACATAAACCTCCCTAATCATTTTGTCAAGAACACATACATCCCAAAATGAACACCCTTTTGAATTTTCCAAACAAATTTCACAAATGTGACATCCTATATTAGTTCACACACTCAACCAATCCAATTAAACATGTTTATCACCAAGAATCAAACCAAAAACCCATGGAACATTGAAATCGCGAAACTAGGGTTAAGGGGTTTTGGGCAAAATTTCAAAATCCATTGATTTCTTTGATATAATCATGCAAACCATCCAATAATTTCAAAAACTAGACTAAATGTAATGTAAAAGAAACTTACTTGTTGAGAATTAATGGTCCAATCAAAAGAGAATGAAGAAATTGCACCTTTCACGCAAAACCCTAAATTTTCGGAAATAGGGGTGGAGATCCGATTCTTCGAGGTTGAATTGTGATGGAAATGACTACTTTTGGTAATGGACGGATGATTTTTGAATATTGGAAAGGTTTGGGAGTGAGGTTTTAGAGAGAAGGTGGAGGATTTGGGGAGGGAACCTTGCATTTTTAATTTTTGAACGAACTGGCTCTTTTAACTGCAGAAGGTTCACCACTTAGGCGGTGGATTCACCGCTTAAGCGGTGGAACTCTTTTCTTTAAAATCAGACCTACTGACAAAATTCCACCTAGGCGGTGGTTTTTCTGCCTAAGCGAAATTACACCATTGTGAAAACATTTTGTTCTGCTGTTAATCTGCCTAGGCGGTGGTTTTTCTGTCTAAGCGGTGGAGCGTATTTTGAAAATTTGGTGCATCCTGTATTTTCACCGCCTAAGCGGTGGTTAACCGCTTGGGTGGTGGGCTGTTTTCACCCACTCTGTATTTTTACTGCCTAAGCAGTGGTTTTACCGCTTGGGCAGTGGGCCTGAAGCTCCCACTTTCATGTTTTTCTCAAATTTTCAAAATACAGCTCCACCCCGTATGTTTTCACCCCGTATGTTTTCACTTTGCTTGTTTAACGTGTTTAAACTTAAAATACTTCCCCAAGTATCCACATTCCTAAATTCACTCTTGAACACGTTCCGAAGCCATGTCGGCTTCCAAAAACAATAAATAATCAAATAAATAGTAACAAAAATTGGGTAATTTGGTACCCTAAGTTTCACTTCAAAAAAAAATAGCGCTTGAGTTACCGTCCCCAGCTAGACTATCGTGTCACTAAGTATTTTTCACCAAAATTCCCCATAGACAAGGAATTTGGGCTCAAATGCTCAGTCGGATCAAGATTATGGCTTGAAGTCGGCTTCTCCTCTCAATCCTTATCATTTGCATTAAGCTCAATCTCGGGATTGAGAATTAAGAATTCCAATCTTCTTCATCTTTTCTCGCTCTGCTTGATCTCATGAACATAATGAAATAAAAATTTAAATTAAAAACAAAACAAAAATAAATGTCAGGATTAACACTCGACTACTTAGTCGCAATATCAACTTAGAATTCACACTAATCCCACGTCAACAACGCTAAAAACTTGGTGCATTGACAGAACTAGGATACGATACATTTTCTTTTCCTATTTAAAACTTAAGTTCTGAGCTGATACCACGTGTTTTTTGCAATATTCAAATAAAATTCAAACTAATCCCCAGCAATGGCACCAAAAACTTGGTAGGGGTTGACGGGAACAGAATTTGACAATATTCAAATAAAATTCATACTAATCCCAGGCAACGGGGCCAAAAACTTGGTAGGGGGCGCATTTGTGCACGCCTACTTACCCTCACAAGTATACGAGGTCTAAAGTTTTAATATAGTGGATCTTTGAAGATCGGATATCATTCCCACAGAGAAAAGTGTGAATAATTGAATTGAATACCGCAATTGACGTAGTCTCGTGTTATCCTGACGACGGAAGACGTGAATTGAAATTAAATTAAGCTAAACTACAATTAGTGGGTTAATTATAACTAGGTTGATTAATTAGGGATTGATTTCATTCACTTAATACACATTTGATTTTGTTCAGTTAACAATAACGGAGTTTAGGTATCTGACAATCTCGATTCGTAAACTCCTCCGTCACCTCTTCCGAGTATAAGACGAGGGAATACGCGACTTCGTGTCGACGAAGAGGTCCCCCTCAATATATTAACGACTCTAGGACGCATGAGTCTTGACCCAACGTCATCAATTGCACACTAACTAATGCCCTCCTAGGTCGTTAGGTCGTAACGATGTGTTTACTCTAGTCCGAATCCAGGGTTACCTCTCCCGAGTGTCAAATCCTAGATTCTCAAGTCCAACCCTAATACCATTACAAGCATATTAAGATGGTCATCAAATGATAAACACAATCAGACTTAAAAGCAACAACCGTTAAAGAAACGTATATTAAACCAAACGAGTATTTACACAACTACACCTTTCTCTAACTAATCTCTGAATTACACTAACATGTTCTTAGCCAATACAACATTAAATCAATAGGATATCATCATCATCAACAATAAACATTAAATACAAAGATGGAAACAATGGAAGAAAATCCAAATCTCAAAGTGGAGTAGTCCACTTTCGCCAAAGAACAATCCTCCCGAGCTTCCTCTTCTCCGTTGATGAACTTCCTCTTCTAGCTCTTCAAGGATTGGCTAAGAACACCTCCTAAACTAATCTAATCTACTTCCTAAATTACCTAAACCTAACTAAGGTGGAAGGAGAGCTCTCAAGAACAATCGGAGCCTCCTCTCACGTCTCAGGCCTCCTTGAGGTTTGGTGGAGAAAAGGGTTAAATAGGTAAGGTTTGGAAATATCTTCAAAATATCTAAAAATAGATATTTCTGTGCAGAGTGTCACCGCCTAAGCGGTGGACTTAAGTCGGTTAAGCTTCTGTCAGTAACTTCGCCTAAGCGGTGGTTTTTCCGTTTAGGCGGTACATGTTGGCATAACAAACTATCGTTTTCTCGCCTAAGCGATGGTCTTCATTCACCGAAACCCTGTTTTGCATATTTTATTCACCGTTTCTCCACCATTTTCACTTGTTTCTCACTCTTTGATGTCCTTTCCCTGTTCTACACTAAAACACACTAAAACACAATTAAATATAACTAAAACGCTTGAAAACTAACAAATCCAGTTTAGAAATAGATAGGTTTTTCACACCTATCAACAGGTAACTAGACAGCTCACTAACTTCTCTTTCTGACTTCTTGAAATGGTCCCTGAGTTCATGGAATTGCTAGATGGCACGAAAATGAGTAGCTTCCATGGTGTAGAAGACGGTGCAAGCATCTTTGAGTGCTCTAAGACGAGGGTGGTCATCAGAGAGGGTCTTCGCCATTGTTATCAAATCTTGAAAGTTTTCACCCAACTCAATCTGTTGTTGCCTCTCATTTTGTAAGGACTCAAATGAGGAAGATGGGAACAATGACAACATTATTGTAAGGAGAAAGGGATGAGAGAGAGAAAAGAATGAAAGACTTTGTGAAAATTTAAACGGAGAAATAGAAAGGGTTGGGTGTGTGTGAAACATCAATGCATGGTTTGGCTTTAAATAGTTAAACCAATGAAGAGAAAAATATCAGAGAAGTGTAAATGAATCGTAAAAAATGTGCATTTATGAATAAGTAATGTGCACTAACGAAAGATGTATTGTAATCATGACAATTTATTTCCAATGTTAATCGGTGGCTACTATTTAAATAGGTCATAATTACAAAAAGTATCATCATTACAGGAAAAATTGCAGGAATTAAAAATTGAGAAGACAATCGTCAAATACACTCTGATCTATAACGTCTGGATGGCCAGATATCTAAAGACCAGCAAGAGAAGAGGTAGCATCACTAGGAAAAGCTTGGGTTTGGCCGTTATCTACTGGCTGAGCTGAGGACTGCAGCATTGGAAGAAGAACAGGATTAAAGATGATCTAGTCGGAAGAGCTTGGATCTGAGCTGCCTGCCGGCACCTCAGTCATTGATGTGAGAATTTCTAAGGAAGACACTTCACCTTGAGTGCAAGGTGAATCTCCTTTAGTGTCAACACCTTATTCTTTCTCAACAACAACATTTTTTCCATCCACTTCTTCCTCTAGTTCTCTCTCCAAGAAGGAGAAGACAATCTCTAGGTGTTCCTTTACCACCAGGGCTTGGTAGTGGCAATAGCCCACCAATTGAATATTTTTTGACATAAAGTTAAATCGTGCCCAGAGCTGGTCGATCATCCCTTCATTCTTCTTTGTCTTCGCTGCCATATTTGTTGTTAGCCTCTCTACTGTTTGCGTCAGATTTATAGACCTTAGCTCCAACCCATCAAACCTGAACTTCTCCTTGTTCAACTCAACATAGATTTGGCTCTTCTCATTCTCTACGCACTAAAAGGTACTATCTTTAGCCTGGAGAGATGTATATTTTCTATGGAGGTCAGCCCTCAGAAGGTTTATCTCTAACCGAGCTGAGCTGACCTCTTCCTTCAGAATAAAGATCTCTTCCTTCAGATCAGAGTTATTTGCTTGAAACCCACTACTCTCTGCAAAGAACAACTGGTCACTCTTCTGCAGCGCTTTATATTGTGCATTGGTGGTGCACAACTCAACTTCAAACTTCTCTTGAGATGACCTTGCTAGTGCCAAGATAGTCTCAAGAGAGACTTTCTGTTCCTGAAGAACACGAAGGTCCTCTTCCAGGCGATTGGATTTAGTTAACTGATGCATAAACTGAGTATCCAATTTAGTCACATCATCAGAACTTCTTGCTAGCATAGAAGAAATATAGATACTCTGCAAAATAATGGAAATTTATCAGAAACCAACGAAACAACACAAGAAATCCAAAACTTATTGAATATAGAGATAACTACTTGAAGGAGCGCACAGATAAGGGTCCTAACGAGCTCATCCCAATTGAGACTCCCAATCTTTACCCTACTCTTATCCCAGGACTGCTCGAACAAGATCTTAATGGTATTGTTGAATATCTCCTGGCAGTTGAAAATTGAGCAGCCTGTCTTCTTTAATAGGTGGCACATCTGCTCATGAGATATGCCATGGCTACTTGGCAAAGCAGACGTTCCCTGATTAGAAACAGTTGTTGTAGAATGAAGTGGCTAATTGCATGTTGAAGCAGGCTTTGCAGCACAATTTATAGAAATCCCAGTTGCATGAGTGACTAGCTCCAACCCTCTAATCTCCATAGGAACTAGAACTTGGACAGAAGGAATAGGCATAGAAACAACCCCATGGTGACGTTTTCTTAATGGTTGAGAATCTTCATCAGAGTCAGAATCCGTAGGAAGAATAATACAAGGATAGAGAGCCACTGGTCAAACTATAGCAGGTTGAGCAGTAGGCTGAACTGCAGGCAAAGCAGTAGGCCTGGCAGTGGCCTAAGCAGCAGGCTGAGGTACTGGATATCCAGATTGCCTAGAAGGCTTCTTAGCTGGTATTTTCCTTTTAATCCCAATTTGCTCCTCTTGTAGATGATTGAACTTGGACTCATCCATTACAGGCGAAATAAACGGGTTGGAAGCAAGAACTTTGCAGGACCTTCTTTTTGGGAACAAGAGCCTCCTCAATTCTTTCTCAACCTTTGGTTTAAGGGGAAGACTTTTGCATGCTTTTTCACCTGTATAGGATAATCCAAGAAGATGTCAAGACCACTATAGCAAATCTCGTGAGTTCAATTGCAAAGAAAACATAAGTAAAGAAAATTACTTGGGCAGTTAAAATGTTTTAATATAACTAGAGGCTGCCTTATTTCGTGAAGAGAAAACTCCTAATTACCCTTAAAGAAGAGGTATTGCCTTGGCGAATATCCTCTCACTGTCGAAGGAAGGTCACTAAGGAAAGAGAACCTCTTGATGGTTGAGTAATAGAATCTCCTAGTGTCAAAAAGAAATTTAAGGGAACTAACGCTCCTAATGATATCTACAATAAAGAGAACATTGTTCACCTGAGAAAGAGCTATAGTGCCAATGATCTAAAAAAGTCTATTCGAGGTTAATTGGGTAGGGGTAATATTCAATTGATGAAAAATATTGCGAAGAAAATGAGTGAAAGGAAGTGTGAGACCGTATTCGAACATCTACACAAAGAGGCATATTTCATCATCTTTGGCACTATAAGGATGTTCTTTATCTAATGGAACCCTAATAGAAATGAACAAAGAAATACCATACTTTTCTCGGAATGGATCAAACCATTCCTTTGGGACAAAGCCCACAGCATGACCTTCCCAATTAACTAAGGAATCGGTGGACTGAAAAGCATGGGCAGACGTCGTCTGCTCCATAAGAGGATTCGACGATGAACCAGCCTCAACTGGACTGTTTAATGAACTCAATGACATTTCAAACAGAAAAACAAAAATTTGGAAGAAAAATGCAAACAAACTACACAATCGAAAGATTGGAAGAAGACGAGAACTTACGCGAATGGGAGAGGTAATCATTTGTCTTTCTTCTCTAACTCGGAATAAAAGTTAGGAGGGAAAATTATATAGGAAAAACTCATGCCCATGAATATTGAATGATTGAAAGTCTTGGAGGGTCGGATCGGGTCAACGATCTAACCCGAAAGATATAACCCAATGATCATTCTAGGCTGAACATATCAGCCCACTGAGAAAAAGACTTTAACGATCTAATACATGAATAAAGTAGGCCCCACAAAGAGGCCCAATCATGGGTAATCAGAGCCCTCATTGGAAAGACCAAAAATAGGCCAGCCCATGATCTCTACGTCCCCTATGCATGAGGAGTACCGCAACTAACTAACCGTACATAAGTGAGATCTTTGCTATATCCCATACAAATAAGAAAGTATTGTGGCCATATCCCATACAAATAGGAAAAGATCATGGAGAGGGCGACTTCACCAACAAAACGGCACAAAAGTGAGGTGTCTATATAAAGGAAATGTATCAATATATTATTTTACGATTGATTCAATTACTTGAGCTTTCACTATAAAAACAATTACTTATTCTCATGCTGGAGGTTCTTTGGCTGATACCATATCGGTGTCCCTCTTAAGAACTAATCGGTTTTGAAGGTTGAAGGAGAAAGTTGTGAAGGTTTTTGGCACGTGCGAAGCTGTTTGCACGTTCTAGGAATTTTTGGCAACATCACCACCTAATATTAAGTTTCATTGGTATGCTAGATCACTGAATTTTAAGAAAACAAGTTTCAAATGGCTTAAGTAAAGTTTTGACTCTCCAAAAAAGTTCAACCAATGAGTCATTTTTTAAAGAGTTTGAGAATCAGTTATGTTGATCCCGAGATTTTGATGGACAATTAAGGGTTGATGGTTTTTGTGGAACTAATGAATTTGTTGAGTATTTCAGTATAAAAGTTCCAATTAAAGATTGAATCATGAAGAAATTATCAAGGATGCAAAGATGGACATTGAAGAAATGAAGAGTATTGAAGATTTCAAAGAAATTAGGTGAAAACAATTCAAATACTCTTAATGTATCCCGAATTAGGATCACACGCGACATAAATTGATGAATTATATTTTTTGTGTGTTTAATTTGATAAAGTTTAAGATCCTAATTAGTGTTCAAATATTTGCTCCAATGTGAAATTAAAAAATAAAAATTGACCCAAGTAAGATTAGTGTTAAAAATTGAATATTAGTATCAATTGTGTTAACTGAGAAAAGTCATCGGTTAAAGAGATCAAACGATGAACTTTGGAATTGAAATAAGTTGAAGAAGAGGAGTATCCAGTAATGATCAGTCAATCGACCAGCAGGGGTTCGGTCAACCGAATGGGTATGGGTTAAAAAATGGTAACTCTCTGAATCGATCGGTCAACTAACCAAAAGAGATCGGTCAACCAATTGACCAAACGAAACTCTCTAAATCAACCAGTCAACGGATTGCTTCGATTAAGATCTCGAGGAACTTGAATTTTTGGTAAAAAACTAGTCGTTTTTGTTGGTTCCAAGGGAGAGATTCGGGGGATTTGAAATTGTAGAAGATTTAGTCCATACATTTTGATTAGATATTGATTTGGTTCATATATTAAATGGTTTTCTCAATTTGGTTCATTAAATACTTTCTATCTATGCGATTAGTAATTGAGAAATAATTTGTGGACTTAATTGACAGTTTTAAAAAGCTATGTTTGGGTGAATTATACTAGGATTGAATGATTATGATATATGGGGTCTATAGGTGCAATTTAAAGTCTTATCTTATGAAAATTAGTCGTTGGAGGGCTTGTTTCAAATCAGTTTAAATAGACTTGCGAATTTGAGTTACATATACATCACATTATCAAGAACTATCAAGTTCTTGAGCTTTTCTAAGAGATATTATTTTGAGATTTATTTAAGAGAGATATTGTAATTGAGTTCTTGATCTTAAAGCGTTGATTGTTTTTGGCGTCCCTAATTTAAGCTATTTAGCAATTCAATTTACATTCCTCGGTGTTTTCTTGGTGAGATCTTTCCAAATTATTGTGCTTGTATTTGATTTCATATTATTATTGATTGCTTGGTTTTAAAATCGTAGAAAAATCGTTTTCAAACTTAAAGAGCATAAAAAATAATTTAAAACGATTTTGTTATTATCTAATTAAGTGCTGAATTTTATGTTATCTACACTTATTATAATCAGATATTAAATTCTTAACTTAAAATTCTATCACGTTGTAACTTTTGGGACATTAATTGAGTATAATTGTTTTTAGCTGGTAAAAGTTCCGTATGGGAAGAAACTCATTATTTTTTGTATTAGTGAGTTTGTGCGGATTAGATACGGTTGGGGCTGTATTTAGTCAGGAAACCTTTGGTTTTAATCTTTTCTGGGAAAAATATTGAGGTTCTATCTTTACCTAAGGTATAAAAAGGTTAGATTATTCTTTTCCCTTGAAAAGAATTAGGTGTGTATTCTTCCTAAATAGAATTTATTTTACAGTAGATTGTAAAAGTCCAATCCTTACCTAGGAAAATAATACTTGTGAATGTTGGTGATGCTTGATCTTAAGCCTATTAAAAAGATTAGGTTGTGATTTTTTCTATAATAGAATTAGGTTAGTCTTTAGCCTCCAAAAATATAAGGTCGAGAATTATAAAGGTTGATTCTGAGCTTGGGAAAAGAATCATTGTAAGGGTTTGATTCCCACCTTTAAAGGAATCTGGATTTTGGAGGGTGCGAATCTCCGTGGAGCTCGGAAGACTAGATTAGACAAGGCTAACTTGTTGAACCAGGATATATCTTGGTGTGCTACATTGTTTAATTTCTTTACATTTTGTTTGGGTGTATACTTAGATTAAATACAGTTATCTACTGTGTAACGAAGATAATAATTGATTTAGGATAAATTGATTGTTTGATTAATTAAGTGTTGAAAGACTTAAATTTGTTTAAATTTTTATAACTACCCAATTCACCCACCTCTTGGGTAGCTCACTGGGCCAACAAATTATGTTCGGGAAGGTGTTAGGTACCTCAAGACACCCACTCGAAAATAGTACTTTATGTCTAATGAAATCCAATTAGTCTAAGTCCAAATATCTTGTCCAATTTTTGAAATAATTTTTCTTTTATTATAAAAACTCCTTTTTTTTTTCTTTTTTTTTTTAAATAAATTAAAATGGGATTTTTTTTGGGTTTTTATTTAAATGTTCTTCTGGTATGGCCTATTCTCAAATACTATAAGAATTGATAAGGTTGATCCTCGTGGAAAAGTTTTATTAATACATCAAATGAACTTCCTTAATTCAAATGGGCAAATTAACCTAAGTGAGTCATGATAATCTAATAAAGATACAAAAATAAATGCCAAGTGCAAATGAAATTATGCTAAACTCACATGATATGAACTTATTTTGATTTCAAATTTTAATGTCTAAAATAACCCTATGTGAATTAATTTTATCATGAGAAATAAACATAACAATTATTTATTATGTCTTAAGTGATGGTAGTGTGCATAGGTGAAGTGAATGCAAAAGAATGACTATGTCATGCTTAAAGTGTGATTTAAGCAAGATGAGCAAATGACGTGTTAAAATTAAAATGTGGATGAAATGAGGTGAAATTTGGATATAATATGCCTAAAATTATGATGTATGAAGTCCTATCCTTATTTACTACAAGAAGAATAGGCTTTAGCAACAGTTCTATTAGCCATTAAAAACTTATTTTTTTCCCACTAAAGGTTTTGACTACAATTTATACAACTGTCATTAACACTACAGTCGCTAATACTATAGTCGTTATAGGATATAGCAGCAATTTTATAATTAGCCAGTAAGATTTAACTACTAAATATAAAAAAAATTAATAGCTATAATTTTTTTTTTTGTTGGGGGGGGGGAACAAATTTAAATGCCACTAAAAATAAAAAATAAAAATAGCTGGTAAATGTAAAATATGTACCCACTATTGTAATCTTCTTATAACAGCAAATTTAATTGCTAATAAAAATTATATATATTACATTTAGTGGCAAGTGACTATTTATCATAAATATTTTATATTTACTGACCATTGCATTTTTGTATAATGGTGAATATAAATGCGACAAAAGATTAAAATTATTTTTTATTCAATAGCTTTATTTTTCACAGTTAATGGCTAGCATTCTAGCCAGTAAACGTTTAAAGCAATTGTGGCAATTAACTATTGCCATTAATAAATTTACAAAATAAAATTTTAATAGTACAAATAAACTATTTTTAACAGATCTAAACAAACTGAGAGTAACTTTATTAATCATCAACGAAAATCCAACTGGGGATAAAAATAATTGAGGGCGACATAAACCTTATATCCAAAAATAAAAATAAAAATGCCAAAAAAATACATTAATGATATATTGAATTCAACTCCTAATATAAATTAAATTAATATTATCTAAATTAGTAATCCATCCAAATTCCCTTGGAAGAGAATGGAACCAACATCACACACCGAATTAACCAAAAAAACTACACCTGAGAAATAGAAACATTAGAAACACAACAAAAATAGAAACTACAAAAACACTAAGGTAGCATTTGTTTTTGTGTTAGTTGTAGATGAAAAGTGAATTCAAGTACACAAAAAAATTGACATAATCCCGTTTGTTTTTATAACATTCTAAAAATACTTGTCAACTAAACACAATGATAGCAAATACAACTAGCAACCACCGAGCAATACAATAAACAATACAATCATAATAAACAAAGTGGTTGTCAATAATTGTTTTCAAATGAACTATATAAACTAAACATAAGTCTACCACCTAGGACACAAGATCCCAACACCCAGGGCTACTGGAAGATACCATAAGTACGGATTGTTTAACTGTAGAATTTCTCTTACATCATTTACAAGGAAACGCTTGTTTCTTTTTCGTCAGATTTTCACTACAAAAAAAAAATAAAAAAAAATCGTTTTTGCAAGAAAACATTTATTGCTAAAAGTAGTGGATTTCTCACTAAAGTTTTGTAGTGAGGAAATGGGTCTGTAGCCACGTTCATTGCAGAAACCTCGTTGACAAAAGTATTTAGTACAAATTTTTGAATTCCTCACCAAAAACTATGTATTTAGCGAGATATTATTTTGTCAATAATGTCCTCACTAAAAGAAATACTTGGTTGCCAAAAATCGCATTTTGTAACGACATTTCTTTGAATAATTTCCTCTCTAATAATTAGTGACCAACTAAATTTCTCACTAAAAGTAACAATGCAACAAATTTTATTTGAATAATTTCCTTGCTAATAATTCATATTTAGCAACCAACTAAATTTCTCACTAAAAGTAAGAATTTGCAATGAACTTTATTTGAAAAAATTTCTCACTAATAAAAACATACATTCGTCACCATTAGAATTTGGGACAAATATTTAGAACAATACCTGTTTGTCACATCCAAAATTCAAAGAGAAACAAAAATCCATAACATACATTCCAAACATATGTATATAAAACTTCCATAGGAATAAACATGTTTCAATTAAATCTCATACGTCACAAATAATATCAAACTACATAAACATTTTTTTTTTTCAAATTCTCAAACCGTGCAAAAAAAAAAAATGTGGGTAGATGTAACTCATACAATCTCATTCTTGCCAAAAAAAAAATAATACAAAAGTAGTTGAATCAAATATATTTCCTTGCACAAAAATAATAATCATAATTTCTGATCAACGAACAACCAATCTGTATTGCAAATAAATCAGAAAAATCAGTAACTCACATCTTATATACTTAAATAATTCACTACGACCCAGTCAAAATAAACCACATTGAAGGACCGAGGAAAATTTATAAACGATTTCACCAATGGAACTAACATGAGGTTGTTATGACCCTTTGCCAACCACTTCAACTATAGCAAAACATAAAAAAGGTAAAGTATGATAAACTAAACACAAAACTAGAACCACTCTTGAAGAGAATTGCCAAGAAAATAATTATATTTTAAAAACACGATGGCTATAAGGACATGATGTAATGATAAGAAAATAAATACTGTAGTAAACAAATCCAAGCAATTTTCTTTGATTTACGTAAACAAGAATAATCCCCTTTTAAAAGTTTTCCTTTTTTTATGGTATTTTACATGATGTAATGACAAGAAAGTAAATACTATAGCTAATACTAGTCAACGACACCCGATAACAGCTTATATAGACAGAAATGTAAATATGCAAGTTATACTAATGAAATGCAAACTAATGCTAAATTATTTAGATATGTGACTGAACCCGCATATGGGTTGCCTACGTATCTCGGATTAATGAGAATCAGGTCTTTATGCAATTCATTTCTATTAGGTTAAAGGATATGGTTTATGTTATTAAAGGTGTGACCAAACCCTTATGGGTTGCCTACGTACTTTGGGTAGTTACCAAAGATCAGGTCAAACGTAGTTCGTTCTTGCTAAGTTGAAAGTTGGGCTGGTTTTAGTTAAAGACTGGTTTGGTTTTAGTTATAAAACTGGTTTGTTTTAGTTAATTTTAGTTGTGAACAACTTGAATCACTACCTTAGTTATTATTTACAGTTTTTAAAGTTGTGAACAACCTAAGTCACAACCTTAATTATATTTATTATTAATCATTTTTAAGTTGTGAACAACCTGAATCACAACATGACATGTACATAACACTCTTTGATTTTGTCAAGAACACTTTAAACGAACTCTTTTGTTATGGTTAGTTAGTGTTAGTGTGTGAGTTGTTAGTTAAAAAATGAAAAGAAATACCATATATTTATTCAAGTCTTACATATAACTAAGGAAAACATGAAGGTTTCTGAATAAGAATCGCATATATCCCTGAAAGAATAGAAGCCCTTCCTTTATCCCGAGTTCTTAGCCACAACGGTTTGTCGGTGTAGTATATAAGTGTGTGTGTATGTATATATATGTGTGTGTGCGTGTGCGCGCTAGTCCACAAGCTGACCTGGTTGTCATCTTGACATTTAGAAGAAAGTAAATACAATTATTAGTAGTTATATAGTTGATATTAACAGTTAGTAAAGAGTCAGTGTAAAGTTCTTGATAAAATCGTATAGAGTATGTATTGTTAATCCTAAGATTTTGATGGATAATTAACTGTTAATATTTTTGATGGGACTAATGGTTTGTTAAGTGTTTCAGTTTATTAGTTCCAGTGATGAAGATGCAATGACTAATTATGAATGGATGCTAAATGATGATGACAAAGATGATGAAGAATTAAGAGTTTGAAGAAATTCGGAAAAACAACTCAGGTGAATTTCAACTCTTAATATCCCAATTAGGAACACACACGGCACAAAAGTTTTTATTGTTTATGTGTGTTTTGATAAGATGAAATTATTTGCTCTTATGTGTGATTGCGAAAGAAATATTTATAATGGATTAAAATTGAATTTAAATATTTAGTGGAGCTTCTTTAGAAAAGAAAATAGTTAAAAGGGCGAAAACGTAAATAAGAATGAGTTAAAAACAAGTTTAGAAAATAGATCCAATATACATAAGTTGACTGGTAAGTTGACCGGACAAAGTAGACAGAACTCTCTGTATCTCTAAGTCGACAAGTAAGTCGACCGGTGAAGAGAAGATGAACTCTCTGTATCTCTAAGTCGACAGGTAAGTCGACCGGTGAATATAAATCAAATTCTCTGTATCTTTAAGTCAACAGATAGGTCGACCGATGGACGCAGAATCTTTGGCTTGGCTACATCCTTAATTGAACGGTCGACTGGCCGGTCGATTGAGGGTGCAGTTGCAGGATATTGAGGATTCTAAATTCATATCTAAAAGTAACCATTTTTTGTTGGAATTTGTGAGAAATTTTAGGGATTTTATGATATTCAAGATATGCTACACCTATTATTTAAATCCTATTGATTTGGTTCATTAAGTTTGAATGTTTCTCAAATTTGGTACATAAAATTGTTTTTTATTCTATTTAATTAAGATTGAGAAATATTTGGGGGACTTAATTGAAAGATTTAAAAGCTATAATTAAGTGAATTGAACCAAAATGAAATCATAATGATATAAAGTGTCTAACAGAGCATTTAAATGTCATGACACATGGGAACTAGCTGTTAGAGAGCTGATTTATTTCCCATATATATAGATCTGTGTTTTTCATATCATGTATATAGATTAAGAGAGTTTAAAGAGTTGAGATCATATTGAGCTGTTTTAAGATATATCATACTGAGATTTTGTGAGAGTTATTCTGAGAGATGATCTTGAGAATCATTGGCTATTAATCTTTGCTGCTATCGGATCTGAAGTAACATCGCTCTATTTATATTTTCTATGGATTCCGGGTGATATTTTTCTAATTACTTTCTATATTGCACTACTTGTTTAATTCTGGAAATTGATCTTTAGAAATTGTTTCTGATTTTTTTTGAAGAAAATATTTTATAAATAATTTCTTGAATCTGATTACGTGCTTAATTATTTGCTATCCATCTTTTGTTTAAAATTAGATTTTTAATCTTATACTTTTCTATCACTAGATTTGGGATATTAATCGAGTTTTAATTTATCTGGGGTGGTAGAAGCTCCGAGTGAGATAATCTGCTTCTCAAATTGTATTGGTGAGTAGTGTGACGGATTCAATATTGTTGGGGGGTATTTAATTAAAGGGTAGCCAGTTTCAGTCTCTTCCTGTAAAAAGATTGAGGTAGTAATTCTTCCTAGATAGAATTGTTTTGTATGAATTTTGTAACGGTTCAATTCTTACCAGGTAAAAGGATATTTGGAGTGTTGGTGAGATTTTGATTCTTTTGCCTTGGTGTTAAAAAGAATTAGGTTATTCTTTAGCCTATAAAAAGTAGAGGTTCTTCCTTATCCTGTGAAAAGGATTTTGTAAAGGTTGATTCTGAGCCTGTAAAAGAATTGTTATGAGGGTTTGGTTCCTACCTTTAAAAGGATCTTGAGTATTAGTGGGTGCGACTCTCCGTGGGGCTCGAGGGACTGGATTAACCAAGAGTAGCTTGGTGAACCAGTATAAATCTCTAGTGTGCTGCAATATTTAATTTGATTATTTTTGCTGTTTGGTGTACACCTAGTTGATTATATAATTCCGCTGTGATATAAAGATAATAATTAATTTAGAATTAAAATTAATTATTTGATTTATTGAAGTATTATTCTGATAATTTTTTAAATACCCAATTCACCCCCGCCCTCTTAGGTATTTCACTGGGCCAACATGTACAACACATGGTATGACTGAAGTTTTGTTTGAATCCTCACATGTTCTCAAATGATTTGGGTCCTCACATGTTCTTTACATGTTCTTGGGCATTCTTGAGATGCTTGGAATTATTTTGTATGATTTGAATATAGTTTGGTTGTTATAACAAGAATTAAGTGTTTGTTTGGTTGTTCTGACAAAATCAAGTGTTTGTTTGGTTGTTTGTAGGTTTTATGTGTTATGTTATGTACTTCAAATTAAAGTGTGTTAACTACATGATTATTCTATGTACAAGCAACATGCAAAAGTTTAAACCAAGATTAAAGGGGGTTTTGAAAAAACATACCAATTTAGGGGATGTAGTCTTCCCTAAGTGATTACCTCCTTTTCCTCCTTGATTTTCTTGGTCGGAAGTTGATCGGTGATTGTCGATACCTTGAGTTTTTTTTCAAAGAACCTCAAGAACACCCTACTACGGGGATGTGGTCATCCCTAAGTAGCTATCTCTCTTCCTCCATGATCCTCTAAGCTTGGTGTTGACCAGTAACCGTCGATCTCTCAAGTTCTTGCTCCAAGAACTTCAAGAAAACCATCCAAGACTAGATTTTAGTAGAATAACGGTGTGTGATTTGAGAGATTTTCTTGAAAATCCTAACACCCAAGAGAGTTGCTCGAGTTTGGAGAGAGAAGCTAGGAATTGAAGCCTTTAAAAAAATGAGAACCAAGTACCCCTATATATAGGCTTGGGGCCTGCACATTGGTCAATGCGCAGGGCAATCCTACATCTTCCTTGTGGAGTGTTTGGCCTAGGGGACATATTTTCTTGTATTTATCTTATTATTCTTTAAACGAACTTTGGATAGAAGGCAAGATTCTCAAAGATTTGGTAATCATTACCAAATCTTTTCAAAGATTGGGTATGATCGGCAATAATTACTAATGATTGGTAATCATTACCAATCATTACCTCCCCTCCAATCATATGTCTTGCACATAGATGAATTAAAGGCACGATGTGACACATCCGATTCGGTTTATGGGCTAAGTACCGGTTAGTTTCACTATTTCTGTTAAGTTTCTATTAATGTTTTCCAAATGCATTGAACTTAGTCTAAAAATTTCACCAATGCATTTAATTATATTTTCTGAGTCATTGCTTGGTGATAACTCCTACGGTTGGTTTCGAATGGAATCGGGTTAACTTGCCTTGTAACCGATGGTTGGTTTTCAAGTTTCTAGTCAACCCTAAGATATTTTGGTGAAAATATATACATCCTTTGAACCTATACATTCCATGTCATCCAAAGTATTTATTTCTTGATGGTATGTGCATTTAATGCATTGTCTTGGTGGCAAACCAATTTGATTTGGTTTTGGTAATGGGTAGTCGCGATTCAAGGTTTTCGGTTAACTATAAGAAATTTTGATCAAAATACCTAGATACCTTGAATGTGGCATATCCATGTCATTCCAAGAATTTAATTTCTTGATCGGATGGACATTTATTGAATATTAAATTCCTAACTTAGGTGGTGAACCGAATCGGTTTAGTTTCGATAACGATTGGTCACACCCTAAGTGTCTTGGTTCCCTTCCTAGATATTTTGTAGGTAATTTCCAGGAAGGTTCCTTGGTCATTTCAAGGCCTCTTTTTTTGGCCTTTAATGATGGTTGAGACCTTGATTCATTAGGCCTAGGGTGGTTTGTCAAGACATCTTGGATTAGTGTAAATCTAGTTCAAGCCCAATTCTTAAATCACCTTGGTGATTTAGGGGTTTGTCATGACCTTTCCAAGACTTTAACAAGGTATCTTGTATTGTTTGTAGGTAGAATTTGATGTGGTGTGAATAAATGAAACAATTGTTTCTAGTATTAAACCGACAAGATTCAGTGGTTGTAAATGTTTCAAGGTAATGGTAGGTAACCAAGTTAATTGTTTGAAATATTCTATAATTTAAGGGTAATGGATAATTTTTATCTATAATAAATATGATTTAATGAAAATTAAAATTTAATAAAGTCATTTTAGGCCTCCTTAAATTATGGGAATTTCGAGATTGATTTGAAACTTTTACTTAACTACATTTTGTCATACTTAACAGCGTTGTGTTTTTGTCATGCTTTTGGGTATTTTTTTATATTATGCAGTGTGATTTAAGGTATAAATTCATTTCCCTTAAACCTAGGTTTAAAATTTATCTGAACCTGTACTTCTTTCGACACAGACTGGGTGAGACAAAATGCAATGTCTACAACTATTTTTAATTTCTTTAAGTGTTCAAAATCTATTTGTGTGCGTAAATCCTAAACTGCTTATACAATTTTAATTCAATTTCTTCCTACAAGTCTGAATGACCAGGGTGGAAATAACCCTCTAGTTTTGCGCCAATCGAGCCCAGTTTTGGTATTTTGGCCACTTAACCTGTTTTTAACTTCTTTAAGTGTGCAAATTCTATTGTTTTTTTCATAAATCCAAAATATCTTATCCAAAATCATATTTATTTTGTCCTACAAGTCTTAATGGCCGAGGCAACACTAATCCTCTAGCCTCATGCCAATCAGACCCCATCTGGGCATTTTAGACACTCGACCCGTTTTTAATTTCTTCAAGTGTTCAAATTTATTTTTTGGAATATATCTTAAACCGCTTATCCGAATTCATTTTTGTTTCTTCCTACTAGTCTTAATGGCGGTGGCAGTGCTAACCCTCAAGTTTTAAGCTAATTAAACCCTGTTTCGGCATTTTTGACACCCAACTTTTTTTTAACTCTTTGAGTATTCAAATAAACATAGACTGCAAATCTTAATATTTTTCACAATTAATCGAAACATGAAATCTCAAATACATATATAAATTCAACTACTAATTTATGTTTCTATGGTAGTTTTTCCAGATGGCAATTACAATTTAACTGGTCTAGAGAAATTTCCCATTAGAAGATGGAATGTGAGCCTTGTAGAAATTGTTGTTATCAAGTTGCCAGCATAAGGAAGCACAAGCATTATTAATAGAAAACTAACTGCGCACTCAAAATCCATGGAAAAGTTTCTTTTTCTTTTATACATGAAAACGTTGGGTGCATTTAGAACACAATTTCGTAAGAGCATGAAAGTTGCATAAGGAGATTAGAAGTGGGAGGAGGAACTTACAACATATGCAAGTTGAAAGGTTTTTCACTCCCAAATGTCTACATCACTCTTGAAGAATCCAAAGAAATCTTCAAAGATCCAACTACCCACAAAGTGACAAAAAAAAAAAAAAAAAAAATGAACAACAGGAATGATCCAAATAAACTCACCCAAAATTGATAGAGGAAGGCTGCGGCTGAATTCGGCACCTACAATTCATGATGCTTCTGGGTTTTGATTAGATTAAAGAATAATTGCTCAGTTCTCCTCTATAAATAGAGGAGATCAGCAAAGAGATAAACAGATTCTGCAGAAGAAGAATACCGCAGAAAAATAAAGAACCCCAATTTTGGGAAGAATAGTGTGAGCCAATTTATGAAGATTTTACCCACAAATTGAAGATAATATTTTTGTGTATTGTTTAAGTGATCCACCAAAGTGAGATTTGTAATCCCATTATTTGTTATAGTAGAATATTTAAGGGTACAGGTCACGTGGTTTTTACCTTCATTGAGGAAGGTTTTCCAAGCTAAAATTGTATTGTTATTTCTATTCTATTTTGGTTTGAGAAAACGCGTTAGGACTGTGGAAATATTTTCCTGTCATCTTTCCCAACACAAGTTTGGTAAGTTTGAAAATTTGGTAGGGAACTTACAAATATCTGGTAAGGGGAAGGAGGAACTTACAGACATTTGGTTCCGGTGTACTTTTACTTTGTTAAATTTAAAAGATATCATAGCTCACCAGGTAAAGAACCCGATAATTTATTTCCATTAAATAGTCTGCATACAAATTTATAAAATATTGTTGTTGATGAGGAATATGATAAGAGAAATGTGTTTAGAGATTAATAAGGATCAAACTTGCAATAGTTTCAAATTTGTATTTCCTATCTCTTTCAGCATACTGCAACGTAGCTCATTCCATATGAAATCTCTTCCCACAAGAAATAAAATAATTGACTTAGCTTTTAGTTAAGGAAACTGCATCACCTAATTTACTTTTGTATGATAACTACTGATAGGTGTGATCTACCTACGTATTTCCAAACCGAATTAAGTTGGTTTTCGAGCGTTTATATAGTATTTTATTATGTTTTAATTAGTTTTCATATTTTTTGTATAAATCAGGTGTGTGGAGCAAAAATATAGAAAACTGGAGCGAAAACAATGAGATCTAACCGAAGGCGAGTCGAAGTTACGGTGGATAAATAAGCAAGGAGGCAAAAATATGAAGGAAGCCCACCACCTAGGCGTCCAGACCTCCGCCTAGGCAGTGAAGATACTGAGAATGACAAAAGGCTATTGATAGCCCACCACCTAGGAAGGAAATTCCTCCGTTTAGGCGGAAACTCCAGTATAAACATTTCCAAGTCCACCGCCTACTTCTTCGCTTAGGCGGTCACCAAACCTGCAAAGTCGGTACAGGTGCTGTAACGTCAAGGCTATTTTGTACTATGATGAATTCCTATTTTGGAAACCCTAAAAACATGGAAGTTGTATATATTTTTCTTAGCTTTCCATAGGTTTTTGAATCACCTTAATCGGAGTTCGGATGAAGAATTTATAGTCAAAACAAAATTACAAACCTGCAGTAACTTCGCCTAGGCGAAGTTTCCTTTACCGAGGCAAAGTTCTGGAAAAAAGTTAACCGACCTAACTTCGCCTAGGCGAAAATCCAGTAGTATAGCCTTGATATTTATTAGATATTTTGAGATCTTTTGCCTATAAATACCCTTCTCCTCCCCCTTTTCCGGCCTCTCTTGGTTTTTTAAGCACCTTAGGCTATATTTAAGCCTAGGTTTAGGAGTTTTAGAGGTGGAGCTCACATCCCAAAGTGGAGAAGACGGCGAATCGATCGTTGAGCGTTCTTAGTGGTTTATCTTCGGATGAGGCTAAGTTCTTCGATTGTTTTTTCTTATTTATTTATCTTAGGATCATGTGAGCATGTTTAGCTCGATTTATATATTTATATGGCTATGGGCACGAGTTAAATATAGATTGTAGTAGGGATTAACTGTATATTTATAAATATGTTTGTTTGGATGATTTAGGTGTTGCGTTTATGTTTGTTCTTCATAGTTTGATTATGTTTATCGTATTTTTTATTTATTATTCTTAGAATGGTAAATGGAGAATACGGGGTTTTGACAAACCCCGGATTCGGATCAGGGTAAACAAACTCCACGATTCTATAACCCGGTCGGGGTTTGAATTGTGGACAATCGATGACGTTGAGGCAAGACTCACATGACCTAGGGTCATTAAGACGTTGAGGGGGACTTCTTCGTTGACATGAAGTTATATTATATTCCTCGTTTTACACTCGGGAGAGGTGGCGAGAGAGTTTTAGAATGGAGATTGTCGATAGGGTAAATACAACGCGACAATCCAATAACCCGGGAGGGAGTTGGATTGTCTTCAATCAATGACGCTGGGCGAGACTCACGTGACCTAGGGTCGTTAAGACATTGAGGGGGACTTCTTCATTGACTCGAAGTCATGTATTCCCTTGTCTTACACTCGGGAGAGGTGACGGTAGAGTTTACGTACCGAGGTTGTCAAATAGGTCGAACAACATAAACGTGAGTAAATCGGAATCGAACACATATTTGTAAACACGTTAATCCCTAGGCAATTCTTCACCCTAAAACATATTAGCATAATAATGTAGTTAATTTAGGATATATTAGTATTAGTTTAATTAATTAAATACATTTGTTTTTTGCCTAGATAAAATTAGGTCACAACAAACGCGGTATTTGATAGTAACGATACCAATCCCTGTGGATACGATAACCCGATCTTTCACGATCACACTGTACTAAAACTTAGACCTCGTATACTTGCGAGTAGTCATATACTTCGAGGGTGTAAATCCTCAGCGAACAACTACTCACAGAATCATAAGATAAGATAATTGACCAAGCTCAAGTGCTAAATTTCCAGAAAGATTCATATTTAGTAGTTGGCTGATAGGTGTGAAAAACCTATCTTTTCTAAATTGGATTTGTTAGTTTTCAAGCGTTTTAGTTATATTTAATTGTGTTTTAGTGTAAAACAGGGAAAGGACGTCAAAGGGCGAGAAACAAGTGAAAACGGTGGAGAAACGATGAACAAAATGTGCAAAATAGGGTTTCGGTGAATGAAGATCACCGCCTAGGCGGATGTTCCACCGCCTAGGCAGAAAAGGGGCAGAATGTTGGAGCGCTGAAGGGATGAACCACCACCTAGGTGAGAAAATCACCGCCTAGGCGAGAAAAGATCAAAATAATATGCCAGCAGCCACCGTTTAGGCGATGATTCGACAGAAACTTAACCGACTTAAGTCCACCACCTAAGCGGTGAACCTACTTACGCTCGCAAGTATACGAGGTCTAAAATTTTAATATAGTAGATCTTTGAAGATCGGATATCGTTCTCACAGAGAAAAGTATGAATAATTGAATTGAATACTACAATTGACATAATCTCATGTTATCCTGACGACAGAAGACATGAATTGAAATTAAACTAAGCTAAACTACTATTAGTGGGTTAATTATAACTAAGTTTATTAATTAGGGATTGATTTCATTCACTTAATACACGTTTGATTTCGTTCGATCAATAATAACGGAGTTTAGGTATCCGACAATCTCGGTTCGTAAACTCCTCCGCCACCTCTTCCAAGTGTAAGACAAGAGAATACACGACTTCGTGTCGACGAAGAGGTCCCCCTCAATGTATTAACGACTCTAGTCCGCATGAGTCTAGACCCAACGTCATCGATTGCACACTAACGCCCTCCCGGGTCGTTAGGTCGTAACGATGTATTTACCCTAGTCTGAATCCAGGGTTACCTCTCTTGAGTGTCAAACCCTAGATTCTCAAATCCAACCCCAATACCATTACAAGCATATTAAGATCATCATCAAATGATAAACACAATCGGACTTAAAAGTAATAACCGTTAAAGAAACGTATATTAAACTAAACGAGTATTTACACAACTACACTTTTCCCTAACTAATCTCTAAATTACACTAACATATTCTTAGCCAATACAACATTAAATCAAGAGGATATCATAATTATCAACAATAAACATTAAATACAAATATGGAAACAAGGGAAGAAAAGCCAAATCTCAAAGTGGAGTACTCCACTTTCGCCAAAGAACAATCCTCCCGAGCTTCCTCTTCTCCGTTGATGAACTTCCTTTTCTAGTTCTTCAAGGATGGGCCAAGAACACCTCCTAAACTAATCTAATCTACTTCCTAAATTACCTAAACTTAACTAAGGTGGAAGGAGAGCTCTCAAGATGTCAACCGAAGCCTCCTCTCACGTCTAAGGCTTTTTTGAGGTTTGGTGGAGAAAAGAGTTAAATAGGTAAGGTTTGGAAATATCTTCAAAATATTTAAAAATAGATATTTCTGTGCAGAGTATCACCGCCTAAGTGGTGGACTTAAGTCGGTTAAGTTTTTGTTGGATCTTCGCCTAGGCGGTAGCTGCTGGCATATCATTCTGATATTTTCTCGCCTAGGCGGTGGTTTTCTCGCCTAGGCGGTGGTTCAGCCATTCAGCACTCCAACATTCTTCCTCTTTTCTGCCTAGGCGGTGGACCGTCCGCCTAGGCGGTGATCTTCATTCACCGAAACCCTATTTTGCATATTTTGTTCACCGTTTCTCTACCGTTTTCACTTGTTTATCGCCCTTTGACGTCCTTTCCCTGTTTTACACTAAAACACACTAAAACACAATTAAATAAAACTAAAACGCTTGAAAACTAACAAATATGGTTTAGAAATAGATAGGTTTTTCACACCTATCAATACCCCCAAACTTAGAATTTTGCTAGTCCTCAAGCAAAACACTAACACTAAACTAAACTAACTAATGAACTAGCCAACTAAAAATGAAAAATTAAACTAAAAGGAAAGAAGTATATGCATGTAAATATAAAGTTCAATCAAAATGACCAATTTGTTCTTCCCTCAACATACCTAAATCAGATCAAGTTCGGGAAGTAACCCACACCAAGTGGTGTTCTAGAATTTCAACGATCAATATCAATAAAAACTATTCCAGATCCATTTGAAGTGTGTGTGTGAGAACTCAAATGTATAACTAGTTAAATACCGGATTCGATTATTTAATCGTTAAGCTCATAACTTAAACTGTTGAAGGATCCAGGAAAACCATACGCTTGATTGGAGTCTACTATCCACTAATGTTGGCTCGGATATTCACATAAATCAATAGGGATTGGTTTGGCTTTGGAGAATGACCACGGGTATCATTGGAATAAAAATAGCAAATCGGTTTAATTGATCGATACCCGAGGTAAAATCGCTTGTCGCTATCCTCTCTCATGACCTCACATTCTTAGAATACAACTCTGAATAAGAAATGAAAATACTGGTATTCACTTGTCGAAAGAGAAGAAAATGAAAAACTATATTTATTCATTTTTTTTAATTTTTTTTAACATATTCCTAATTTAATTCGAATGATTACAGTTTTAGGAGAGTGCAAAAAGAAGTTAGAGAAACATACCCCCAAACTTATTCGAATTTATAAAATTTTAGGAATATGTAAAAAGAAATGATAGAAACACACCCCCAAACTTATTTTAGGAGCGTGTAAAAAGAAATACAAAAGTGACAAGTGAATATACTAATACCGAATCAATAAACATTTATCAAAAACCCGACCGCTCACTTGATTTCACTCAATTTTGAAAATTAGGCTTAGCGACATTGGGTTAGGAAAAATTTAATTGAAAGGAGTATTTGAACGTTTTCAGAATTTAATTACGTTATCGGCTTCGATAGGGAAAATAAGGAATTAACATTTTCAGGTTAGCTACAACGGTTCAAGTGAAAAAACTAACGGCCTAAATCACGTCTCCGGAATTACCTTACCTAGGATTCCGCCTCAAGTTTTCCCCAAATCAAGTTCTAGTTTCCTCATTTTCTATCATGAACTTAATATCGAATAATCAACGTCTAATCGTTCAGATAATTATACATTGAGTTCAAATGTCGTGCAATTTTTGGATCGAGATAATTTTTACCCAATCGACATGTTAAGCACACAAAACACACAAGGAAGGTATTACCCCCGACCTCAATATGCAATTAGGGGATAATTCTCATTATCGGGTCTTGACCCAAATGAACTCACATTTAAACATGCAAATACAACTTTATACATACACAAATCTAAGCTAATTCTAATACTAACATACATAAATTAATCTAACACTAAACATGCAAAAACAAAATTTAAACTAAAAAAATTTGAAACTAAAACATTCATAAAAAAAAATACATACATAAACTTAAATTTGTACATCAAAATTTTTCCACTTTGTTCAAAAAATAATAATTGTTCATCCTTTTCTACAAAAAAAAAAAATAAATCAAAATGGATGAACACCCACTAAACTATCGTCCATTCCATACTATCCAGGCCTGAACATGGCAGTGTTCCAACATCAGCGAACCCAATAAACATATAGCATGCTTGCACACAAAATGGGTTGAACACATACCTAGGGAATAAGACTTATTCCCTATTGTTCACCTGAAGACGAATCATCACCATCATCACTTTGGGAAGGAGAGTGTGGTCTCCGGAGTAGATGAGGTGGCATAGATGACATCGGAGGGTAATCGTTTATCTCAAGGCCAAGGCCATCCCAAATCTTCCGTTGGACTCGATCTTGTTGCCTCGAAAATTGGTCCAGGAAAGAAGCGATCTCATATTGGTTCTGGAGGACGGTTTAAAGCTTGTTATTAATCCTCTCTTGGGAGTTTTATCTCGGGCTCCAGAAGGTCCAGCCGTCTCGTCTGCTTGCTCTTTCCCTTCCTCAGGCTTAGGCTCGGTTGCCTCTTATGCCCCAGTCTTCCACAACTGGTTTATCACTGACAGATTAAGTGGAGTGATAGGGTCGCACAGGCTTATCTTGAATACAGTCACATCAGCTAATCTGAAAATATGGGTCAATAGTGACGAAAACGGGCCCAGCCTTTACCGCCTTCGTAGCATGTATTATCGATGAATAGATCAGAAATCCAACGTTGATTGGTTTTCCAGTCTAAATTTTATAGATAAAAAAGGCCTTGTCCTTTGAGACGTCTGACAGATGTGACGTCGATTGGAGGCTTCCGCAGATGAAGTGTTGCCAGATTTTTGAAATTGGCTTGAGGAATTGCACCAAAAAGGTAGCGACGTTCGGCCCTTGGTGTTTCCACTTTACCTCGCCAGATGTGTTCTTTTGAATGACCCTATGCAAAGTAGGGTCTTGGCTTTCAAGGGACTCCGGTGCCGACAGTCCAAAGAGATGGTTGATAAAGTCGGGGTTGAAGATGATAGGTTGATTCCGAACCCTTGCTAGGTCGTCAATGGCCTCTGTAGCATTAGCATAAAACTCTTTGACCAAAGCAATCTCGCCTGGGGGTGGCGATTTACAAAATTGCTCCCAGTGGCAGCTTCGGATTTCATTTTGAAATTCCACTTGAGATCTTCAATCGGACCGAAACCCCGTTGACGTATGCAGGCACGATATTTTTCATGTTCTTTAAAGTGCTCCTCCGCTTGTTTTGACACAAAGCGGGTGGCATCGTAGTCAACGTCGGTCGGCACCCTAGGGTGTGAACTCGACCCTTCTCCTCTGGTCCTCTTCTTTGCTCCTCTTTTCAGTATTTCCTACAATCACAATCACAAAAACCTAATACAACCTCATCATATATGATCAATTGAAAAACATAAACCTCCCTAATCACTTTGTCAAGAACACATACATCCCAAAACGAACACTTTTTTGAATTTTTCAAACAAATTTTACAAATGTGACATCCTATATTAGTTCACACATTCAACCAATCCAATTAAACATGTTTATAACCAAGAATCAAACCAAAAACCCATGGAACTTCGGAATCGCGAAACTAGGGTTAAGGGGTTTTGGGCAAAATTTCAAAATCCATTGATTTCTTTGATATAATCATGCAAACCAACGAATAGTTTCAACAACTAGACTAAATGTAATGTAAAAGAAACTTACTTGTTGAGAATTAATGGTCCAAACAGAAGAGAATGAAGAAATCCCACCTTTTACGCAAAACCCTAAATTTTCGGAAATAGGGGTGGAGATCCGATTCTTGGAGGTTGAATCGTGATGGAAATGACTACTTTTGGTAATGGACGGATGATTTTTGAATATTGGAACGGTTTGGAAGTGAGGTTTTAGAGAGAAGGTGGTGGATTTGGGGAGGGAACCTTGTGTTTTTAATTTTTGAACAAATGGGTTGTTTTTAACTGCAGAAGGTTCACCGCTTAAGCGGTGGAACTATTTTTTTTAAAATCAAACCTTCTGACGAAATTCCGCCTAGGCGGTGGTTTTTCCACCTAAGAGAAATTACACCAGGGTGAAAACATTTTATTCTGCTATTAATCCGCCTAAGCGGGGAAGCGTATTTTGAAAATTTGGTGCATCCTGTATTTTTACCGCCTAAGCGGTGGGGTGTTTTTGCCAAAAAAACACCCACTCTGTATTTTTACCGCTTGGGCGGTGGGCTATTTTCACCCACTCTATATTTTTACCACTTAGCAGTGGTTCACCGCTTGGGCGGTGGGCCTGCAATTCCCACTTTCATGTTTTTTTCAAATTTTCAAAATACGACTCCACCCCGTACGTTTTCACTTCGCTTGTTCAACGTGTTTAAACTTAAAATACTTCCCTAAACGTCCATACTCCTAAATTCACTTCCGAACACATTCCGAAGCCGGGCTTCCAAAAAGAATAAATAATCAAATAAATAGTAACGAAAATCGGGTAATTTGATACCCTAAGTTTCATTTCAAAAAAATAGCGCTTGAGTTACCGTCTCCAGTTGGACTATTGTGTCACTAAGTATTTTTTCACCAAAATTCCCCATAGACAAGGAATTTGGGCTCAAATGCTCAGTCGGATCAAGATGATGGCTTGAAGTCGGCTTCTCCTCTCAGTCCTTAACATTTGCAATAAGCTCAATCTCGGGATTGAGAATTAAGAATTCCAATCTTCTTCATCTTTTCTTGCACCGCTTGATCTCATCAACACAATGAAACAAAAACAAAAATTAAAAACAAAACAAAAATAAATGTCAGGATTAACACTCGACTACTTAGTCACAATATCAACTTAGAATTCACACTAATCCCACTTTAACAGCTCCAAAAACTTGGTGCGTTGACAGAACTAGGATACGATATATTTTCTTTTCCTATTTAAAACTTAAGTTCTGAGCTATTACTGCGTTTCTTTTGCAATATTCAATTAAAATTCAAACTAATCCCCGGCAACGGCTCCAAAAACTTGGTAGGGGCGCATTTGTGCACGCCTACTTACGCTCGCAAGTATACGAGGTCTAAAGTTTTAATATAGTGGATCTTTAAAGATCGGATATCGTTCCCACAGAGAAAAGTGTGAATAATTGAATTGAATACCGCAATTAACGTAATCTCATGTTATCCTGACGACAGAAGACATGAATTGAAATTAAACTAAACTAAACTACAATTAGTAGGTTAATTATAACTAAGTTGATTAATTAGGGATTGATTTCGTTCACTTAATACACATTTGATTTCGTTCAATTAACAATAACGGAGTTTAGGTATCCGACAATCTCGGTTCGTAAACTTCTCCGCCACCTCTTCCGAGTGTAAGACGAGGGAATACACGACTTCGTATCAATGAAGAGGTCCCCCTCAATGTCTTAACGACTCTAGGCCGCGTGATTCTTGACCCAACGACATCGATTGCACACTAATTAAGACCCTCCCGGGTCGTTAGGTCGTAACGATGTGTTTACCCTAGTCCGAATCCAGGGTTACCTCTCCCGAGTATCAAACCCTAGATTCTTAAATCTAACCCCAATACCATTACAAGTATATTAAGATCGTCATCAAATGATAAACACAATCGGACTTAAAAGCAACAACCGTTAAAAAAACGTATACTAAACCAAACGAGTATTTACACAACTACACATTTCCCTAACTAATCTCTGAATTACACTAACATGTTCTTAGCCAATACAACATTAAATCAAAAGGAGATCATAATTACCAAAAACAAACATTACACACAAAGATGGAAACAAGGGAAGAAAAGCCAAATCTCAAAGTGGAGTAGTCCACTTTCGCCAAAGAACAATCATCTCGAGCTTCCTCTTCTCCATTGATTAAACTCCTCTTCTAGCTTAGGCGGTGGTTCAGTCCTTCGGTGGTTCAGCCCTTCGGCACTCCAACATTCTACCTTTTTTCCGCCTAGGAAGTGGAACTTCCGCATAGGCGGTGATCTTCATTCATCGAAACCCTGTTTTGCACATTTTGTTCACCGTTTCTCTACCGTTTTTACTTGTTTCTCGCCCTTTGACGTCCTTTCCCTGTTTTACACTAAAACACAATTAAATATAACTAAAACGCTTGAAAACTAACAAATCCGATTTAGAAATAGATAGGTTTTTCACACCTATCACTAGCTATACAAAAAAATAGGATATACATTTGAACAAATTTCCTCGCCAATTGAGAGAAACTAAAGGTAGGATAAACATTACATAACGTGAGGGGTTTTCTTTCTTTTTAGTTACCCCCTCCTTCTCTTGCTTCTTTGGTTTTGTGGACAACTAGCAGAAGAATTAAACGACTACAGCTAGCGCATGATTAAAAAACAAAATGCCACATCTGAAGTTTAAATCCACTTCAAGATAGTGTTTTGGACACGGATACCTACATAACAGCACAAAATCAAAACAAATCTTAACATTGATTCTCAAAGAGATATCAATAAATAGATAAATCTCAATAGGAAAACAAGAAAATAAGCCTACTCAAACGATTGAACGGAGGCGTAGGCTCTTCAGGAAGGAGAAGTTCCTTGAATCTGGAAATAAGAACATAAGAAAAAAATGAATAAGTAGAGAAGAAAGGGGCAAATAAATTGTGGAGATAGAGAGAGAGAGAGAGAAGAGTATGGGGCTATATACTGAGGATTTACACCCTCGAAGTATATGACTACTCGCAAGTATACGAGGTCAAAGTTTTAGTATAGTGTGATCGTTAAGATCGGGTTATCGTTTCCTCAGGGATTGGTGTCGTTATTATCGAATACCGCGTTTATCGTGACCTAACTTTATCTAGGAGAAAAAAAATGTATTTAATTAATTAAACTAATACTAATATAACCTAAATTAACTACACCAATATGCTAATATGTTTTAGGGTGAATAATTGCCTAGGGATTAATGTGTTTACAAATACGTGTTCGATCTCGATTTACTCACGTTTACGGTGTTTAACCTATTTGACAACCTCGGTACGTAAACTCCACCTCCACCTCTCCCGAGTGTAAGACGGGGAAATACATGACTTCGAGTCAAAAAAGAAGTCCCCATCAACGTCTTAATGACCCTAGGTCACGTGAGTCTCGCCCAACGTCATTGATTGCACACAATCCAACTCCCTCCCAGGTTATTGGATCATGTGTTGTATTTACCCTATCGACAATCTTCGTTCGTAAACTCCCTCGCCACCTCTCCCGAGTGTAATACGGGGGATATAACGTGACTTCGTGTCAACAAAGAAGTCCCCTGCAACGTCTTAACGATCCTAGGTCACGTGAGTTTTGCCCTAACATCATCGATTGTCCACGATTCTAACCCCGATCGGGTTATAGAGTCGTGGCATTTGTTTACCCTAATCCGAATCTGGGGTTTGTCCAAACCCTGTATTCTCCATTTATCAATCCAAGCATAATAAACAAACAATATGATAAACACAATCAAACTACGAAGAACAAACATAAACACAACACCGAAATCATCCAAATAACGTATTTATAAATTATATGTTGATCCCTATTACAATCTATATTTAATTCGTGGCCATATCCATATATACAATGAAATAATGAGCTAAACATGCTCACATGATCCTAATATAAATAAATAAGGAAAAACAATTGAAGAACTTAGCCTCGTCCGAAGATAAACCGCTAAGAACGCTCAACGATCGATTCGCCATCTTCTACACTTTGTGATGTGAGATCCACCTCTAAAACTCCTAAATATACCCTTAGATATAGCCTAAGGGGCTCAAAAATACAAGAGAGGCTAGAGATGGGGGAGGAGATGGGTATTTATAGGCAAAATATCTCAAAATATCTAATAAATATCAAGGCTGTGCTGCCGGATTTTCACCTAGGTGAAGAAACCTTCTCCTAGGTGAACTTAGGTTAGTTAACTTTCTGCCGAAACTTCACCTCGGCGAAGTTACTGTAGGTTTACAAAAAAAAAATTTATTGTAACTTCTTCATCCGAACTCCGATTGAGGTGATTCAAAAACCTATGGAAAGTTAAGAAAAATATCTACAACTTACATGTTTTGAGTGTTTCCAAAATAGGATTACATTGTAGTAAAAAATATCCTTGAAGTTATAGCACCCGTACTGGCTTTGCAGGTTTGGTGACCGCCTAGGCGAAGAAGTAGGCAGTGGACTTGGAAATGTTTCTACTGGGGTTTCTACCTAGGCGAAGGAATTTCCTGCCTAGGCAGTAGGCTGTCAGTAGCCTTTTGTCATTCTCAGCATCTTCACTACCTAGGCGGAGGTCTGGACGCCTAGGCGGTGGGCTTCCTTCATATTTTTGCCTCTTTGCTTGTTTATCCACCATAACTTCGACTCGCCATCAGTTCGATCTTATTGTTTTGGCTCCAGTTTCCTATATTTTTGCTCCATACACCTGATTTATACAAAAAGTATGAAAACTAATTAAAACATAATAAAATACTATATAAACGCTCAAAAACCAACTTAATTCGGTTTGAAAATACGTAGTTAGATCACACCTATCAGGGCCCGCTTTGGAAAAAGAAAAGAAAAAATGAGAGGCAGAGGTAGTGTCCAGGCGATATGCGCCCCCAGCTTCTAGAATGTTTCCTAAACAGTTTTTTTCATTTTCCATGCCAAATTAGAGTTAGGGTTAGCATCTAAGACTAGTTTCCTAGAGTTTTTATGGTTTTCTTCATTCTCCACCTATTCCTATAAATAGAATCGTCATTCACATAGTTGAGACACACAAAAATAGAGAGAAAAACCATTCGGCACATACAAAAATTCAGAGAGAAACCCTTTGGGGACACAAAATTAAGAGGAAATACTTTAGGACACACAAAATTGAGAGAAAAATCCTTCAGGGCACTCAAAAATTCATAGAGAAATCCTCCTAAGGAGTGATTCTCAGCAAAAGCCTATTTGGGAAACCGTCTTCAAGAGAAAAAAATCGTGTGTCAGGGATCTTTGCTGTAACAGGTCTGTTTCTTCTCTTTTTAATTTTCTTCATTGCTTGTTATCGTAATCTAAATTCCTGCAAGTTTAATTTTGTTAAAATCATCTGATGATTCAATTAAAACACCCAGACGAGATTTTTCCTTCTCAAGCTTAGAAGAGGACTTTTCTTTTTCTTCAAATTTTTTCCTTTTATTTATTAATTTCTAGTCATCTTGTTATTTATGTTTATTGCCATACCTAAATTCATAAAAAAAAAAAAAATGTTTATTTTGTAAAAATTAATTCTTACAAGTCTTAGGACGAATTCAACGATTCAATAAATTGAATGAGAGATTTTTATACCTCTGATTTGATTCTCCAAATGGAGTGGAATTTACAAAAATGATCAATTTTGGAAATCACTTCTCCTGATATATTGCTTAATCGAATCTCACCTAAGTCTTAAAGGGGTTATTTCCGACAAAACTTGTTTATATTACTTTCCCTTGATTCTTATCTTCATAGGATTTAAGGGAATGTGAAATCGGGACATCTTTGACTTAATTGGGCAAATTAATAAAGTAGGCATTCCATGACATCACATTCATGTAGTAAGTAATATTTCACGCCACTTTACATATTGCCTTTTAAACCCACTTAGACATGCTTAGGACACATTTCATCACCTGACTTTTCATATTTATTTTATTATATATGTCACTTTATACTACAACTTGAGAAGATCCACACCTGTTGGATTTAGAGCGAGTTGGGTCGACCTGTGGAGTGTCCACATGGGCCCCATGTTTCATGAAGCATCACCATGTGAATGGATACTCCTCTTGATCTTAAGGATCGCATATTTTCGATAGAAACTTATTGAAATGGACATACCCTTTCGGTATGTACCCATTGAAACGGACACATCCTTTGGGATTTTCTTTATAAATATGCGTTGATACCTCTAAGGTCTCCATACCATCAGATTACAGATACCTTGAGTGGCCTTGGCTAGTGAGTATGTGGATATTATCAGAAAATACTCTAGTAGTATTTTTTCTTGCCAACGAGAATAGAAACGAGGAACGGGTTGTAAACGAGTCTTCCGAATCTGAAATAAACGCTTTCATTTTTATTATTCTACATTAGTATCAAAGCCTTATAGACTCGTTACTACTTGTCATCATGAATTATATGTGAAATCATTCCTGTTATTTAATTTGATATACATATCATGTTCATTTAGAAAAATATGAAATTAAAATTAGTGGGCAATAATGAGTTGAGATATGTTTTTCTCATTTTTATTTTGTGCACAATGTATCTAGAAATGATATTTAAATCTATAAATGCAAGAGATGATTATAAGCATAGCAAAATTTTTGATCTTGTACTATAGAGATATGTATTATTTTTTAAATTCGATTATTGCGGCAAAATAATTAGTGTGTGATAATATCCTAAATGTGTATAAAATATAGTAAAATAACTTTAATGAATATCGTAGCAGATCTTGCTAAACTTGAGAAACTGGATGGGAATAATTACGATATTTGGCATCGTAAGATCCATTATCTCCTCAATGAGCGAGAAGTTCTGGAAACACTGACACATAACATGGATTTACCTCCCAAAGGTAATTCTGCCCAACACCGGTGTGAGATGGAAACCTATCAAAATTAGGCCAAGAAAGATCGTAGTGCAAGATTCACTATATTAAGCTATATACATGATGATCTGGTTGGTGATTATGAAGGTTATGCCACTTGCATTAGAGATGTGGAATTCTTTAAAGTTGGCATTTGTCGGTACATCAGCAACTAGGTTGCGAGCCTTGACACTTAAGTTTGAAACTTATAAGATGTCTCCCAAAACAAAGATGGTTGAGAATCTTCAAAAAATGTCGGCTATGATATGCGACCTAAAGGTAGCTGGTAACAACTTATCGGATGAGCAACATATCCTAGTTGTGTTTTGCTCTTTACCTGATTTTTGGGAGCAAATTATGCTCACAATGACACGTAATGAAAATATCAAAACTTTTACCCAATTACAGCGTCATTTAGAACTGGAGGCAGAGAGGATGGAGGCACAAGGTAATACTTCTATGTTTATCATTGAGTCTAGCTATTTCCAGACATTTGTGTCCAAGCGAAAGTGGCAGGATAAAGTACAACAAAGAGGAATAGGAGGATCTTCTTATAAAAAGATAAAGAGTAGAAAGTATCAAAAAGGCAAGCGTGGAGGAAAGAAGGATAAGTCTAAGCTGAAGTGTTACAACTATGATAAACTTGGTCACTTCGCTCGTGAATGCACTGAGCCGAAAAAGGTACAAACCAACTCTATCTTTTAAAATGACGCCTATGTGTACAGTCATATCTTGGTTACTCATTCATTTCCTAATTGGAATGTAGATACTGGAGTAACAAGACACGTCACAAAAAATCGAGTAGGGTTCATTGAGTATCGTAGAATTCCAATTGGGAGTCAACGTATTTACATGGGGAATAACACTAGTGAAGATGTGATAGGAATTGGAACCTATAAATTAGAGATACGTTATAGACGCACCGTGCTTCTCTATACTCCTAGAGTTTGACAAAACTTGATATCTGTTGCAGCCATGGCCGGACTAGGTTTTTCTTTCAGTTTCACTATAGACTCTATTCAATTTTATTTGGACTTCGTGTTTTATGGTAGTGGACATATAGTAGATGGAGTTTATGTACTAGATATTGATGATTCTTTATATTTTGATACATATTTAACTTCTAGTAATAATGATTCTATTACATCTATATCTGTTACATGGCATGCAAGACTTGGTCATATTGGACAAGAAAGAATGACAAGGTTAGCTCAAGAATGACTTTTAGGTCTATTCTCTAGAATTAACTTACCTGTCTATGAATCTTGTTTAGCTGGAAAGGCCACAAAAAAAAATCCTTTTGGTAAGGCTAGAAAGGCTACATCTCCCTTAGAGTTAGTCCATTCTAACATTTGCAGACCTATGAATGTTAGGGTATGACATGATGCTAATTATTTTATCACATTCATTGATGATTACTTACGTTTTGGTTATGTTTATCTCATTTCTCACAAATTAGAGGCATTAGAATGCTTCCAAAGATTTGTTCATTTAGTTGAGAATTAAAGAGGTAAAACTTTTAAGATTTTACATATTGACCGAGGACGTGACTATTTGTCTGAACAATTCAAGGACTTATGTGATAATAGAGGCATAATTAGATAATTAACGATTCCCAGTACTCCACAACAAAATGGATTAGTTGAGCGTAGGAATCGAACTTTATTGGATATGGTTAGGTCAATGATGGCACATGCTAATCTACCAATCAATTTCTAGGGAGATGCTTTATGGACTAGTTTCAAACCAGAATTAAAACACTTATGACCATGGGGATCTGCAGGTTATGTTCGCGTTATATTACATGCACATGGAAAATTATGCCCTAGAGCTCAAAAGTGCACATTCGTTAGACATCCTGATCACTCCAAAGGATATGTGATGTTACATGAATGTTCTGATCGCGTACTGACTGAGATTGAGTCACGCGATGTCGAATTTATGGAAAATAAATTTCCAAGCAGAGGTGAACTAAGAGGTAGTAAGAACTGTATGAGCTAAATGAGTCAAATGATAACTCTACACCATCACTAGGCGAGGGTGGCGAAATCAATCCTTATCCTTCTACAAGTACGCCAATGATCACTGAGGATAGTGGGAGAGATTTAGAGAATAGTGGGAGTATACCACAAAATAATTCTCAAACTCTTCAGCTGTGTAGAAGTCAACATGGAAATATTCCTTGACATCTATTTGGTATTGATGAGGAATTTTTCATGTGTTCTTCACTAGAAGAAGACGAGCCTTCCTTTTATCAAGAGTCTTTATCATCGCTTGCTACTAAAGAATGGATAATTGCAATGGAAAATGAGATTAGTTCTATGCAAAAGAATCAAGTATGGAAACTAGTTGATCTTCCACTTAGACGAAAATCTATTGGAAACAAATGGGTTTTAAAGATTAAACATCAGGCTTATGGATCTATTGATAGGTACAAAGCTTGTCTCGTGGAAAAGGGTTACACTAAAAAAAAGGGTGTAGACTACGAGGAAACTTTTTCACCTGTTGTTAGTTTACCTCCATTCGCCTAATCCTAGCCATCGTCGCCCATTTAGATCTAGAACTTTTTCAAATGGATGTTAAGACTTCTTTCCTCAATGGAGAACTAGATAAGGAGATCTACATGGATCAACCTATTGATTTTGTAGCCAAGGGATAAGAGCGCAAAGTGTATAAGTTAAAATGTTCCATTTATGGACTAAAACAATCATCTAGACAATGGTATCTCAAATTTCATCATGCCATAATTACTTTTGGTCTTATCATGATTGAGGAAGATCATTGTGTTTATATCAAGCGGTCGAAGAAGGGTTTCATTATCCTTACTCTATATGTAGACAACATTTTATTAGCAGAAAATGATATAGGGATGATTGTCTCCACTAAAGAGTGGTTGTCCTTTACTTTTGATATGAAGGACATAGGTGAAGCAAATTATGTACTTGGTGTTAAAACTATTCGAGACCATTCTAAGAAACTTCTTGCTTTGTCTCAAGAGACTTATATCAAGAAGGTACTTTAACGATTTCGAATGCATAATGTTAAGCCTATAGACAATCCTGTTGAGAAGGGTAGTACCTTGAGTCTTGATCTTTGTCCTAGAACTAATGCTAAAAAAAAGAGAGGATATGTCCCTTATACCACATGCAAGTGCAATTCGAAGCCTAATGTATGTCATGATGTGTATACGACCAGACATATGTTATACTGTGAGGTTGGTTAGTCGTTTCCAGAGCAATCCAGGAATTATCCATTGGAGAGTAGTTAAAAGGATCTTGCGGTACCTTCATGGAACCACAGACTATATACTTTGCTATCGTGGTGGAAATATACATTTGCAAGAATATAGTGATATAGATTGGAGTGGTGACTTGGATGAACGTAAGTTGACATCAGGATATGTTTTCATACTCAATAACGGTGTTATTTCTTGGTCTAGCAAAAAGCAATCTTGCATAGCACTATCCACTATGGAAGCAGAATATGTTGCTCATGCTTCAGCAGTTCAAGAGGCTATTTGGTTAAAAATATTTTTAGAAAGTCTTAAGACAGTACCACATTCTATAGATCCTGTAACTATATAGTGTGATAGTATGGTTGCTCTCGCATATGTCAAGGATCCTAAGTATCATGGAAAGACGAAGTATATTCAAACTCGATATCACTACATCCGAGATAGAGTCTCATATTGAGAAGTGGTAGTCAAGCATATTTATACTAGTAAAATAGTGGCTAATCCCTGAACCAATCCTATTTCTAGAGATTTGTTCCAATCTCATGTAAGGTCTTTGGGTCTTCGTTGATTGTAAAAGATATGATTGATTTATTGACTTCATATATTTGTACCACAATGTACATTTACAATTTCATACTTTATTTGGATTTATTAGAAGTATAATAAATGATTTAGGATATTTGGTATAGCAAACATTTTACCATGATAGTAGATGTCACTTAGCTAAATGGTTGGCTACTCACACAGCAACCAACCTCAACGCTGAGATAGCGTGCGAGATGAGACTTTAGAATTCTGAAGATTAAGTTAGAGAATTCTTTACAATGTCACCTTGGATAACCCAAGATTAGGTTTATGAAAAACCGAACATGAAAGTTTCCCATACTTCATGTAGCCTGAGAATAGCCGAGTGTGAGATTTCAAGTGGATACTCAAGGAGATACTAGCTTGAAGTTCTCAAGTCAATCACTTATGTAGTAATTGGACTTATATTCGTACGATGATATAGATTGACGTCCTTATTTTATTTTGTGAGTATAATTCCGAAGTATGTAAATCATACTACATGTGCTTTAAGATGACCACCTAGGGAGTGAGAAATGGATTATTGCTTTCTTACTGTGTGAGCCTATATATGTAGATCATTAATAATAATCTAATTGTGCCCTTATGATTTTGAACTATGTTATAATTAAGAAATTTGATGTTTCTACTTTAGTTGGTTATCCTATGGCTATGAATGATGTGGTCTAAAGGAACATATCTAGGAAAGCAGACAAATAAAAGTTGAGTAACATGACGATCAGAGGAAGACAATTTAGTAACACATCTTGTTAAAGTTGCAGTGTACGGTGCTTAATGGTGGCTACCACATATAAGCTATTGTTTTCAAAATTATATTATATATATTATATTTTTTGAAAATAAGCACGCTACTGCAAAGGAGATTGGTAGGGCGTGGAATAACACGCCGCTACTTACACTCGCAAGTATACGAGGTCTAAGTTTTAGTATAGTGTGATCGTTAAGATCAGGTTATCGTATCCATAGGGATTGTTGTCGTTACTATCGAATACCGCGTTTATCGTGACCCAAGTTTATCTAGGAGAAAAACAAATGTATTTAATTAAACTAATACTAATCTAACCTAAATTAACTACACTAATATGCTAATATGTTTTAAGGTAAAGAATCTCCTAGGGATTAATGTGTTTACAAATACGTGTTCGATTCTGATTTACTTCCGTTAACGGTCTTCGACCTACTTGACAACCTCGGTACGTAAACTCCACCGCCACCTCTTTCGAGTGTAAGACAGGGGAATACATGACTTTGAGTCAATGAATAAGTCTCCCTCAACATCTTAACGACCCTAGGTAGCGTGTGTCTTGCCCCACGTTATCGATTGTCCACGATTCAAACCCCGACCGGGTTATAGAATTGTGGCGTTTGTTTACTTTAATCTGAATCCGGGATTTGTCAAAATATCATATTCTCCATTTATCAATCCAAACATAATAAACAAACAATATGATAAATACAATCAAACTACGAAGAACAATCACAAACAAAGCACCGAAATCATCCAAACAACGTATTTATAAATATAGTGTTAATCCCTACTACAATCCATATTTAACTAGTGGCCATAGCCGTATAAACATGAAAGAATGAGCTAAAAATTCTCACATGATCCTAAGATAAAGAAATTAGGAAAAACAATCGAAGAACTTAGCCTCGTCCGAAGATAAACCGCTAAGAACGCTCTACGATTGATTCGCCGTCTTCTCCACTTCGGGATGTGAGCTCCATCACTAAAATCCCTAACTATACCCTTAGATATAGCCTATGGGGCTCAAAAATCCATGGGGGCAAGAGAGTCCACCGGCCAAGCGGGAGGAGAGGGGGTATTTATAGCAAAAATATCTCAAAAATATCTAAAAATATCTCAAGATTGTACAAGGCAAATTCGCCTAGTCGGTGGATTCTTCGCCTAGGCAGAGTTAGGTTGGTTTGGTCTGATTGCCTAGGTGGTGAAGTAGGCAGTGGACTGGGAGAACATTCTATTGGATTTCCGCCTAGGCAAAGAAAACTTCGCCTGGGCGAGCGGTTATCAGTATCTCATCTGCGTACTCTGCTGGATTTCCACCTAGGCGATAGAATCTTCGCCTAGGTGGTCATCTATCAGTAATATTTTTCTCTTCTCAGCATCTTCACCGCTTAGGTGGTGGTCTGGACGCCTAAGCGGTGGGCCTGTTTCATCTTTTAGCCTCTAAGCTTATTTATCCACCGTAACTTCGAATCGCTTTGGTTCGATCTCATCGTTTTAGCTCCAGTTTCCTATCATTTTGCCCCACACACCTGGTTTAATACAAAAAGATAAAAACTAATTAAAACATAATAAAATACTACATAAACGTATTCTAAAACTAACAAATTCGGATTGGAAATAGATAGGTTTTTCACACCTATCAATACCCCCAAACTCAAAATTTGGCTAGTCCTCGAGCCAAACACACACACTAAAATGAAAAAAAATACAAAAACAACAAATTGAAATAAATAACAAACAACCTAAAAACAATCTAAACATAACAACATGCGAGTTTTAAATTCTTCTAAGGGCCTATTTATTTTTCCCTCAACAATCGCCAATTATTTCGAGTTCAGGCGGTAACACACAGCATGTAATGTTCTAGATTTTTGACATGCAATAATGGTGAACGCTATTCTAGATCCTGTAAACGTGTTAGTGCGAGACTCAATAATATAACTATATAACGATCGGATTGGATTATCCATCAATGAAATTCATGACTTAAACTGTAAAGGACTAGGATTTCCATAGGCTTGATTGGGGTCCACTCTCCACTAATGTAGGTTTAGTAGTTCATGAAGATCATTAGGACTTGGTTCGATTTTGGTACATTTAGCCAAGGGTAATTTGGAATAGAAAACGGGTTAACGTTGTTAACTTAACGTTACCCAAGACTCAACGCTTGGCACATTCACTCTCGAACCCCCATAGAAAGATTGGAACCAATCCCAAACATGCATTTAAGACCGACGTGCTCACTTGTCAAAAGAAACGAAAATAAAAACTGTATTTATATTTGAATTTTTTTTTCTTTTCTATATTTTTTTCTTTTTCTTTTCTTTTCAACGAACACACCCCCAAACTTATTTGATTGTTACAATTGAAGGGGTGTGTGAAATACAAATGAAAAACGACAAGTGAGCACTCAAATACCGAACCAATTAGAAGTTCGCCCTAAACCCAACCGCTCACATCAAGAAGCCTTTGCAATGGCTAACTTGATTCACTGAAATATGCCTTTAAATTCAGCGATTTAGGTTTGGAAAAAGATCAACTGGCCAAGGTAATAGTTTATGTGTTCAAAATTGAATTTGCATTTAGGCTTCGACAGGGTAACGAGAGATAAACATGTAATAAGGTAGGCTTAAAAAGGCTCAAGTGACAAAGAGAATGCCTAAATCACGTCTCCTGAACTACCTCGCCTAGGATTTCGCCTCAAGCTTCTGCTTAGTCAAGTTCTAGAATCCTTAATGTGTCATGAATTTCGTTAATCAATAATGGTTCTCAAATCAATTGAATAACTATACATTGATTCTATGTGCCCGTACAAATTAGGATCTACAATAATTTTTACCAAAAAGCATAGTCAAACACACAAAATCACACATGCATGGGTATTTCCCGTGACTTCGAAAACAACCAGGGGTAATTTTCATCATCGGGTGACGGCCCAGATGAACACAAAACTCAACATGAAAACAACAACACAAAAATATAAACACATTCTAACCTAAACGCACATGCAATACGAGAAAAATAATAACACATAAACTAACATACTACTACATACTACACATCACCACCAAACTCAAAGTGGACAGTGTCCTCAGTGATCCCAATCATCATTCTTCAACATATGTAATTAAAGCATGCTGACGAAGGGTGTTTAGAACACTTACCTGGGAGGCGAGAGGATCTCACCTCCGAATCAAGTCGGATAGGATGGATCAAAAAGAATTGCTTGGGTTGCCTCCCAAGAAGCGCATGGTTTAATGTCCTCAGCCCGACATTCAGAACGCCCTCGAGATTGGCGAAGTTTTGCTTTGGATGGCTCAATCTCTCAACGAAACGCCTCACCGGCTTATGTGCTTGGCCAAGCACAATAAACGGCTTGGAATCCCGTCGAAAGTAATGCATCAATACCCATCGATCTAACATCGTCAAGTACCCTGCATTGGAAACAAAAACAAAACTACAAACAAAAATTATATACAAAATAAATGCCTAAAGTAAAATTAAGTCATTTACACATAATATCAATAATAACAACCTCGCCAATCCCGGCAATACGAAACACTTGCTTTTCCTATCTAAAACTTAAGTCCAGAGCCGTTACCGCATTTCTCCGACAATAACATCAAAATAATCCCTGGCAGCAGCGCCAAAAACTTGGTAGGGCATGGAATAACACGCCGCTACTTACACTCGCAAGTATACGATGTCTAAGTTTTAGTATAGTGTGATCATTAAGATCGGGTTATCGTATCCACAGGGATTGTTGTCGTTACTATCGAATACCGCATTTATCGTGACCTAAGTTTATCTAAGCGAAAAACAAATGTATTTAATTAATTAAACTAATACTAATCTAACCTAAATTAACTTCACTAATATGCTAATATGTTTTAGGTAAAGAATCGTCTAGGGATTAACGTGTTTACAAATACGTGTTCGATTCCGATTTACTTCCGTTTACGGTGTTCGACCGATTTGACAACCTCGGTACGTAAACTCCACCGCCACCTCTTCCGAGTGTAAGACGGGAGAATACATGACTTCGAGTTAATGAAGAAGTCCCCATCAATGTCTTAACGACCCTAGGTCATGTGAGTCTTGCCCAACGTCATTGATTTCACACAATCCAACTCTCTCTCAGGTTATTAGATCGTCGCGTTGTATTTACCCTATCGACAATCTTTGTTCTAAAACTCCCTTACCACCTCTCCCGAGTGTAAGACGAGGGATATAACGCAACTTCGAGCCAATGAAGAAGTCTCCCTCAACATCTTAATGACCCTAGGTAGCGTGTGTCTTGCCCCACGTCATCGATTGTCCACGATTCAAACCCCGACCGGGTTATAGAATTGTGGCGTTTGTTTACTTTAATCTGAATCCGGGGTTTGTCAAAATACCATATTCTCCATTTTTCAATCCAAGCATAATAAACAAACAATATGATAAATACAATCAAACTACGAAGAACAATCACAAACGAAGCACCGAAATCATCCAAACAACGTATTTATAAATATAGTGTTAATCCCTACTACAATCCATATTTAACTTGTGGCCATAGCTGTATAAACATGAAAGAATGAGCTAAACATGCTCACATGATCCTAAGATAAAGAAATAATGAAAAACAATCGAAGAACTTAACCTCGTCCGAAGATAAACCGCTAAGAACGCTCTACGATTGATTCGCCATCTTCTCCACTTCGGGATGTGAGCTCCACCACTAAAATCCCTAACTATACCCTTAGATATAGCCTAAGGGGCTCAAAAATCCATGGGGGCAAGAGAGTCCACCGGCCAAGTGGGAGGAGAGGGGGTATTTATAGCAAAAATATCTCAAAAATATCTAAAATATCTCAAGGTTGTGCAAGGCAAATCCGTGGGTTATTGGATCGTCGCGTTGTATTTACCCTATCGATAATCTCTGTTCTAAAACTTCCTCGCCACCTATCCCGAGTGTAAGACGAGGGATATAACGCAACTTTGATCCAACGAAGAAGTCCCCCTCAACGTCTTAACGACCCTAGGTAGCGTGTGTCTTGCCCCATGTCATCGATTGTCTACGATTCAAACCCCGATTGGGTTATAGAATCGTGGCGTTTGTTTACTTTAATCCGAATTCGGGTTTTGTCAAAATCCCGTATTCTCCATTTATCAATCCAATCATAATAAACAAATAATACGATAAATACAATCAAACTACGAAGAACAATCACAAACGAAGCACCAAAATCATCCAAACAACGTATTTATAAATATAGTGTAAATCCCCACTACAATCCATATTTAACTCGTGGCCATAGCTGTATAAACATGAAAGAATGAGCTAAACATGCTCACATGATCCTAAGATAAAGAAATAAGGAAAAACAATCGAAGAACTTAGCCTCGTCCGAAGATAAATCACTAAGAACGCTCTACGATCGATTCGCCGTCTTCTCCACTTTGGGATGTGAGCTCCACCACTAAAATCCCTAACTATACCCTTAGATATAGCCTAAGGGGCTCAAAAATCCATGGGGGAAAGAGAGTCCACCGGCCAAGGGGGAGGAGATGGGGTATTTATAGCAAAAATATCTCAAAAATATATAAAAATATCTCAAGATTGTGCAGGGAAAATCCGCCTAGGCGGTGGATTCTTTGCCTAGGCGGTGAAGTAGGCGATGGACTGGGAGAACATTCTGTTGGATTTCCGCCTAGGCAAAGAAAACTTCACCTAGGCGAGCGGCTGTTAGTAGCCCATCTGCGTCCTCTGTTGGATTTCTACCTAGGCACTAGAATCTTCGCCTAGGTAGTCGTTCGTCAGTAATATTTTGCTCTTCTCAGCATATTCACCGCTTAGGCGGTGGTCTGGACGCCTAAGCGGTAGGCCTGTTTCATCTTTTAGCCTCCGAGCTTGTTTATCCACCATAACTTCGAACCGCTTTGGTTTGATCTCATCGTTTTAGCTCCAGTTTCCTATCATTTTGCCCCACACACCTGATTTAATACAAAAAATATAAAAACTGATTAAAACATAATAAAATACTATATAAACATATTCGAAAACTAACAAATTAGGATTGGAAATATATAGGTTTTTCACACCTATCAGAGATTAAGCATGTTCTGAGTTTTAAACTCTAGAAGGGTTAGAAATGCTTAATTTAATGTGACTGAATTGGTCTAGGGCATAGACGAGTATTTTTTATTTTACAGTGGGATGTTTCCATGTTAGTTTAATAGAAACTTAATATGATGCTCCCACATTGTTTGAAGACACTCGTCGGTCGCACACACCACTAACCTATATGAAGATGGTATAATGCATGAGTTTAAAAAGATAAACTCATTTGGTGCCCATTGTTTCCGAGTATAAGATGTTGGATTATGGAGCAGTTCAGGTCAACCCGTGGAGCGTCCACATGGGCCCCATATTTTATGGGAGTCTCCATATGAATGGGTGCACCTCTTGGTCTTAAGGATCGCGTCGTTTCGATAGACATCTATTGGAACGGACATACCCTTTCGGTATGTACGCATTGGAATGGACACATCCTTTGGGATTTTCTCTATAAATATGCATTGATACCTCTAAGATCTCCATCCTATCAGATTAAAGATAATTTGAGGGGCCTAGGTTAGTGAGTGTGTGGATATTATTGGAAAATACTCTAGTAGTATTTTTTCTTGCCGACGAGAGAAGAAACGAGGAACGGGTTGTAAATGAGTCTTCCAAATCTGAAAGGTACATTTTTGTTTTTATGCTTCTGCATTATTCTACAACACCAATGATAAGGGGGCTGACACGATGATAAAAGCTCTACCTAGAAAAAAGCTAGAAGCTTACAAGGAAATTGTAAGTTTTGCTTCAACTCCAAATTGGTTGTGAGGGGGATATTTGAAAGGTTTTTCACTCCCAAGTGTCTACATCTCTTGAAGAATCCAAAGAAATCTTGAGAGATCCAACTACCCACAAAGTGACAAACAAAAAAGGAGAAGCACCAGGAATGATCCAGATAAACTTAACCAAAATTCACAAAGGAAGGTTGCAGCTAAATTTGGCACCTTCAATTCATGATGCTTCTGGGTTTTGATTAGCCTGAAGAATAGCTGCTCAGTTAACCTAATGCAAATCATAGCACAACTTCAAGGGATCCAGTTCAATTCCCAATTGGGCCGATTACAAGAACACGAGCAACGAAGTTTAAAGATGTACTCAACGGGCTGATTCAAGAGGTGTGTACTTAAGAAAATTCGTGGAGGCCCATTGAGTAAGATCCATGTGATCAACAAAGATTCATCAACATGATCCAAGTTCTAGAAGAATCTAGCCAAGGCTAAGCTTAAATTTAGCAAGTTAAATTGGCATGTGTAAGAATATTCATTTTTGGGTTTGATTGTAAGGCTTGGATGCCAAGATATTTACTTTCCTTTGATTTATTTATTTTTAAATTTTATGGGTGTGTGTGGTTGATCCCACAGTCATTCAAAGCTCCCAACTTTTATTTTTTATTTTAGGCATGTGATCAGCCAATTAAAGGGTTGATTGTCTTTTTTTCTTTTAGGTAAGTAATAGTTATTTCTTTACCAGATTTTAGCCTAATTAGGATAGCTATTTTAGGAATTTTCTTTGTAATGGCCAGCCTTTTAAATAAGCGTCTAATCAATGGAAAGAAGGCATATCATTATTCAGTAAATTGTGAGAGTATTTTCTCTACGATTCTTTGAAGAACTACTCGAACTTATCAGGATTTCCCATGGTGTTCACCAACGACTTATCAAATGGATTTCAACTACCATTTGTGGTGTTATCCTTATACCGAGGTTCTTGTTTCACAATAAACAATGGGTTGAGGTCATATATACCAAGGTTCTTATTTATTATAAACAACAGGTCGAGGTCTATTATTCAATTATGATCGTAGAACGATCTTGGGTTCCTTTCCGTTGTCGGATCTCATTATTTCGGCGGGGTACACATCATTTGGTCATCAGAGCATAGGTTCTAGTTAAGGTTTGCCTGTCTTTTAAAACTCTTCTTTTTTTTTTTCTTTTTTTTTTTTCTTTATTTAGTGTTCTTTTAGCTTTCATATTCAGTTCACATACCCTAGTTTAGCCGAATTTCCTTTACCCCATTATGATCGTATTTTGTTTGTTCTAGTTTATTTCGAAATCTTATTCTGTTATAATCAAAAGATAGTTGTTCATCAAAAAAAAAAAAAAAAAGATAGAAATGAGTCCAAAAAAAAAATTGTTTGTTTTCATTCATTTTGGTTCCAATAAACCTGAAAATCACCTTACCCTAAAGGCCAAATTTTTTCGTGGAAATTTTTTTGTTTTGTCCTTCCAAAAATCTAATCAGCCGTGTCCCTTGTATTCTTGCTTTTAAAACCTGAAATTCCTTGATGAGTTCTTGGTGAATTGTTGTTGGAAATTTTGAGTATTGTTTGTTTAGTTTCAAAAAAACTGAAAGAGAATTATCGAGAGGAAAAAGGCAAGAGTGGTGAGAACATTGGAAAGTTAAAAGCCATGTATTTTTTAGTGAAACATTAGTGTAGAGTAATACAGATTCTTGAGTGTAAACACGTAAGGGAGAGAATTGTAAGGTCCTTTCTTTCTAACTTTGCTTTACAGCAATCATGTCTCACCACAGTGCTAAGAGCATTTCCAAAAATGATATAGAATTGGCTTATTCGAAAGTGTTTATGGAGGCCATGATGGGTGAGATGAGGCATGTGATGAAGTTGGAATTGGAGCAGGTTCACAAATGGATAGATCAGATAGAGAGTACACGTGTAAAGCAGCCACAAAACTCTCCTAATGTGCTTAGAAGGGAAAGAGTTCAACCGAGGGAAGTGAGGGTTGAAGATGAAGAGTCTTATGGGGCTGGTTTTTATGAAAAAGATGATAAGGACTTGGTGGGATCAGGCTGTTATAAATAGGAGGCGGAATAGAGAACGACCAATAGAGACATGGGAGGAGATGAAAACAGTGATGAGAAAGCGGTTCGTTCCAAGTTCCAAGCTACAAGGTCTTAGATAGAGAAGTCGGAGCATAGAGGATTACTATAAGGAGATGAAGATTGCTATGATTTGAGCTAATGTATAGGAAGATCGAGAGGCTACAATGGCTAGGTTTTTACTTGGATTAAACTGGGAAATCCAAGATAAGGTAGAGATGCAGCATTCTGTGGAGTTGGAAGATATGTTGTACAAGGCCATCAAAGTGGAGCAACAACTCAAGACGAGGGGTTCACATGCAGCCCATAACTCTAGTTCTACCTCTTGGAAACCGAGTTATACAAAGAAGATGGACAAGCCATAAACGTCAAAATCCGAACCTAAGTCTGAGAACACCAGCCACGTTCCTTAAGGTAAAATCGACTCTTCTACCTCTAGGAATCGTGACATTAAATGTTTTAAATGTCAAGGCAGGGGACACATAGCAAGTCAATGTCCAAACAAACAGGTCATGGTGTTACAAGACAATGGTGAAATTGTGACCGACAATAAAGATTCTGACATCGATGACATGCCACCATTGGAGGATGTTTCCGAGAAGGAGTATTTAGCCCTTGATACATTGACATTGGTGGCAAAGAAAGCATTGAGCTTGCAAGCAAAATAAGTTGAAAAGATGTAGCGGGAGAACATCTTTCACATTAGGTACTACGTCAAAGACAAGGTATGTAGTGGTTATTGATGGTGGTAGTTGTACTAATGTTGCAAGCACAACTATGGTGGAAAAATTGGGACTGCCCATGTTGAAGCACCCTAGGCCGTACAAGTTGTAATAGTTAAATCATAGTGGTGAGATAAGGGTGAACAAACAGGTGTTAGTTGCATTTCGAATCGGTGAATACGAAGATGAAGTATTGTGTGATATAGTACCGATGCAATAGGGATAATTATTGCTAGGGCATCCATAGCAGTTTGATAGGCATATGAAGTATGATGGCTTTACGAACAAATACTCATTTGTACTTAATCAACGATCAATCACTCTTGTACCATTAACACCGCAGCCAGTATATGAGGATCAAGTGAGATTACAAAAAAAAAAAAGTGATCAAAAGAAAAAGAGTGAAAATCAAAGAGAGGTTGAGAAAAATAAGAGAGAGAAAAAAATCAAAATTCGGCCATTGAGAGAAAATCAGAGAGGAAACAAAAGAATTTATATGCAAAAGTGAGTGAAATTAAGTGAGTAATGTTTTCAAATCAGCCGATGATTGTACTTTGGTACAAAGAGGCATTTCTAAACACTAACGAACTTGACCTTGTTTTACCTAGTTCTGTTGTTTCTCTTTTGCAGGAGTATGAGGATGTCTTTCCCAAGGAAATACCACGAGGGTTACCTCCAATCCGAGGAATTGAACATCAAATATATTTTGTTCCTGGTGCAACAATTCCAAAGCGACCAGCTTATAGGAACAATCCCGATGAGACAAAGGAGCTTCAACGACAGGTAAGTGAGCTGTTGGAGAAAGGGCACGTGAGGTAGAGCATGAGCCCATGTGCCATTTCGGTTTTACTCGTAGCTAAGAAGGATGGGACGTAGAGAATGTGTGTTGATTACCGGGCCATCAACAACATAACGGTAAAGTATCGTCATCCTATTCCTCACTTAGATGATATGTTAGATAAGCTGCATGGTCCTTGTGTATTTTCTAAGATTTATTTAAGGAGTGGTTATCCTCAGATTAGAATAAAAGAAGGAGATAAATGGAAACTTCCTTTTAAAACAAAATATGATTTGTATGAATGGTTAGTTATGCCTTTTGGATTGACTAATGCTCTGAGCACTTTTATGAGACTTATAAATCCTATTTTGTGTGCATTTATAGGTAGATTTGTTGTTGTCTACTTTGATGATGTACTCACTTATAGCAAAAACATGGATGATTAGGTAGTACATTTGAAATATGTTTTATATGTGCTTAGGAAAAGTTGTTTACTAATCTGAAGTAGTGTACTTTTTACACTGATAAGCTTGTATTTCTGGGATTTTTTGTTATTGCACAGGGTATACAGGTTGATGAAGAAAAAGTACGTGCAATCTAAGAGTGGCTGAGTCCCACAAGTGTAGGTAATATTCATAGTTTGAACGAACTTGCTAGTTTTTACCGGCGGTTCATGAAGGACTTTAGTAGCATAGACACACCACTTACCAAAGTGATCAAGAAAAATGTCGGATTTAGATGGGGAGAAGAACAAGAGAAGGCGTTTCAATTAATCAAAGAGAAACTGACCAATACCCCCTTATTGTCTTTACGTAACTTTTCGAAAATGTTTGAGATTGAATGTGATGCTTCAAGTATTGGTATCGGTGCAGTTCTTATGTAGGAAGGATGACCAATTGTTTACTTCAATGAGAAACTAAGTGGGCAGCCTTAAACTACCCAACTTATGATAAGGAGTTGTATGCATCAGTTCGAGCTTTAAAGACGTGGCAACACTACCTATGGCCTAAGGAATTCGTGATTCACACCGATCATGAGTCCTTAAAACACTTGAAGGGCCAACACAAGCTAAACAAAAGGCATATGCATTGGGTGGAGTTCATTGAGATGTTTTCATACGTCATCTGGTATAAGAAAGGTAAGGAGAATGTGGTCGCCGATGCACTTTCTCACAGGTATGCATTACTCTTTACACTTGATGCAAAATTGCTTGGTTTTGAGAACATTAAAAATTTATACGCTAATGACTACGAATTTTGTGAGGAATACCGGGCTTGTGAGAAAACCTCTAGTAGTAAGTTCTTTAGGCATGATGGATTACTGTTTCGAGAGAATAAGTTTTGCGTGCCTAATTGTTCCTTGATGGAGTTGTTAGTGCATGAATCTCATAGTGAGGGATTAATAGGACATTTTGGAGTTGCAAAGATTTTACTTGTTTTGCAGGAACACTTCTATTGGCCACACATGAAATGAGATGTTGAGAGAATTTGTGGTAGATGTGTCACATGTAGGCAAGCTAAATCCAAAGTGTAGCCCAACGCTTTGCGTACTCCTTTATCAATTCCTAGTGAGCCTTGGATTGATATTCCAATGGACTTTGTGTTAGGATTGCCTAGGACTAAATGTGGGAGAGATTCAATTTTTGTGGTTGTGGATAGATTTTCTAAGATAGCACACTTTATTCCATGTCACAAAACGGATGATGCCTCGTATGTTGCTGATTTGTTCTTTAGAGAGATTGTGAGATTACATGGCATACCTAGAATAATTGTTTCGGATAGAGATGCTAAGTTCTTGAGCTATTTTTGGAAGACTTTGTGGTGTAAGCTAGGTACTAAGCTATTATTTCCTACTACTTGTCATCCACAAACTGAAGTAGTAAATAGGACTTTGTCTACGTTATTGAGGGCAATCATTAAAAAGAACATCAAAACATGGGAATAATGTTTACCATATGTTGAGTTTGCTTATAACATATCTGTTTATTCTGCTATTAAATTTTCACCATTTGAAATTGTGTATGGATTTAATCCTTTAACTCTATTGGATTTATCTCTTTTACCTTTGACTGAGCATGTTAATTTAGATGGGAAAAAAAAACATGACTTTGTCAAGAAGATTCATGAGAAAGCAAGACTTAACATTGAGCGAAGAACGGAGCAATATACAAAACAAGCCAACAAAGGGCTTCACAAGCTGATTTTTGAACCTGGAGATTGGGTTTGGTTGCATATGAGAAAAGAGAGATTTTTTACGCAAAGATGTTCCAAATTGCTTCCAAGAGAAGATGGTCCTTTCCAAGTCCTAGAGTGCATCACTGATAACGCTTACAAGCTAGATTTACCTGGTGAGTACAATGTAAGTGCTACTTTTAATGTTACTGATTTGAGTCATTTTGATGTAGGTGATGATTTGAGGGAAAATCCTTTTCAAGATGAGGGGAATGATGCAAATCATAGCACAACTTCAAGGGATCCAGTTCAAGTCTCAATTGGGCCAGTTACAAGAGCACGAGCAAGGAAGTTTAAAGATATACTCAACGGGCTGAAGGCCTATTGAGCATGATCCACGTGATCAACAAAGATTCATTAACATAATCCAAGTTCTAGAAGAATTTGGCCAAGGCTAAGCTTAAATTCAGCAAGTTAAATTGGCATGTTTAAGAATATTCCTTTTTGGGTCTGATTGTAAGGCTTTCATGCCAAGATATTTACTTTCCTTTTATTTGTATTTTTTCTTTTTCTTTTTTTTTTTTTTTTTTTTTTTTTTTTTTTTTTTTATGGGCGTGTGTGGCTCATCCCACATCCATTTAAAGATCACAACTTTCCTTTTCTATTTTAGGCGTATGATCAGCCAATTAAAGGGTTGATTGTATTTTTTTTCTTTTGGGCAAGTAAGAGTTATTTCTTTACCAGATTTTAGCCATAAATGGGATAGCTATTTTAGGAATTTTATTTGTAAAGGCCAACCTTTTAAATAGGCATCTAATCAATGCAAAGAAGACAAATCATTATACAGTAAATTGTGAGAGTATTTTCTCTGTGGTTCTTTAAAGAACTACCCAAACTTATTGGGATTTCCCGTAGTATTCACCAATGACTTATCAAACGGATTTCCACCACCGTTTGTGGCGTCATCCTTATACCGAGGTTCTTGTTTCAAAATAAACAACGGGTTGAGGTCATATATACCAAGGTTCTTAGTTGTCGTAAACAACGGGTCGAGATCTATCATTCAATTTTGATCGTAGAACGATCTTGGGTTCCTTTTCCTTATTGGATCTTGTTATTTTGGCGGGGTACACATCATAACCTCTATAAATAGAGAAAATCAGAAAAAGAGAAACAGGCCTCTACAGAAGAAAAATACCTCAGAGAAAGAAAGAACCCCAATTTTGGGAAGAATAGTGTGAACAAATTTATGAAGATTTTACCCACAAATTGAAAATAATATTTTTGTGCATTGTTCCAGTGATCTACCAAATTGTGAGGTTTGTAATCCCACTATTTTCCATAGTAGAATATTTAAGTGGCCTACAGGTCATGTGGTTTTTACCTTCATTGAGGAAGGTTTTCCACGCTAAACCTGTGTTGTTATTTTAGCTCTATTTTTGTTTGGGAAAACGTGCTGGGACTATAGAACTCTTTTCCTATCATCTTTCTCAACACAAGTCTAGTAAGTTCAAAAATTCTAGTTGGGAACATACAGATAACTGGTAAGGGGGAGGAGGAACTTACAGATATATGGTTCCGATCTATTGTAGTTTGTTAAATTTGAAAGATATCCTAGCTCACTAGGTAAAGAACACGATAATTTTTTTCTATTCAACAGCCTGCATGCAAATTTATAAAATATTGTTGATGATGAGGAATATGATAGGAGAAATGTGTTTAGAGATGAATAAGGATCAAACTTACAAATAGTTTCAAATTTGTATTTCTTATCTCTTTCAGAATGCTACTACTTAGTTTATTCCATATGAAATATCTTCCCACATGAAATAAAATAATTGAATTAGCCTTTAGTTTAAAGAAACTACATCACCTAATTGACTTTTAGATGATAACTACTCACAAAATCATAAGATGAGATAATCGATCAAGCTTAGGTGCTACAGTTCCCGAAAGATTCATACTCAGTAGTTGGTTGCACCAAAAAATAGGATATACATATAAACAAATTGCCTTACCAATTGAGAGGAACTAAATTGAGAGAAACTAAAGATAGGATAAACATTACACAATATGAGAGATTTTCTTCCTTTTTATTTACTCTTCCTTCTCTTGGTTCTATTGGCTTTATAGAAAACTAGCGGAAGAATCAAAAGATTACAATTAGGGCATGATTGAAAAATAGAATACCTCATCGATAAGTTTAAATCCACTTTAGGATAGTGTTTTGGACATAGATACCTACACAATAGCACAAAATCAAAACAAATCTCAACACCGATTCTCAAATATATATTAATGAATAAATAAATCTCGATAGGAAATTAAGAAAATAAGTCTACTCATACAATTGAACGGAGGCATAGTCTCTTCGGGAAGGAGACGTTCATTGAATATGGATATTTGAACATGAAAACACCATAATCGACCATCGCGACGTTCTAAGGCGGCACCAACAATTGCTTTGCTCTTCCTCCATTCCTCTCTGTATTATCGTTGCCCTCCAACAAAGTATTCTTCAATGACATAACATCACTGAAAGGAACAACGGTTTTGATTCCCACACATAGAAAGGGATTGAAGAGATCTCTAGGTATTTCACGCTGTATTTTGCGCCAATATAAACGCTCGTAGTCCCTCAATGCTTTTCTATTCGAAGTGGAAGAAAATCTCCATGCTATGGTTTTCGATTTGCGAGGGAGATGATTGAAGAGATTTCTAGGTTTTCAGCGAAGAGAGAGGATTGGACCGAATTGGAGCTGCAACTAGCTAGGTATTGAGCAATGGAATGGCAACAAGGAGGAGCACAAAGAGCGACGAGGAAATTAGCAGAGGTAGTACGTGTAATGAGAATTATGCGTGAAAAATAGGCGTGAATTATATATATATATATATATATATATATATATATATATATATATATATATTGATAATTAGTGAAGAACTATTTAGTGGCTATATAATTTAAAAAATTTAGCCACAAAAAATAATTGTTGCCAGTAATTTTTTATTTGTTGCTAAAAACAAAAAAATTAAATAGCGATAATGTGTCTGTAACTAATTTAGTGATGAATTTCATATTTTGTCACTAAAACAAATTTTTAGTGAGAATTTTTCGTGTCGTGGCCAATAGTCATTCAGTTTCACAGTAAAAATCAAATTTCCTCGTCAATACTACCCTTCTAAGATGAATTTCATTTTCGTTACTAAATTTGGTCATTAATACTATTTTTTCTTCTAGTGTTTTTATCTACAATCCAAAATGAAATAACGAATAAAAATATATAAATTAGCACCTAATAATATGGGAACATAGATAAAAAAAATTAGAATTATACATAATTATGAGAAAAAAAAAATAGAAACAAAAACAATATACTAATCAGTGAGGAAAAAAAAACAGAAACAAAAGTAAATTTGAATAAACGGTTTAGAAGTTATGCGAAAAATAGAATTTTAACACTTAAAGGATTAAAAATAGGATGGGTGTCCGAAATGGCTAAACATCGTGTTATTATAGACACGCCATTTTGATCGTCTTTCTCAAAAAAAACAATTAATTTTGCTATTTATTCGATATATGTTTTTATTTTATCTTTGATTTATTTTGAACAAAAAAACAATTGAAAAGAGATAGGAGGAAAATATAAATATAAAACAAAAAAGAAAAAGAAAAAAATCAAAAAGTATATAAAAAATAAAAAATAAAAGAGGGAAAAAAAGAAAATGAATAGGTAAAGAAGAAAGAGAGAAACAAACTGGAAGAGAGAGAGAGAAAGAGAGAAGAGTATGGGCCTGCTTAGGAAAAAGAAAAGAGAAAAATGAGAGGTGGAGGTAGCATCTACGCATGATAAATGCAAGTCGTCCATGCAATTCAGAGATGATATGGGAGAAAGGAAAAAAAAAAAAACCGCACATAGCGCATGCAATGCGTGCCCCCAGCTTCTTGAATGTTTCCTAAACGGTTTTTTTTTTTTTTTTTTTCATTTTGCTTGCCGAACTAAGGTTACGGTTGGTAGCCAAGGCTCGTTTCCTAGGGTTTTTATGGTTTTCTTCATTCTTCACCTTTTCCAATAAATAGAATCCTCATTCTTAAAGTTCAGACACACAAAATTAGAGAGAAAAACCTTTCGGGGAACACAAAAATTGAGAGAGAAACCCTTTGGGGACACAAAATTAAGAGAAAAATCCTTTGGGACATACAAAAATTGACAGAAAAATCCTTCAGGGCACTTAGAAATTCAGAGAGAAATCCTCTTAGGGATTAATTCTCAGCAAAACCCTATTTGAGAAGCCGTCTTCAAGATAGAAAAAATTGTGTGTCATGGATCTTTGCTAAGAGAGGTATGTTTCTTCTCTTTTAATTCGATGAAAATGCCGGGACGAGATTTTTCCTTTTGAAGCTTAGCCTCCGAGTGTTAGAGGAGGACTTTTGTTTTTCTTTTTGTTTTCTATTTTTTTTTTCTTTCTAGTCATATTCTTATTTATGTTTGTTTCCATATCTAAATTCATAATATATATATATACACACACACACACACACAATAAGTTTATTTTGTAAGAATTAATTCTTACAAGTCATAGGGATAATTCAATAATTCGATAAATTGACTGAGAAATTTATATACCACTGATTTGATTTCCCAAATAGAGTGGAATTTAGAAATGGTTGGTTTAGGAAATCACTTTCCTCGGTAAATCACTTTGTCGGATCTCACCTAAGTCTTGGAGGGGTTAATTCCAACAAAAACTTGTTTATGTAACTTTTCTTTTATTCTCATCTCCATAGGATTTGAGAGAATATCAAATCAAAACTTTTTTGACTTAATAGGCAAATTAAGAAAGTAGGCATTCCATGGCATCGCAGTCATGTAGTAAGTAATATTTCATGCCATTTTGCATTCGTCTTTTGCATCATGTAGACATGATTAGGACACTTTTAATCACCCAAACTTTACATGTTTATTGCATTATATTTGTCACTTTAGACTACATAATTCATGCCATTGAGCCACTTTTTCACCATTTAATATATACATGTTTAGAACACTTTTCACCACTTACACTTTTCATATCTATTCTCATATACGTGATTCATTTATGTCATATTGGTCATGTTGGACATTAGATATCTTCCTCATATAGTTATTTTAATTCATTTAGGGTCGTAGTTTATTCATGTATTCATATCCTTGCATCGGCATTGCTTAAATTAAACTGTTTGAATAAAAAAAATGTTACTATGTTAGATGTTAGCTTAGGTCATTTCATCAAAATAAATGTATTCTTGCATAAATAAAACTAAGTTCATATCATGCTAGTTTAACATCATTGTCCACGTATTTTGCATTTTAGGTTCATACTTTCATACTTTTGTAATTCACTTAGATTTATTTGCCCACTTAAATTAAAGATGTTCATCGGAAACATATATAAAACTTTTCCCCGGGAATCATCATTATCAAATCCTTTAATATTTAGTAAGAGGTTATACTGGGGGAACATTCCAAAAAAATACCAAAAACTTGTCTCAACCTAATTTCGAAAATACCAAAAAGAGTTTGTATGAAGGAAAATATTTTTAAAATAAAATAAAACATTCGGACTTAAACTAATTGAACTTAATTGGACATAAGGTACTATTTTTGGAAGGACATCTTGAGGTGCCTAATACTTTCCCCAAGCCTAATCGACCCTCGAACTCTTTCAAATGAATATTTGATTTGACCTTATCTTTAATGTCAAATTTACTTAGGCCTATTAAATTTTTTTTCTAAAAAATTCGATGACCTAACATACCGTTTAAACCCAATACTAAGTGGCAACTCCTTATTTTAAAAATGGCCTAAGTATCCCTTCCTTTTTCTGCTTTACCATTTCATACTCTTATTTTTACCTTTTCGGAAAATTGGGGTGCATCAATTATTGACACGAAACTTGAGGGTTGACGTTATCCCATCCCTTAAGACTTGTAGGAAGAAATGGAAGTGAATTTGGATAAGCGGTTTAGGAGTTATGCGGAAAAAAAAGGAATTTTAACAATTGAAGAATTAAAAATGAATTGGTGTCCAAAATGGACAAATAGGACCTAATTTGGCATGAAACTAGAGATTTGACACCCTCCCAATTATTAAGACTTGTAGGAAAGAAGCATAAGTGAATTTGGATAAGCGGTTTAGGATTTATGCAGAAAAAAAAATATTAATTTGAACCTTTAAAATAAGTTTAAAATGGGTTGGGTATTTAAAATAACCAAATATAGTCTTATTCATGCAAAATACAAGGGTTAGCAACATCCGGACCATTGACTTATATAAAGAAATGGAAGAGAATTTGGATAAGAAGTTCAGGAATTATGTGAAAAAATAGAATTTTAACTGTTTGGCCATTTTGGACACCCAACCTGTTGTTAATTCTTTAAGTATTCAAATTCTACTATTTCGCGTAAATTCTAAACTACTTATCCAAATTCACTTCCGTTTTCACCTATAAGTCTTATTGGTTGGGAAGACTCTAACCCTTGAGTATTATGCTAATCAAATCCCGATAGTCCATTTTTGACACCCAACTCAATTTTAACTTCTTTAAGGGTTAAAATACGAACTTTCTCGCATTATAGCACTTATCCAAATGCACTTCTTTTATTCCTACAAGTATTAATGGTTGGGGAAATTCCTAACTCCTAAATGAGCAAAAACTAAAGACTAAAAGAAAATTATTACTTTTAGAGTAATCAATTCGAGGATAAAAAAACAATTTAATTTTGGGTTTTCATGCCAAGCAGGTACCAATTTGTTGAACACTTTTAGACCATAATTTCTAAAATTAACAAGTTTTAAGGAACCATGATCAAGCACACGTGCAAAGAACTATACTAATTCTACGATAGACTAGACAAACAAATATATTATGTTACGGGAAAAACATTGTGACGCACCCCGGATTGTTCGAGAACAAACACCAACCTAGTGCCGGTGTTATATTCAAATTACGTTCATTTTTTAAAACAAACTTATCCTTTTTGAAATACTTTTGGATAAGATTTAATTTTGAAAATCTAAAAAAAACAAGTTTAGGGATTTTTCTAAGCGTCAATTTTGAACAATTTTACTTGGGTTGAATTTTATGAAATCTTGGAGTCGCCAACTAGCATTAGTTTTAAAAGGTGTGCTACATCACCGGATTTTGAAGAAAATAAACGAAAAATATTTGACTCAAAATAAAAGGTTTTAACTAGAGTATTCTTTAAGTTCGGAGGTCAGTTATGATCGGGAAAGATGTTAGACATTCCAAGACATCTATTCGAAAATGTTACCCAGTGTCTAAGTATTTTAAATTAAACTAAGTCCTAATCTTGTTTTAATTTGATTGGTTAACATAATTTTTTTCTCTTATCCTTTTTTATTATGTATGTAAATGAAGTAAAGCTAATAAACATATAATAAAGAAAACAAATAAGAAAATATAAAATAAAATACAAAACATGTCCCCCTTTAAAACCACTTAATGATTATAGAAGAATCAACAAGTTTGGTCCCCATGAATTTTTTATTTTAGTTTAAGTTATGAGGGCAAAAACTTACGTATTAAAAAAAAAAATTAAAATAAAAGGATTTCCATTAAGATAAGATTTTATAAAAGAGATGTTTCTTTTGTTAAGAAAATAATTAAAGACTAAAAAAATATTTTTTGTTTATTTTTTATTAATGCAGAAAATGACTTACAAAGATTTATTATTAAAAAATATATTTTTTGGTTTTAAAAAATATTTTAAAGAAAACAAGGTTTGGCTTCTTGAGAAGAAATCTTTAAATAAAATTTTATTTATACTTTTATTGTGAAGAGAAAACAATTTTAAGTAAAAAGAGAGTTTGTTTTATTATAAAAAAACAAACTTGTTTTAAAAAAAAAAAAGTTTTATGTTATGAAAACCATATTTTTAAAAACATTACATGTCTTGGCTTTTAGAAAATATTTCTTTTAAGAAAAGTTTTGGTTTTCTTTATGAAGAAAACACATTTTCAGAAAAAAATAATTTTTAAGAAAATATTTTTAAAGTAAAGGAAATATTTTTTTTTTTTAACATTTTTGGAAAAATATTTTTAAAGTGTAGGAAATCATTTTTAACATTTTTGCAGAACAACCAATTGGTTTTTATTTGTGTGGAAGAAAAACATTTCTTTTAAGAAAAAGAAAACATTTTTGAGTTGAAAGAAAACATTAAAGTTTTGTTAAGAAACTTTTTTTTTGAGAAAAACATCTTTTGGTTTTCTTAAATGAAGAAAGCATTTCTTTTGAAAAGAACTTTATTTCGTGGAAAGGACTTCTAAAGTAAAAAGCATGAACATTTTTTTGAAAGTTTCTTTGTTTTTAGAAGAAAACAAAGAGACTTATTTTTTCTTATTTTTGACAAAGTAAAAAAAATGTAAATGTGTATTTGCCATAATAACCTTAACTAAAATCACTTAGGGAAAATATTTTCTATAACTCTCATTTAAAGTTTCTCATATGATTGAGAAACCTAAAAACGAGGTATGGATAATTCTCCCTTTTTGGTTTTAGGTTAGGCAAAAAAAAATTATTTTACCTTTTTTTTCTTTTCTTTTTTTTTTTTTCTTTTTTTTCTTTTTTTCTTTTTTTCATTTTTTGCAATATAAAACATAGTGTGTAGATATATACATATATTGTCATTCCTACCCATGACTAAGAATGGCGAAACGTTTTTGGAAAGGATCGTCTTTATCCCGCCATTTCAGTTTCACGAGATTGTAAAACCGAAGTTGGGAATAGGGGGGGTCCTTTCTTATTCGACCTTTAGCTTGGGAGGATTCGACTAAAAAAAGAAAAAAAAATGCAAGAAATTTAAAGTGCGGAAAGACGCAGAATAGCAAAAGTAAAAGCGCAGAAAAGTAAAAACGTGGAAAGACGCAGAATAGAAAAGCAAATGACAATAATGTAAATGTAGGAAACTAAAAGTGCGGAAAAGCTCAGGGCAAAAAAGTAAATAACAGTAAAGTAAATGTAAAAAAGTAAAAGCGCAGAAAAACACAGAGAGGAAAAGTAAATGACAGTAAAGGTAAATAATGATAATGTAAATGTAAGAAAATAAACTTGTTTCAGTATTCTCTTTGGAATGAGTTTTTTAGGTTATGACCGGTTTTATTTGCCCTCCTTTAGATAGAAAAAATTAAAAAAAAAATTGTTTAAGAAGGTTTAGGGAACTTACCTTGCTTAATGGTGAAAGTTCTTCAAATTTTTTTTCCTTCTTTGTGTACTTCTTCTTTTTTCCTTTGTCTTTTGATCTTTTTTTTTTTTTAGAGATTTTTTTAAGACTTCTATAACTATTTTTTTTAGAGAATTTTCTAGACAGATAAAGTCTTCTTGCATGTGTATGGAGAGCATGTAAGAAATCATAAGTGAATTATAAAAAAAAAAAATAGTGGAAAGGGCACATCTATTTAAAGAGGCAGAGAGTCGCGCACTCACTAGGGCGCTTTCCCTGGGGATTGCGCAAACCTTTTGACAGACGTTGGTAGCTGTCCTCTGATGGACAACTACCCCCTATTTCGTGAAAATACACCCTATTTTGAGAATTGAGTAGTTGACTCTGTTTTTTTTTTTTTTTTTCCACTTCGTAAGTCTTATCATTAAGTATAATGACTTGGAGGACTCCAAAGGTGACTCAGGGCAATCCAATCTAGAATCTCAATGCTCCGTCTTATTTCCAGGAGGTGTATATGGGGTGAATTTTGTGCTTTTGGCACTTTTTGTCAATTAAATATAATTTTTTTTTTGTTTTTTTTTTTTTTTTTGCGAAATTAAAATGATAAAAATGAAATTAAACTATCCAATTTGATATCGGAATGTTCAATTTTAAAAATAAAGACTCAATTGGTCTTCGATTTGATTAAATTGGCAAAAAAAATGCAATTTTTAAGCTAAAACGAAAAGTAGTTGAAATTGGTGAAATTTCTTAAAATTAAAGGGTGAAAACCGAAATTAACTATATTCAAAGTTATATTCTATGAAAATACACTTTAAATTTAATTACTATGCCTGTGACTTTACAATAGTTAGATTGTCATTTTAAAAAGATGGGTATTAGATATTGTATCGATTAACTATAGTGCTAGTGGGAGATGGTTGGATATAAGACCTATAGTCAATATTGCAATCTTATATTTATGGTTTCATATATAAAATATTTTTAATTTCAAGTATTAATAGAAGGTATTTTTGATATTATTGTTTAATTTATCGATATTGTTTTAGACATTGGATATTAAGTTGAAATGCCATAACTCTTTAATGTGATTAAAATATAGAGACCAAAGACATTTGGTAACTTAATATTCTTAACTATTCCTATATTAGATTGTTGAAAAATAATGTTCAACAATCTACGCTAGCTTGTTTTGTTGTTTTATCTTTTGAGAATGGTGAGTCTCAAACCATTAGTATGAGATACTAGAACAACCACAAGGGGACTTATTAAGAGACCAAACGTGAACATTCTTGATATCCTACATGAAAACTTTGTTTACTATCAAGATAAGATATCTGAGATATGATTGTATTTGTGATCTTTCGACTTGAAATACTGTACATTACATGTATGAATAAGTGTTGTACTCTATCCACGAGACTTCAAATGTATTTATTGGGTATAATAGGACATATGTGAATGTATGAATATGCAAGATAAGATCTATTAGTCTCAATAAAGAAAGACGCAACCTATGTGAATCGGTTTAATACAATTCATCCAAACCTTTAACTAGAGTAGTGTCACGATTGGAATGAGATTCCAATCGGTGTTACAAGGATGTATATTATCAATCAATGTACATACATATTATTAAACTAAGTTTTTTTTCCTTTATCCATACTATGTTGGTCTTTTCGGGAATACAAAATAGAAAGATCGTATTATAGAGAAATCTTACCTAAGAAGGTTCTCTTAGTGATATTTTTACCAACTAGACATGACTATGATATGTGGGTAGACGCGACTCACAATCGGATAAAATGACTTAGGGGAAAAGTGTTATCTTTTGGAATGGAAAATTTAAAAGTTTTCTAATTCTACTTGGTTAGTTGATTAGTAAAATAATTAATTAATTATTTTCACCATCCATCTTTTGGTATAAACCTAATAGGTCACACACAATGAAAAATAGAAGTTAGGAGAGTCCTTGAAAAATGAATGGTTAGTAACGTTGAACTTTAAAAGTTCAGGGAGCCAAAATACAAATACAAAAAAAAAAAAAAAAAAAGAGTCCAGTGTTTGAACCATGGAAAAATTATTTAAATAGAAGGAGACCATATGGCCCCCCCTAAAAGGCAATTTTCTACACCTCTGAGGAAGAATTCAACCACCCTTTTTGTGTGTCTGAGCTTTTCTATTTTTCAGGTTTGCACTATTGATTTGAATCTTACTACCATCTAGATCTAAATCAGAATTTTCTCAACTTCTTGGGATTAGAATTAGATTTTTAGAAATACCAAGCATACTTTTTCTTTTCTTTTCTGAATTTTGTCAGGATTTTGTTAGAGACAATACACCTGTGTTGCTTCTAAGAGAATCATTCTCTGTAGCCTATTGTTGTCCATGTCCAACTGCTCTTGGAAGAGTCTTTTTAGATCATACCTCGAGAACTACCAACTTTGAGATTGAAGTGCCAGAAGAGGTAATTTATTAAATGAGATTTAATTATGCCTGTTATATTTGTTTTATGTTGGTACATATAGGTCCAATTTGGAGGAACATGATATTAAATATGATTTTTTATACATTTCGTTGCATTAATCTAGTGATCTTAATATTAGATTTGTTCAAGTGGTATCGGAGCCATATCCTTAATTAACTTAAAACAAATTCTTGGTCATGTTTTACGAAACATTGGATCGAAATAATGTTGAAGAAATATTGTTTTTAGTTTTTTTTCCTGAAAGCAATATAAAATACATCTAAATCCGAAAGAGTGTTTTAAAATTAAATTTACAATTTTTTTTTTGAAAAATATTAAAAAAGTGATAATCGGGGAATTCTAAGGATAAACATTGCAGTAAAAATCAATACAGTTGTTTTATATTCTATCCAATATTTAGACTCTCAATTATTCTAAAAATAGTATCGATCCAATAGTTTGATACGAAATAGGTAGTCCTTGGGTTGCACGTTGGAATGCTCCATGTTCCTCGAGATATAATAATTGTACACTATTATATAAACTATTTGTTTTAGGGGATTTTATTATTTAGTCCTTTATAGAGACCTTTTAGAGGAATCAAACCCTGATATGAACTATTAAGTTTTTAGACCCACCAACTCTTTAGAAAAAAATCATTCATTCTGACCCCTGTTAAAGTTTCTTTACAATTCTGCTATGTTGTCTTATGCACAGAGACAAAAATATGCACACATAACGTTAACTTAAAATGTTATTGCATTTCATGTTTTTTTTTTGGGTTTCATGTTAACTCATCATCCTCATTTTTTTTTTTTTTTTTTTTTGTGCGTTAACGTTAACTCATTTATATTTTTGCATTTGACGTTCTCTTTTTGTGTATTCATGTTAACTCACCGTCCCCACCTGTTTTTGTGTGCTTTAACGTTAACCTATTTTCACTACCGGACTATGGTTTTATCCTTAGCGTATTTTATTTTTTGCTTGAATATTTAACGTATTATGCTTGAATATTTACGTAATATTTTGTTCTTTTGACTTGATGTGTGTTTGAGTTGGATTTGTGTTAATGTTAATGCATATTTTTAGGTTCTCTTATGTGTTAAAATGTTAACTCACCACTCGTGATATTTGTCTTTTTTTTTTGTTGGGTGTGCGTTAACGTTAATGAACATTTTTTTACTTCTCTGTGTTAAAATGTTAAAGCATTTTGGTTTGTGTTAATGTTAATACACATTTTTTGGGGGTCTCTTGTATTAATGTTAACACATTCATGTTGTTTGGAAACCTATATATGATAAATAAAAAAACAAACATACATTGATGTGAACGTTAATACACATTTTTTGGGATATCGTCTGTGTTAATGTTAACACATTCATATTGTCCAAAAAAACATATATGACATTTTAGTTTGAGTTAATGTTAATACAATTTTTTTTGGGATCTCCTGTATTAACGTTAACGCATTCATGTTGTCTAGAAACTTATATGTGATAAATCAAAAAGTAAACACACTGACATTAACATTAATGCACATTTTTTTGGGTATCGTCTGTGTTAACGTTAACATATTTATATTGTCCAGAAAAACATATGCGACATTTTGGTTTGCGTTAACGTTAATATATATTTTTCTAAGGTCTCTTATGTTAACGTTAAAACATTCATGTTGTCTAGAAACCCATATATAATAAATCAAAAAGCAAATACACTAACGTTAACGTTAATACATATTTTTTGAGAGTATCGTCTATGTTAACATTAACACATTCATGTTGTCTAGAAAAACTTATGTGAAAAAATTACACAAACACTAACGTTAACGTAAACATTAATACCACATCCACCTCTATCACCATCGAGCAAAATCAATTTATATTTTAACACAATCAAAAAAATATTGAACAAAACCTAGAATGGGCGGCACAAAATGAATAAGATATGAACGCCACAACAAAATCCAATTAAGATTTGAAAATTTTCCAATTTAGATCTCAAATTTTCTTAAGAAAAAAATCAAGAACAACTAAACGGACTCTAGGAAAAAATCAACAAATTAAAAGGCTAGGGTTTTCAACACCAATTCTAACATCCAAACAAGAACAACAAAAAATCAAAAATCGAGAAAACCCAGATCTGGGTTTCCTGATCTGAAAAAATAAATCTAGAAACCCAGATCTCTACCGTGAACAAGAAGGAGAGAAATCAGACCGTGAACAAGAAGGGATAGAGAGATAAACCCATATCTCTACCGTGAACAAGACCATCTAGAATCTCTTGTTGTCATCGAAATCAGACCTCTCGTCCTCGGAAAAATCGTCGAAACCGGACCTCTCATCGACGGCGAAATCGTGGTTTACTTCTTAACGGTGTTGGACCCGACGCTGGAGCGGTGATTCATTGCGTCGCCGTGGGCCGAAGTCTCCGACGGCTTGGAGGCGCAAGTACCTATGGTGCGGCAGTGCCCCCCCTCCCATTGGAGACCAGTGGCTGAGAGATTCAATGACATAAATTCGTTGGCGATTATTGGGTATTAGAGAGAGAGAACACGTTAAGAGAGATGCTTATCTCACTAGGAGAGAGAGAGAGAGAGAGAGAGAGAGTGAACTAGAGTTTAGAGAGAGAAAATGAGAATTGTGGAATGGTGATTGAATAAAGAGAGAGAGAGAAAACACGTTAACACTTAACGTAACTGAAAGAGAGATGGTCTTGTATTAGGGGTATGTGTGTTTTTTATTTTTATTTTTATTTTTGTTTTTAGAGGATTAAAAATTTAATTGATTATATTTTGAGGTTTGAATTTTAAATAAATTATTCAAAATGATTTTTTTTTCTATGCGAGGAGTAGTAAATAATAAAAACCTCTTCATTTTATATTCTAATTGAACAATGAACTAGTGTTTATACGGCTCTTACTTGAAGTCGTGTTAAATTGAACGTCATCCAATGAATTCATCGGAACCCCCAACAGCCATTCATTATTCCCCCGAAAAACTCCCATCATATGGCCACATCACTCGCTTTTCCCGCCATTTCCAGTTGCCTCACTACCTCCAAGTTCAACCGTCCAAACCCTAGCCTCAACTCCCACAAACCCCACAATTTCTCCCGAGCCTCTATTATCACCCGTTCGTCCCTCACCGACCAATCCCTCTCCGCCAAACAACACCTCCTCCACCTCATTTCCGACGAAGACCGAGGCCTGAGAACCCAGAATAATCCCGAAAAGCTCGCCCAAATCGTTGATGCTATCAATTCGATTGCGGTTCTGGGCCGCGATACCGTCACCACCTGCAAATCTCTGTCGGGGACTTGGAAATTGCTGTGGACTACGGAGAAAGAGCAGCTGTTCATCATCAAGAATGCTCCTCTGTTTGGAACGCGAGCTGGTGACGTTTTACAGGTTATTGATGTTGAGAAACGTGCTCTTAACAACGTCATTACTTTTCCTCCGGATGGAGTTTTCTTTGTTCGGTCGGGTATTGAAATTGCTTCGCCACAACGGGTGAATTTTAGGTATTTTTTTTTTTTTAATGTTATATATGCATTTAAATTCTGTATGGTAACCAAGTCTTAAATAGAGAGTATCGACCGTAAAAATTATAATTTTTTTAATCACCAAATATTCCTCTAAACTTAATTTTTATTATTCTATTAACTCTGATAAATACAATCATAAAATAATAAGGCAATACGCAGCATCTAATGAAAATACGGTCTACATCCCATTTTATAAAATTTGATTTCTAGAAAATCAAATTTACATAGAAAAAAAAAAAAAAGGAATACGGATTTATATATAGAAAAAGATTTTGCAAAAAAAAAAAAAAAAAAAAAAAAAAAGCGGGGTGTTGAAATCTGGGCAGAATTGCAAACTAGGTGAAAAAAGTCGGTACTGTGAATGGCCTGCTAACCATTAAGTTGGCCGGTAACGGTAATGGGAGGGTGAAAATCCATTATGTAACCAATTTTTTAATTGCTGATTGTAACTTGGTTAATTTGGTATTTACTAAATATTCGATAATGGGATGCATTTACTAAATTTAATGTGTATCTACATCAACCACATACATTACAAGTTAATAGCAATCCATTTATTTATTCTATTATTGTTATGCAATATCATTATTCCTGATTTATTTGAGTATTACCAATTTATGACATGAACATTCACTGCAAAATGAAATATTTCAATTTAGGGGCAATTTTGTGCATCCCAATCAAACATTTTACGTAAAGGAATTTTTAACTGACAATGCTGGTAATTTTTTTCCCCAAGTTAAAAATCGTCATTTATGTACGGTGGTGGAGCTAACAATTCCATCTATCTTCTTGCATGATTCTTTTTTTCCCCCTACATATTTACTTACTGAAATAATTTTATTGATGGAAAATCTGGAAGAAAGTGTGACTTTAATTATGAGAGTTTGTTATTTTTATATATAATAACCAATGGTATACACTATAGCTTCTGATTTTTGGTTGCGTGCAGATTTACAAGTGCTGTTCTACGTGGGAAGGCTTGGGAGCTTCCATTACCACCATTTGGGCAAGGGTGGTAAGTCTAGTCTTGTGTTTGTTATTTTTTGGTGTTGTTTTTCAATAATTTGCCGGTGATAATTATTGAGATTTCAAAATAAATACTTAAATAATTATGAAATTAAATTAATAATAGTTAAACAATTTTAATGGGAACATTTACTAAGTATGTATAGACAGTAAAAACAATGTATGGATATATAATGCGTCAAACCAGATTCATGATGTAAACATTTACAAATAGATGCAGAGTGTGAACATTTAAAGTCCGAAAACAAAATCAAATTGTGGATGTGTAGAACAAAAACAGAAGCAAAAACCAGAGACGGAATGTGAACGTTCACAAAACAAAAACAAGATGTGAAATAAACTTTAAATAAAGATTAACCCGGATTATTCAAAGATAGATAGAAAAATGTAGTAGATCGAGATTAGAGTTTGATTCCATATCCTTAAAGTAGGTTTGCCGCTACAATGGTGCTAATGGTTGAATGAACGTCTGTCTCTCAGGGTACAATAATCTTTAAGTTTCTAGTACAAGTGCTTGAAACCAAAAATTTCGGCGAACTGAATTTGTGCTTGAACTCTTATAAATTTCTATATGTTATGCGCTTTGGTAATGATATAAAGTGATGAATTTTGTGTATCAGACAATTTTGAAATGAATGTGAAGTTTTCTATTTATAGAAGACCAAAATATACCAACGAATGGATGTCATTTGGAAAGGCAGTTGTTCGGTATGAACGTTCACACCAAATAGTCACCGGTGAACTTTCACGTTTGTTCACTGACACTGGTGCATAATTAACTGCCTACCAGTTAATTAACTATTTAACTGTCACATTTATTTAAATATTTATATTTAATATTAAATAAACTTTGCTTAAAAAAATATCTGGCAAATCAAAATCTGACCCAGACCCATGCCCAAACCCGACCAACATCGATTTGGTTGGTCGGACGGCGGTGGCATGCGTGTGGTTAAATGTAGAACCCCCACAATGAACAAAGATTGTATGCCTAATGACCTTCTATTTACTTTCAACTTATAACTTGATATGACACTCAAATTCTTCTTCCACAACTAATGTGTGATTGCTTGTCCATTGTAACCTTCAATTAACTTCAAGTGGATATTTTGGGAATTAATATCTCATTCCAATTTTAATTATTTTTGACATATAAATATATTTTGTCGATCCCTAAATGACAAGAAACGAATTGGAATACTAATTCAATTTATTTAATTAATAGGTCCATTTTAATTAATTTATTGAAGTACTCAAAAAAATCTAAGGGCATGTTTGATAAAAAAATTAAGTGCTTAAAATTGATTATATTAAGTACTTAATTAATTAAGTTTGTTTGATAAATGTAATTAGTATCACTTAATTAATTAATTAAGTTAACTTAAAAATTAAGTTAAAATGTGAGTACATAATTAAGTCAAAGTCTCTTCACTTATTTTATTTTGCTTAATACACTCCATTATTTTTCACTTAAAAAAAAAATTATGTTTTGACTATTTTACCCTTAATTCCCTATGAGGGTTTAATTAGAATTAGGATTAATGAGAATTGAATTAATTTTGGATTATTTTATGGTTTTAATTTTATTTTATATTTAAACTATTGTTATAATTTAATTTAAGCAATTAAATTACATAAAAAATACATAATATTAACATATTTTTGGTTTAATTTCTACTTTTAATTTTAATATAATTTTATTTTTTTTTAAAAATGGTACCCTGATTATATTGTTTTGTTTTCAATTTTTTTTTTCTTTACATTATCTTGATTCAAAAATAGTTATGTAAATTAAATAATTTTCAGCATACAAATTTTGTATTTATCAAACAAATAAAAAAAATTCAGCACATAAATTTTCAGCACAATTTTATCAAACAATCTTCTTAAATTTTCAGCACTTAAAATTTCAACATCCAATTTTCAGCACTTAAATTTTTAACACTTAAAAATTAATATCCTTATCAAACAAGTCCTAACATTCTTCCTTTCACACATATTGGTCAATTGTCTCATTTCACTCGATCTACTTTGTGCCGGCACTGCTCGTTCCATGTGCACGTGTCACTAAATATGATGCAAGCACCGAAAACATCAAATATCTTAGATATCTAAAATTTTCCCCTCAAACATTAATGGATGATGTTTAGGCATTCATTGATAGTTACTGGTAATTTTTTTAAAAAATTAAAATTATATTAATAAAGATAAAACGAAAAAACAACAAAACAAGAAAATATTCTTTTGTAGGACCTTAGATGTTACCGCTTATCTTAAAATTAATTGGTGTTAGGAAAAATACATACCCTAACCATATAGTCATATAGTACATTCAGCATATACAAACGCCCATAGTATTCGACTGCGACTCGACCTACACTCGAGCCTCCACCATGAGACAATTGCTTTTAAGATTTGGCGAACGATCTCCCCCTGCAATTGCTCCCGTTTGAAATCGAATCCGTGACTTTGACTTCGATACCTTTTGTAGTTGTTGGACCTCAAGCGCTACCACACATCCTAAAACTAATTGATGTTTGGAAAGACTCATAGCCTCATAGTGTATTTATCATACACAACTGCCTACGACATTCGATTGTGAGTCGATCGACACCTAGGCCTCCGCCATAGGGCAATTATTGCCAAACTGGGCCAATAATCTCCCCCTCAACTATTGGTCCCCCTGGGAATCCTACCCTTGATCTTGGGTCTGATACTACTTGTTGGACATTAGGCGCTACTACTCATCCTAAAACTAATTCGTCGAGTTATATTCCTTCCCTGCCCTAATTGAGAAATAAAACTAACTAATTCTAAGGTAATGACTCAAGGCCACTCGTCCACTATTCTTCAATCTTCAAACAAGGAACAGTGTGGCATATGCCTGCATTGACCAAGATCTTCGAAATTGATCTTATATATTTCTCCCCAACACAACACCCAAATAACAAAAACAAAATACGGAGGTTGATGCGGTGTCACGGTTGGGGACGGGACATGGAGTGGCTAGCATTGTATACCTAGGCCTTGTTGGCCAGGAAATATGGGTTTCTGCCGTCGTTGGTTATGATATTGCCAGTGTAGGCGGTGTTTTTTTGGTAGCAGTAAACTCTATCATTCATAGTGATTAATCCTTTGCTTTGCATCAGAATTTCTTTCTCTACATCCCTTTCTCTATGCAACTAATGAACCTAGAGAGAGAAAGAGAAGGTGAAATATCTTGATGACAGACATCTACAGAGAGAGATAGCTTGAGGAGAGAAGGGGGGAGGGAAGATGAAATAGCTTGAAGCGAGAGAGACAACAACTTCACAATCAAAGTTTCAATTAAAATTACATTTTAACCCCTAAAGAATGGCACGTATAACTCAAGTGTTGAAAATCCGTCCAACTTAATGCCATTGTTTGATAGAAGAGCTAAATAAAAAATCGGTAACAAAAATGAGGACCACATTGTGAAAGAAAAAAGAAAAAGAATTGAAGGGCCACATAAAAAACACGTTGGAAATAGAGGGATCAAATTTGTAATTTGTGCATTAAATTACATTACTACCCTCTAAAATTAAAATTTAAAATCAAGAGGACCCAATGAATAGCCTTATCATTTAGTTTGGTACTAGTAGGACTATAGTTTTGAACGAAACAAGTGCATCCAAAGACTGTGGCGTGATAGGGAACAGAGGAGTATCTAGTTGGAGAATTTTTAGGGGTGCTTTGCCTTGTAGAATACGGCTAGGGGTTCGGTTTATTAGGTAGGGCGCAGTAAAGATGATAATGTGCCAAACATGTTTAGGAATACTCATACCGCACCGCATAAGAGGCATCAAACTACATACATAATATGATATTCCTTAATTCCACCACACTATTTTGTTCATGTGTATAAGGGCAAGTAAATTGTTTAAATGATGCCTCTTTTGTTGAGTTTAGATTGAAATTCATTAGTTAATTATTCTTGTCTATTATCGGACTTGATATTGTGAGCAACAGTGCAATATTGAGTTTTATCGTCCGAAGAAAATGAGTAAAGTTGGTGAAGACTTTAGACTTTCGTTTCATTAGGTGTACCCAAGTGCAACGACTATAATTTATGAATGGGACGTAGTAATGGTGATAAGATATGGTCGTGACAGGAGATGAGCCATATAAATCATAATGGACAAGGTCAAAGGCACTTCGGGCATGGTGCAGAGGAATATACGAAGTGCAAGTATGTTTTGACAATTCACACACAACACACTTAAAATTGAAATATTTGCAAACATTATTTATGGATGGAAATAACCAACATAAGTATTGAAAATTTGTATGTCCTAAATGGGCATGACACAAATCTAAAGCTTTAAAAGAAAAAACAATTGAATCAGAAGTTGGTAAATTGAAGATTGCATACTAGATGAAGGAACTGATGATGAAGGTAGATCCTCGAAGTAGTTGAGCGCATCTTGCTCATATCTTTTGCCAAAAATCTACCTCGAATTTAGGTTTGACAAAAAACAACGGTCGTGTAAGAAAACGAAGACTATTAACAGATAAAAGATTATACGTAAAGTTAGGGACATATTAAAAAGAATGTAGAGTAATATCAGAGGATAAACCGGCATCTCCCAGACATTGAATTGAAATGGAGGTTCCTATCGACGATATGAACTGACTGGTCAATGGAAGTGACACGAGAGGTGTTGAATCCCACATCGCTTGTGTTACCTGATCCTGAGCTATATATAAGTCTAGAGATAATCCTCCTAACATGGTATTAGAGTTAGGTTTGGTAAGGCTCGTTCGTTTGTCCTCGATTGTTTGAATATTTGTCTTTTCTCTTCTGTTTGTTTGATTGCATCACATATAAGGCAGGGTTGCACGTGAGGGTGGGTGTTAAAATCCCACAACGAATCTGTGAGGTTTTCAAAAGTAGTAAATATATGAAATAAGTTATTCCACTTGATACCATATAGTTTTAAGTTGGAACCTCCTTACATGGTATCATAACTAGACTATTTGTTTGATGTTAGACGTGTTAAATTCCATATCAATGTTGAGCTTCGATATCAATTTGCAATAGCTTGTCAAAGTCCATCCTGTGCGTGAGGAGGCATGTTGAATCCCACATTGATGTTGGCTCCCGGTATCTGTTCGCAGTGGTTAGTTAAAGTATACCTTGTACATGAAGGGGCGCGTTGGATCCCACATTACTTGTGTTACCTGATCTTGAGCTATATATAAGTATAGGGGTAATTCTCATCTTTCAAGGCGTCTTTTAAGAGTGAGTGAGGCCTATTGAATTTTTACAAGAGGTTAAAGTTGTTATTTCCCTAGTTATGTGGTTATTGGCATTGAAATCTAGAATCCAAGTTGCTTTTTTCTGACTCCTGACTTATCATGAAGAGCGGTAGGAGTACGTGTAGCAAAAACAACCGTGGGACCGGTAGAGGATGTCAAACCCAAGTACAATTGTACCTGAATATCAAATAAACATCTAATTTTTTTTGGTCCCCTCAATCTATTTTCTAGATCTACGGCTATTTGAGAATAATTTTATAAATTATTTTAAGGTTATTCTCCCTGGTTTATATAGCCCAATATTAGGCTTAGTAAGGAAATTATCCCTAATGAATGGACTAATTAATAGAATGAAGAAAACTACTAAATTAGTCAACATAAGGTTAATATGAATATGACCTAAATATACTTAAATATTCCAATAGTCCGGTTGCTGCCTTTTTAGCTCTACTTGCTCTTCATTCTCGCGTGATTCTTGATTGGAATTGATATGCTGTAAGTTCATTTTATAGTACTGTGTTTTGTTAAGTGTAGGAGGTTGGGGTTGTTCACCTTTGTGGAGTGTCGTTGCTTCTTGTTTAAATGCTACAATATGGTTAAAAATTTAATGTAATGTAAAACAAATGTGAATTTTTTTGTTCAACCAAACAATATGTAAGTTTGATTAAAAATCATACGTCAATAGAAAGATATACAAATCAATTAAGTAAGGAAAAAATAATTCTTAAAATTGGATAATTTAGAAGACCGAAAGGCCCCTAAATCGATTTACAACTATAATTAAGGAAATAATAAATTAATTTATAACATGTGTGCTATGTTTTCTCCTTGAATGTTGCTGCTGATTGTGCATATATTTTTGGAAATTTTGTTGATTTGTCTTCAACACTTTCGTCAATCCTCAAGTTGGGTTCCAAAATAGTACCTACTGCCAACTTGGTTTTAATATAGATAAGTACATCACAAGTAGGGATGGTTAGGGTCGAGTTGTGTTTTAAACCTACACCTCGTTAGAATTCCACATCGAATTTGTGAGCTTTCCAAAATAATCTATGTAGAAAATCATAGTGAAATTTTATTCATTACATATGCTACTTGTCATTACAATACATTCACATATATATACACACAAAAATAAGACAGGGCATGCATGAGCATTAATTATAGTGCTCTGGGGATGGTGCATGGAAGAGCATTAAATGAGCATGACAAGTGAACAATGAGCTGAGATCTTTGACTGTAATCTAAAGGAAGACAACTCACGCCAACACTCCTCAAATTGGTGTATATAGATCTCGGATGCCCAACTTGCCAAGTGAGTTGTAGATACTTCTGCTATATGCAGTTTTTGTAAGTATGTCTGCCAACTAGTCTTCGGATTTAACAAACGGGAATCGAATTATCTTGGTGTCAAGATTTTGTTTGATGAAGTATCGGTTTACTTCTACGTGTTTAGTTCGATTATGTTGGACTGGATTATGAGAAATATCAATTGTAGCCTTGTTATCACAGAATAGGTCTATCTTGCAGCCAGGAGCAAAGCCAATTTCAGTTAATAGTCTTCGAAGTCAGAGAAGTTTACAAAGGCCTTCAGCTATCCCACGAAACTCGGTTTCAGCACTTGATAATGCTACCACCTTTTGCTTCTTACTTCTCCATGTAATTAGGTTCCCTCCAACAAACGTGAAATAGCCTGAGGTGGATTTTTTATCAGAGATATTTCATGCCCAGTCAGTATGTATGTAACCTTTAACCCGTAGGTTATTGTTTCTTGTAAACATAAGTCCTTTTCCGGTGGAAGACTTTAGGTATCGGAGAATCCGAATCACTTCATTCATATGATCTTCACTTGGATAGTGCATGAATTGGCTTACTACACTCACTGCATAGGTGATGTCAGGCCATGTATGAGAGAGATAAATAAATTTTCCAACTAATCTCTAGTACATTTATTTGTTTGTTGGCACTTGATCTAGGTATTCTCCAAACTTGTGATTTTGGATTATCGGTGTATCTGCAGGCTTACAATCTAGTAATCCAACTTCTGATAATAAATCTAGGATATATTTTCGTTGGGAAATGAATATGCCTTGCTTCGACCTATCAACTTCAATTCCCCGAAAATATTTGAGTCCTCCTAGATTTTTCATCTCAAATTCTGTGGCCAATTGCTCTTGAAGTCTTACTATTTCCTCTGGGTCATCTCCTGTAATGATCATATCATCTGCATACGCTATATATCAAGCTGTTATCTTACCTTGGTGATGCGTTAGAATAATGTATGGTCTGAGTTGCTTTGTTGAAAGCTATATTTCCCCATTGCCGAGTTCAGGCGCCCAAACAATGCCCTAGGAGATTGCTTTAAGTCATACAAAGTTCGTTTTAATTTGTACACAATCTTAGCTTTAGAGTGTGCAATATATCCGGGAGGGACATCCATGTAGATTTCTTTTTCAAGATCTCTTTGGAGAAAGTCGTTTTTAACGTCAAATTAGAGCAAATGGTTAATCAAGATTCGCTGCTAGAGATAGTAGAACCCTAACAATACTCAACTTGGCCATAGGTGAGAACGTTTCTTAATAGTCTACACTATAGGTTTGCGTATAGCCCTTTGCCATCGGTCTTGCTTTGTATCTTTCAATTGATCCATTGACTTTGTACTTGATGGAGAATATTCACTTACACCCTACTGTTTTTTGACATTCTGGTAGGATAACAAGAGTCCACGTCTCAATTTTCAGTAATGTCTCCATTTCTTCCTTCATAGCTTGGATCCACCTAGGGTCTTCTAGAATCTCTTCAACACTTGTGAGAATACAATATGACGAGAGTTCATTCACAAAGTTCTTGAGGGGTTCAGACAACTTCTTTGTAGAAACATAATTAGCAATTGGATATCTCGATCTTTGGTTTTCCAGTTCCGGAGAATACATTTTTGGTGGTTTGCCTCAATTGTGCCTGAAAGGTAATTCATAGCTAATAGGAGTATCCACATCATTAGAAATGTGAGGTGTGGTAGGGGAGCTTACCACAATGATATTCTTAAGAGATGGGACATTGGATACTGGAGAGTGAGGGGTACTACTACTTCAGCTTCTAGAGATGTCGACGTGGATTCGGTTCCTTAAATGATTGACTGAGGAGCATTCGATGTCGTATCAATGTACTTGAACCAATCAAAGGTCAACTAATTTATTTCTTCTTCTCATGTCTCCTCCCGGAAGAGAAGAATTGGATGCGCAGGAGAGTAAAAAGTGTTGGATTCAAGGAACGTGACATCCATAGTCACACAGGTGTGCTGAGTAGTTGGGTCGTAGCATTGGTACTCTTTTTGGTGTACATCGTATCCCAAAAAGAGACAATGAATGGCACAGTAATCAAGCTTCATGCGTTGGTTCTAGTGGAGGTGAATAAATGCAATATAACCAAAGACACGAGGTGAAAACATCTGTACTGTGGGTAATGACACATATGTTGACAAGGCCTATAGCGGAGTCTTGAACCCAAGAACTTTTGAGGGCATGCGGTTAATAAGATGGACGACTGTGGTAACAACATTAGCCTACTGGTGGCTAGGTACGTGAGCTCCAAGTAATCGAGCTCAAGTAGTTTCGAGGATGTGACGATTCTTACACTTTGCAATACCATTTTACTGCGGAGTCTGGGGGCATGAGGTCTCATGAATTAGTCCATGTTGTTGAAAATAATCACAGAACTCTTGATTCACATACTCTCCACCATTATCGGATCGAAGAGTTTGAATCTTAGTAGAGAACTGAGTCTGAATCATTGTATGAGATGATTGAAACACATGAGAAACCTTATTTTAATGTTTCAACAGATAAAGCCAAGTCATTCGAGTACAATCATCAACGAATATCACAAACCAGCGGACATCAGACATAATAGATTTTGGGGAAGGACCCCATATGTCAGAGTGAATCAGAGCAAAATGAACATCGCTCTTATTCATAATCAACAGATAAGTGACTCGATGACTTTTAGCTAAAATGCAAGTCTCACATTTAAAATCCAAAATTGACAAACCCGAAAATAAATCAGGAAACACATGTTGCGGATAGCCAAATGACGGATGGCTTAACCAACGGTGCCAAAGCAAAATCTGTACTACTTTGAGGTCACTTGGGCGGTGCATGTGGTGTGCTCACCCGACATTAAAATCTTCCACATAATAGAGCCCTGTCTTTCAGTTCCACGACCAATGATCTCCTTGGTAAGAATATCCTAAATAAGACAAAACGCATGATAAATGAGCACATTACAATTCAAGTCTTTAGTAACTTGATTCACAGATAGTAACTTGTGAGAGAACGAAGGTACGAGTAAAGTATTAGATAATGGTAGGACTGGTGACAACATCACAGTCCCAATCCCTGTTGCCAAAGATATGCCTCTATTAGCATTGGCAATGCTAGTTCACCGAGGAAGAGAGTGCTGGGAATAATCATTTGCATCAAACGTCATATGGTCTGTTGTTTCAGAATCAAGTATCCAAGTATTGCAGTTAGTCTCTCGATTAGAACCAAGTAGAACATTACCTAGGTTAGAGTTTGACAATCAACTAGAGTAAAGGAAAGGTGTGGTTTTGCTGCAACCACAACAACTTTCCCGGTGCTATCATTATTACTACCTCCATTATGGCATTTCTAAGCTTGGAGTTCGTGCCACCAATCGGGATAACCGTGAAGCTTGAAGCAGGTCTCACGAGTATGCTTTGCACTCCTATAGTGAGAGCATTTAGTGGTATCAGAGGTGACTAGAGATTTGGAGTTATAACCGGATTTGCCACCGTGCAAAAAGAGAGACCTGGAGGATGCTTGAGGTTGCGAGCCATGCTTGAGACTTTTGGACACCAGACCTGCTCCTGGTATATCATTGGGGCTACTTGTCGTCATCACTACTTGATGAAGAGCTTTCATCCGGACGTGTGCATAGGCTTGCTCCACTGTTGGGAATGACTTTATCTGCAGGACATCACTCCTGATATGTGGTAAAGCGGTCATCGAGACCATCCAAGAATACATATACTCGATTTTCCTGAACTAGGGTATTGTAGTGTTGAATATCGGTTGGGCATTCCATCGGGTTTAGATGACGGAAGTCAATTTCACGCCAGAGGCCTTGGAGATTATTGTAGAATTTTTCAAGAGAGCCGCCAGCCTGTTTAAGACGGGTCATGCGTCGCCGGACGTCATATACCTAGGAGGTGTCGCTTCCATCAAAGTATGTAGTAACAATTGCATCTCACACCAACTTGGCTGTTGGAAAGCTAATGAAGTTACTGAGAAGAGATGAGTCCATAGAATTAATCAACCATCCTTTAACAATAGCGTTGTCGGTGCGTTGTTGTCACACCCCTCTTCGGGCCCCCATCGCCCGAGGTCGGCCCGAGGTCGGACATGACACCGACTTGATGTCACCTAGCCAGTCAACATATATATATATATATATATATATATATATATATATATATATATATATATACATGCACCGCTATATATTTTTTTTCTCAAAAAAAATATAATATATTTACTCACTTCAAAATTTAGGAATACACCTGTCCCAAGTATTCACAACAAAATCACAAAAAAGAAAAATGAACCTTTCACGGTTTACACATGTCTAGCCAACCCTCCAAAATGACACCACCTCCTAACTCTACCTAGTGCCAGTAGTGGACCCACTCCGAGCTGCGGCACTTGAAACCAAATATTTTATCGGTGTACTATCTTCATAATATAAAAATATTTCATGGATCAAGCATAATTATCAAATACTATTTTTCAAAATATAATATAATATAACCACATACCATGCCAAAATAAATTTTCACTGTCATCATTGCAATAAGATAATATATTTAAATCAACTAATCTAATATTTCGATATATAATAAAATACCGCTCATATTTTCTACTAGCCATAGGATCGTTTCATCTCACGATCGGGAGTTACGACGGTATCGTAACTTGAACAACTGTGTAATCTAAAGTGACTATTAGTGCGAGAGCTATTTAATATCCCCAATGGTAGGGGCAACCACTCACAAAATTTGCACTCTTGACAAATCCACATATATCCACCCTGCAGGTCTTGCCTGACAGGTAATCCACATCTCGTAGGACATACTCTCTTGATGAGAAGACAACTATGGCATAGTCAGATAATAAAAATCACTTTCCACATTTAAAAATTTACTTGATCCACCTAACGTTATAACACCGTCCATTTTAATAAACATTTTTTTTTCACAATTTATACAAAATATACTTTGTTAATTTACATAGAAGACAGTACATTCACCTCGATTTTTGCGCTACCAAAAATACTATTACCGAAACACTACACGAACGGCGTCGCCTGTGAACCTAAAAGCGATAGGGACTAAATTAATAATTTATTTAAAATACATTTAATATGCAATGCGTAGTCTTAAAATGCATAATTTTCAATTCCCCAAATTTTGATAATCCAAAATTGCTACACGTTCAGTTTTCTATGTCAATATTAACTGTACAAAAATTATTATAGTAACGATTACAAAAATTTCATATTAATAATTTAATTTGTAAAAAAATATTAATCGATTGTTAAAAACTTAATTAGTTGACGAAATATTAAAAAATGTCGTTTTAATAGAAATTTAGAATTTCTACTATGAACTAAAATTTCCATAATTTGAATGTTTTTATTTAAAATTATCAATCAGATTTATATATATATATATTGAAAGGAAGATAGGCGGTTCCCAAATCTTCATGCAATTCTTTTTTTTGGAACTTGACACGTGTCCTCATGCACTATATATACATAAAATGAGTTTTTTTTTTTTTTTTTTTTTTTTTTTTTTTCCCGTTTCCTTCCATGGGAAAGAACCGTTTGGGACTTTTTTTTTTTTCAAATGAAATGGTATTATTATTATTATTATTATTATTATTATTATTAATGAAATGGTATTATTATTATTATTATTATTATTATATTTTCAAATTGCATTAATCTTCCCTAATTATCTTTAAGTTATCGTTTAAGCCCAAAATCTAAAATTAATATTTTTAAAAATGATAATTGACTCCTAATTTTTTTGAAATCAGTATTAAATGACACAATGCATCCCATTATTTCCTAAATGTTCTAAAATGCAACTAAAAATTATGCACATGTGAAACTTGGGTCTTACAACCCTTCTCTCCTAAAAGAAATTTCGTCCTGAAATTTTAGTTTCCTTGAACGAACAAATGCGGATATTTATTTCTCATCTCATCTTCTCGCTCCCACGCCGCTTTCTCCACCGAGTGACTGCGCCATAACACTTTCACTAGTGGAATCGTTTTTGTCCACAACACTTGATCTTTATGGTCTAGAATCTGGACTGGCTCCTCAACGTATGTCAAATCTTCTTTCAATTCGATTGGTTGAGAAGTCAACACATGTGAGGGGTCTGGTATATATTTCCTAAGCATCGACACATGGAAAACGTCGTGTAATCTGGACAATTTTGGTGGTAGGGCTAATCGATAAGCCACCGTGCCAACTCGTTCTAGAATCTCGTACGGCCTGATATAACTCGGACTTAACTGCCCTTTCTTTCCAAATCTTATTATGCCTTTTCATGGGGATATACGCAAAAATAAATGATCACCCACTTCAAATTCCAATTCCCGCCTAATTTCAGTTCCAGGAGAGTAGATTTCTTGGGATCGATTCGTTGTAGTGTTTAATGAAAAATATTTTTCTAAATCTTATCAGTTCCAGATAGAGGAGTAATTCATATTGCTGAAACAGGGGAAGATGACCGTTCTGAAGTATGAAATTAAATTCGATGTCTTGTCCCGATTTGCTTCGGATCTGGTAAAAACAAAAGAGGCTAGATGTAGAAGATTCCAGAAAGGACTGGATCTAGAAATACGTTCTAGGTTGACGAGCAGGCATATAAAGAAATATGCAGAATTGGTAAACACGGCGAAATTAATAGAGAATGATGTACGGGAAGCAGCTAAGAACCGTGAGCAGTATAAGAAGAGTAGATTCGAGTCACCTAACAGATATCCAGGTGGCACTTCTCGAAGAGTTGTAGTTCGACCGCCATTTGTTCGGGCCCCAACAACCGATCAATCCGCTAGGAGCGAGATGGTTAGTCGAGCCGGGACACCCATATGCTATCAATGTAGATCACTAGATCATTCGGCCAGGGATTGTCCCATGGGATGCCCAATATGTTTCCGTTGTTATGAGCCGGGTCACATATATCCGAATTGTCCGAAATCCACTGTTACATCTGTACCCTCTAGTGTTCAGGGGCGTGGTAGAGGATCGGCTGGTAGACCCCCGACTCGAGGTCGTGTATTTGCTACCACCAGGCAGGATGCCCAGGCCACTCCGGATGTGGTTACAGGTATCATGTCTGTATATGATAAAAATGCACGTATACTTATTGATCTCGATTCTACTCATTCCTTTGTTTCAACGACCTTTATGATGTATGTAAACAAATTTTCTACTTCTCTGTCATATAATATTATTATTTCTATTCCTATAGGTGAGTTCGTGTTGATAGATAGTGCTTACAAAGACAGTTCGCTTTGTATGGGTGACTTTCAGTTATGAGACCCTACATAGGATACAATTGTTCTAGAATCGAGTATGACTAACATGACTGTGTGGTGCGATTCTGAATTATTATTGTTTTTAACGAAATTTCAAGGACGGAATTTATTTAAGGTGGGTAGATTGTAATACTCCCAAAATTTAGATTTTTAAAAGCATTATTTTATATAAAAGTTTAATATTTTGGGATTATTTTGCAAAGTTAAGGTACAAATAATATTTGATAATATTTTTGGAGTTAAATGTTAATTTTAAATTGATTTTAGAAGTTTTGGGACTAATATGTTATTCAAAATATACTTTTAAGAGTTTTGAAATATAATTAATATTTTTTTTTATTTTGAGGGGGACATTTGTGTAAATAATAAAATTATTAAAATGTGCTGTCTTTGTGAAATGAAGACAACACATAATAATTCATACTTATATATGTGTTAACTTGACACTTATATTAAGATAATAATAATAATTATCACCGTCGCATTGTAAAATTTACCGGATTTTATAGAATAAAAAATTTGGTCAATCGATTTTAGTTTTAATTCTCCAATGGGAGAAACCGCAGTAATAGTCCTGGGAAACCGTGTCATTACAGCTGTGGTAGAAAAGTAGGGTCCATCTGAGGAGGTAAGGGTAGATTGTCGTTTATATATACTAGTTTGTTTTTGCCTGATATATACATCTTGACCACCTGGGACCAAAGAGCCTAGATGGTGCCATCTAACTTGATGCTGATCGGTGCAGTAGCAATATCGGAGGTCTGGGTTGGGGCTGAAGCTTTGGTTAAAACTTCAGCCATTTTATGGTTAACTCGGCTAGGATAGAGGAAGATGGAGATTCATCAGTATGGGAGTCTATATCAGCCATGGAGGGAGACAAGATTGTTAGAACACCCAAAATACCCAAGAACTGGTATAAACTGTTGGAGAATCGAAAAAATTGGTACTGAACCAGACAAAAGAATTAACAGTGAATCAGTTTGTATAGTTATAAAAGAAACTATATTGTAGAAATAGAATTTTGCAAAACCGACACCACGGTTGGAATTAGGGTATAGAAAAACCCTAGGAACTAGTTTGAAATGTAGGAGAACCGGATTTAAATTGTTGAACTGGTAGGAAAGATTTAATGGTGAACCGGTTGGTGTATTTATAAAAGAAACTACATTGTAGAATATGAGTTTTGAAAAACTAACACCACTGTTGGATTGGGAACACCAAAAAACTCCAGGAACCGCTTTGAACCAGTCAATAATTGGCCTAAAAAATGGTGAACCGGTCCAATGAATATGGCTAAAAAAATAGGTCTGCACGTTGGAAAGTCCGGCGTCGAGTGAATCTGGAGTGGTCGTCTGCAAACCGCGCGTGAGGGCGCGTTTCTTGGCCAAAAAGCTTGTGCGATATGTTGTTGGAGTCCTCTTTCAAAGAGGAGTTTGTATATGGTCTTATATTTGTAATCGGATCTCGAAATCGTTGCAAAAGAGTGATTTTGTTAGTGAATCAAAAAAAAAATTGGGCTAAACTTTGAACAATGCGTAGAGGTTCTTTAGACCTCCGATTGTGGTGATTTTTGTGGCCTCAGAATTGTTTCAGAATAACGTTTCTAGATATATGATCAAAAAATAAATCGAAGCACTAGAAGTTGAAGAAAATGAGATGAACAAAGCAGAAGCAAAAAAATAGGAAAATTACAGATCTGAAAACTAAGCTCTAATACCATGTAAAAAATCAGAGTGAAATTATATTCATTACATATGCTACTTGTCATTACAATACATTCACACACACACACACAGACATAGACACACAAAAATATGACAGAGCATGCATGAGCATTAATTATGGTGCTTTGGAGATGGAGCATGGAAGAGTATTAAAAGAACAAGACAAGTGAAAAATGAGCTGAGATCTTTGATTGTAATCTAGAGGAAGACAACTCATGCCAACAATCTATATATGAGAAGAGTTCTCACATCAAATTTGTGAGAAAGACTTCTCAAATTAATATGAAAAGAGTTAATGCCATATGGTTTTAAGTTTAGGAGTTCTCATGAAATCTAAACTCCCATATACTGACTACAGTTTTTTCCATTACATTTTCTGTCAAATGTTGCGGATTGTCTAATATACTGCTAATGAGACTGTAACATTACTTTCCATGCTATTGGTATGCCATCGACACTTAATCATTTTATGGCTCAAAAGAATAGAGAGAAAGAGAGAGAGTTAAGGGAGAAAAAATGAGATTGATCGTTTGTTAAAGATTTCTACACTAACTTGATACATATTCATGAGTTGTCTCCATATCCGATCTTTTGAGTTTACGTGACCTTCACTGAAGATCTGTTGGATCTAGCTAGCATAATTTTCCAGCTCAGTCTCTCCCATTTCACTAAAGCAAAAACACTAACTCAGAAGAATCAGAAGAAGACAAATGATAAATATATTTAGGTTTGCAGGGGACATTGCCCATTGTAGAAATTCAATGGTTCTCACTCACTATCAAAAGACGCCTTGTAGAGGAGGATTGCCCTATGTTTTTTATATTGCTTAGGCTCAGTAACACAAGTGATGTGGATTCAACATGCCCCCTCATGCGTAGGGTCCACTTTGACAAACCATTGCGAACGAATATCGAGTGGAGGGCCAACATCAATGTGGGATTCAACACGCCCTCTTACGTGCAGGGTGAGATTTTGAAACCAATACGAAAGGATATTGGAGGGCCTAACATCGATGTGGGAGTCAACACATCTACCATCATACAAGAGGCCTGATTCTGATACCTTGTAGAAACTCAATGGGCCTAACTCACACTCAAAAGATGCCTTGTAAGAGAAGGATTACCATAGACTTTATATATAGCTTTGGATTAGGTAACACAAGTGATGTAAGATTCAACATGCCTCCTCACGCGCGGAGTGGACATTGCTAAACTATTTCGAATGGATATAGAGGGGTCCAACATTCAACACACCCCTATAGGTATAGGGTGGACTTTGACAAACCACTGTGAATAGATATCAGGGGGCGCAACATTGATGTGGGATTCAACATACCTAACATTAGGCAAAAAAATTGACTTTGATACCACATATGAACCTAATTGGCCTAACTCACTCTCAAAAGATGTATCGTGAGAGGAGGTATGCCTTATACTTTATATATAGCTCATGATCAGGTAACACAAGCGATGTGGGATTCAACACCCATTTCTTTTTTGCTTATAATTCATTTTCGGGTTTTCTTAATTTTCATTCTTATGTTGATGAATTTTGAATTAAATTTGTTATTTTGATGTATTTATGTTTTTATTTCTGGGATAGAACTGTAGAACTATATTGTCTGAATATTTTGGGGACATTAATGAAGAGTTGTGCGGATTAGGAAGTTGGATTTGAGTAGCTGTGAATAATTGTGGGCATTTGTTTTGGGTAATTAGAATGTTAGATTCGTGTTCCACATTAATTTATTTAATTTATTGAGATTTTTTGAACCATTATATAAGTCAAATGAGTTACTCCACATGTGGTTTTAAGTCGGTGCCTCCTAATATGATATCAAAGTTTTTGGAAAGCCTATTCTTTCTTTCCCTCCCTCGTAGTTAAATCTTTCGTGTAAACTAGGGGTCACATTTAAGGGCTGGTATTATATTATTCTCTCACATCGATTATTTGAAACTTTCCAAACCATAATATAAATCAAATTGACACCACATAGTTTTACGTTAAAACCTCTCAACATAGAAAAAATTGGAATTGTAAAGGAAGATGAAGATGGTAGATCAACTTTCTTCGGGGGTTCTAACCTAAAATTATGTGTTATCAAGTGGAGTAACTATTTTCACATATAGACTACTTTGGAAGTCTCATAAATTTGATGTGTGATTTTGTCACCCACTTTCACCTCACATGTAACCCCACTTTGCATGTGATGCGATCATACAAATAGAAGAGAAAAGACAAACATTTAAATAATCGAGGACAAACAAACAAAACTTCCCAAACCGTATTCTAATACCATGTTTGGAGATTTCAACCTAAAGCCTTATAAATTCAAATGGAGTAATTTTTTTCATATATAGACTACTTTGGGAAGTCTCACAAATTCGATGTGGGATTCTATCAAACTTGTCATTGAATTTAGATAAGGAATAAAAATAGTAGTTTTAATCATACAATTAAATTATGGGAAAATCACTGACTAAACCTATATGGATATCCAATCTACCCGTTTATACCACACCTGTTTAACTGAAACAATTAAATCTTAAATACTCATTAATTACACCGTTTTGTCCTACTTTTAAAACATGTCCTAATTCAGTGGCTATAATGCCCCCCCTAAAAATCCGTAATAATATATTTGACAAATTATCTTTCCATATTTAGTTGAATTCAGATCAATGGAGAATAATTCATTTTTTGGCTGATCATGTTAACCATCATGAATTTCAGGAATCATACTTTTTCTAATTTATAAACCATGTTGAATTCTACACAGGTTATTTTTGTTTGCTAAAATGGTCGATTGACGTCATTTGAAGCTATTATTAAGACAAATGTGTTTATGTAATTAAATCAAGCAAACAAGTGAAATGAAGTTATTTATGAATATATGAAGAGATGATTAATAAAATTATAATTTGTAACCGTTTTTTCTTTGCAAATGGTATATATTTAACCAATATTTAGAGCATGTAACATTATTAAATGATGACAAGCATTCCTAATGAAGTGATCATGTTGAATTCAACACAAACATTTCTAATTAATGACACAATAATATATTATATGTTGGATTAAAAACAAATACCGAAGCCTACTAACATAACTTTCCTAATTAATTGACCATGTTGAATTTCACATAGATTGAATTCAACACAACCTTGAATGACTAATTTTAAATTTTATAACTAATTTAATGTGTTGAATTCAATACAGATTTTATTTCTTTCGTGCTAAAAATATGATTGAAATGTTATTTTGAATCTCTAAAATTGACAGTTTTGATTGTGTAAGTTAATTATGTAAAAACAAAATAAAATTGATTTAATGTGTGATTACTTTTAAGAATTTTTAGTATAAGTAGTTATGGTAAATGTTCTTTATTTGTTCGAATAGATATTTTGGGTATAATTGAGCAGTCAATATGGAACATAACGACTGTCGCATGGGAGTTGTATGCCCGCTAGATTGCTTACTGTTAAGACGTTGATTTTCCCCAAGGGGTTTTTCGTAGCCAAAAATAACAATAGGATGTAGGAGCAAGAAGAAGCTGAAAATGGAGAAAGTAAAGCAAAAAGAAGCTTAGAATGGAGAAAAGAGTGGTTCAAAAGGTAGATAATAATCTCCACTTAAAGGATTATGATGGGGTAATTTTGTCCTTTCAGAGATGTTTAGGCCCCGTGTATGCTCAGTGTTTCCGTTCCTAAGTTCTGTTCTGATGAGAATCAACGAGTACCATCAAAGGATTCGCTACATGAGCCAGTTGGGTCTATTACTAGGGCAAGATCTAAAAGATTCAAAGAAGTATTTAATGGATTAATTCAAGATATTTGGGCTGAGTTTAAAATAGTGAAACCGAAATTAGACCCAAAGGACGATCAAAATCTAGTCCACCTTATCAAGGCAAGTGAATGGACTTAAAACGTGAACTTGAATGGGCCTAGGATGAGATTCACGAATTTTATTAATTTTATTAATTAGTCTTTTAATTTTATTTTAGGTAATTTATTCACTGATTTATAAGGCATTAATGCCAAATAGTCTTTTTCTTTTTAAAGTAGGAGTAGTTATGAAGTTTCTTTCTTTCTTTGACTTAATCTTCCACATTTTTAGGAATTCTCCTAGATATATGGTAGCCTATTTTGAGAGAGTTATCTAGGGTTCTCTTGCCTGCCTATTTAAGATGCATTGTAGCCATGAGAAAATAACAACTTTAATATTGATTAATATAATTGAGAGGATTTTTCTCTTTAAGTTTTTCAGAGAACATTTCTAAACTTATCAGGATTTCTTGTGGTGTTCAACCTCTATATCTTTAGTTCGTGATTCTTTATAATTATTGGGTCAAGATAATTTCTTATACCTTTGATTCGCGTTTCGTTCATAAACTTTGGGTCAAGGTAATCTATCCAAACTTTCGATTTTTTATTTTGTTATAAATCTGAGTTTAGTTCAATCATTCGTGAAGAAATCCTAATTTGGTTTCGGGTCTCACTAATCCTTGGTGAGATTCGTATCATTTGGTATTAGAGCAAGATTCTAAACTAGGTTTCATCTATCATCTATCATTTTCCTTTTCGTTCGTTGATATTTATTCATTCCTAATTTTTTTTTCTTGATCAAATTATATTATCAAATATGGTCCAACTTTGTTTAAAGTACTGTGCAATTTTCGTTCTAATTAAATCTGGTTAGATTTCGATAAAAAAAACACGGTGCATCTTCACCACTAGTCAAATCTCGTTTTTTTTTTTTTTTTTTAAAGTTGATTTGGAAAAAAAACAAAAAAACAAAAACAGAATTAAAAAAAATTCCAGCAGCTATATTGAAATTTAAATTATTCTTGTTCTATTCCATAAACTTTTTTCTTGTGTTATTCTTATTCATTTTACTTTTATTCTAAATCTCATTCTAAGTGAATCAATTTGTTGAGTTTAGATTGTCATGAGAAATTTCTAATTGAGATTGGTTAATTTCAATAAAGAACTTAAAGAGTGAATTAAAGAGTGAAAAAATGCAAGAGAGTCTGAGTTTATAAGAGGGTAAAAATTGAATTGACTGAAACACGTGAGTGCCATCAATCTTGAGGAAAACACATGAGGGAGTGCTTGTGAGGTTTATTAACTTTGTTTTGTAGGTTATTAAACATGTCTCAAGAAATAAATAAAGGCTCGTCCGATGAAGCACAGGAAAGGATGGACGTCATGAACGTCAAACGTTTCTACAAGTTGTTGGGGAAAAAGTTCGAACGGTTGAACTCGCGGTTTGATGAAGTGCATGAGCGACTAGACAAAGTTGAGTCCAGTTCACAAAGGGTGCAACCACTTAGAGCTCCTAATGTGAAATGAAGAGAGGGGAATCCGCCTAGATTTGACTATGAAGATGATTATGGGGATGACCTAGATGAAGATGATTGCATCTTTAATGTGAGTTTGGGCAGATTTGGGCGTGGATATGGGAATAGATGAGATAGGTATGGGAAGCGGATTGATAATAACTTGGGAAGCATCAAGATAAAGATTCCATCGTTCCAAGAGAAGAACAACCCAGAAGCATACTTGGAGTGGGAGAAGAAGGTGGAGTTGATCTTTGAGTGTCAAAACTACTCCGAGTATAAAAAGATAAAATTTGTTGTAATTGAGTTTCTTGACTATGCTATAATATGGTAGGATTAACTTGTGATGAACAGGAGAAGAAACCATGAGAGGCCTATCGAGACATGGGCGGAAATGAAGGTCATCATGAGAAGGCGGTTTGTCCCTAATTTCTACTATAAGGAATTGTACCAGAAATTACAAAGTCTTACTCAAGGCTATTGGAGTGTGAATAACTACTACAAGGAAATGGAGATCACTATGATCAGGGCTACTGTCAAGGAGGATAAAGAAGCTACCATGGCAAGGTTCTTGAACGGGCTGAATTTGGAAATTGCCAATGTGGTGGAGTTGCAACACTACATGGAATTGGAAGACATGGTGCATATGGAAATAAAGGTAGAGCAGAAACTTAAAATGAAGGGAACTCGGTCATTTCAAAATATGGTCTCCTCTACTTTATGAAAGCCAAATAGGAGAAGAGACGAAAGGACTGTTTCAAAATTTGAAACCGAACCACCGAAAGGGAGAGATGACGTGCCTAGTAACAACAAAGGTAAAATCGATACCCAAATTCGTAACCTTGATAATAAATGACCATGATAGCACGAGTTGATGAAGAGGTGGAAACTGAACGCGAGAATGATGATGACCAGATGCCACTACTTGAGCATGCTTGTGATGATGATGATGAGTACTCGGTGGAAGAAAAGTCGCTTGTAGCAAAGCATGCTCTAAGTGCTCTAGTCGCAAAGGACGACATAGAACAACAAATGGAGAATATTTTTCATATTAGATGCCACGTCAATGACAAGGAATATGAAGACGTGTTTCCTAATGATGTGCCTAGTGGATTGCCACCTATTAGAGGGATCCAACATCAAATCGATTTTGTACCCGGTGTAACAATTCCTAACCGACTAGCCCATGGAAGTAATCCGGAGGAATCAAAGGAACTTCAAAGGTAAGTTGAAAAGTTGATGGCTAAAAGACACGTGAGAGAGGGCATGACTCCGTGTACGGTACCAGTGCTATTTTTGCCTAAGTGGGATGGAACTTGGCGAATGGTGTTGATTGTCGAGCCATTAACGACATTATGGTGAAGATTCGGGGACTAATCTTTTTGAAGAGAGGGGGAATGCTGAGAATTAATGAGCACCATCAAAGGATTCGCTATATGAGCCAGTTGGGTATATTATTAGGGCAAGATCTAAAAGATTCAAAGAAACATTTAATGGATTAATTCAAGATATTTGGGCTGAGTCTAAAATGATGAAAGCCCAAATTATGCCCAAATGACGATCAAAGTCTAGTCTACCTCATCAAGATAAGCGAATGTGCTTAAAATGTGAACCTGAATGGGCCTAGGATGAGACCCACGAATTTTATATATTTATTTTATTAATTTGTCTTTTAATTTTATTTTAGGTAATTTATTCATTGATTTGTAAGGCATTAATGTCAAACAGTCTTTTCCTTTTTAAACTAAGAGTAGTTAGGAAATTTGTTTCTTTCTTTGACTTGGTCTTTCACATTACTAGGAATTCTCCTAGATGTGTGGCAATTTATTTTGATTTCTTTATTTCTTTGATTTTGTCTTCCACATTACTAGGAATTCTCCTGGATATGTGGTAGCTTATTTTGATAGAGTTATCTAGGTTTTTTTGGCTACCTATTTAAGAGGCATTGCAACCATGAGAAAATGACAACTTTAATATTGATTAATATAATTGAGAGGATTTTTCTCTTTAAGTTCTCTAGATAATTTTTTTGAACTTATCAAGATTTCTTGTGGCGTTCAACCTCTATATCTTTGGTTTGTGATTCTTTATAATAATTGGGTCAAGATCATTTATTATACATTTGGTTCGCGTTTTGTTTATAAACGTTGGGTCAAGGTAATCTATCTAAACTTTCGTATTTTAATTTTGTTAGAAATATGAGTTTAGTTCGATTATTTGCGAAGAAACCCTAATTGGTTTCGAGTCACATCATGTTCCCACTCCCAAAACTTAGGAAATAATGTAAATAAATTTATTTGATAAATATTTTTCTGTTTTCAAATATTCTCAAAATATTCGAAGTACTTCCGGAATTCATTAGATTTTGAGGAACAAAAAAAAATTGTTTTCTTTTCACTCTCACAAAATCATTCCCAAACCATTTTTTAAGTGTAAATGTTGAGAATTATCACCACACTAGCCAGCACCACCCACTTTGGCCACTACCGCCAGTCACCACCACCACCTTGGCCACCAACACCCACGCCGACCACCACTACGTTGATCATCACCATGCTGATCATACATTTAAAGAAATAAATAAAAAATAAAAACAAATATTTGCTAAGAATTATTTATATTCATTGTAACAAATTTTGCAACCAAACATATTTATTTGTTTACAATCTCGTAAATTAAAGGAAATAATTTCGGAACAATGATGGTTACCAAACATTTTTTTTTTTTTTTTCAAAATATTTTAGAATGAAAATAAAATTTTCATCCTAATTTATTGGAGAACACTAATCTAACGCCACCTTAATAGTTGAAATTAACCCATTTTTTTTTTTGACAAAAAAGCACGTGCATTACACTTTTGATGTAAATATCATGGACAGAACTATGATCAAAATACATGGAAGTTTAGGCCCCGTTTGGTTAGTCTTCCTAACCCAATCCAACCCAAAAATTTTGAGTTTGATTTTTGGGAACGCGTTTGGCAAGTACAAAAATCAATTCAACCCAACCCAACCCAACCCAACTAAAAAAAAATAGGAATTGATTATTAAAATGTTAAGGAAATGAGAAACAAAAAAAACTTAGGTTTTGTTTTTACCTAAAAAACTCAACCCAAAATTCTCAACTCCGGCCACCGTCCGATGACCACCCGCCTTTGGTCACCGTCCACCGCTGCCGGCCGTCGCCATCCGGCGACCTTCGCCGGACACTGTTTGTTGCCGTCCGTCCGCCTCCACTGGCCACCACCACCGTTGCCGGTGTCCGGCCGTTCGGCCACCGTCTGACACTACCGCCGTAACCGGCGTCTGGCCGTCCGGCCTCCACCAAACACAAAAAAAAAATTCAAAAAAAAAAATTGGTTTTAGGATAAAATCGTTACTTAACACATTCTGTTCTCAGCACAAAACAAAAATTGTCGTTACCAAACGCAATTCTATGCCCAAAATTCTCAACCCAACCCAACCCATTCCAGTTGAGTCCCACTACCGCCGTAACCGGCGTCTGGCCATCCGGCCTCCACCAAACACAAAAAAAAAAAATTGGTTTTAGGATAAAATCGTTACCTAACACATTCTGTTCTCAGCACAAAACAAAAATTGTCGTTACCAAACGGAATTCTGTGCCCAAAATTTTCAACCCAACCCAATTCAACTCAACCCAACCCATTCCAGTTGAGTCCCATTCCAGTTGGGTTCAGAAAAGTGAGAACACTAACCAAACGCCACCTTAGTGTTGGGTTTTGTAATGTGTGTAGTAAGGTGGTTGTTGCTTAAAATATGTGGGGGGTAAAGTATAATTTTATTTTTATTTTTTTAATTGAATTTATCGAAGGTTTGATATTCCCTGTAGGTTCGAGTCTGTGTACATTGATGACGAGATTCGTGTTGCGAAAGATATCAGGGGAGATTATCTAGTTGTTGATCGTGCTCCTTACTCTTGGAAAGAGTGAAGGCCAATGCTTCTGTACTGGTCGGTGCATTTAATTTGCCATTAAATTTGATTTGATCAAATCCGCAACATATATGTCTGTATACACGGAATTTAACATGTACTTGCATATAAACCCCTGCAATATATACGTCTATATAAAACTAGCATATAAACTTATGGAAAGTTTTGTACATTAAAACGGAAGTGTAACTTTGAATTCGGAAGACCTGTTTACACTTCGCTCGTTTATTCTCTCGTTGGCAAAAAAAAAATACTACTAGAATATTTTATGATAGTAATTATACACATTAAAAAAGGTCACTCAAATTTTCTGTGAGTTGATTGGATTAGAAATTTTAGAAATATCAATACTTATTTATAGAGAGAATTTCAAATTGTGTCTTTTCAAATGAATATTTATCGAATAGATGTGATTTTTGAGACTGAAAGTTGTACCCATTCACATGGTGACTATTCATAGAACTTGGAGCTTATGTGGACGTTCCATGGATCGACCCGACTTATTCCATAATTGAACAATTGGTTTTTAAAAGTGATATGCCACATTTCCCATATAAAAGTATTATTAATTTATTTATTATTTTTTTTAACAATTTGAGCACAAGCAATTTTGTGGTTTATGATTGAAATAATATTTTGGAAGTTCGGTATGAAATTCCCTCCAGAATGTGTTAGAATAGTCACCGAGTGTAACCTTAGAAGGTTACCTTGGTTGCTTGTTTCATGTTTTTGTTTTGCGATTTCTGGGTCATATCTCATACTCTCTCTTTTCAATAGATTTTTTTTTTTAAATGTTATTATTTAGTCTTTTAACAAAACGTGATTATTTTTCAATCATTTTATAAACGTTAATGGACATGTTTACCCCTTATATATAGGGATAAAAGAAACCCTAATTCCTTATTTTATTTGAGGAAATTTTGACCCTATTTTGTGCCCATCCTCTCTCTCTCTCTGTCTCTCTCTCTATCCCAAACCGCTGCTACCCTTTGCTCTCATACATCCGACGACGCAATCGCCGCCGTTGGGATCTTCGTCATTGATCTTTCTCCCCCGTGCTCGTTGACGCCGTTCATCTTTCTCCCCTGTGCTCGTCGATGTCGCCGATCAATTTTGTCCTCTCTATCACCGTTCATCTTCGTCTTCGATAGCCGCCGTTGTCTCTCTCGCTTTTGTTCTTTCCACCGCTAGATCTAGACGAGAGAGCCACAAGTTCTGGGGCAATAGGATGAACATTCAAAATAGATCATCAAGGTGAACATTCAAATCTCTCTCTCTCTCTCTCTCTCTCTAAACCAACGAGCTCTATTCAAACCGACAAGCTCTCTCCATCTTCCCTCCTCAAATCAAGTTCGGGAAAATCCCAATTCTAGAATTTTCCAGATCTGAGTGATTTTTCATATCATGAACCTCTGTTCTCTCCATTAAAATTTTCAGATTTGAATGTTCATATTCAAATTAGATAAATGTTCATACGTGTTTGTTTTTTATTGATCTTTTTAGGGGTTTTGTCAATGTTTTGCAATTTATTTTTTTAGAATAATTGCACTGAGATAGATTTGGTTGAATATCCACGTTGAATGGTCATGTAAAATACCAAGATCTGAATGTTCATTCTCGATGTATAGTTTGGTGGATGTTAATTTGCGACTTGTGAATGCCGATTTTGTTAGATTTGTTTGTGAATGTTTGCACTGGGATAAATCTGTTGAATATCCATGTTGAAAGGTCATATGAACATTCACAAATCCACATTTTTATCCAAAAAATTTACAAATTATATCATTAGAAAGATGATTTTTTCTGCATTAATTTGAAGTATATATTTTTATTTTTTGAACAGGGAATTGGTTTATAGCAGAGGGTTTTTCACATGGTGGGGATATATTTGGGAACTGTGCACTTCTCATAAATGCAACGGTTACACAACTCGGATGGTATGATTTTGTAAATATAATATCATTTAGGAGACAAATGTTAGAGACTATTTTGTAAGAACTAAAAAATTTATTGTTCTAGATGATGGATTCATTATATAAGTTGTATATCTCTTAGGATCTATACAATAATTTTATTTTATTTTTTAAAACAAAACCTGAAATGCGAGGGAAAAAATATTGTTGTCGATTCTCAAATTTTTATAACAAATTTTCTGGAACAGAACATAATATAACTTTTTTGTTGTCTGATTTTTTTCCCTACAAAAACTTGAGAACAAAGTCAAGTATATGGAACAAAACAAATCTACAACAGTATAACTACTAAATAGTGCAAAAAAATATATTCACTAATGATGTGCACAAAAAATTATTGACAAAGATGTATATATTGTTGGGCTTGGTTTTTAACATTTGGAGACGGTCCAATTTATGTGAAATCCATGAAAAATAAAAGAATATTTTTTTTTTTTTTTTTTTTTTTTAAGAGTTGGAACAAGAGAAAAAACACAGCAAGAGAGAATGAGAGAAAAAGTTGTCCATTAGACACCCTAGTTGTGCAGTTATGATCAAACGCTGATTAGAGGTCGGATCCACCGTCCGATTGGGCTGAAATTTGGAGCAAGTTTGTGACTCCTAATTCTACAATCTAAATGGTGGAGATCATATTCTGAGTTCGGTAAGTAGTGTTTCCGGCGGGACTGTTTCGGGTTGTTTTGAACCCTCGTTTTGGTGAGATCTCTTCATTTTTCTCTTGTAAATCTTGTTCATTGTCAATGTTGTTTTGATCTTGAAGTATTGTGGTTGTGTACCTTTAATTGTAACTAGAGAGGACTTGTATTCTCATTGGGGAGGTTTTTAACGTGAAAATCGTTTGTCTCGTGTGATTGTGCTGATTTAAGTATCACTCTAATTTAATTCTTACTAGGTTCACACAAGAAAGGGATAAAATTAATTTTCGTTGCGCATTTTTATTTGATTAATTTTTCGAGTAAGTTGATTCATCTCATCAAATTGGTATCTAGAGTAAAGTTGGTTTTGTCGAATATCTTGTGTTGAACAATGGAACAAATTTGAGGAAAATGATTACTTTGAATGGTTCTAATTATCACACTTGAAGAGGAAAAATGGAAGATCTTCTTATATGAACGAATTTCATTTACTGGTGTTTACCACTTATAAGTCTGAAAATAAATCCGATGAAGAGTGGAACTTGCTACATTGGAAAGTATGTGGGTACATTAAACAATGGATGGATGATAATATTTTGAACCACATTAATGGAGATAAACATGCTCTTACACTTTGGACCAAACTGAAGATTTGTATGCTAAGAAGACGGGAAACAATAAAATGTATTTGATGCATAAATTGATGTACCAAGACAGAACTCCATTGACCTATCACTTGAACATATTTTAAGGATTAATTAATTACCTGGATGGAATGGGCATCAAGTTCGATGAAAATATTCGTGGGTTATGGTTACTTGGTACTTTGCTGAGCTCTTAGGAAACGTTAAAAACATCGATTTGTAATTCAGCTCCCAACGGTGTAATTAATATGAACTTTGCCAAGTGTAGTATTTTAAATAAAGAGATGAGAAGAGATGCACATGGTTATTTTTCAGAGTCAGACAACTTGATTACAGAAAATAGGAGGAAGAGTAAGAGCAGATGTTCAAAGAATAAATATCAAGGCATAAGCAAGTCTAACAAGTTTGCTAATGTGGAGTGCCATCATTGTGGCTTAAAGGAGCACATCAAGAAATATTGTAGAAAATTGAAGAAAGAGAACAAGGAGAAATGGAATGAGAAAAAGAACAATAAAGGAAATTATGATAATCGGGTTGTTATCACTACTTCTGAAGACTTCCTCATTGTTTATAAGCATGATGTTGTTAATCTAGTATATCATTAGACTAATTGGGTTATTGATAGTGACATATCTATTTATGCTGCATCTTGAGAGGATTTTTTTTACTTCCTATATCGCCGATGACTTTAGGACAGTGAAGATGAGAAATGATGGTTTGGCAAAAATCATTGACATTGGGGATGTGTGTTTGGAGACAAATAATGATACAATGTTGGTTTTGAAAAATATCAAACACATCCCTAATATCTGCTTGAATTTGATTTCTACAGGAAAGCTTGATGATGAAAGGTTTTGCAACACTTTTATTAATGGCCAATAGAAGCTCACTAAAGGTTTTATGGTTGTGGCCAAAGGGAAGACGTATTCTTCCTTGTACTTCATGCAAGCAAAGATCTCGAATAGCAATATCAATGCGGTAGAAAATGAAGGTACAATTGAGATTTGGCACAAGAAGCTTTGTCACATGAGTGAGAAGGGGTTGATAGATTTGGCCAAGAAAAATCTTCTTTCGGGAATGAAGAATGCACATTTGAAGAAGTGTGCTCATTACTTGGCGGGAAAGCAAACCAGAGTCGCCTTCAAGTCATCATCTTCTTCGAGAAAATCAGGTATACTTGATTTAGTATATTAAGATGTTTTTGGTCATATGAAAACAAAAACTCTTAGTGGTACTCTCTATTTTGTGACTTTCATAAATGATGCAGATCTCTCCTTAGAGGATGAGACTAATCATGACTTTCTTAATCAGTTGCAAATACCACAACGACTACTAGAAATTCTACTTAGAAGGTCTACCAGAGATCGACATCGTTCCACTCAGTATGCTGCAGATGAGTATGTGTTGTTAACTGACCTGGGAGAACTCGAATGTTATGATGAAACCATGGAAGATGAACATAAGTGAAAGTGGATTAAAGCTATGCAAGATGAAATGCAATCATTGTATGACAACCACACTTTAAAATATGTGAAGTTACCTAAAAACAAGAGTTTTGAAAAATATGTGGGTTTACAAGATAAAGCAGGATGAACATACTTCACAACCACGATACAAAGTTAGACTAGTTGTCAAAGGATTCAACTAGAGGAAATGCATCGATTTTGAAGAGATTTTCTCACTAGTTGTGAAAATGGCTTCTATTCTTGTTGTTCTTGGCTTAGAAGTTGGCCTAGACATAGAGATTGAGCAGATGGATATGAAAACTTCTTTCCTTTATGATGACTTGGAGGAATAGATTTATGTGGAGCAACCAGAGAACTTCATGGCAAAAGGAAAAGAGGATCATGTGTGTTGACTGAAAAAAAAGTCTATTTGGTTTGAAATAGGCACCTAGACAATGGTACATGAAGTTTGAGTCGGTTATGGGAAAGAAAGGCTACACGAAGACTACTTCAGATCATTGTGTGTTTGTGCAAAAATTCAGTGATGGTGATTTTATCATCTTACTATTCTATGTTGATGACATGTTGATTGTTGGCAAGATTTTTTCGAGAATTGACAAATTGAAGAAGCCAAGAGGGAAGTTGCTGAGGGAACGTCAAATCGCTAAGGCCAAGAGGAAAGTTGCTGAGGCAAGGTGCCAGGTGACGGCGATTGTCGAAGTCAGATGGCAGGCAAAAAAGGTGGATAAGAAAGCAGTGGAGGTGCAATAGAGGGCAGCCAAGGTGGTACAAAAGGCGTCGGTGGCCAAGGGAAGGTCATGAAGTTGGAGCAAGAACTTCGCTGGTCTTCTGAGGTGGAGGTAGGGCTTTAGACCCGCCATCGCAAGAAATGAGTCACCAAGGAGAAGGTCAAGGCCGATTTTGTCGATGAGATGGCTTAGACAAAAGATGTTGCGATGAGGGTTGTTCATGATTGGAAGCTGACCGTTGATTACAGGAAGCTAATGGGGTCCTCAAGGTAAAATTCATAGAGGTTGGATTCGAGGATGACAAGTTTTGGGTGCTCAATAGGTACCTCGAGGTTGACTTCTCGGGAATCTACCTCTTGGGGGATTATTTCTGGTAATGAGGCGAAGCATGTTGAGCCCAATCAGTTGGAGCCTCTAGTTACCCAGTCCGACGACTTTATGACCCTCCAGCAAATGGCGAATTTTCTTAGGATTGGGGACCACGACGCTCCCACACTTGAGCATGGTTTGACCGAGGAAGCTTTAGGAGAGGCACCTTCAACTCCCGTTGGTGACGAGCTCGCGCCTACTCCTATCGATGACCTGTAGTCTTCTCATTTTTCCCCTTTGTTTTCATCTTTTGCTATCTATCTTCTTTGTATTTTCCCTAGAAGGCCTTTCTCGTCGCTGCTAGTAGCGTTGCTTCAAATAGGGCTCCTTTAATTGCCGCTACGACCATTTTAATCGAAGTCGTCGGCCAATTGCTCTTAGCTGACGTCGGGACTACTCTTGTTGTTGAGTCAATCAAGAAACGATGACCGTCCGCTCCCAAGGTGGTCATCCACGATGGACCGATACTTGAAAGGATAAAGGAGACATTGCCGTCGGCCTTCTGGAAAGGGAATAAGATGGTGGGGAAGCCTTCTCGGGGCCTTTTCTCTAGCTCCCTATCCTAAGAGAGAAGCAGTGAGTGGGTTCCCCAGGTTGAAGGACTCACCTTGGATTCGAGGATCATCCCCAACCCTAAAAAAACGTCCGTTGAGCCAAGGCTACAGTTCTTCCGTGGGACCTTGAGGTGGCAGTCACTGAGCAAGGGAATGTTGCCCATCTGAGTTTGATCTAGCTGAGCGCATTAGTGAGTATTTGTGTGGTTTTTTTTTTTTCTTCTGTAACTTCTTTATTTTTTCTCTTAAGACTTGATAAGCCATATTTTTCGTTTTCTTGATAGATGACAATCTACTCCCTCGGGAACTTTAAACGGGAGAGGGACAAAGCCAAGTCCCAACTCGACGAGAGGGAACTTCCGATCGCTGAGGTCAAGAGGGAAGTTACTAAGGTAATGTGCTAGGTGACTGCGATTGCCGAAGTTAGGACGACAGGCAGATAAGACAGATAAGAAAGTTGTGGAGGTGCAACAAAAAGCAGCCAAGATGTTGCAAAAGGCGTCGGCGATTGAGGCGAAGGTCATGAAGTTGGAGTAGGAACTCCGTCGGTCTTCTGAGGATGCAAAGTATTGGGTGCTCAAGTGGTAACCCGAGGTTGATTTCTCGAGAATCTACCTCTTAGGGATTATTTTTGGTAATGCGGTGGAGCATGTTGAGCTCAATCAGTTGGACCCTCCAGTCATCCAGTCAGACAACTCTATGACCCTCTAGAAAATAGAGAATTTCCTCAAGATTAGGGACTACGGTGCTCTTACACCTGAGCAAGGTTTGACCGAGAAAGCTCCAGGAGAGGCACCTGCAATTCCGGCTGGTGACGAGCTCGCGCCTACTCCTGCTGATGGCCTATAGTCTTCTCGTTTTGCCCCTTTGTTTTCCTCATTTACTGCATATCTTCTTTGTATTTTCCCTAGAAGGCCTCCAATTGTAATGTCTTTAGGCTCAACTATATATGGAAAAACTCCTGTTTTATCTCCGCTCTTGTCTCTCCCTGGGTTGTACCTTATTTATGTCTTCCATGCACATCGAGTATCTAAACTTTCTACTTCTCTCCTATTTATTTTTCAAACATCTCTTTTTTTTGTTTTTAATTCGAAACAAACTAAATTCCATCATCTTATTTTTGTCTTCTTAATTTTTTTATTTATTTTTTAATATTTTATGATAAATATAATAAAATAGAAAATATTATACTTTCAAAATAATGTTTTAGAGATATTATCAGCTATTAAATTTAAGAGATAGTTAGAGCTGACTCCCATTTGACAAGTAAATTAAAATGGGTTTTGGGCCCATTCTGTTTTTTTTTTTTTTGGATAAAATACTATTTATAAATAAAATTTAAGAAAAAACCCATAAGGTAAAATTGAACTTCCAAATTACCCTTTAAAAAATAAAGAAAATCATAATTAACCCATTACTATAAATTACATACCTGACGAGTCTCTCTCTCTTTTTCTCTTCATCGCTATTTGGCTCCACAAACACTACTAGCCACCACCACCAATCACTACCAACCCCTTTCCACCATCGACGACCATTACCATTGCGTAACTCTTCGAACCACCGCCGAAAATACTCAAAACCACCACCACCAGAAATACCCAAGACCACCACCACCGGAAATACCCTTTCGCCCATCGACCACCTTCATGTTGACCTTTGCTCCTCCATCATGATAACCAAATTTGGTCGCTTCTCTATCGTGATGACTAGATCTGGCCAATTATCTCATCCTCTCCTCTTTTTTCTCTTCTCTTAACATTCGGAAACCATATTTGGTTTCGCGTTTTTTTTTTCCCATCGTATGTTACATATTTGTTATGTTGATATATAAAGTTTGTTGTCCATATTTAAAATTTTTTTGTTTCCAATTTGTTATAAAATTGTTGTTTGATTTTGTTTTCAATTTTTTTCTTGGTCTATGTCAAAATGAAATTTTGTTTCTTGTTTTCTGTATTTAATTGTATAATTTTGAGATTTCTTGTTTTTTTTTTTTTTTTTTTTTTTTTTGTTTATATATTGTGTTTGTTATGGGAGAGGCAATAATAGTGAATATTTATTGTGGAAGTAACAGTGATAGCTAATATTTACTGTGGTGGTAGAGGTCATAGTGAATGTTTGTTGTGGTGGACAAAGTAATAGAAGTATTTATTGCAATGGTGGTGGTGGCGATAGTGAATGTTTGTTGCGGTGGTGGTAGTGGTGACAATGAATGTTTGTTGTGGTAGTGGCAGTGGTAATAGTGAATACTTGTTGTGGTGGTGGCTGTGATAACCAATGTTTGTTGTGGTGGTTTCTAATGTGATGGTGGTTAGGCTGATAGTAAAACTTGTGGTGATGATGAATATTTACTATGGTGGTGAATTGTTATTTTGACTTTAGTTGTGGTAGGCGACAGTTGGTGGTGGTGATGTTGATGCAATGGCGGGAGTGTTTGGTAGTTGTGGCAACGATAGTGGATAGTTGTTGTTGTTGTGGCAGTGATAGTAAATGTTTACTAAAGTGATTAGTGTTTATTTGGAAAAAAATTATTTGAGGAGCATTTTTGTCATGAAATATAATGTATTTTCTGAATTGGGATTTTCGTTTGAATAAAGTAGGGTGAAGTCAATTTTTTTTTTTTTTGGGTAGGTGAAGATAATTTTATTTAATATATGGACTATATGGTCCATAGCAAATTATCCTAAATTTAAAAATAGGAAGCAACTCAATATTAACTTTTTGAAGAAATTTTCGAAATGTATTTTTAAAATTTTCAAAACTGATGGGTCTCACCCTTCTCATTCTTTCCATCTTCAATGGATAAGTATCCAAATTTTCCATTTCTCCCTTATTTATTTTTAAGTTTTGTTTCAAAACAACCCAAATTCCATCGCACCATATTTTATTTATTTTTAATTTTGTGATTTATGTAATGAAATAGGAAAAGTAACATATTTAGGATTCATTATTAGGCATTAGATTTAAAAATAAATGGCAAAAGACAACACTGATTTTGAAAAAAAAAATAGATTCTCGTCCAAATAAAAATAAAGTGAGTCTCCTCCTCTATCTCTCTATCTTTATCAGCAAGTATTCAAACCCTCTCATTATCGTTTTTTTTATTTTTATTTTATTTTTTAAGCCTTTTTTCTTTCTTATTTGTTATTTTTGAAATAAAAATAAAAATATTATTGTAGAAATGGTTTGATTATCCTTCAAATAAGTCAATTATATTTTTTCTATTATCATTGCTTTTTTCTTTGTTTTTTAGTTTTTAAGTTAATATTAACTAATTATTTAACTTTTCAAGTAATATCAACAAAATGTTAAATTCATATGATTAATATTAAGTATGACTAAAAAGTAAGTTGAAAAGACTAAAAAATAAATTGCTCTAAAATGGAGGGAAAAAAAAGGTAAAAGAGTAGATGAAGGACTTCATAATATGGCCACCGATCTTATTTTAATTTTTGTACGGCGGACAAAATACTTTATCTATTTTGTATTATTTTTTAAACACTTATTTACATTTGTTGGTATATAGTTATTATTTTTCTTCTATGAAACTGCAAAATAGTTTATGTATAGTGATTAATTTGTCTTTTATCATGTAGCAAAACAATTTATTACATATCCATTTAAGAGAATATGAAAGGGTATAAATTAGAGTTAAATTCTCAAATGATATTTTTTATACAATATTTTGTTGAATATATAAATAATCTTTTTGTTTCATAGCATAAATAATAAATTTTATTTTTTTGAAATTAAGGTTATCTTTTTTTTTTTTTTTGTCCGTGTCATCCGATACAAGTTATATACTAGTATATATTTAAATCAAAATGATATTTGAAAATATCTTTTAGTTGATGGTTTCGATTGGTTTTGATAATAATAATAAGCTGATTGAACCATTTCACAGTTATTTTGGGAAGAAAATTCTTGTCCAGCTATTTTTCACCTCTACTTCCCAAATGGTTGAAGTAAATTATATTGTTCACCGTTTAAATTTTATATTTGTGATTTTAATCAATTTTTTTATTATCTTCTTATACTTATAAATTTAAAAACAATGGTACAATGTCTTCCGCAGTGAAATTCCTTGTGTAAATATTGAGGGAAGAAGGCATATATTTAAGAGTTATTATGATAAATAGGTAATTTAGTAAAAAGGTGGTTGGGTTTTAAATTTATATCTCGAGTTGTGGAAAAAATAATATTTTTCACAAAATAAAAATAAAATTATCAACAAAGGTTTATATCGAAAAAGAAGTTTGGCGTGTGGCAAATACAGAGTAGGTCCCTCAAATTTAACCCCCTGTCCACCCCCGCCAAGCGAGTGGCCTGATTCTCCGATGAGGGCAGGCCATGGTCCCACCCTTGATGATGAAATTGCATAGAAATACACAGAGTAAGTCAATTTTGAGGGTGGCCATACCTTGACTCTTTTACACATAAGGGGTCCCACCATTAATTTCCCAAATTTGGTGGTGGCTATGCGCTGCAGGCTTTGTTGGGACAGAAATATCATGCATGTTTATTTTTTATTTTTCAATCAAGAACTCATCATGTCCGTTTGTGAGGGCAAAAAAATAAAATAAAAAATGCTTGTCATATTGTACTAATTTTGGACTCATGCGCAAATTTATAAAAAAATAAATTTATATTACTATATTTTCAATATTTACCCGATAAATATCCAGTAGGCTATACTCAAATAGACCTGAACCATGAGCCTAATACGAGCAATCATAATACAACATGGGCCCAGAATCAGTTATATGAAGAAAGTTAAGCTGACCTCATTTGTAGAGAGGAGCTGAACTTAAGAGCTGATCTCAATCACAAAGGAGAGATATATTAGCTCAGCATATAGACCAAGCTCAGCTCAACTGACCAGACTATAGAGAGATACACTCTTAGGCCTATCAATACCCATAACAAATCCAACGGAAAGATGGAGATCTGTCAGTTATGATCATAGTGATAGTTACGATCATACACATAAAATGTTGGGACAGTTACAATCTTCCATATGAATGCTGGAACAGTTATGATCATATCGAAATAAGTGAAAAATCAAGTACTCTTATTTTCTATATATATCATGTTATCCAAGCCAACGGGGACATATAAGCTTTTTACCCTACAATACTTGTTTAATTTATTTTCACACCGAAGGGTAGTTGGCCGATATCACTCTAGTAACTCAAGTACTAATTCCAAGTGTTACAAGTGTTATACAGGTTGAGAGGGAGCTTACTGTTGACGAAATCGTGCAACATCAGTTGGCGCCGTTTGTGGAAAAGATCAGGCCCCTTAGGTAGCAACTTCAATTGTTGTTTGAGTGGTTGCTGATTAGGCTGTGAAAATCACTACTATCCGTTTGCAAATGGAAGAAATGCGAAACAAAGTGATCAAAATAGAGGAGAATGCTAGGGTTAAATGAGAACAAGAAAGAGAGCTAACCCAGGATTGAGGTTTGGGAATTCCTGATGCGATCCACATCTTACAACAGGAGGAAGACCGGGTTTTAGTCTAAGGAAGGAGGAGGCTCCACCTCAATATGGTCAATCACAGAGAGGAGTCCATTAACTTGGACTAGAAAGAGGTTAGACAAGTATAAGAGACAAACAGATCGGACAGATCTCATCCGACACTTCATGCACATGATGTCATTGTACGATACTTAAGACTCAATTTTGTGCCGTGTGTTTGCTACGACGATGAAGAGTTCATTGTTGGACTGGTTTCATTCCCTCCCAGCAAAATCGATTGGCTTATTTATGGAGTTGGGTAAACAGTTTATTAACCGATTCATCACTTGTTAGAGGGTAAAGAGAGGTGCATGATATTTGCTGACTTTAAAATAAGAAAAAGATGAATCATTACGTCAATACGTAACTCGCTTCAATGAAGAACTGACTTCAATAGAGGGATGTAGAACCAATTTGATCGTGAATCCCTTTTGGACAGGGTTATGACTAGGGCATTTTCAAGACTCATTTACTAAACGTTAGCCTAAGGATATGGCAGAGCCAATGGAAAGAGCAAAGCCATAAATGAAGCTAGAGGATGCAAAAAAGGTTAGGGACGTGAAACCCTCAACCAGAGAGAATGCACCTAAAGAGCGAAAAGAAAAATAGTCAAAAAAGGTGAAAGGAAGAAAGACTGAGCTATGAACGTGGCAGGGGGCGACGATCTCATAGAAGGGAACCTGAGGATCCAACTCTACCAAGACTAAAGGTATCAATTTCTATAATTTTACATGAAATTAAATCCTTTGAGCAGTTACGATGGCCTTAAAGACTTGCCACGCCTATGTGGAAGAGAGAATTAAGTGATAAGTTTTGCCAATTTTATCAAGATCGTGGGCATGAAACAGATGAGGGTATTCACTTGAAAAGAGAGATTACATGCCTAGTAGAAATGAGGCATTTAAAGAGTTACATCCAGGGAGAAAAGAAAGATAAATAATATAAGGATGGAGAGCCAAGAAATGAAGAGGAGGAAAAGAAAAGGAAAGATGATGAGCCTAGGTGTGATGTCATTTACCTGATCAATTGTAGTTCTGCTTCAACTAGAGAGTCTCATAGGGAAATAAAAAGGAAGGTGAAAGAGGCAACCTTGGAAAGGGCATATGGTGAAGTGTTAGCAATTTAGCCAAGAGTGAATCTAGGTGAGCCAATCTCTTTTACCGACAGAGACCTCAATAGGGTCATTTAGCCACATTACAATTCTCCCGTGCTTACCCTCTAGATTTCCAATTATCAAGTAAGGTGTATTTTGATAGGTGCTAGAAGATCAGCAAACATTATCTTCAATAATTCCCTACGACAAATGGAATTGCCAGAATCAAACGTAAAGTTAACTCAGACTGTAATGTTTGGGTTTAAAAGAGATCTGAGCTCTCCCACCAGAAAGTTAATACTGATAGTATCGGCCAACGAAAGAGGAGCTAGAATTACTCAAGCAGTGGAATTCATGGTGATAACATGTCGTATAACGTAATCCTAGGTAGACCTTGTTTTTATGCGATGAAGGAAGTAGCTTAAACCTTTTACCAGTGGCTCAAGTTCCCAAGTCCAAAGGGAATAGAGGTCATCTAAAGTCATCAGGTTGCCTCTCGTGATTACTTCTAAGTGGCACTAAAGGGGAAATCTAAGGTCAAAGAGCAATTAACCAACGGAATTAGTGTCCCAGCTGATATTAATACTAATTCCGAAGTAGATGACTATAGAGCTCATAGAAGAGGTCTGCCTTGATAAGAAAGTCAAGATTGGAAGAACGTTACAAACAGAAGAGAAGCGGCAGATAATTCAACTATTGAAGGATTTTCAGCACGAGTTTGCTTGGACCTCAAGTAATATGGAAGGTGATAAGTGGTTTATTTACCAACATATCAAGTATTTTTAGATTCAAATATTTGTCAGTTTTCAAGTATTTTTGTCAGTTTGATGTATTTTTGTGTTGTTTTGTACAAAATACAAATAATTGGGTGAAAAGTTAAAAATGTGGTAAAATGAGGTAAATTGAGTTGGAATGGTTCGTCTGCAGTGCAGGTACAGTAACATCACGATGCAATTTGTTTTTGGAAACACTGAAAACATGGAAATTGTAGATCTATTTCTTAGCTTTGCATAGCTTTTTGAATCCCCTCAATCAGAGTTAGGACACGAATATTATGGCCAAAATATAAACAGATATCGACACTACTTAAAAGGCGTTGCAACGGGCTTTTTCTCTGCTACATTGTGCATTCAAAATAGCTATTGCCCAAAGCGCGCTATAGCGGGTCTTTTTCTCTGCTGAAGCATGCTCCTGTTAGTGTTCCATGCCCAAAAACGCGCTGCAACGTGCCTAACTCTGCTGCAAAGCCGTTTGCAGCTTGAAAACACCATTGGAGGCCCAAAAGTGCTAGAGAGGGAGCTTGGAGTGACGATCATTAAAGAATTGAAGACTTGAAGTTCATCTCCACAAAAACGTTTTCTCTTCCTTTTTCTCAACCTAATTTTTTTTTATTGAATTTTGTATTTGTTGATATTGTGTTGAACATGTTTGCATCTATGAATTTATTAAAAATATTAGTCATGGATTTTCCTATGTTGTGCTAGAATTTATATCTAGGGCATGACGTAATCTCGTTTGAAACAAGTTTTCAATATTTTGTTAATTGTTAGTTTTAATTCTATTTTATGTCTCTCTATGTTTAATGTTTTTAATTCATGTGGACAGTGAATTAAGTGATTTTAGGTTATGGATTTTATACTCAAGAGAGATCGAATTTGTGACGGGAATTGAGAGTGCATAGTTTTAGGTTGTTGTGAAACCGAGAGGAGATCAACACCTACAATCTCTATTCAATTGTATTTGTCTTATTAATTCTTCCAATTTATGCTCCCATATGATATCTTAGCTAATTTAAGAACTTGAGATTTGACACTCGGGAGAGGTAATTTTGGGTTCAGACTTAAGTTGAGCACAACATAAGTTTTAATAGATCAGGAGATTATTAAAGCTTGGGTATTTTATAAGGTCGGGGTATAATGAATGTTCTCACCTAAATACTAGATAAGGATACCAGTGTTGAAGTATTTGCATATTCTCTCACTTGACACTCGGGAGAGATAGTGAGGGAGCGCGAGTGATCTTGATTATTGAATGAATAGAATTGGCTAATAATTGCTTAATAGGATGACATGGGAATAACGAGATAAAATCAAGCCCCTAGAACAATTGTGCATAGGAAATCCATAGTTTATTTTTCTTTTGATTTTATATTTGTTTTAGTTTTAGTTTATTCTTATAAACCTTAAATTTGGTTGCCTAGATAAAGTTGGGTTACAATAATCGCGGTACGAAGCGATAATTTAAACCAATCCCTGCTGATACAACACTCTACTCACTCTATACTATTAAAACTTGACCCTTACACTTGCGGTGTGTAGCAAAATAAATCACTACCAGAAGGGATTGACACATCAATAACATCTTATCATCTCAACATGATCAGTTCAGTTCCTTCAGTACGGTAGAAGCGAAGGATTTTTAGTAGAGAAAAGATGTAAGTGATTGGTTAAAAGATTGATTGACTGTTGAGTATCGGGCACATAAAAGAGATAATGTATCCTAAATGGTTGGCAAATCCAGTTCTCATGTAAAAGAAGAATGGAAGGAGGAGAATGTGTGTGGATTTTACAGACCTCAACAAAGCATGCCCAAAGGATTGCTACTCAATGCCCCGCATTGATCAACTAGTTAATTCAGCTTCTAGGCATATGATCATGAATTTCATGGATGCTTACTCAGGATACAACCAGATCAGGATGGATCCATGGGATGAATAAAAGATATAATTCATCACTCATAGGGGGACTTACTGTTACAAGGTTATGCCTTTTGGGTTGAGAAATGCCGGAGCCACGTACCAACGTCTAGAAAATCGATTGTTTTAGGAGCAGATTGGAGATACAATGGAGATATACAATGATGACATGCTAGTAAAAAGAAGAAGAAGGGTTGGTCATGTAAAGTATTTGCGCGATGCAATACATGTGTTCAAGAAATATCGTATGAAGCTCAACCTTGAGAAATGTGTTTTTGGGATATCATCAGGAAAATTCTTGGGTTGCATTGTGGAACAATTTGGAATCAAAGCTAACCTTGAACAAGTAAACGAAATAGCAAAAATGAAGTCCCCAATTAGTGTGAAAAAGGTGCAGTTGCTAAATAGGAGATTGGCAACGATGCATCGATTCATCTCAAAGTTCACTAACAAATGCCATTGGTCTTCAAAGTGTTGAAAATAAATAAGAGCTTTGAGTGGACTATTGAATGTGAGCAGGCGTTCCAATCACGAAAGGAACATCTGGAGAAAATTGAGTTGCTGGCACGAGTGGAACATGAAAAAAAGCTATTCTTATACCTTGCAGTATCTAGTTGGGCGGTATGTGTAACTCTAATTAAAGAAGAAAAGAAGGTGCAGTATCCAGTGCAGTACATCAACAAATCTCTCATCCCAACAAAGGCAAGATACACGAATCTGGAGAAGCTGGCCTTGGCATTACACTAATCACTGCTGCAGGGAAACTCAAGTACTACTTCCAATCGCATCCAATTAATGTTATGGCCTCATAACCTTTGAGAGTGGTTTTGCATCAACCTGATGCACCAGGAAGATTAATGAAGCGAGCAGTAGAAATTAGTGAGTTCGATATCAAGTTCGTGCCCCGAACATCAACCATAAGCCAAGCTCTAGTTGACTTTATAGTAGAGTTGACAAATAAAGAAATGAATGATCAAGTAGGAACGTCTGAACCAGATCTAAACATGTGGAAGTTATGGGTTGATGGAGAACTAAGTTAAGAGAATGTGGAGCTGAGGTCGTGTTAATAAGTCCTGAAGGCGATGAGCTGGAAAGGGCAGTTCAATTTGGTTTCAAGGTGTCAAATAATGAAACTGAATACAAAGTAGTCTTAATTGGGTTGGACCTAGTCAAATCATTAGGAGCTGAAGGGGTCATCATCAGTTTAGACTCTCAATTAGTAGTGAATCAGATTATTAGAGTATTTTGTTGTTAATGAGGAGCATCTACACCTCTATCTAGATCAGGTGAAAAAAATAATGGCCCGATTCAGTAAGTACACATTTCAAACTATTCCACGATTAGAGAACGCAAGAGAAGATGTACTGGTAGTCCCGACATCAACATGAGAAGTTAGGATCAGCTCAGATCTGGTAAGTTTCATGAAGTTTTTGTTGATTACAGCTTCAGTGAACTTGTGTGCAGACTTGGAACACCTTAAGGAAGAAGAATACTAACGTAAACTAATTGTGGAATACTCGAATGAGGGAATTCTTCCTGAGGAGAAAAGGCTAGCAAACAAGATTAGATACAATGCTTCAAAGTACCTGATCCTCGAGGAAAAGTTATACCGAAGGTCTTACACTCAGCCACTCCTACTTTGCCTAGGTAAAAATAAGGCAAACTATATCATCCAAGAGATACATGGAGGAGTATGTAAGAATCATCAAGGGAGAAGGACGTTAGCACAAAAGACACTAACGATAGGGTACTACTGGCCCAGTTTAAGGGAAAATTGAAGAAGTATGTGAAGAAATGTGACAAATGTCAAAGGTTTGCAAGGGATATAAATGTCTCATACCAGTTCCAGATGCTAATTTTTAGACCCTAGCCATTTGCGATGTAGGGTATGGATGTCTTGGGGCTATTCACTCTAAAACCAGGAAATTATAAATTGTCCTTAGTGATGATTGATTACTTGACAAAATGGGTAGAATCTAATGGATTTACAACGGTTGGTGAGAACGTGGTCAAAGGTTTCTTGTGGAAGAGAATTGTAAGGTGATTCGAGATACCAACATTTCTAATCTTCTGCAACGGAACTACGTTCATAGGTGGCAAGGTGGATAGATTTTGTAAAGAATTAAACATTGATCATCGAACGAACAACCAACATCATCCTCAATCCAATGGTCAAGTTGAGGTCATAAACAGGGCGATTAAGGAGGCAATTAAGAAGAGGTTGGATGAGGCCAAAGGTAAATGGCTGGAAGAACTATTAGGAATCTGAAGGGCTCATAAAACCACCCCAACTAGATCAATGGATGAAACTCCATTCTTATTAACATATGGGACATAAACTTTAGTTCCAGTAAAAAAATAGATTACTCAACTACAAAGTCATTTAGTTCAACCTAGTGGAAAACGATGAACATATCAGACAAAACTTGGATTGGCTAGCTGAAAAAAAAGGATGCAATGCTATTTACAATGGCAACTTCTAAATAAAGGATGGAAATGAGGTTCAATAAGGTGGTACAACAATGGTACTTCAACCTTGGAGATTTGGTCCTTAGAAGAATAATGTCACATAGACCAGAAGCCAGACTAGGAAAGCTTGCTCCAAATTGGGAAGGGCCATATACGGTTGTCAGGATTAATAGACCTGGTACATATTGGTTATAGGAGCTTGATGGAACTCAAATCCCAAGTCCATGGAACATGGAACATCTGCAGATGTATTTCATTTGAGTTATTTATTATTGTCATTATTTATTTCTGACTTTGGTTTAGCTTATTTGGTTTAATGTTTTCTTTTGAGTTATTTCAAATAAAGAAGTGCTAATGAAAATGGCCAGTTATGAAGAATAAATTCTTTAAAAAAACAACAATGCATTCAAGGTCAGCACAAGATGTTACCTCCAAAACTCTAGGTGTTATCAAGGAATGAGTTCGAGGTCAGCTTAAGAAGCTATCTCAGCTCAACACCAATAATGAGTTCGAGGTCAACATAAGATGTTACCTCCAAAGTTCTAGGTGTCATCAAGGAATGAGTTCGAGGTTAGCTCAAGAAGCTACTTGAGCTTAGCGCCAACAATGAGTTCGAGGTCAGCACAAGATGTTACCTCAAAAACTCTAAGTGTCATTAAGGAATGAGTTCAAGGTTAGCTCAAGAAGCTACCTTAGCTCAGCACGAACAATGAGTTCGAGGTCAGCACAAGATGTTACATCTAAAACTCTAAGTGTTATCAAGGAATGAGTTGGAGGTTAACTCAAGAAGCTACCTCAGTTCAGCGCCAATAATGAGTTCGAGGTCAGCATAAGATGTTACCTCCAAAACTCTACGTGTCATCAAAGAATGAGTTTGAAGTCAGCTTAAGAAGCTACCTCATATCAATACGAACAATGAGTTCGAGGTTAGCACAAGATGTTACCTCCAAAACTCTAGGTGTCAATAAGGAATGAGTTCAAGGTCAGCTCAAGAAGTTACCTTATTTTAGCGCCAACAATGAGTTTGAGGTCAGCACAAAATGTTACCTCCAAACTCCAGGGGTCATCAAGGAATGAGTTCGAGGTCAGCTCAAGAAGCTAACCTTCCTCAGACTCAGCTCAATGCTAGAAACGAGTTCGAGGTCATCTCAAGGAGTTATCCTCTATCAAACTTTAGGCTTGGCTAGACATGAGCTTAAGGTTGCGTTTGGGTAAGGGATTTGTGAAATAAGGGGATTTCAAAATCCTGGATTTTGAAATCCGTTTATTTCATAAATCCCTTGTTTGGATAATAGTTTGAGCTAAAGCATTTGAACGTGTAATTTCAACAAATTATGGGAACAAAACAGAATAGAATAGAATTTATGGGAACAAAAACAGAAACCCACATACCAAACCCAAATCCAAGAACATATTGAAGAACAAATTCAACCAAATCCAAGAACAAATTCAAGAAAAACCCTAATCTACAAACACAATCTTCACAAATCGATATTCGATTTCGATTTTGAAGACGAAATCGTCATTTGATTTCAACCTTCACAAAGCTTAATCTACCTCGACCTTCACAAACCCTAATTTGCTTCGATTTCGAATACGAAATTGTTGTTTGATTTCGATTTCGTAATCATCGTTCGATTTCGATTTTGATTTCAAAATCAAAATCGAAATCGTCATTGAAATCATCTTCGAAGGCCCTAGACGACAATGAGTTAATACGACAGCTAACTTCTGAAGCAGAAGATGACGACAGAAGACGGCCCTAGACAACGTTTGGACGATGGCCAACCTCTGAAGCAGAAGACGACAATGAACGACGGCCCTAGACGACGTTCGGATGATGGCCAACCTCCGAATCGACCTTTATATGCGAAGAGGGAGAGCGAAGATGGAATAATGGCGACGAAGAGGAAGAATAAAAGAATGAATCGACGGGCGATCAGAAAGGAGTGGTGGAGAACATGTTCAGCAAGATGAAGGATTTCACAAATTACACCTCTCGCAAAAGTATTTCGAAATCCTTCATTCACCCCCCAAAGAATTTGACAAATCCTCTTTTTTCAAATCCTTCCATTCCCCAAACAAGGGATTTGTCAAAAAAGGATTTACAAATCCTCCACCTAAATGAAATCCCTCCTAGAATTCCCTTACCCAAACGCAACCTAGGGTGAGTTCAAGAAACCACCTCTATTTGAAACAGATGTAATCGAAGACATAAGCTCAAGGTGAGTTCAAGAAACCAGCTTTATTGACACAAGACATTATCGAAGACATGAGAGTTCAAGGAGAATGAGGAGTTCCATCAAATCTCAAATACATTTAGCAACGAAGTATAGAAGAGGTAAGGCCAGTCAGGAACCAAATAACCTCAGGTAAACTATATAAATGCTTATACTATTTGAATAGAATAAATCAAGTTAGCATAACCACAAGGTGATTCCAGTAAAGGGAAAGACAAAAATGGAGGACAACCTACTAACGGGTTAACCTACCAATGGGTCAGCCAATAATAAATATAAGTTCAGACAATAGAGGCATGGTTCAGTTAAGAACCTAAATACCTCGAGGCTCTGTTCAGCCAAGAATTCAACAACAAGGGAAGGCTAACTTGGTATATAAACCAAATTTTTAATAAAGAAAGGGCCAGCACAGTTTAGAAACTGATCTCTAAAAGATCAAGTCAGCCTATTCTATAGACTGATCCTACAAAAATTGGTTAGGTTTAGTCTATAACCCAAGCACCTAAAGGTGAAATTCGTCCAATACCCACTTTCTATTATCTACCCTTTTATTTAAAGAACCTCCAAATTGGGGGCAGTTAGCTCATCAATTATCTTCAAAATTCAGACAAACTAATGAGCTAAGAGGGAAAATGATACATGTGGTTTTACCTGCGAAATATCACACAAGCATGAGTGCGTATAAAGCCCACCAATATCCAATAAGCTATATTCAAATGGGCCTGAACCATAAGCCCAATACTAGTAGTCATAATACAATATGGGCTTAACATCAGTTATATGAAGAAAGATGAGTTAACCTCTTTTACGGAGGGGAGCTAAACTTATGATCTGACCTCTATTACGAATGATAGGTACATTATCTCAACATATAAGACCCAGCTCAGGCTCAGCTCAGTTGGCCAGACCATAAAGAGATACACTTTGCGGCCTATTATTAGCCATAACAAACCCAACGAAAAGATGGAGATCTATTAGTTACGATCATGATGATAGTTACGATCATCCAGATAAATATTGGGACAATGACAATCTTCCATATGAATACTGGAACAATTATGATCATGGTGAAATAAGTAAGAAATCTGGTACTCTTATTTTCTATATATATCATGTTATTCAGGCTAATGGGGACATACAAGCTTTTTACTCTAGAATGCCTATTTAATTTATTCTCACAACGAAGGGTATTTGGCCGATACTACACCGGTATCCCAAGTAATAATTCCAAGTGTTGCAGGTGTTATACAAGTTGGGAGAGAACTTACTGATGACGAAATCTTGCCGCATCAAGTATTAAACACATGAAACACTTTGGTATCATTTTTTTACTTTGGTTGCAATAACATATATTTCAATTTTGAAATTGGAATTGCAATTGAATATATGTCATTTATTTTTTATATTTTTTCTCTATTTCAATGGCAAATTTAAATTCTTAGAAAGACAAAAGGTTTCCAAACTAATTGTATTCCTTATTGAATACACACGTTTATTAATCCGAGAGATTGTTCTTTTCAAGTATGTTGTTTATTAATTGTATATAGAGTAAAAAATAGTGATAAAATTTAGTGTTAAAAAGTATTTTTCTAAAAAATATTTGTGTGGGTGAATTGTTTGAAAAATAAAAGTATAATTTTTAAAAAACCAAAAAACAAATAAGAGATGTGTATTTGTGTCTTTTTGCACAACAAAAGGGGTCAAAGAGGTTGATTGACATTTACCAAATGATAAGAGAAGCTTGTGGTTTTATGTAAAATAATAGGGGAGGAACCAGACCTGTGCTCGGAGCATAGATCCATCATCGGTGCTAGATATGTAGAGAGAGAGGAGGAGGAAAATAAGGTAGTTGAATATAGGGGATTGCGAAGGGTGTAGTGTGGTTAGTGTTGGGTGTAGGTTGCATGAAAGGGGGACTACAAATAATTTTGAAAAAAATTTAGGGATAAAAAGTCTTTTTTAAAACAAAATAAAAATATAGGGATGTTAGTGAGTTTTTTTTTTTTTTTTTTAAAGTAACTATATATATATATATATATATATATATATATATATATATATGTAATGAAAATAAGAGATGAGAATTTGTGTCTTTTTACAAAAAAAAAAAAAAAAAAAAAAAAAAAAAAAAAAAAGGGGAAAAAGAAGAAGAGAAAGATTAAAAAGAGTTGACTGACATGTAGCAAATGATAGATGATATTTATGATTTCAGGTAAAATGACGAGGTAAGTGGTAAATCAAGATAGAGAAAAAGAATTTTATTAAATGGTTGGATAGAAAATTGAAAAAAGAGATAAGGTGATATATAATTAATTATAAGGGAAAAAAAACCTTTTTGGTCCCTAAAAGATAGCGAAAGTGTTCAATTGGCCCCTAAGATTTGAAACTCGACACATTTGATCTCAACATTTCAAAATCGTTCCAAATTGGCCCCTGAGGCAGATTTCGTTAAGTCAATTGACGGTCAACGTTTCATTAAGGGTATTTTAGTCTTTTTATTCAAATGGGTTAATTTTAAAAAGTTATCTAAACTTAAGGGGTCAAAATGTTTTTTTTTTTCTATTTCTTTTTATCATTCTTACTCAAATACTTTTAAATACTCTTCCTATCCCTATATTAATTGTTTATTCTTCATTGAAACTTAAATCTCGGAACAAATCTGGAACACAAATAGGACCCTCCTATATTGAAACAAAAATCTGGGAACAAATTTTGAAGCCGACGAATAGGACTCTCTCATATTCAAACAAACAAATTTCGTCGTCTTCTTCTTCGTCGGCAAATGTAAATATTGCTAAATTTGAACGTGTAATTTCAACAACAAATTTATGGAAACAAAACAGAATTTATGGGAACAACAAATTTATGGGAGTAAAACAACATATTTTTTTTGGAAATATTATTTGATTTTTTTTTTCATTAAAAGGGGAATTAAAAACCCCAAGGAATACAAAAAGAATGACATATTCAACCAAACCAAATACAAACATCTATGAAAGAGGAAATAAGAGCAAAACTAAGGGATAATTCCATTATATTCTAAGAATTTTGCGCTAAAAATAAGGGAGTACAACATAATCATATATTTTTTTTGGCTCCCATATTAAAACACAACATCAACACCAAAACGAACATCATCACCAAAATGAATATCAACACCAACGAACACTACCACCAAAACGAATAACACTACCGATGAACACCGAAATCAAAAACGAAGAACACCGCCGAAATCGAACCTTGGGGTTTCGATTTCGAAATCGAAACAGGAAATCGAAATCGATTTCGAAATCAATACCGAAGAACATAGCATGAAGAACATCGCTGAACACCACCATCAAAACGACGAACACTGTCGAAATCAAACCTTAGGGTTTTGATTTCTATTTCAAAATCGAAACAGGAAATCGATTTCGATTTCAAAATCAAAATCGAAGAACACCGCCACCAAAACAACGAACACCATCGAAATCGAACCTAGGGGTTTTAATTTTGAAATAGGATTTTGATTTCGAAATCGAAATAGGGTTTCCATTTCAAAATCGAAACCCTGTTCTAAATCGAAATCGATTTGGGATTCGATTTTGAAATCGAAACCCAAATCGAATTTGGGTTTCAATTTCGAAACCCAAATCGAACCACGGTTTCGAAATCGAAATCGAAGAACACCGCCGAACATCACCAAGGTTTCGAAATCGAAATCGAAATCGAAATAGGGTTTCGATTTAAGTTTCGATTTAGATTTCCTAAATCAAAACCCTGTTCGAAATCGAAATCGATTTGGGTTTCGATTTCCAAACCCAAATCGAACCACGGTTTCGATTTCCAAATCGATTTCGATTTCGATTTCAAAATCGAAACCTAGTTTCGAAATTGAAATGGAAATAGAAAACAAGACGAAGACGACTCACGTGATGGAGAAGACGACGACGAAGACGACGCAGGTGATGGCGAAGAAGATGAAGACGACTTCGACCTCCACGATCTTGGTTACGCTTGGATGAATTTCCATGGAGTGAGCCCTGACATCTTGTCCGCCGTCGACGAAGTCGTCTTCGACCTTCGCGACGACTCGGAAGCCACTCGAGCTCTCGTCGATTGATAAGTCGGCGTCTTCATTTGGCTGCTGTTTGGTTCGGCAGTGCGTTCGGCAGTGGTGATTGTTCGGCTGTGCTCGGTGGTGCAGAGAAACGGAGGAGCCAAAAAAAGCCAAAAAAAAATAGAGAAAAAAAAAAAAAAGAAAATGGTTTGGAAAAAAACATTTTGATCCCCTTAGTTTAACAATATATGCAAATAGACCGCACTAAATTAATAAGAATGAAATGACGCATATACCCTTGACCAAATGTCATGTGCTTGTCACGTGACTTTTTCCATCCAATTCCCCCAAATTTTACTAACGGAACCCGACCCAAACTCGACCCAAGGGCCAATTTGGAACAATTTTGAAATGTTGAGATCAAATGTGTCGAGTTTCAAATATCAGGGGCCAATTGAACACTTTCGCTATCTTTCAGGGACAAAAAAAGTTTTTTTTCCCTAATTATAATGAAAACGATTATCAACCAAAATATGGATAAATTTGAGTGACGTCACCTGCCATTTTAAAAACCTAAACAATATTATCTACTTTTGGAAAATATTTCTAACCCCCCTTCTTTTGTTATTGATAAAATTATTTATTTATCCATATAACTATTCTATTAAATAATTAATTAGAACTATCTAATGAATAATTATTCTTATAACCCTCTTAAAAGATTTATAATTTTTGTCACATTTGATTTTTGCTTTTAAATTTTGTTTATGTAATACATTTTCAAGTTTTAATTAAAAAAAAAAAAACCACTCTTATAACTATATTAAAAGAATTATAATTTTGGTTAAGTTTAATTTTTATTTTTAAATTTTGTTCATGTAATACATTTCTAATTTCATTTTTTATTACTTTTGAGATCAAATGATAGTTGTTACATTTCTTTTGAGAATTTAAAGAGTTATTGGTGTTGCTAAATTTTTTAAGTTTAAACTTATTTTGTGAATTAAATATTGTTGTTGTTAATACATTTGAAATTTTAATTTGTTTTATGAATTTTTGGATCAAATGACTGTTTATTATAGTTTTTTTTAGTATGTAAAGAGTATTTGTCGCTGAATTTTTGAAATTTAAAGTTATTTTGAAATTAATATTTTTAATTTATTAAATTTGTTGCAATTTATATATAACCCACTATATTCATAAAAAATAAAAAATAACAATTAAATTCACTCAAACTACAATATGAATGATAAATAATTTTTAAAATTTATTTAAATAAAATGTTAAAGAGAGAAATTGAAGAGAATTGAGGGTTTTGTAAGCGTTTAATGTTAAATAATAAGTAAATAAGCTCCTATAGGGGTTTTTTAAACTTTTTATTTTTTTAAATAATAGTTTTAAAAAATTTAATATGTCATCTTTATGTTGTTTAATAGTTTCAATTATTTGGTTAAGAAATTATTAGAATACTTTTTGGAGAACATGACATTGAATAAAATTTATATGTAATTAATGGATGGAGATAGAGAATTTTGTTAAACAATTGGAGAGAGACATTGGGAAGAAGAGATAAGGTCACATATAATTAATTATAATTAAAATAAATATCAACCAAAATATGGACACATTTGAGTGACACCCCCAGTCATTTGAAAAACCTATGCCTATATCCCCTATCATTTGGACATTACCTCTGTCTCCTCTTCCTTTGATGTTAAATATAAAATTACTTATTTATCCCTATAACTATATTATTAAAAAAATTAATTAAAACTATCTAACAAAAAATTAACTCTTATAACCCTCTTAAAAGAATTATAATTTTGGTAAAGTTTGATATTTTTTTTTAATTTTTTTATTTAATACGTTTCAAAGTTTTAATAAACAAATCACTCTTATAACCCTTTTAAAAAAATTATAATTTTGGAAAAGTTTGTTTTTAAATTTTGTTTCTATAATACATTTCAAATTTCTTTTTTTTCATTATTATTTTTGGGTTCAAATGATGGTTGTTATATTTCTTTTTTCTAAATATTTAAAGAGTACTTAGTGTTGAAAATTTTAAATTTAAAATTATTGTGAGAATTAAATATTGTTGATTTATGTAATACATTTTCAATTCCAATTTTTTATGACTTTTGGGATTAAATGTTGTTTATTATAGTTTTTGTAGTATTTAAAGAGTATTTGGTGTTGGAATTTTGAAATATAAAATTATTATGAAAATTAAATATTTTGGATTTATGTAATTTAGTTACAATTATATATAAATACTAATGAAAAATAAAAAATAAATTCACTCAAACAACTATATTACTCATGAATAATATTTAGAGCTCATTTCAATAAACTTTTAAAGAGATAAATTGAAGAGAATCAAGAGATGGGGGGGTCTTGTGAGCATTTAATAGGGTTGGAAGTGTGAATAGAGAATCAATGAGAGTTCAAGAAATACATTTGGTGAACTCTCATTCATTCCAAAGTGTAGTCTTCCAATTTTAGTTTCTTTTAGTTACCACGTGTCCCTTCCCACCAAACGCATCACGCACGAGTAATTATATGACATACTATGCCCGAATAGGCTACTATCTCGAGCTTGATCACTCCTGAGTAGACTGACTCTAAACATCGCCCAAACAAGGGGAAGCAAGCCAAGGGCCTCAACCACCTCACCCCGAGCTGGGCCATTAACCCGAGGCATGTCGATCTCCATCATCCTGCTCGGGAAAAGTTGTGGTGATCTTTTTTTATTGAGGAAAAAGCTATTACTGTTATGGAAATAACGGCTCATCACTCTATATCACACCAAATCCACAACATTAATGGAAATGGACCGAGATTCAGGGAAGACTTGGCAAACAAGTCTTCCATATCCTATTTAAACTTGAAGTAGGGGGTCTAGCTAGGTACCCACATTTTTTTGTAGGCAGATCTCTTCCAAATTTCTTTGAGAAAACTCTATTGATTCTCATTCTAGAGGTGTAACGTTGGAATGTCCACCCGCATTGAATTGTTTTGCAGGAATCAGATCCAGGAAGATTAACATAATCCTAACCCAAACGTTATGTATCTAACAAACCAAATTTTGGCTTTATCAGATTGACACTATCTGTGGGAAAAAAGTAATTGTATTTCTTGTTGTCCTTGATGGAAGTTTATTGCAACTTTGAGATTAGGGATAATAACAAATGATCAAGTGGGTGAAACACAGCCACTTCGCATGGTTGAACCTGACACTGGTCCGTCCGTAGAATTACCTTCACTCCTCATGGAGCTGATGAGGTACATATGTGATTTTTCTTAGAAATTAAATTAGTTGGTTGGCCATAGCAGACTGTCTCTTCCACCCCAGTCCCGTGGGGGTATGTTCCACGTTATATTGAGGCAAAATCCATCGTAGACAAAAGATGAAGAATACGAGGGGAGCAATGCCATGTAGAAGAACAACGGAAGGAACAACGTAACCTTCGACAAAATTTGGAAGGATTGACGCACCCTGAAGTTTTGAAATAAAAGAAAATAAATATAAAAAAAAAAGTATTTTAAAAAAATAAAATTAAAGATGTTTTTTTTTTTTTAAAAGTGTCAGTTTTCTCATAGAAGAGCTTAAGCCAAGTTTTTTGAAAAATGAGTCACCACTTAGCATTGGATTTAAATGGCATGCTAGGTCACTGGGTTTTAGGGAAAAACAATTTAAAAGGTCTTAAGTTAAATTTTGATTCCAAAAGGTACGTATTGAACCTAATGTTTTGATGAACAATTAAACGTTGATGTTTTTATGGAATTAATATTTTTATTGAGTGATTTCAGATTAAAAGTTGTATAGGTTGAAATAAGAAAAATATTTTATTAAAAAGATGAATAATTGAAGAATATATAGCGGGTGCAAAATGGAAATGATAACGACTTGAAGAGTATTGAAGACAACTAGGTGAAAATAACTCTTTATTTATATACTCTTAATGCAACCCAAATTAGGATCACAAACAAAAATTTAAAATGAATTAATCTTATACATGTTGTGATTGTTTTAGGGGTCTAAATTGTGTTTTAGAATGTGCTAAGTATGTGAAATGATTTTGGCTAAGGAACTAATTGAAAATTTTGTTTTAATGCTTCAAATAATGGTTTTTCAGGTCAATTCGGTGAAACAACAAAAAGGGTTGGTCAACTAACCAAAACAATGTGTTTTGAAAGTGGAATGCGTAACCCACTAGTCAATTCGATCAACCGACAAGATAAGTAGGTCGACTAACGAGAATAGTAGCCAAAATAGAAAGGATTGGGGACCTTTAGGTGAACAGTAGCCAAAATAAGAAGGACTAGGGACCTTCTAGTCTAATCGGTTAATTGATGGGACCAGCACAAAGGTCAATTAAATGACTGTTGTGAGAGGTCGGTCAACCTACTGTAGGAAGCCGGTCAACCGACGTGGTCTGTCAAATCTTTTACTAGTTTGTTTTTTGGTTAATCCAATTTGGTTCTGATGATTCCAAGGGGAGGATTTAAAGGGAATTTAAAATATTTTTTTTATATGTAATGAATTATGAGATTCCTATTTAATGGGTCTATTTAATTAAGTATTCCTTTAATTAAAGTGATTAAATACTTTTTATTTTTATGGATTTCAATTTGAAAAGCATGTTACGGACCAAAATGAGTTTTTCCAAGAATGGTTTTAAATGAAAAAATATATTTTGAATATATAGGATATATGGGGTCTTGGGATTTCATTTAGAGTCATGACGTTTGAAAATTAGCCATTGGAGATCTAGTTTTAGGTTTATTAATAGAGACCTACGGGATTGGGATTAAACACATCTAGAGCATCAGCCTTCTATCATTCAAAGAGAGATTTTATCGCTCAGATTTATAACTGAGATTATATTCAAAGTTCTTAATCTAAGGCGCTCATTGTTTGTGTCATCGGTTTGTATTATTTGTTGCGAAATCGTTATCACTTTCGATGAATCCCAATGAGATCCTTCCAAACATTTTTTTATTTATTGCATGGTTAAGGTGTCTTAGAATAATTGTTTTTGAACTTAATTTTTGAAAATATTTTAAACGATTTTTAATTGAGAAATTTGATTACGTTCCATGTATGTGTTAACTATTTTAAATCAGATGTGTTTATCTCACATTGAAATCTATTACGTAGTTATATTCAGGACATTAATTGAGTATATTTATATTGAGGTGGTAAAAACTCTTTATGGGAAGAAACTAATTATTTTTTGTATTTGCGAGTTTGGGCGGATTAGGCACGTTTGGGTTGGTGTCTAATTAGGATAGCTAGTTTTTGATATTTAGCTTGAGAAAAAGATTAGAGCTATAACTTTGGCCTGCAAAAAGATTAGCTTAATCGTTTTACTTGAAAAGATTAGGTTTAATTTTTTCTGTAATAGAATTAAGTGTGATTGTAATAGTTATTCCTAAGTGTAATAGTAGTAGGTTGATTCTTAGCCTGTAAAAGAATTAGGTTTGTAAAGGTTGATTCTAAGCTTGTGAAAAGAATCGTGATTGCAAGGATTTGGCTCCTACCTAAAAAATGAATCAGGGGTTTTGTGGATTGCGAATCTTCGTAGAGCTCGAGGAACTGGACGTAGGTAAAACTAACTTGCCAAACCAGAATAAATCTTTGTGTACTACATTGTTTATTCTTTTCTGATTGTTTGGGTGTGTATTTAGATTAAACACATTTCCACTACTAATCAAGATAATAATCAATTTAGGGAAATTGAGATTTTGTGTTTGAATATTTAATTGTTAAAATTTTTATAACTACCTTATTTACCACCCTCTTGGGTAACATTTTACCTATTTGGGCTAACAATTGGTACCAGAGCTAGTTTTAGCTTGATTAAGCTTAACATCCTAGCTAAACACGATCACATGGAGTGCACTGAGGATAACGTTGTTTGTTAATCTGTTGCATGTCTTAATGTTGTCCGTAAATTTCCTGATTTCCTACTTGTTCTGATAATCAATATCCTATTAGTAGGAATGACAGAAATGGTGATAATGAGACCGTTGATAAGGCTATTGAGAAATTGATTGCTCTTACATATATTTTTTGGTAAAGAGAACATGGGCAGAAATGTTGTTGAATCTAAGGTTTTGATGAAGAATTAAGTATTGATTTTTTGGTGGAACTAATTTATTTTATTAAGTGTTTAAGATCTATAAAGTTCTATATATGTGATTAAGAAAAAGACCTTATGAAGAAAACGTAATGGGTGCAAGATGGACGCAATGACGATATGAAGAGTTTTGAAGACCTTGAAGAAAAATATGTGAAAACAACTTTTTACTTATATACTCTTAATGAAACCTGAATTAGATCATACACAACACTTTAAATATGTTAATTATATGTGTGTCATGGTAAGAAGTGATAAGTTCAAGATCCTAAAATGAAATATTGTATGTGCTCCTTATGTGAAATAAAATTAATAATTGACCTAAATGAAAAACATGTTTTAAAATATAAAAAATTATATTTTCGAGTCAATCCGGTTAACCGAGAAAAGCAATCGGTTAACGAAATTAAACAGTGAGTTTGGAGTTGAAATAAGATGTTACTGATCCAGTCAGTCAACCGAATTGAATTGGTCGGTCAACTTCTTTGAAGCAGTAGCTTAATTGGCGAAGGAAGTGAGCACACTAATCTAATCAGTCAACTGAATGGAAGTGATCGATCAACCATTTGAGTTAGTAAGTAAATTAAAGGAAAATTGGACCAGTCTGAACCAATTGATCAAATGATTGAAAACAGTTGGTCAACTAACTGGGCTGAAGGCAACGACAGGATTCAGTTTTGGATAGGTCGATCAACAGACCTGTGGGGCTCGATGAACCTAATTGAGATATTATCTACCTATTCTATCATCCCTATTGATTTGATCCTTATACTTTGAGATTTTCCTTATTAAAATGGTTTAATACTTTCTATTTGTATGGCTTTATATTGAGAATAGTTTTGAGGACATATTTGAGATAATCGAAAGTTATTTTTAAGTGAAATACTCCTAAATTGAAAGGTTGTCATATATGGTGTCTAAGAGTGTCTTTAAGAGGCATATTTTTGAGAAACTAGCCGTTGGAGGGCTTGATATATTGTCGCTAAGATTTTTGTGAGAGATTTATTCTACATTCTTGATCTAAATCACTTGTGGTTTGGCATCACCGACTTGTGTTCTATTACGATACTATCATTATCTTTGGTGTTTCCTGGTAAGATCTTTCCAAGCTTTGTTATTTTTCTTTGAAGTTATATTATTATTACTTTCTTGGCATAAGTTTGTTTCGAAAATCGTTTTAAACTTTAAGACCTGAAAATCTATTTTAAACGGTTTTTTTATTATCTAATTATTGCTTAAATTGTGTTGTCCTCTTTATTAATTAATCATATTTCATTTGCCTCATATTGTATCTATCACGTTGTAATTATTCAAGACATTAATTGAGTATATTTGTATTGAGGTGGTAGAAACTCCTTGTGAGAAGAAACTCATATATTTGTATTTGTGAGTTTGAGCGGATTAAACATGTTTGGGACGGTGTCTAGTTAATGTAGCTAGGTTTGGATATTTTTCCTGCGAAAAAAATTAGGGCTTGATCTTTGTCCTGCAAAAATGTTAGGTTATTCTTTTCCTTGAAAAGAATTAGGTTTTGATTCTGTCGGTAATTGAATTGTTGTTTTGAGTGAATTATAAGGGTTCATCCTTCCCTATAAAAATGATAAGTGAGAGAGTGTTAGGTTAATATTTGGCTTGATAAAAAAATATGGTTCATCCTTAGCCTGGAAGAAGGGTAATTTGTAAAAGTTGATTCTGTGTCAGTAAAATAATCTTAGTAAGAGTATGGTTCCTACCTAGTAAAGAGATCAAAGGGGTTTAGTGGATTGCGAATCTCCGTGGAGCTTAGGAGACTGGCCGTATTCAAGACTAGTATGACTGAACCAGGATATACTGTTGTGTGCTTGGTAGTGCGTAAATACGTTGCTACTTTCACCGCAAGTGTACAGGTCAAGTTTTAGTAGAGTGGGAATAGTAAGGGTTATCGTATACACAGGGATTAGTGTAGATTATCGCTGAGTACCATAATTATCATAACCTAACTTTATCTAGGCGATAAAAATGTAGTTTTTATAAATAATATACTAATACTAAGTTAATCAATCTAATTATACTAATATAGTGGTATGACGCTTATGAGAAATTATTGCCTAGGGAGTTACTTCGTTCAATTAAACGTGTTTATTTCAATCTTGTTTACATTAACGACGTTTATCCTATCCGACAATCTCGGTATCGAAATCTCATTCACTACCTCTCTCGAGTGTAAGGTAAATGAATATGTGACTTCACGTCAATGCCGAAGTCCCCCTAGAGCGTCTATACGATACTTGGTTACATGAGTCTCGCCCTAACATCACGGATTACACACTTTCTAACTCCCTCCTAGGTTATTAGATTGTCGCGTTGTGTTTAAACCCTAGTTCGAATCTGGGATTATCTCTCCCGAGTGTCAAACTTTGTATTCTCAATTTATCATAACAAGCATATAAACATAGAATAACGACAAACACAATCAGATAAAAACGAACAACCATTAACGAAACATAGATTTTACGTAAACGACGTTTTCGTGAATTACATCAAGCCCTAGACAATATATGTTTAGCTACTCGTGGCTGTAGCCCTAAATATAACTAAATAGAAGCTAAACACATATAAACATTCAACTAAATCAAGTTAAGCTTCAAATGCTCAAGCGACAAAATAAATGTTTAAATCATATCTCCTGAACTACCTCGCCTAGGATTTCGCCTTAACTTTTCCCTCAATCAGGTTCTATAATCCTTAAATTGCCATGAGTTTGGCTAATGGATAATGGTCCTCAAATCAATTAAATAACTATACATTGAGTCAACGTGCTCGTGCAAATTAGGATCCACAATAACTTTTACCAAAACGACATACCAAGTACATGGAACACACATGTATGGGCATTACCCTTGACCTTGAAAACAATCAGGGGATAATATTATCATCAGGTAATGGCCCAAATGAACTCAAAACTCAACATGCAACAACAACAACAAACATGAACACATCCTACACTAAACATGCATGCATACAATAAACTATAAAACATAATAGCATACTACACATCACCCCCAAACTTAAAATAGGTAGTGTCCACATTGACCCATCAGCGATCCCAATAAAAGCATATAGCATGATAATGAAGACGAGGGGTTTAGAACACGTACTTGGGAGGCGAGAGAATCTCGCCTCCAAATCAAGTCCGCATTGACAGATCTAATTTATTTTTAACTTGGGTTACCTCCCAAGAAGCGCGTGATTTATTGTTCGCGGCCTGACATGGAGAAGTGCTCGTCAAAGAGTGGCTTCTACACATAGTAAGTGTCGTACAACACCACGTATGGGTCTTGATTCAGAATGCCCTCAAGGTTAGCAAGATTTAGCACTATTCGGCTCGAACTTTCAATAGGACTCTCCACCAGCCCATGTACTTGGTCGGCATGAAAGAGCATTGCTTTTGGCGGCGAATGACAAGTGAGCCACATTGGATCCTCGTAGATGTGATCATCTTGGATCGGTGGTGACATCAGAATGTGGATCTCCAATGGTAACGAATCATAATCGTCGATCTAGGCTTGGGTTCCCATCTCATTCGAATAATCATCTGTGAATGCTCCCAAGCTCCTTCTGCCCATTTTCGGTTTCTCGTGGTGGCTTTCGATGAATGTAGCATTTGTGTCTCTCAGTGCCATGACTTTTGACTCGGTCTCAATGAAGCAGATAAGCTGACCGATTTTCGTTTGAAGAGACGTTACGGTTGTATCGATTTTAGTGCAGACCGTCTCAATTTTGTTGAGACGATCCTCGTGCTCATTGATCATGTCATTCGTCTCCTTCCAAAATGCCTGAGTCTCCTCCATAAATTCAGATAACACTTTCTCCAGGGGGAAGACTCCACATTTTGCTCCGGGGTGTCAATCCATGGTGTCGAAGTACTGAAACTATCCCCCAAGCTTTAGTAACTTGGTGAATAATTCCAATGCTGAAAATTGAACTTGGCCATGTCTTCCAACAACCAATAAGCTTTATCCGCAATTAGTTGGTCGAAAGAGGTGGTACCGTTTCCTATTTCAACCTACGTTCTGGTTGCGGTTAATAACCCGTCGAGGAAATTCAGTAATTGACACTCCCTTGGGATATAATGATTAAAAAATTATAATAGCAATTCCTTGTATCAATCCCAAGCACAATAAAATGGCTCGGAATCCCGTTGAAAGAAATGCAAAAGTAACTATTGATCTAATATCTTCAAGTACCCTGCAGGAACTACAAAACAAAAATTATAAACAAAATAAATGCCTAAATTAAAATCAATTTATTTACTCATAATATCAATAACAATCTAAAAACTAATCCCCGACAACAGCATAAAAAACTTGGTAGCGCATAAATACGTCGCTACTTTCACCGCAAGTGTACCGGTCAAGTCTTAGTAGAGTGGTAAAAATAAGGGTTATCGTATCCACATGGATTGGTGTAGATTATTGCTGAGTACCATAATTATCATAATCTAACTTTATCTAGACGATAAAAATATAGTTTTTATAAATAATATACTAATACTAAGTTATTCAATCTAATTATACTAATATAGTGGTATGACGTTTATGGGAAATTATTTCCTAGGGATTTACTTTGTTCACTTAAACGTGTTCGTTCAATCTAGTTTACATTAATGACATTCATCCTATCCGACAATCTCGGTATCAAAATCTTATTCACTACTTCTCTCTAGTGTGAACTGAATGAATATGTGACTTCACGTCAATGCCGAAGTCCCCTTATAGCGTCTATACGACACTTGGTCACATGAGTCTCACCCCAACATCACAGATTCTACACTTTCTAACTCCCTCCCGGGTTATTAGATCATCGCGTTATGTTTAAACCCTAGTCCGAATCCGGGGTTACCTCTCCTGAGTGTCAAATTTCGTATTCTCAATTTATCATAACTAGCATATAAACATAGAATAACAATAAACACAATCAAATAAAGACGAACAACCATTAACGAAACATAGATTTTATATAAACGACGCTTTAGTGAATTACATCAAGCCCTAGACAATATATGTTTAGCTACGCATGGCCGTAGCCCTAAATACAACTACATATAAGCTAAACACATACAAACATTCAACCAAATCAAGGAGATAAAGAGAGAAATGAGGAGACTAGCTATTATCTGAAGATTTGCCGCTAAAACCGCTCTGAGAACACTTCCTCCTTCTTCACGTTATGATCTTCTATTGGTTGAATGACCTTGGAGCTCTCAAGACTCTAAAAAACTTTAACCTCTTGTTTGGGGAGAATAGGGATGATATTTATAGGATTCTAAATATCTCAAAATATTCTAAAAATATCTTAAATATCTATAGAGTGACCCCTATAGCGGTGGACATGTCGGTAGCTTCACCGCTGCAGCGGTAGAAATACTGAGAGATTAGGTAACTCTCTATACTTTGACCACTGCAGTGGTAGTTTCACCGCTGTAGCGGTGGCCTGCAAATACTGGAAGTTTATCTTTTTGCTCTTTCCCCACCGTTTTTCCACCGTTCTTGCTCTGATATGATCGTTTAAAGACCGTTTTGGTCCCTTTTCAACCTAAACACCTGATTTATAGCAAAAATAATAAAAACGTATTAAAATATATAAATTGCTATAAAATACTTGAAAATTACGAAAATCAGCTTGGGAGTAAATAGATAAAATTCACCTATTAGTGTCGCATTGTTTATTTTCTATTATATTGTGTTTGGGTGTGCAGTTAATATTAAATACATATCCACTGCGTGACTAAGATAATAATTAATTTAGGTAAATTGATTATTTGATATTAAGTGTTTAAGGAATTAATTATTTAAATTTTGTAACTACCCAATTCACCCCATCTTGGATAGCTCTTTGGCTAACAACGGGTACCAGAGTTGGTTTAGCTCGTTTAGCTTAACATCATAGCTAATAAAGATCATGTGGTGTACCCCAGGGGCACTCTTGGTAAGGGGCAATCTATGCACTATCCACCTTTGTTTGCAAGTAAAAATTATTCATTCTGTAAGAAAAGAATGATAATTTTTCCCTCAAGCCACTAATTATGATGTGTGGCTGGCCATTGAGGATGGTCCATTCATTTATAAAGAGAATGGAATGATTTAGAAGAAGGAACAGTTGAATCCCTTGGACATTTTGTGGAAAGAAAAACTTCAACATGAATAGTAAGAAGAAGTTAATGAAAATCATATGGGATAACTTGGAGTCGAGTAGCTCGGAAATTTCGAGCAGTGATAATTCATATATGCTTGCTTAAATGGTCACTAGAGATGAGGTAACAAAATGTTCTAGTTATTTCCCTTTAGATTTCGATGATTTATTTGATATTTATCAATAACTAACACATGATTATAAAATCCAGTGTTCGCAAATTAGAGCCCTACAAAGTACAATTAACACACTTAATAACAAGTGATGAAGTTCGAATCTGAAAAAAAATTAAATTGAAATCCAATGTTTTTGATTTACATTCAATTGTTCTCAAATTCACGGGTGGAGAAAAAAAAAATTGAAAATACTTATGGGGAGTTCAAGAGGAATTTTTGATAAAGTTGGAATTGATTTTTAGAAAAATCTTAAACAAAAGAGATTTTGTAAATTCTTTTTTGAAGACAAGAATCTTGTTAGATGTTTTAAATGTAACATTGTGGGGCATACCATTAACAAATGTTTTCAAATTTATCTAAATGTAGACAAGTTTGGGTTCCTAAAGGAACTAAAATTTTCCTAACTAACAAGATTAGACCCACTTATATTGGGTACAACCTAAGAACTCTTTGAGGTGCTCCGTGTAAGATAATCTAATAAACATCTATGAGTAAGACATATTATTCCTAGGAAGTGGTTGTTCTCAGCACATGACAGGGGATAAAAGTGAAATTTACGTCTTTGACACCTAAAGACGAAAGTTATGTGATGTATGGAGACCATGCCATGAGTAAGAAAATCAGTTTAAATAAGCTAGTAAGGATTTCTAAGACCTGTGTTGTTTTACATATTCTTTTGTTATCTTAGAATTATTGCATGATAATCAGATGAGTTTACATATTTATGTGTAAATTTCTTAGGTTATGCTATATGAGATCCACTACAAGTTATATTTAAAAATATATGAAACATGTTATATCAATCCATAACTTGTTCATCTTTGATTAAGTTGATTTGTTAATCTGCATTATCTCGGAATATATATATATATATATATATATATATATATATATATATATATATATATATATATAACATATTAATCTTTTGATACCATTGTACATAGATATCCTTATAGCCATTAAGTGTCTAGCATTCATCTAATGTATCTTGTTTTTTAAATGATTATTATTCTAAAAGTGAGCTAAAATATTATGAGATAAATATGCACTTATCCATATTTAAAGCAAGCATTATATTTATGTTGATAGTTTCATAAATTATTTTTGGGATATGCTTCTTGTCCTACTGCATTAAAGATTATATTTATTTATTTTTTTATCTAAAGGGAAGATATTCATTGGTATCTTGAAATAAAGCATTGAAATTATATAATGTTACAGTACATTGTTGAAATATTTTTATGATCTCTTGAAATTACCTTAAGATGATTAAATTAATCTTAAAAGTTCTTCTCTTCATGATTTCCACTTTTTGATGTAACAAAGGGGAAGAAAATATAATATTAAGGGGAAAACGTTATATGATGTTCTAATATTGAATGTGTTCTTCTAAGCACGAATTAATGTTTATATTTATATAGGGGGAAAAGTTTTTATAAGTGGGGTAATAATATGTTATGCTTGAATATGTTGATACGTTCGATTAGCTTGCTGATATTTTCACCAAACTTCTAGTTGAAGATCAATTCGTGAAAATTATTTGAGGTTTAGATATGGATAAACATAACAATGTATGCCTAAATTAATAATTTTGACTATTTGTCCCTATTTTTTGAGATGACAAAGGGGGAGGAGTTGATGTTTAATGAGTTAGTTGATGTGTAGGAATTTGTTCGCCTAAGCATTGCATTGATTTAAAGGAGACGATAATTATTAGGCTTAATGCTGAATATTATTGTTGATTAAATTATGCTTATATTACATATCTTTATCATTGTTTGCTTATGTTTTCATAATTATGCTTAAATATGTTTAAATACATGTCCTCGGATTTAAGGGAAGCGTGGTTATATTTTTATTGAAAAAAACATCAAAGTTAATTATTATTATAAAAAAGGGGGAGATAGTTGAATCCAAGGTTGAGATGAACAATTATGTATTGATGTTTTTTGTGGAACTAATATTTTTATCAAGTGTTTCAGATTTATAAAGTTCCATATATGTGATTAAGAAGAAGACCTCATGAAGAAAACATAAAGGGTACAAGATAGATGTAATGAAATTATAAAGAGTTTTGAAGACCTTGAAGAAAAATAGGTGAGAATAATTCTCTACTCATATACTCTTAATGAAACCCGAATTAAGTTCACACATGATATTTTAAATGAGTTAATTATATGTGTGTCATGGTAAGAAGTGATAAGTTCAAGATCCTAAAATGAAATATTGTATGAGCTCCTTAGGTGAAATGAAATTGATAGTTGACCTAAATGGAAAACATGTTTTAAAGTATAAAAAGTTGTATTTTCGGGTCAATTCAGTCAACTAAGAAAAGCAATCGGTCAACTTAATCAAACAGTGAGTTTTGGAGTTGAAATGAGGTGCTACTGATCCAACCGGTCATCCGGATTGAATTGGTCGGTCAACCGTTTGAAGAAATAGCTTAATTAAGAAAGAATGTGAGCATACTGATCCAATCGGTCAATCAAATAGAAGTGGTCGGTCAACCGTTTGGGTTAATAAGTAAATTGAAGAAAAATTGGAACAGTCTGAACTAATCAATCAACCGATTGAAAGCAGTCGGTCAACCGACTACGCTAAAGGCAATAGCAAGATTTGATTCTTGATTAGTTAGTCAATCTACCTGTGGGGCTCAGTCAACTGACTGAGTCAGTTGGGATATTGAGAGATTTGGTCTCTTGGAAAAAAACTATCTGTTTTTTAGGATTCCAAATGGGAGATTTGGGGGATTTGAACTTAATTGAGATATTATCTATATATTCTATCATCCTTATTTATTTGGTCCATATACTTTGAGATTCTCCTAATTTAAATGGTTTAATACTTCATATTTGTATGGTTTTTAAATTGAGAATAGTTTTGAGGACTTATTTGAGAGAATCAAAAGTTATTTTTAAGTGAAATACTCCAGAATTGAAAGGCTATCATATATGAGGTTTAAGAGTGTCTTTAAGAGGCATATCTTTGAGATACTAGTCATTTGAGAGCTTGATATTTGTCTATTAATATAGACTTGCGGGAATTGAGATCAACACATCAAGAACTATCACTTCAAGCTATTTTAAGAGTTTTATTTTTGCTAAGATTTTTGTGAGAGATATATTCTACTATCTTGATCTAAAGCGCTTGTAGTTTGGTGTCACCGACTTGTGTTCTATTGTGATACTGTCATTATCTTTGTTGTTTTTTGGTGAGATATTTTCAAGCTTTGTTATTTTTCTTTCAAGTTTTATTATTATTGCTTGCTGGGTTTAAGATTGTTTAGAAAATCATTTTAAACTTAAGATACTGAAAATCTATTTTAAACAATTTTATTTGATTATCTGATTACGCGGTTAAGTTGTGCTACCAACTTTATTAATTAATAACATTGTATCTATCACGTAGTAATTATTCGAGCTATTAATTGAGTATATTTATATTGAAGTGATAGAAGCTGCTTGTGGGAAGAAACTTATATTTTTTGTATTTATAAATTTGAGCGGATTAGACACATTTGGGACGGTGTCTAATTAGGGTTGTTAGATTTCGTTCTTTTTCCTGTGAAAAAAGTTAAGGTTTGATATTTGTCTTGTAAAACGGTTAGGTTATTATTTTCCCTTGAAAGAATTAAGTTTTGGTTCTTTCGGTAATTAAATTGTTATTTCGAGTGAATTGTAAAGGTTCATCTTTCCTTGTGAAAAGAATAAGTAAGAGAGTGTTAGTTTAATCTTTGGCTTGGTAAAAAGATAAGGTTCATCTTTGGCCTGAGAAAAGGATAATTTGCAAAAGTTGATAATATGCCTATAAAAGTATCATTGTAAATGTTTGATTCCTACCTGGTAAAGAGATCAAAGAGGTTAGTAGATTGCGAATCTCCGTGGAGCTCGGGGGACTGGACGTAGGCAATACTAGCTTGATCAAACCAGAATATATCGTTCTGTGCTGTATTATTTATTTTATATTATATTGTGTTTGTGAGTGCACTTAATATTAAACACATATCCATTGTATGACTAAGATAATAATTAATTTAAAAAATTGATTATTTGATATTGAGTGTTTAAATGAATTAATTGTTTAAGTTTTATAACTATCCAACTCACCTCCATCTTGGGTAACTCTTTGGGTCAACAAAGCTGTTATTCTTTGAAAATAAAAAGTTTAATACCACTAAATCTTGTAAAAAGAAAAATTTAGACAAATATTTTGAAACTGCTGAATTTTTAAATGGTCTATCTAAAATTGGTAAGCTTCTTAAAAGAATTTACTCTCTTGAAGAAGAAAATGCGATTTTAAAAAATAATATTTCAAATTTTCAGCATAATGATTTTAAAAAGAAAAATATTGAAACTTTAAATGAGACTTTAAATATTAAATTGGATAATACACGATGTGAATTTGGGAGAGCTTGTTTAAAATTTCATTCGATTGAAAGTAATTATCAAATTTTGAAAAATGATTTTGAATTTATCAACAAGAAAATTTTTGGTTTCTAGGTGAATGTAAGTTCTTTGGAATGCTCACTTAAGCAGACTCAGAAGTAGCTTAATAAGACTATCGATAAATTCAAGAATCTTGAGAAAACTATTTTTTTTTTTTAAAAAAAAAACAATAGATCCTAAGGCAGTACCTTAGCATCAACATCAATATTATGCCCCTACATGGGAAGTTGATTATCGTAAGAAGTTGCTGAATAATTTTAGATGCTATTATTGTGAAAATTTTGCCTATATTAAAAAAGTGTTATCAATTGTATGGTTACCCTATTAGATCTAGAAATAACTGGATACCTAGAAAAGAAAATTTTCATGTAGGTATTAATAAAAAATTTACTGGGCCAATATAATGGATGGAAATAATTCGTAAAGGAAAAATGCAAGGCTTGATGGATGAAAGAGGATGAATGGAAATAATATACAAAGTCGTAAAATATATGATATCAGAAGCCAAGGGTTTAGTGAAATGATTATCATTGGGAGATAATGTAACCTCAAAATAAGAAGAAATTGTTTACAAAATTATTGAAGATCACAACCAAATAAATCAACCAATAGTGTCCAAGATGGACAAAGATGTTGTTGATATGAATCAATTGGTTACCTCCAAGAATAACAAGCCAACTCAATTAGCTATTTCAAGGATGTCAGGAGCGGCATTGACAATTAAAATGAGGTAACAAACAAAATTGTTCCAAGGGCGTTAGATGTACATTTAATTTAATACCCTGAAAATCTATATTTTTGAAAATACTATTTTATATAAGTTAAATACTTTTGGGATATTTGCATATATTATGAATATTTATAGTATAGATAAATATTTTATGTATTTTTTTGGGCTAAAAGTAAATTATGGGGTGTTAAGTATATTAATATTATATTTAAATATGGACACCAATACACATAACATAACATAATATATTAATTAATAACAAAAATGACATACTTCTCATATAACTTCTCCATAAACAATGCCATCAACGATGATAATATAAAGAAACACATACTATACTTATAATATAATGTTAGTCCATACTATAGTGTAATATTATGAATCATAACATAATATTATCACTCTACAAAAGAGATTGACCACAGTTAGTTAATAATGACAATAAAGTTGGATAGAACATGTATGACTACTAACATTATATTCTTGTATAAACTAATAGAATCTAGAGTAAGCTACCTTAGTACATTAGTTAGTGTTGATTAGTTAGTATAGCAACAATGTAGGTCCTATTGTTGAAGATATACAAATATCAATATATTAGGTGACCCCCATTTATCAACAATACTATATCATATTAACCACACTAATAGAGTATATCAATGTTAGTATACATGATAATAATCCATTCAATATATAAACTAAGTTGAATATATCAGTATTATAAGTTAATATGTGAAATGAATACTATTGAGTGTTAATTGTTAGTAATCATAACACTAAACTAACAGTGTGTTAGTATAGCCACTAACACTAATATATTCAGTCAATATTACATCTCATAATACTCTAATATCATGCTACTAATAGAGTATCATTATTGTTATATGTTGTTGGTTACCCATGGACCACTATATTTGTAAGCCACATTAGTATAGTCAATAATATTATGTTAGTATGATATTCAACAGTCTATATTAACAATTATTTAAAGACAACTATTCATGTACCCACTATAATAGTCTCCCATGGGCCTTTGTATTAACGAATATATATATATATGGGAAAATAGATAGATGTGTGAGCGTTATGTGTTGTGTTGGAAATCACATGAGGAAAAACCAATAAGAAGAAAGAAATAAGTAAAATAGGAAAGAGTGGAGAATGAGATAATAATAGGGTGGGTCCATTCATTATTTAACATATTTGTGTGTATTGGTGTATGGGGATGAATTTATATATAAGATGTTTGGGAATAGTACGAAGATGGTGAAAAATAAAAGTAAAAATAAATATTTGATAAGTTTTAGGGTTACAAGTGTAATTTTTGGATCTAATAATATATTGTATCAATTATGGGGTGTTTATATAATTTTTGTAATGATTAAAGATAACTTATTATATTATATATGTATATATGTGTGATTTGGAGTGTTTGATCAAACGTGGAAACAAAGAGGAAGACAAAGTGGAGGGATTTAGGGGAAACGTAAATTAATAAAAAAAAAAAAGATAAAAGAAAGGCTAGGCCCCAATTTGGAAACGGAAAGTGGGCTTATGTGTAAATAACGCAAATAAGGTAGAAAATGTAGTTAAAGGTGTTGGTTTCCCAATAGTTTATAAGGAAGAGATAAGCAAATTGAGAGGTCATTTGCTTTGCTATAAACTAGTGGAGGGAACAATTGGACACATTTTTTTTTTTTAATTGTTTTATTTCTTTCTTTTGGTTATCTTTTAGGTATGCTTCATGATACTTTTGAGGAAATGGAGAGGTCACTTTGAGTTTTTTTTTTTTTTAATTGTTTTATTTCTTTCTTTTGGTTATCTTTTAGGTATGCTTCATGATACTTTTGAGGAAATGGAGAGGTCACTTTGAGTAATAATTACTATATATATATATATATATATATATATATATATATATATATATATATATATATATGTGTGTGTGTGTGTGTGTGTGTGTGTGTGTGTCTGTGGATAGAGAGAGAAATATGGGAAGGGAATTCTTCGGCCGTGGAGATTTAGGAGAGAAGGCAGAAAATGAAGGAGGAGATGAATTCAAGTAGGCTTCCTAATAATTTTAATATATGTATTTAATCTGTTTGTTTATTTGTACAGTGCATGTTATAGTGTTTGTTAATTACAATTGCTGATTTTCTTGAGATATTTATGATTATGTATAATGTGGCAATTATGTGAGATACATGCTTACGTGCTATTTGTGGATTGATTAAATACATGTACTAAAGGAGTTAAAATTTTACTGAGCGTTAGCTCACCCCACTTTTATTTGTTGCAGGATCTATGAAAAAGAAGTTGGGTCTCGAATTATATTTGGTTTTGTAATTAATTATGTAATATTTGTATTTGTCTTTTACTGTTGTAAAATTGATTTGATTAACTGATAATTATTGTTATCGGTATAGTTTGTAAAATTATGAAAATTAGAAGTGTGGAAATATAAATAGTATGTGTATAGTTGTTGTCGTTGTAATAAATAATAATAAAATGGAGTTGGATTTATTAGCATTTTACCTTTACTATTTCGTAATAAAGGGAGAAATCGAGTGACGGCTGTGGAAAATCAGGTCGTTACAAGTGGTATTGAAGCTTAGGTTATAGATTTTGATGAGTGTCGTGATAGTAAGTGGAACATAGAATATGTCGTTAAGTTGAAAAAATAATTTAAAGGTGTTTACCGTCTTCTATATAAATTATCAATTTATATTTTCGTATTAAATTGTGAAAAAAAAAATATTGATGAACTTAGACAGTTTTATGATGTTTAATGGATCAAATAAATTTATAAGTGTGGAAATTGATTTTATTAATATTTTGTTATGCCATAGTTGTCTCGTTAGAAGGGTATGTCCTACTAGATATTGTTAGTCCTCACAAGAGGGCATGTCTTGTAGGACCTATATTGAGATGTTATGTTGAGACCTGACAGGAGGGCAAGTCTTGCAGGTGATAAAAAAAAATATGTTATCAATTTTACATGAGAAGTTGAATATGGAATTGGCTATAAATATGTTGAAATGTTGTGTTGAGACTTGACAGAAGGACAAGTCCTACTGTTAGTTGAATATGTTGTTGATATGATAGTTTATACCATCTGTTGCTCTTATCATTGGAGATATTGAATGACCCTGACATTGATTGCAACCTTAGATTGCACATATGGATAGGTTACGGTACCGTTATAACTCCCGATTGTGAGATAAACGATCATATAAACGATTCTATGACTAGCAACGAAGTATGTGGTACTTTATTATATAAAAGTTGAACTAGTGATTTAAATTCAGTTATTTTATTTTGATGTTATCTATGGGATTTTGATATTGCTAAGTGAATAACTATATTTTGTTGAGATTTTGGTATTATCAAGTGAGTCACTATATTTTGTTGGGAATTTGGTATTACCTAGTGTGCGGTTATATTTTGTTTTGAAAAGTAGATTATGATAAACGTGCTTAATCCATAAATTATTTTTGTATTATGAAGACAGTACACCGACAAAATATTTTATCTCGAATAATTTAGATAGATATTGGTCCACTATAATATTAGGTAGAGTTGGAGGGAGATGTGATTGTTGAGACTTTTAGAGGTAGTTATTGACAATATAAGAAGTTTGTGCCTTTTATAATAGGAAAGTTGTACGCACAAATTTAGTGTATTTTGATTGACCAAATGTGACTAGAAACAATTTTGGTATTTATAAATTGGATATATGTCATTAACCTCCCCTATCATTTTGCACTATACCAAATACCTCCCCTATTATTTTGCAAATACCAAAGACCTTCCCTGTCTTTTTGCTCAAATACCACTTACCTTCCTTTGGACAAAATTTCCCTTAGGTTATTTTTAAAAAAAATCCTTAGCCCCCCTATATTTTTAAAATTATATTTTTTATCCTTAACTTTTTAAATAATTATATTTACCTCTCACCACCACTCAACTCCCACCTCTACCACAATCGCTCAACTCCCACCACCCACCTCCACCTCCTACCGCCACCACCATCTACCACCCTCTGCCGCCACCCAAAACCACCTCTCGCCGTTACCTCCCACTACCCACCGCCCAACTCCCCTGCCACTACCCATCATTGCCACCGCCCACCGCCGCCACCACCAACCCCCACTATCACCGGGGAGAGAGAGAAAATGGTTAATGAAAGGGTTAATTTTTTTTAATGAAATGGTTTAAATATATATATTTTTAAAATGGGGTTGGGTAGTGGCGGTAGGAGGTGGTGGGTACCGGCGATGGGAGATGGCGAAAGAGTTATTTATATATTTTAATTTTTTTATTATTTAATTATTTTTTAAATAGTCAATGGTAAAATTGGTATTATAATAAAAAAATTATTATTTTTAATCAATAAGGGAGGTAAGTGGTGTTTGAGCAAAAAGACAGGGGAGGTCTCTAGTATTTACAAAATGATAGGGAAAGTATATGGTATAATGCAAAATGACAGGGAATGTCAATGACATATATCCTTTAAAAATTTGAGGGGTTAACTGTAATTTAATTTGACTTTTAAAAAAATTAAGGGGGCCAATTGTCATGTTAAGATTAAGTGATATTTTAGAAATTGAAGAGGGGACTTTGTGTAATTTTTTAGTCATGTGAATGAATTGTATATTAATTATGTGAACGAATACACATGATATTATTTGATTTCTATGCAATATTTACTTATATAGCTTGGCATCATTATTTGTACATTTTTTTATACATGCAATGTGAGTATTGAATTTATTTTAGTATATAAGCATGCAGTCGGAATTGGAGGATTAAATTATATGGATAGATAGTGTGACAGTGGTAGTATTAAAAAACAATTACTATTATAAATTGTGAATATTTAATTTTAAAGTAAAACAAAATTAAAAATTTCTATTAGGATAATATTTTTGAGGTATATTATTATTATTATTATTATTATTATTATTATTATTATTATTATTATTATTATTATTATTATTATTATTATTATCAGAGTACACAACGGAAGTATTTAAAAGCATAAAAAATTCTTTAACAAGTGCTAATCTGTGTTAGGAGTTACCTACCAAAGTGCAACATGTTGTGTATTATGGGCCACCGCAAATGTGGGAATGACGATGTGAAATGTGAATAGATGTTGAGAGTTGTTGATTATTGATGACTTTCAGTTGTGGGATCCCATATTGACAATATTTGTCCTAGAATTTAGTGTAAGTGATATGATCATGCGATTTTGAATTATATTTTTTTTTTAAATTTCGAGGACGAAATTTATTTAAGGGGAATAGATTGTAATACCTCGAAAATCTATATTTTTGAAAATACTATTTTATATAAGTTAAATACTTTTGGGATATTTTCATATATTAAGGAAATTTGTGGTATAGATAAATATTTTATGTATTTTTTTAAGCTAAAAGTATAATTTTAGGATTTAATAATAATATTTTATAAATTATGGGGTGTTAAATATATTTATATTATATTTAAATCTGGACACCAACACATATAACATAATATAATATATTGATTAATAACAAAAATGTCATACTTCTTATATAACCTCTCCATAAACAATTCCATCAACATTGATAATGTAAAGAAAAATATATTATACTTATAATATATTGTTAGTCCATACTATAGTGTAATATTATGAATCATAATATAATATTATCACTCTACAAAGGAGATTGGCTACAGTTAGCTAATAATGACAATAAAGTAGGATATAACATGTATGACTACTAATATTGTATTCTAGTATAATATAATAGAATCTAGTGTAAGCCACCATAGTATATTAGTTAATATAGCAACAGTATAGGTCCTACCATTGAAGAGATACTAATATCAATATGTTAGGTGACCCCCTTTGATCAACAATATTCTATCATATTAATCACACTAATAGAATATATTAGTGTTAGTATACATGATAATAATCCATTCAATATATAAACTAAGATGAATATATCAATATTATAAGTTAATATGTGAAATGAATACTATCGAGTGTTAACTGTTAGTAATCATAACACTATACTACTAATAGTGTGTTAGTATAGCCACTAACACTGATATATTTAGTCTATATTACATCTCATAATACTCAAATATCATGCTACTAAGAGAGTATCCTTATTGTTATATGTTGTTGGTTACCCGTGGACCACTATATTTGTAAGCCACCTTAGTATAGTCAGTCATATTATGTTAGTATGATATTCAACACTCTATATTAACAATTATTTAAAAATAACTATTCATGTACCCACTATATTAGTATCCCATGGGTCTTTTGTATTGATGAATATATATATATATATATATATATATGGGAAAATAGAAAGATGTGTGAGCATTATGTGTTGTATTGGAAATGACATGAGGAAAAACCAATAAGAAGAAAGAAACAAGTGTAATAGGAAGAAGTGGAGAATGAAAATACTAATATGGTGGGATCATTCATTATTTAACATATTTGTAAGTATTAGTGTATGGGGATGAGTTTCTATATAAGATGTTTGAGAATAGTACGAAGAGGGAGAAAAATAGAAATAAAAATAAAAATTTGATAAATTTTTGGGTTACAAGTGTAATTTTTGGCTCTAATGATAATATCGTATAAATTATGGGGTGTTTATATAATTTTTGTAATGGTTAAAGATAAATTATTATATTATATTTGTATATATGTGTGATTCTGAGTGTTTGATCAAACGTGGAAACAAAGGTAGTGACAAAGTGGAGGGATTTAGGGGAAAAGTAAAGTAAAAATAAAAAAAGAGAAAAATAAATGTTAGGCCCCAATTTTGAAATGGAAAGCAGGCTTATGTGTAAATAACACAAATAAGGTAGAAAGTATTGTTAAAGGTGTTGGTTTCCCAATTGTTTGTAAGGAAGAGATAAGAAAATTGAGGGGTCATTTGCTTTGATCTAGGTTAGTGGAGGGAACAATTCGACACATTCTTTTTTCTTGTTTTATTTCTTTCTTTTGGTTATATTTTAGGTAGGCTTCATGATACTTTTGAGGGAATGGAGAGGCCACTTTGAGTAATAGTAATTATTATAATATTTATATATGCTTAGATAGAGAGAGAAATATGGGAAGGGAATTCTTTGGCCTTGGAGATTTAGGAGAGAAGGTAGAACATGAAAGAGAAGATGAATTCAAGTAGGATTCCTAACTCTTTTAATATATATATTTAATTTGTTTATTTATTTGTCCGATGCATGTTATAGTGTTTGTTAATTATAATTGTTGATTTTCTTGAGATATTTATGATTATGTATTATATGGAAATTATGTGAAATACATGCCTATGTGTTATTTGTGGATTGATTAAATACATGTACTAAAGGGGGTTAGAATTCTTTGAGTGTTAGTTCACCCCACCTACAATATTTGTTACAGGATCTATGAAAAAGAAATTGGGCATCAAATTATATTTGGTTATGTAATTAATCATGTAATGTTTGGATTTATTTTGACTGTTGTTAAAATCATCAAAACTCGATTTGTGGAAATGTAAATAGTACGTGTATAGTTTTGCCATTGTATAAATAATGATAAAGTGGGTTGGATTTATTAGTATTAAATTCATTAAATTTGTTAAAGAGGTAGGTGTCTGGCTTGTCGATTAGGTAAGTTAGTAATGGTTTCTAAGATATGTGCCAAATTATTTGTTCATTTGTTGTCATAGAAATATGGAAAATATACATTTTAAACCCTCTAACTATTGACACGTTTCTAAGTAGTCTTTCTAAATTTGTGCGTTTTATTTTAAACCCTCTACGTACCAACACGTTTTTAAATAGTCATTCTGTAAAAAAAATCTGTCAAAAGTAACAAAATAGAAGGGAAAAATAGTCTTTTTACATTTTTTTTAATCATTTTCTCTTTTTTCTTTCCTTTTTTTTTTTTTTTTTTTTTTTTTTTTTTTTTTTTCTTTTTTTCTTTAGTTTTCTGTCTCCCACTCAACTCTCTCTCTCTCTTTTCCTCAACCCATATCCATTTTGAGGACCTTCTTCAATACCCATTTCATCATTTCCACTACTATTGAGTGACTGAAGCTTTTTCTTTCTGCAATTTCCGTAAGCATCAACTGAGTTGATCATGTGAGACATCATGTAGCCCCCCAAGGATCTTCTACAGGGGAAGCTCTTGCTGCAGAATTTACAGAGATGTTTCAGATGATTATCTTCTTCCATTGAAAAAGAAATTTAATTCCAAGAAAACGATTTAAGAAGCTAAAGGATTTTGATTGAACAGGAAAATTCAAGAAAATGTAACATAATTAATACCTAGATGAGCAAATCAAATTAGAAGCACAAAATCTGAAGTGTAGAAGAAGAAAAATAAAAAAGAAAACAAAATAAAAAAAAATGATAAAAAATAAAGAAAAATATAAAAAAACTATTTTATCTCTCCATTATGTTATTTTTGATAGAATGACCATTTAAAAATGTATTGATACGTAGAGGATTTAAAATGACTCGCAAATTTAGAAGGATCACTTAGAAACATGTTAATAGTTAGAGAGTTTAAAATCTACTTTTCCCTAGAAATATTGCATGGTGATTTTGAAAATCGCACATATATAAGTATATTAAAATGCATGCATATGATTTGGTTATATGATTCATATCATGTATTGAGTAATGTTAGTATAGACAGTTATATTATCAATAGCTCTTATCTACTTTATCAATTTTTCACGAGAAACATACTATGCATTTATTTGAATCGATCACTATGTTCTAACTAATACAAGGTTTATAATACTACCTTTTATTCTTGATGATAAATTATCTTATAAGTATTTGTGTATTACATGAGCAATTACATTGTCCTTTTATATGTTGCATTTAGAACTCTGATTTTCTATTAATAATGTTGCACGTGGATATCCTTATTGGAATTAAGCGTAAAGCATATATTTAATGTCTTCTATTTTTAAATGATTATTATTCTTGACAGGAGCTTAAATTTTATGAGATAATATCTTTAATATGAATTTATTCATGTTTAAAGCGTGCATTAGTTTTATGTCAATGGGTTCATAAACGATCTATGTTATCAGTAAGATATGCTCTATGTTTTAGTGCATTAATGATTACATGATTTTGATTCTATCTAAAAGGGAGTTGTCAATTGGTATCATGAAATAAAACTTGTTGACTTAATTAAAATTATATGATTTCATACTATATTGAAATGTTTGATGATATCATGAATTGCTTCAAGAGGATCCACATAAATATTATCATTTTAATATATGCTAATTTGAAAATCTTAAAATATTTTGTTGATATAATTTGGTGGGAAATCATTTGAAACTTTAATGAGGTTATATTCTTAGAAACATTGATGGTTTTAGTCAAGAAGATGTGGTTTATTGAGAAATATTTTTTCAAATGAGTCTTATGAGTAAAAATGATTATTTTTTAACTAATATTTGAGAATATTTTTGGGTCGAAAATAAATGCCTTTCATCTTGATCCACTTTTTGATGTGACAAATGAGGATATAATATGATGTTTTCATTCTAATATTAGTGGGGGAGAGAATATAATATTAACAGGAAAAAGTTATATGATGTTATATGCGTTCTCCTAGCATGGATTCATGAGTATAATTAGAAAGGGGAAAAAATTTCTTGCAAATCTCTAGGGGGGAAAATTTCTTATTATATTTGTGTTATATTGATTATATTGTAAATGATTCATAAATTTTATGTTTCTAATTATGATGCTTAAATGTGTTAAAAGAACCCGTCCTCAGATTTAGGGAGAGCGTGGTTATATTATCTTTTTGAGAAAATATCAAAGTTAATTATTATCATAAAAAATAGAAGATTGTCGAACCTAATGTTTTGATGAACAATTAAATGTTGATATTTTTATGGAACTAATATTTTTATTAAGAGATTTCAAATTAAAAATTCCATAGGTTGAAATAAGAAAAATATTAAATTAAGAAGATAAATCAAAGAAAAATATATAGCGGGTGGAAAATGGAAATGATGAATACTTGAAGAGTATTAAAGATATTGAAGACATCTAAGTGAAAACAACTCTTTACTTATATTCTCTTAATGCAACCCCAATTGGGATCATGCACGACACTCTAAAATAAATTAATCTTATGTGTGTTTTGATTATTTTAGGGGTCTAAAGTATGTTTTATAATGTGCTAAGCTTGTGAAATGATTTTGGTTAAGGGCCTAGTTGAAAAAATAGTTTTAATGCTTAAAATTATGGGTTTTTGGGTCAATTCGGTTAACCGATGAAAGGGGTCAATTGACTAACCAAAACAGTGTGTTTTGGAAGTGGAATGGGTGATCCACTAGTTAATTAATCAACCGACAAGATGGGTCAGTCAACTAACAAGAACAGTAGCCGAAATAGGAAGGATTGGGGACCTTCTGGTCCAATCAGTTAACCTACCAAACCAACACAACAATAAATTTAATGACCATTGTGAGAGGTCGGTCAATCGAAAGCAGGGAGCCAGTTGAGTGATGTAGTCAGTCAAATCTTTGATTGATTTGTTTTCTAGTCAATCCAATTAGGTTTTGATGCTTCTAAGGGAAGATTTAAAGGGAATTTGAAATATTATCGTTATATATATAAATTATGAGATTTATATTTAATTGGTCCATTTAATTAATTATTCTTTTAATTGAAGTGATTATGTATTTCCTATTTCTATGGATTTTTATTTGAAAAAAGTTTTAAGGATCAAAATGAGTTCTCGCAAGACTACATTTAAATGAAAAAGATCTATTTTGAATATAGGATATATATGGGGTCTTGGTATGTCATTTAGAATCATGACACTTGAAAATTAGTCGTTGGATGCCTAGTTTTAGGTCTATTAATAGAGACTTGCGGGATTGGGATTGAACACATCAAGAACATTAACCTTCTATCACTCTAAGAGAGCTTTTATCATTGAAATTTATAAATGAGATTATATTCAAAGTTCTTGATCTAAAGTACTCATCGTTTGTGTCATCGATTGACGCACCCCGAATTTCAATTGCTGAAGAAGTAGAGAATCAGGAAGGGGATAAAAACAAGTTTCATCCCTTCCTCTCAACGTTGTCTAAATTTTTTTATTTTGAAAATGGTTTTTCAAGGGTTTTTCTTGGCGTCGATTTTGAAAAACTTCTTAGGCCGGGATATTTGTTGAAAACGGGGTCGTCACCTAACATGGGGTTAAATGGTGTGCTAGGCCATGAGATTTTGGAAATTTATTTTTCCTTTTGAAATAGCCTGTATTTTGACTTCCATAGGTCTATATACCATAGATATATTCTTTAAGTTCGGAAGTTGGTTATGCTCGGGGAAGGTGTTAGAAACCCGAAGACACCTGTCCGAAGATGGTACTTCAATCTAAATAGATATTCACTATTAAACACTATCCAAATAGTTTTCTTTGATTACTTAAACAAGAATAATTCACTTTTTTAAAGTTTTTTGTTCTTCTAATGGATTTTTGACATGATTTAATAGAAAACGGGTAAATACTACAACTACTACTAGTCAGCGACACCCAACCCAATAACAGTTTATACACAAAAAGATATGTAAATATGAAAGTTATACTAAATGAAATCCAAACTAAGACTAGGTTGTTTGGATATGCGACTGATAGCGGAATATTACGTCGCTACTTTCACTGCAAGTATACGGGTCAAGTTTTATAAAATATTGAATGAGAAAGGTTGTCGTATCTACAGGGATTGGATTAAATTGTCGTTAAGTATCCCGATTGTCATAGCCAAATTTTATTTAGGCAACTCAAATTTAGATTTTTGTTTAAAGAAATAAAACTAAACTAAACTAATTATAGTAAAATACTATTAGTGACGTTAATGGGAATATATGGTCTCAGGATTAACTCTGTTTACTTAAACGTGTTCATTTCAATCTCGTTTATATTAACAGTATTTAAACTATCCAACAATCTAAGTATTGAAAACTCACTTACAACCTCTCCTGAGTGTAAAGAGAATGAATGTGCGACTTCGTGTCAACGCTGATGTCCCCATCTAGCGTCTAACGACACTGATCACATGAGTCTCGCCCAACCTCATGGATTGCACACTTTTTAATACTCTCCCGAGTCATTAGATCGCCGCGTTATGTTTAAACCCTAGTTCGAATCTAAGGTTACCTATCCTGAGTGTCAAACCCCAATTTCTCAAACCAACAACAATATCATAATAAACATACTATGGAAGTATTAAAACGGTAAACACAATCGAATATACATGACCAACCGTTAATGAAACATAGATTTATACAAACAACGTTTCCATGAACTCAATCAAATCCTAGACAATATATGTTTAGCTATTGATAGGTGTAAATTACCTATATATTTTCAAACCGAATTTGTTAGTTTTCGAGTACGTTTAGTATGTTTTTAATATATTTTAATATGTTTTTATTCTTTTTGTATTAAAACAGGTGTATGGGTGAAAAGGTATGAAATCGGAGTGCAAACTATCAATTCGGACCAAAAACGGTCAGAGAACGGTAGAAAACAAGCAAGGAGGCAAGATTCTGAAAATAGTAGCCCATCGCCTAGGCGTCCAGACCACCGCCTAGGCGGTGAAAATGTAGAGAAGACGTCATTATTCCTAAAAGCTCACCGCCTAGGTAGTGAAACTGCAGGATGTTGTTTCTATTCCAGCGCCTTCTCCACTACCGCAGTGAACTTTAAACCGATATACCCACTGCCTAGGCGGTGACCTCTGCACAGCTTAGGATATTTATTAGATATTTTTGAGATATTTTGCCTATAAATACCCCTTCATCTCCTCTTTTCTTGATGCTTGCAGCCACTAGAGCCCCTTGGGCTACACTTAGGGTTGGATTTAGGAGTTTTATAGAGGGAGCTCACATCCCGAAGTGGAGGAAGATGACAAAGTGATCGTTGAACAGTTCTTAGCAACAAATCTTCGGACGAGGCTAAGTTATTCGATTTCTCACCTTATTTCTTTAACTTAGGATACTGTGACCATGTTTTAGCTCATGTTTTATTTGTAAATGCGGTTATGGCCCTAAGCTAAATATGGATTGTATAGGGATTAACACTATATTTATAAATATGTGTTTGGATGATTTCAGTATTGCATTTATGTTTGTTCTTCGAAGTTTGATTGTGTTTATCGTATTGTTCGTTTATCATGCTTAGATAGATAAATGGAGAATACAGGGTTTGACATACTCCGGATTCGGATTAGGGTAAACAGACGCGACGATCCAATGACCCGGTCGAGGTTAGGATTGTGGATAATCAATGACGTTGGGGAAAGACTCATGTGACCTAGTGTCGTTAAGACGTTGAGGATGACTTCTTCATTGACTCGAAGTCATGTATTCCCCCGTGTTATACTCGGGAGAGGTGGCGGTGGAGTTTTAGAATCAAGATTGTCGATAGGGTAAACACGATGTGACGATCCAATGACCCAGTCGGGAGTTGGATTGTGTAAACACGATGTAAAGTTGGATTGTGTACAATCAATGATATTGGGGTGAAACTCATGTGACCTAGGGTCGTTAAGACTTTGAGGGGGACTTTTTCGTTGACACGAAGTTGCATTATATCCTCCGTCTTACACTCAGGAGAGATGGCAGAGGAGTTTTAGATACCGAGATTGTCAAATAGGTCGAACACCGTAAACGTGAGTCAATTGAGATCGAACACGTATTTGTAAACAAGTTAATCCCTAGGCAATTATTTTCCCTAAAACATATTAATATATTAATATAGTTAATTTATGTTATATTAGTATTAGTTTTATTAATTATTTACATTTTTGGTCGCCTAGATAAAATTAGGTCATGACAAACGTGGTACTCGATAGTAACAACACCAATCCCTGTGGATACGATAACCCGATTTTTCACAATCACACTATACTAAAACTTTAACCTTGTATACTTGCGGGTAGTCAATACGCGAGGATCGAAACCTCCGCTGTACAAGCTTTTGGCGCTGTTGCCGGGGATTGGTTGAGAAAATTCAATTTTTGGCGATCACTACCAAGTTTTTGGTAATGATTGTCGGGAATTGTGTTTGTTGTTTATTGTCGATATTGTGAGTAAATGACTTGATTTTACTTTAGGCATTTCTTTTGTATATAATTTTTGTTTGTAGTTTTATTTTTGTTTCTTATGCAGGGTACATGGCGATGTTAAATCGATAGGTATTGATTCATCCCTTTCAAAGGGATTCCAAGCCGTTTATTGTGCGGGACCACGCACATAAGCCGGTGAGGCGTTTCGTTGAAAGATCGAGCCTAACAAAGCAAAACCTCGCCAAGATTGAGGGCGTTCTGAAAATATCGGGCCGAGGGCATTAAACCACGCGCTTCTTGGGAGGCAACCCAAGGTCAAATAAATTAAATCTGTTACAGTCGAATTTATTCGGAGGCGAGATTCTCTCGCCTCCCAGGTACGTGTTCTAAACCCCCTTCGTTAGCATGTTTAAATTTTATATGTTGAAGAATGATGATTGGGATCGCTAAGGACACTATCCATTTTGAGTTTGGTGGTGATGTGTAGTATAATATGTTTTATATGTTATTGTTTTCTTGTATTGCATGTGTGTTTAGGTTAGTTTGTGTTTTTTTGTGTTGTTGTTGTTGCATGTTGAGTTTTGTGTTCATCTAGGCCATTATCTGATGATTATATTACCTCCTGGTTATTTTCGAGGTCAAGGGTAATGCCCATGCATGTGTGTTTTGTGTGCTTGATAGCGTTTTTTGGTAAAAGTTATTGTAGATCCTAATTTGTACGAGCACATAGACTCAATGTATTTCTATTTAATTGATTAGATGCCAATTATCTATTAGCTAAACTCATGACACTTTAAGGATTCTAGAAGCTGATTGAGGGAAAGCTTGAGGCGAACTCCTAGGCGAGGTGGTTCAAGAGACGTGATTTAGGCATTCTTTTTTGTCGCTTGAGCCTTTTTAAGCTTAACCTGTTAAATGTTTATCCCTCATTACTTTGTCGAAGCCTGAAATGACATTTAAATTTTGAATACATGAACAAATACCCTAGCCAATTGATCTTTTTCCAAACCTTAATCGCTGAATTTAAAAGCACATTTGAGTAAATCAAGCTAGCAATTGCAAATGCTACTTGATTTGAGCGGTTGGGTTTAGGAAAAACTTCTAAATTGGTTCGGTATTCGAGTACTCACTTGTTGTATGTCATTCATATTTTTGCATACTCCTAAAATTGTAGGAATTTGAACGAGTTTGGTGGTGTGTTACTTAATCCTTTTTGCACACTCCTAAAATTTAAATATTCGAACGAGTTTGAGAGTGTGTTATGTGAACAAAAATAAAAAAATAAAAATAATTTACATTTCTTTTTGACATGATAAGTGAGTACGAAGTTTTTAAACGTATGTTCAAGGTTGTTTCTAATTAAACTATGGGGTTTCGAGTGTGAGAGTGTCAAGCGATGTGCCTTGGGTAACATTAAGTTAACGACGTTAACCCATTTTCTATTCAAATTTACCCTTGGCCATTATTCCAAAAGCGAACCAAGCCCTACTGATATTCCTGAACCTCCGAGCCTACATTAGTGGAGAATAGATCCCGGGATAGGCATATGGATTCCCTATATCTTAAAGGTTTTAGTCATGAACTATATTGAAGGACAATCCCATCTAATTAATGGGTAGTTGTATATTTGAGTTTAATCACACACACACTTAAACAGGATGTACAATGGCGCTTACTATTTTTGAACGTTGAAATTCTAGAACACCACATGGTGTGATTTATACTTGAACTTGACATGATTGGGGGTTAATGAGGGAAAATCTTTTGGCCGATACATGATAATCAAAATTTACACATTTTTGTTTTTAGTATTTTTCGTTTTTAGTTTTCAATTTCGTAATTAGTTTTTATATTTTCTCGTATTGTGTGGGTGTTTTGCTCGAGGACTAGCAAAATTTTAAGTTTGAGAGTATTTGATAGGTGTAAATTACCTATGTATTTTCAAATCGAATTTGTTAGTTTTCGAGTACGTTTAGTACGTTTTTAATAAGTTTTTACTCTTTTTATATTAAAACAGGTGTATAGGTGAAAAAGTATGAAATCGAAGCGAAAACGATCAATTAGAACAAAAAACGGTCAGAGAATGGTAGAAAACAAGCAAGGAGGCAAGATTCTGAAAACAACAGCCCACAGCCTAGGCATCTAGACCACCGTCTCGGTGGTGAAAATGCAGAGAAGACCCATTCTTGCTCACTGCCTAGGCGGTGAAACTGCAGGATGTTCTTCCTATTCTAGCGCCTTCTCCACCGCCGCGGCGAAATTTAAACCGACATACCCACTGCCTAGGTGGTGACCTTTGCATAGCTTAGGATATTTATTAGATATTTTGTCTATAAATACCCCCTCATCTCCTCTCCTCTTGATGCTTGCGGCCACTAGAGCCCCTTGGGCTATACTGAGGGTTGGATTTAGGAGTTTTATAGGGGGAGCTCACATCCCGAAGTGGAGGAAGACGATAAAGTGATCTTTGAATGGTTCTTTCTGACAAATCTTCGAACGAGACTAAGTTCTTCGATTTCTCCCCTTATTTCTTTAAAGTAGGATATTGTGAGCATGTTTAGCTCATGCATTATTTGTAAATGCGGTTATGGTCATAGGCTAAATATGGATATATAGGGATTAAAACTATATTTATAAATATGTGTTTGGATGATTTCGGAGTTGCGTTTATGTTTGTTCTTCATAGTTTGATTATGTTTATCGTATTGTTTGTTTATCATACTTAGATAGATAAATGGAGAATACGGGGTTTGACGAACCCCGGATTCGGATTAGGGTAAACCAACGCGATGATCCAATGACCCGGTCGGGGTTAGGATTGTGGACAATTGATGACGTTGGGGCAAGACTCACATGACCTAGGGTCGCTAAGATTGAGAGGGACTTCTTCGTTGACTTGAAGTCATGTATTCCCCCATCTTACACTCGGGAGAGGTGGCGGTGGAGTTTTAGAACCGAGATTGTCGATAGGGTAAACACGACGTGACGATCCAATGACCCAGTCGGGAGTTGGATTGTGTGCAATTAATGACATTGGGGTAAGACTCACGCGACCTAGGGTCATTAAAACATTGATGGGGGCTTCTTCGCTGACACAAAGTTGTGTTATATCCCCCATCTTACACTCAGGAGACGTGGTGGAGGAGTTTTAGATACTGAGATTGTCAAATAGGTCGAACACTGTAAACGTGAGTCAATCGAGATCGAAAACATATTTATAAACAAGTTAATCCCTAGGCAATTCTTTCCCCTAAAGCATATTAGCATATTATAATAGTTAATTTAGGTTATATTAGTTTTAATTTAATTAATTATTTGTATTTTTCGTTGCCTAGATAAAGTTAGGTCATGACAAACGCGGTACTCGATATTAACAACACCAATCTCTATGGATATGATAACCCTATCTTTCACGATCACATTATACTAAAACTTTGACCTCGTACATTTGCGAGTAGTCAATACACAAGGATTGAAACCTTCGCCGTACAGCTATACAAGGCCATAACCAAATATTCAATTATAAACAAACTAAACATAATCAAATACCAACAAGAGTTTAAGAATTAAAGAGAGAAACAAATGGAGAATAACCATTATTTGAAGAATTGATAGTTCCGCGTGCGTGATTTTCGCTCAGATCTTGTTTTCTCCTCTTCAAATGGATGATTTCTCCTTGTTGGTATGTCTTGGAGCTCTCAAGGAAGTCCCAAAAATGTGCCTTTCAAAAGTGGGAATGAAGTTGGACCAAAAATATCTAGAAAATGTCTAAAAATACTTTACAGCTAAAGGGCTTCGGCGCTGCAGCAGTTAATAGCATTGTTGCAGCGATGGTATGTCGGTAGGCTCACCACTGCAGCGGTAAGGGCCACTACTGTAGGGGTGGATAGGCAGAAACCTACTGATATTTCACCACTATAGTGGTGAAGGTCACCGCTGCAGCAGTGAAGCTGCAGTGATGATCTTTGCCCTTCTTCATCATTTTTCCACCGTCTTCCTACCAATTTACTCATTTTTCAATTGTTTTCACTCCTAACCCCTACTTTGAACAAAAACAAATAAAAATGAATTAAAACATTACAAGAATACTTGGAAACTACCAAATTCAGTTTGAAAATAGATAGATAAATTTCATCTATCAGCGACCGAACCTGCATATAGGTTACCTACGTATCTCAAATGAGAATTAGGCCATCATGTAGTTCGTTCTGGTTTGGGAAAGAACATGGTTTATTACTAGAGCTGTGACCGAACCCTTAGGGGTTGCCTATGTGCTTTAGGTGGTTACCAAAGATCAGGTCAGATGTAGTTCATCCTTGTCTCATTTGAAAATTGGATTCATTATTAGGGGTGTGATTGAACCCTAATAGGCTACCTACGTACTTTGGGTGGTTACTAAAGATTAGATCGGACATAATTCAGTCCTGTTATGTTTGAAAAGAGTTGGGTTGGTGTTTGGTTAAATTTGAGTTAGTTTAGTTAAGTTTTGATTGATTATCAGTTAGTTTTGGTCAAACAAACCTAAATCACAACCTTGAAACAAAGATTTGATTTTGTCAAAAACCTCAAACAAACTCCTTTACTTTGATTAGTTTAGCATTTGTGTGTGAGGTGTGAGTTAAAAAAATGAAAAACAATACCATATATTTATGTCAGTCCTACTCGTAATTAAGGAAAACGTGAAGGTTTCTGAAGAAGAATCACACATATCCCCGAAGGAATAGAGGCCCTCCCTTTATCCCAAGTTCTTAGGCACAAGGGTTTGTCGGTCTATTATATAAGTATATATGTATATATTTGTGTATATTTAGCTAAGAAAAAGGAAAAACAAAATACGATGTTCTTGGGAAGAATCGTATAGACTATGTACAACTCATGGTGTGAATAGTCATTTTGCTCGAATCCGCATGCATTTTTACAACGTGGTTGGATGAGTTGATGTTTTTGAATGTATTCTCATGTTTTGAATGATCTTTGTATGATTTAACCCTAATTTGGTTTTTATGGTTAAGATTAGGTGTTTGCTTGATGTTCTTAACAAAATCAAATGCGTATTAGATTATTCTTAGGGTTTGTTTGATCTTTATGGGTTTTATGTGTTAAGGAAATGAAAATAAGTATATTATTTACACTATCCTACTATACAAGGAAAAATACACAAAATCAACCACAAATCATAGGGGGTTTGGTCGAAACATACCTACTTAGAGGATGTAGTGTTCCCTAAGTGTTTATCTCCTTCTCCTTGATCGGTGGTTGGCCGGTGGTTGATCGGTGATCGCAGTTCTTTGAGTTCGTAGTCGATAACCCAAGAACAACAACCTAATTAGGGGATGTAATTGTCCCAAAGTAGCCTTCCTCATTTTCCCATTTGCTTGGTGTTGATCGGTGATCGTCGATCCTTGAAGTTCTTGTTCTAAGAACTTCAAGAATTCCTTCAACGGTTGGATTTTGACAGAATAATGACGTGTTTTTGAGAAATCTACTTGAGAAGCCTAGGACTCGAGAAATATGTTCAGTTTAGAGAGAGAAGTTAGGCCTTCAAGTCTTGAAAAAATGAGAGAGAACACCCCAATTTATAGGCTGGGGGCCTACGCATTAAGCAATATGTAGGCAACACCAGCCTCTTCCTTGGGGAATGTTTGGCCTAGGGGACTTTCTATCTTGTCTTGGTTTGATTTGGCTTGGAATGAATTTAGGAGAGAATGCTAGATTCTCAAAGATTTGGTAATGATTACAAATTATGTTCAAAGATTTGGTAATGATTACCAAATCCTTTCAAGGATTTGGTAATCATTGGCAATCATTACCAATGATTGCCAATGATTGCTAATCATTACCTCTCCACCAATGGCATTCCTTGCACATGGGTGCATTTATGACTTGATAGGATAAATCCAGTTCGGTCTAAGGGCTAAACATCGATTAGATCCAGTTTGGTTGTCATAAATGCTCCCAAGACACATTGAACCTTGTGCTTAGGTGTCACTTTTCATTTAATGCAAATTGATGAGTCATGACTTGGAGGCCACACATTCGGTTCATGTTGGATGGAATTGGCTGAACTTTCCTTGTAATCGTCCATTGGTTTCCATGTTGCTTAGTTACCGTTTGATATTTTTGTGAAAATATCTAGATCCTTTGAACCTAGTCATGCCATTTAATCCAAGCATTTTATTCTTGATGGGATGTGCATTAAATTATTTGCTTGGGGGCTACTCATCCGGTTTGGTTTCGGTAACAAGTCGTCACGATTCAAGGCTTTCGGTTGGTTTCTAAGATATTTTGCCTAAAATATCTAGATTCCTTGAATATGGTCTTGACATGTCATCCCATAGATTTAATTCTTGATGGTATGGGCATTCAATGCTCATTCAATGCCTTTCTTAGGTGGCGAACCAAATCGGTTTGGTTATGATAACGGTTGGTTCTGCCCTAAGTGTCTTATCCTATTCCTTTGCAATTTGGTAGGTAACCTCTAGGAAGGCTCCTTGGTCATTATAAGTCTTAGTTTGTGGGCCTTAAATGATGGCTAGGCCCCTTGATTTCTTGGGTGTAGGGCGGTTTGTCAAGACTACTTGAATTTTGTGAAAATCCAAGTCAAGCCCACACCTTAAATCACCTTGTGATTTTGGGATTTGTCATGACATTTCCAAGTCTTGATTAAGGTTTCTTGAATTGTTTCTTGGTGGTATGTGATGCGTTATGCATGAGTGAAATAAATGTTTTGGGTGTTAAATTTGACAAGATTTAGTGAAAAGTAAATGTTTCAAAGTCGGGGTGGGGTAACTGAGTTAATTGTTTGAAATTTCCAATGTTTTAAGGGTAGAGACTAAGATTTACCTATACTAAAGATGATTTAATGAAATTCAAACCTTAATAAAGTCATTTTAGACCTTCTTAGATCACAGGAATTTAGATATTGACCTGAAACTTTTGCTTTGCTATGTTTTGTCAAATTTAGCATTTTACATTTTTGTCATGTTTTTAAATATTTCATAGTGTGATCTCAAGTAGAAATTTATTTCCTTTAAACTTGAGTTTGAAGTTTATCTGAACTTATACTTGATTCGCCACTGATTGATTAAGACAAAATGCAGTGTCTACACCAGTTTGTGTTCTTTATTGCGAAATCGTTATCATTTTCGACAAATCCCGATGAGATCCTTCATAGCTTTGTTTATTTATTGCTTTCTTAAATTACTACTGATTTATTTCTTGGTTAAGGTATCTTAGAAAAAATATTTTTGAACTTAATTTTTGAAAATCTGTTAAATGATTTTGAATTGAGATATCTGATAATGTGCTAAATGTGTGTTAACGGTTTTAAATCAAATTTGTTTGTCTCATATTCAAATCTGTTGATCTTGAGATTTTGATGGACAATTAAGGGTTCATATTTTTTGTGGAACTAACGTGTTTGTTGAGTGTTTCTATATAAGAAGTTCCATTAAAGATCAAATCGTGAAATAATTATTCAAGATGCAGAGATGAACATTAAAGAGATGAAGAATATTGAAGATTATGAAGAAATTAGGTGAAAACAACTCAAAACTCTTTTACTCTTAATGTATCCCGATTAGGATCACACATGACACAAATTAATGAGTTATATTTATGTGCGTGTAATTTAATGAAATTAAGATCTTAATTAATGTTCAATTATTTTCTCCAATGTGAAATTGAAAACTGAAAATTAGCCTAAGTAATATTTGTGTTTAAAATTGAATATTAGTGTCAATTGAGTTAACCGGGAAAAAAAATTGGTTAATGGGATTAAAACGATGAAGTTTGGAGTTGAAATAATTTGAGAAATGAGTGTTCCAGAAATAATCGGTTAACCGATGGGCGAAGGCTGGAAAATAAGAAGTCTCTGAATCTATTGGTCAACCGACCATGGGAGATTAGTCAACTGATTGGCGAAAGTGAAACTCTCTGTATCGATCGGTAAACCGACCAGGACTTAAAATTGGCCTAGAAATGCAACCTGCATTGATCGGTTAATCGACCAGGGATGGGTTGGTTAACCGACTGCCTTAAGGGTTGGAAAGGGATAACAACCTGTATTGATCAGTCAACCAATGGCTAATAATCGGTCAACTAACTGTCTAGTTAGAATTTCAAGGTTTTTAAGGATCAAATCAAATACTAGCTCTTTTTGGCGTATCTGATTAAGATATTCTTGCAATTTGAATATATTTAGGATATATCACATCTATTTTGATATACCTATAGATTTGGTATATAAAATTGAAGTGTCTCTCAATCTGGTTAATTTAATTCTTTCTATCAATACGATTTGAAACTGAGAAATAATTTGTGGATTTAATTAAAAGTTTTAAGATCCATATTTGAGTAAATTATATCACGAATGAATGGTTATGATATATGGGGTCTATAGGTGCATTTAAATGACATATCTTGAAGAAATTAGTCATTAGAGGGTCTATTTCAAATCAGCTTAAATAGACCTGCGAATTTCATATCATAAGAACACATCAATCAAGAACTATTAAATTTCCTGAGCTTTCTAAGAGTTTTTATTCATATATATATTGGATAGATCTATTTTGAGATTATTGTATGAGAATTTCTTAAGAAAAAATGCTATTGAGTTGGCGTCACTGATCTATACTGTCTTGCTATTCTGATTTCAATCTTTCGGTGTGTTCCAGATGAGATCCCTCCAAGCTATCATTCTTTATTGTGAAATCATATTACTATATTTTCTTGGTTAATAAGGTCATATTAAAATTGTTTTTGAACTTTAAGAGCATAAAAATTCTTTTTAAAATGATTTTTGTGATTATCTGATTACATGCTTTATTTTGTGCTACTCACACATATTATAATCAGATATTGAATTTCTCACTTAATTTAAATCACGTAGTAATTATTGGGACATTAATTAAGTTTAATTGGTTTGAGGTGGTCAAAGCTGCGAGTGGGAAGAAACTCAGTAATTTTTTTTAATTAGTCAGTTTGTGTGGATTGGATATAGTTAGGACTGTATCTAATCGGGATAGCTTAGGTTTCAATCTTTTCTGTGAAACATATTAAGGTTTGATCTTTACCTAGTGGATAAAAATGTTAGGTTGTTATTTTTCCTTGAAAAGAATTAAGTGTGAATTCTTCCTGAATAGAGTTCGTTTTTTAGTGAATTGTAATGGTTTCATTCTTACCACTGAAAAGGATACTTAGAGTGTTTGTGAGGTTTGATTCTTAGCCTGGTAAAAGGATTAGGTTGTGATTCTTCCTGTAATAGAATTAAGTTAGTCTTTAACTTGCAAAAAGATAAGTTTCATCCTTAGCATGTGAAAAAATAAATTGTAAAGGTTGATTAAGTGCTTGTGAAAAGAATCGTTGTGAGAGTTTGGTTCCTACCGTTAATTGAATCTTGGATTTTTAGTCAGTACGAATCTCTGTGGAGCTCAAGGGATTGGATTAGCCGAGGCTAGCTTGGTGAACCAGGATATATCTTGGTGTATTGCATTGATTTATGTTAATTATATTTTGTTGTTTCAGTGTGCACTTAGATTTGAACACTTATCCACTGTGAAATAGCATAATAATTGATTTAGGATAAAATTGATTATTTAATTAATTAAGTGTTTTTAAATTGTTGAAAGTTTTATAACTACCCAATTCACCTCCTCTTGGGTAGCTCACTAGGCCAACAAAATCTATCACATAGTTATATTCAGAACATTAATTGAGTATATTTGTATTGAGGTGGTAAAAGCTCCTTGTGTGAAAAAACTTGCTATTTTTTGTATTTGTGAGTTTGAGCGGATTAGACATGTTTGGGTCAGTATCTAATCAGGGTAGTTAGATTTCGATCTTTAGCCTGAGAAAAAGATTAGGGTTTTATCTTTGGCTTGCAAAAAGATTAGATTAGTCTTTTTGCTTGAAAAGATTATATTTTAATTTTTCATGTAATAGAATTAAGTGTGATTATAAAAGTTCTTCCTAAGCCTGTGAAAATGATAAGTGTAATTGTGATAGTTTGATTCTTAGTCTGTAAAAGAATTAGGTTTGTAAAGGTTGATTATGAGTAATTGAAAAGAATTGAGATTGAAAGGGTTTGGTTCCTACCTAGGAATGGAATCAGTGGTTTAGTGGATTGTGAATCTTCGTGGATTTCGGGGGACTGGATGTAGGTAAGACTAACTTGTTGAACCAGGATAAATCTTATGTACTGCATTGTTTATTCTTTTTTCATTGTTTGGGTGTGTATTTAAATTAATCACATTTTTTTCCTAATCAAGATAATAATAAATTTAGGAAAATTGAGATTTTGTGTTTGAATATTTAATTTTTTGTAACTACCCAATTTACCCCTCTCTTGGGTAGCACTTTGGGCCAACAATATAGTGTGACTAAAGATTCATTTTAAAAGGGTATGGGGGTCAGTTATGCTAGGAAAAAGTATTAGGCACCCTAAGACGCTCATCCGAAGATGATACATTATCTAATTAAGTCCAATCAATTCAAATATTTTGTTTGATTTTGAAATCTTTTTCTGAATTTTTTTAGGTGTTTTTGAAATAAAATGGGACAATATTTTTTTTTTTAATGTTCACCTCAGTTTCTATCTCTTGCCAAATATTGATGACTTAACATGAATGACACCAGGGGTTTATTTTTACAATTTTTAGTTTAAGGTTAATTTGGCAAAGCTGAAGAAAATATTTTTTATGAAAAAAAAAGTAAAAGTAAAACATTGGATTAAAATACTCAGCTCGAAAAATCCTAATGGATGAATCCTTACCAGACGATAAAGACTCAACTCGAAAAATCCTGTGTAAGGTATCTAGGTATGTCATGCTCTACCAAAAACTGTACAAGAGATTCTTTACTTAGTCGTTGTTGCAATTCTTGGGTCTAAGGGAGGCAAGTTATGTGTTATAGGAGATTCACAAAGTCGTTTGTGGAAACCACCAAGGTGGATGAACCTTTGTGCATAAAGCTCTCATCGTTGGCTACTATTAGATATTGATGTGAGATGAGGCACGAGAGTACGTACGGAGGCGTGACAAATGTCAATGATTCTCCAATTACATTAAAGCTCTGGCTTAGAATCAAACACCGATCTTTATCCCTTAGCTATTTACTCATTGGAAAATGGACGTCTTTGGCCATTCACCCCTGCCCTTGGTAACAAGAGGTATGTGCTTGTTGTAATTGATTACTTTCCTAAGAGGGTAGAAGCATATGGATTTGCAATAGTGGGAGAAAATGAGGTAAATAATTTTCTTTGAAATAATGTAATTTTCTAGTTCGGAATACCAACAGTTCTAATATCACACAAACGAACCTCGTAAACAGGGGAAAACGTTGGAAAGATGTATAATGAATTGAAGATTCAGCATCGGACATCAAGCCTAGCACATCCACAAGCTAATGGCCAGGCTGAGGTAATGAACAAATCAATCAAAGAAGTTGTTGGCCCAAAGAGCTATCCAAGAGAGGGGTGAATTGGGTAGTTATAAAATTTAAACAATTAATTCCTATAAACACAAATAATTAATTTTCCTAAATCAATTATTATCTTGATACACAGAGAAAATGTGTTTACTTTGAAATGCACACCCAAACACAATATATGAAATAATCAATGCAGCATACAACAATATATCCTGGTTTGATAAGCTACTTTTATCTACATCTCGTCCCCTAAGATCCACAAAGTTTTGAAATCCACTAAAGCTCTGATTCTTTTACCAGGTAGGAACCAAACTTTTACAATCTCGATTCTTTTCACAAGATCATAATCAACCTTTACAATTATCCTTCTCTTAGGCTCAGGAAGAACCTTATCTTTTTACTAAACTCAAGACTAACATAATTATATTACAGGAAGAATTAGAACCTAATCCTTTCAATAGGCTAAAGATCAAACCAACCACTTTCTCACACTTTCACACTCATCATGTTCTCAGTTTTAGGCAGAACCTTTACAATCACATAATTCTATTACAGGGACAATCAAAACCTACTTCTTTTCAAGAGAAAAGAATAACCTAATATTTTTTATTTGATAAAGATCAAAACCCTAGATTCCCTAACTTGTTTAATCCGCTCAAACTCAGAAATATAAAAAATAAAACAAAAATGTAATTTTCTTCCCACAAGGAATTTCTACCACCTCAATACAAATATACTCAATTAATGTCCTAAATAATTACTATGTGATACATACAATGTGAGGCAAATAAAATTTGATTAATTAACAAAGTGGGTAGTACAATTTAAGCATGTAATCAGATAATCAAATAAAATCGTTTAAAAGGATTTTCAGATTTTTAAGTATAAAACGATTTTCGAAACAATCTTACACCAATCAATCAATCAATAAGAATAAAATTTTGAACTACACAACAAAGCTTGGAAAGATCTAACCGGGAAACATTGAAGATAATGATAGTATCACAATAAAACAACAGTCAGTGATGCCAAACCAAAAGTTCTTTAAATCAAGAACTTATAATAAATATCTCACAAAAATCTAAGCGTAAATATTATTTTAGAATAGCTCAAACGGTTAGTTCCTGATGTATTGATCTCTATTCCTGCAGGTCTATATTAATAGACAAATATCAAGCCCTCTAACGGCTAATTTTCAAATGTTATGTCAATAAATGACACATATGGACCCTATATACTATATGGTTTCATAAAAGCTATATTTGACAAACAATGTAACTTTTAAAACTCTCAATTTAGTCCCAAAAATAATTTGATCTTAGTCAATGAAAATATAGAAAGAATTATATTTAAGTACATGAACTAAATCGTAAGGTCAAATAAAATCGCAAAAATATCTTCCATATCTTGGGCCCTAAATATTCTCCACAAAGATAGTAATATTGAAAATTCGCAAATTTTCCAAAGATATCGCATAACAGTTATTTTTCACATAATATGTCATTAAATGACACCCCAATGCCCCATATATCATATATATTCAAAATAGATATTTTTCATTTAAAAATATTCTTAAAAAATCTCTTTTTGGTCCATAAAATATTTTTAAATTGAAATCCATCAAAATAGAAAGTATTAAGGCACTTCAATTAAAAGAACATTTAATTAAATGGAACAAATTAATAGGGATCATATAATAAGTTATGCATATTTGACTCAAATTCCTCAAAAACTTCTTTTGGAATCATAAAAAAAGGATAGTTTTGACCAAAATAACAAAATAATTATTGATTTCACTATAGCAGTTGGTTGACTGACTGCACCAGTTGGTCAACCGACTGCACCTAAACGGTTAATAGACTGGATTAGTGGGTTTTCCTATTTTTTCCCACTTAATCCACTGAATCAAATGGTTAACTGACCTTATCCATTCAATTGACTGAATTGATCAGAGTGCTCACTTTCTCATTCATTTTAGCCACTGTTTCAAAAGGTTGACTGACCATCTTCATTCGGTTAACTAACTTGACCAGTAGCACCTTGCTTTAACTCCCAAACTCACTCTTTGATTTAGTTGACCGATTTCTTTTCTCGGTTGACCGAATTGATCCGAAAACTTAACTTCTTATACTTTAAAACATATTTTTCAATTAGGTCAATTATCAAATTCATTTCACATAAGGAGCATATAATAATTCACATATTAGGATCTTAAATTTATCGCTTCTTACTAGCACACATAAAATTAATTCATTTTGAGTGTCATGCGTAATCCTAATTCAAGTTGCATTAAGAGTATATAGGAAAATAGTTGTTTTCACCTAGTTGTCTTCAATGTCTTCAAAACTTTTCACGTCTTAATTATTTCTATCTTACACCCATTATATTTTCTTTAAGGATTACTCTTATTAAACACGTTACATGGAACTATAAATCTGAAACCACTCAGTAAAAACATTAGTCCCATAAAAATATGAACACTTAATTGTTCATCAAAACATTGGATTCACCACAAGCGTTGAAGAAAATATTAGACGAGGCCTAGAGAAAGTGGATGGAAAAACTACTAGGGATTTTGTGGTCTTACCAAATGATGCCAAGGACTACAATTGGGGAGACATCATATTCGTTGACCTATAGAACAGAGGCAGTGGTTCCAGTGGAGATCGACTTACCTTTAAGGCGTGACGACAGAATCAACCTCGCTAAGAACGAGCGTCTCTACGATACGAGTTGGATCAATTCATGGAAAGAAAAGAAAAAATAAGACTATGGATTGTTTCTTACAAATCAAAGGATGCGAAAGTGTTTAACCAAGTAGTTCGATAAAGGTACTTCAGATAGGGAGACCTCGTACTCAGACGTGTAATCCTGCACCGACCTGAAGCACAATTAGGGAATTTAGCACCAAACTAGAAGAGACCGTACTAGGTAACAAAGATAAATCGACCTAGGACCTACTGGTTAGAAAATTTGGAAGGCGTTCCAGTTCCAAGACCTTGGAATATAGGGCATCTTTGAAAATATTTTGTGTTAGAATTATGTTTTTTGTTAAGTGTCATTCAATCAATTTCAATGAATAAAGCTATTTTTTTTTCTTTTATAATTTGTCAATCCACGTTTCATGAGTATTGATAAAAACAATCTGATAAAAATTACAAGGCAACTAATGCTACGATAAATTGACAAAATTAGTTTATATAAATCTCTTAGTGCGAGAAAATGAAGAATTCACAAAACCAGTTTAGATCCAACGCTAAGTGCAAAAAATGACAGATTGCTAAAACTAGTTCGGAAGAATCGCTAAGCGCAAACAAATGAAGAACTGACAAAATTAGTTAAGATCAATCACTAAGTGAGAGAAAATGACGAACTGACAAGACCAGTTTGGATCAATCACTAAGTGCGATAAAATGACGAACTAACAGAACTAGTTCGGGTCAATCGTTAAGTATGAAAAATGATAGACTGCTAAAACCAGTTTGGATCAATCGCTAAGTACAAAAAAATGGCGAATTGATAAAAAAATTCGAATCAATTGCGAAGTGCAATAAATTGGTAAACTGTTAAAACCCATTCAGATCAATTGCTAAGTGCGAGCAAATGGCAAACTACTAAAACCAGTTCGGTTCAATCACCAAGGGCAAAAAAACGACGAACTGCTAAAATCAACTTGGACTAGTCGCTAAGTGGAAGAAAATGGTGAACTGCTAAAACCAATTCGAATCAATAGATTGCTAAGTGTGATTGACGAAATTTGGAAATCACTAAGAGTTAAAAGCCAAACTCTTAAAAATAGTTCAGATATTAAACTCGTTAAGTGTAAAATACAAAGAACTACTGAGGAGAATTAAAGATAATTGAAACTAATAAGGGTTAATAATCTATTAGACAAATAGATCAACTTGAATAAAAATTCATGAAGGTAAGAAATTTTAAGAAATTTTATTTTAGACACTTAGTTTACTACCATCTTTAAATGCTTTATGTTGATGGTGAAAGGCAGATTCATGATTTGAACGGTTGCACATAAACACATAAATCATGAAGGGAGGCAGAAAAACGAAAGAAATAACATAACACCACAACAAAGGATAAATTTCAGATCACATGGAAACAATACTTTCGTCAAAAGCTACCAAAGCTATAATACCTTCATCAAAACATTTAGAATTACAAGCCCCAACAATACAGATACTATCAAAAGAAGACAAGAAAAACTAAAAGTTTTTCAAGAAAATTCAAAAAACACAAAGAACAATCTTCATTCCAGGGGGGGGTGGAAGTGCAAGGTTTGTTTCATCACCAGAGGTTTCATAATCTAGCACCTCCATGAAGATTTTAAGCTTATGGATCATGGTCCGAATCCTGGCATTCTTAGACTAGTTCTTTTCTGAAATATGGTCCTTTTTGGTGGTCACCATGCATGCTCGAGCCTTAAAAATCTGATTTTTATTAGTCAGTACCTCAACTTAGCCCTCAGAGTGATCAACCTCCATTGATTTCTGCTCAAATCTTGAATAGAGTTCTAGCAACTTAGAGACAACATTGTAATGGGAGGCATTAAGTTAGTGGTATAGCATGTAGGCCTTCTCTAGAATTCTATATGTGGGTGTTCCTTGGGTTCCATTTTCACATCCAGAATGAGACCCCAGAACTTGAGCTAGTTCCTGTTCTGTTTATGTCTTCTTCCATTTCTTCTTGAGCGAATGCCATCTTTAACAAGAGGATTTACCATAAAGAAAAATAAAGAAATCAAGGATTTGCAAGGAAGAAAAACAAAAGAACAAAAGAGTTGGAAAGTGAAAATGACAACAACAATAGAATGTTAAAATTTGCCCAGAGGAATGGTCTTTAAATAGGCCAGGGGGGATGAAACGACAAAGAAGGTTGAAATGACAAAGAAAGATAAAAAAATCATCAAGAAGATCAAGAATATTAAATGCACAATAAGTACAATTAATTATAATTATTTTTCCCAAAATAAAAATCGATAGCATACATCACAAAATAGGTAATAATTTGAGATTGCTGACAAAAGTTACATTTGAAATGACTGGGGGAGATGACCTTCGATTGAATTTCTGGGAAATAACAGTGAGTAGATCTTGAATAGTATCGGTCATGGGAACATTAATAGTGGGGTCAACAGCATTTGGAGTGATATTCACCTTAGGTTCGACCATTGGCATATCACCGCCACCCGAACTATCTACCAATGCTTCAAGGAAGCTGACGTTGAGGTTGATAAATTGGGTGCTCACATATTGGTAAAATTTGTATCCAACTAGTTGAATATCAATGCGCAACTCATCGATTTGCTTCCAATTATCCTCATTCTCATTAGCGAACTCCTCTATCTTTAACTGAATTTCGTAGTCCAGTTATTCAAATTTGTATTAGACAACTTTGCCTCTAGTTTAGCATTTCTGAGTTTTTCATTTGCGATGGTCATGGTTAGGAAAATTTTCTCCTGTTGGGATTTCGAGATCACATTAACAGATATCTGGTCTTTTGCCACTATCTCGGCCTCTAGGCTTGCAATATCAGAGGAGATCTATTTACTGTCCTTCGACAATACTTTGCATCGGCTGTTTTAGGTGTCAAGGTCATTCTCAACCTTCTCCTGAGATGATATCTTCAAGGACAATTCGGTTTCCAAAACCCCTTTCTGGTTCTCAAGGGCTCGAATGTCCTCCTACAACTTACTTGACACACTGAGTTGAAACACTAGCTAGGAATCCAGTTCTGAGATATCACTAGAGCTCCTAGTTGGAGTAGAAATAATATGAATACTCTACAAGAAAATAACCAAGGATTGAAACATACATTTATAGTAAATAAATAACCTAGAACTTATATTTGAGAACACAATTGAACGTTAGCTCAGACGCCAGCTCTGAGTAACTCTGCCCGAGTACAAGATCCAATTTTAGTTCAATCTCTGTCTTATAACTGCTCCATCAAAGTACGGGCGATGTCATCGAATTTTTGTTAAGCTTCTAAAACAGATGAACTGGCCTCAGTCAATGTTTGGCATATTTGCTTCAAATAAGACACATGTCTACCAGGTAAAATGACCTGAGTATTATGGGTGATAGGTGTAATCCACCTATGTATTTTCAAACCAAATTAAATTAGTTTTCGAGCGTTTATATAGTATTTTATTATGTTTTAATTAGTTTTATTACTTTTTGTATAAATCAGGTGTGTGGGTCAAAAAGATAGGAAACTAGAGCGAAAACGATGAGATCGAATCAAAAGCGATCAAAGAACGGTGGAAAAACAAGCTCGGAGGCAAAATTGTGAAACAAGCCTACCGCTGCGGCGGTGAAGATGCTGAGAAAAGAACAAATGTTACTGATGGACCACCACCTAGGTGGAGAAATCCACCGCCTAGGTAGAAATCCAGCAGAGAAAACAAAGCTAGGCTACTGACAGCCTACCACCTAGGCAGAGAATTCCACCGCCTAGGCGAACATCCAGCAAAATGTTCCTCCTAAGCCACTGCTTTCTTCATTGCTGCGGTGGTCACAAACCGACCTACCTCCACCTAGGCGGAGGATCCCTTTGCCTAGGCGGAGAGCCTTTGCACAGCCTAGATATTTTTAGGATATTTATTTAGATATTTTTCTTATAAATACCATCCCCTCTCCCCCTATCTTGAACCCCCGGCCATTTGGGAACCTTAAGACATATTTAGGCTAGGGTTTAGGATTTTTAGAGGTAGATCTCACATCCCGAAGTGGAGAAGACGGCGAATCGATCGTTGAGCATTCTTAGCGATTTATCTTTGGATGAGGCTAAGTTCTTCGGTTGTTTTTCCTTATTTCTTTAACTTAGGATATTGTGAGAATGTTTAGCTTGTTATTTTATTGTAAATGCGGCTAAGGCCATAGCTAAACATGGATTGTAGTAGGGATTAACACTATATTTATAAATAAGTTGTTTGGATGATTTCGGTGTTTCGTTTGTGTTTATTCTTCATAGTTTGATTGTGTTTATCATATTATTTGTTTATCATGCTAAGTTAGATAAATGGAGAATACAGGGTTTTGACAAACCCCAGATTCAGATTTGGGTAAACAAACGCCACGATCCAATAACCCGTGAGGGAGTTGGATTATGTACAATCGATGATGTTGGGCCAAGACTCAAGTGACCTAGGGTCGTTAAGACGTTGAGGGGGACTTCTTCGTTGACTCGAAGTCATGTATTCCCTCGTCTTACACTTGGGAGAGGTGGCGGTGGAGTTTTAGAATGGATATTGTCGATAGGGTAAATATAACGCACGATCCAATGGCCCGGTTGGGAGTTGGATTGTGTGCAATCAATGACACTGGGCAAGACTTACGTGACCTAGGATCGTTAAGACGTTGAGGGGGACTTTTTCGTTAACTCAAAGTCTTGTATTCCCCCGTCTTACACTTGGAAGAGGTGGCAGTAGAGTTTACGTATCGAGTTGTCAAATAGGTCGAACACCGTAAACGTGAGTAAATCGAGATCGAATACGTATTTGTAAACACATTAATCCCTAGGCAATTCTTCACCCTAAAACATATTAACATATTAGTGTAGTTAATTTAGGATATATTAGTATTAGTTTAATTATTTAAATATATTTGTTTTTTGCCTAGATAAAGTTAGGTCACGACAAACGTGGTATTCGATAGTAATGACACCAATTTCTGTGGATACGATAACCCGATCTTAATGATCACACTATACTAAAATTTAGAACTCGTATACTTGCAAGTGTAAGTAGCTGCGTATTCCCACGCCCCTACCAATGGGTAAGCCATGGGGTAGGAGTCATGGGAACCATGGGATGAATTGGGATACTAGCAGCACGAATGGCGTGCTTAAGACCTCAGATCTTAGTATGAGGACGGGGATGAGCACTAGGTATAGGTACTGAAACAACTCCACCTTTGTATCTTTGGATCAAAGGCTGATTGTCATCAGGACCTAATGGGATGAGATGAATTGGGTTGGCTGAGGCGGCCAAATCGTGCTGAGGAACGAGCTAAAGAGCAACCCTTAGTGGTAGATCCTTCCAGTTCCCAAGAACGAATGACATAAGTCTTTTTCTTTTGTTCTCAGACATCCTTCTCGAGATAAAGGAGGTGTAAGTCAACATCTAATAAGATAGAATGGATGGGGTCAAAAGCTCATTCAACTTATTAGTGATTCCTTAACTAAGAGGGATACTCTTGTAGGCTTCGTTACCTATTCACACAACAAATAATCATTATTCGACAACCAAACAAGATCAGGAACAAAATATGGGAAAGGAAAGAACTATTACTTGGAAGATTAAAATGGCTTAGGACTATTGGGGTTAGCCCTTCCTCTTCAGGGGAAAACTCCCAACTACCACTAAAGAACAAGTAACAAATTTTCCACTTCTTTACTAAGGTTGAGAGATTAGTTAGAAATAGGAGTTTGGAAGGGATTGAAACATAGAATTGCTCAATTTCCTTTTTGAATTTCATCGAAAAATATTGCTTACCATGTCGGTAGTAAGGACAAAGTTATGAAGTTGAAAGAGGGCCATGGCACCCATAATTTGATGGAGAAGCCATTGGGCATTAGTTAAGCTGGAATAATTTCTATTTGATTAAAGAAATCATAAAAAAATGGGATAAAAGGGAGACAGAGACCATACTTAAACATCCAAATAAAAATAAAAAAAACATATTTCATTTGCCCTAGTGGAGTAAGGACACTCTTCTCTATTTGGAATCCTAATAGAAATCGATTCAGGAATCCTCTATTGTGTTTGGAGTTAAAGAACGAGAGATCCCTTAAAGGACAAGGGGCCATGGTTATACCAATTTATGGTAGAGCCAGTGGAATGAAGAGCGCCAGAGTGGTTAGTAGTTTTAGAACCATATGTAGATAACAAACCATCCTTTGGGAGAGTATTCGATGGAGCAAAATCCATAAAAGTATTGCACAATAGTGAAGGGAGCGGAGAAGGAAAACAAGACATGAATATGAACAAACAAAATAACAATGAAATATAGAGGAGGACATACAAGGGAACTTATTGAACTTTGAACATTGAGATTAAAGGGTGATGACTCTTCGTTTTCTTCCTCAGGAACAATACTCAAGTTAGGGGGCAAATGATGGGGGATTAAATCCCCATCAACTGTCCCATCTACTTGAGTACGTCTATGTTGGATTGGGCTGAGACAACGGGTCTGGTGAAGACGTAAGCTCTATTGAGTTAAAGGAAGTTTGACAACGGCACACAACTAGTTGAAGATTAGCCTAATATGGCAGCTTGCACATGAGCATTCAGGAGGCCCATTAGGCATACCAATGCCGTGGTCCGACTCAATGGTAAGGCAAAGAACAATTAAGTAATACCCACCACCACACTACTTGCAGTGGTGTCGGAAAGAACGATCCATGACCAAATTAAGAGAGAGTGGAGTAACCACATCCTGGAGCATAACCAACTATTAACCTCAACCGCCCTAGAGCCAAGTATAAAAGTAGGAAGTAGTAGGTTGTTCTATTACGCATTTTTTTACCCATCTCGGATTAGATTCACTTATTCTCACACCGGATGTTCTTTGACAAACATTACACTGATGTTATCCTTAGCATTTTCGGGCTTGTAGGTTGACATGTTCTGGTGTACGATTTTGGGAAACGTCATTAGTGAAAGAGAATAAAAGTCTTATTAAATGTTACATGTTTGGAAATATAAATTTTATGAGAAAGAAGATCATATCACTTGTGTCCTTTTTTGGGATTTCAGTTACCCAAAAATATACAAGTAGTAGATCAAAGAGCAAGTTTACGTGAAGAGTAAGGTTTGCGCCATGGGAAACAGGCAAAACTAAAACTCTTTTGAGTATGGAGCAATCTGGTGGAACTTTGAACAAGACTTCTTATGGAGTTTAATTATGAATCGAAAGATAATGTAATATGTGATTTAAAAGGGTTGAGTAGGAAGTTTCTCTACCCCAAATTTAGATGGTAGGTTGGATTGAAAAAGAAGTGCTCTAGTGGTTTTAATCAATTTTTATATTTTTTTTAAACAGTACCATTGTGTTCATCTGTGTGAGAAAAAGAACTCTGACAGATAAGGCCACATTTGAGAAGATGGCAGTAAATGCATTAGACAAGTATTCCATTCCATTATCAATTCTTAGTATTTATCTCTTATAATTTTTTGTAGAAAATTTATTCCCAACTATGTTTTGGAATTCAATAAATTTTGTAAATACCTCAAATTTATTGTATGGGATAAGGCCAAGACATCTTTGAGAATCATTTACAAAAAAACAAGTTAATTAATTTCTGAGCCCAGTAAGAGATAAGATAGGGAAAACCCAGATGTCACTATTACCTAAATTTAAAGGTCTTGAAACAGTACTAAGGGAGATGGAAAATGGGTTCTTATGAGCTTTACACAGCTTAAAGGGTGATAAGGATAACTATTAGCACCTATCTGGAACACCAATTGGCACGGACTTGATGTACTTTGCTACCAGACGTGGTGCATGTGACACAAACAAAGGCATTGGCAAAGGCACCAACTTGATGCATATAGCTAATTGAACGTGGAGCACGCGGCACCAAATAGGGGGTTGTCATGGAATATGCACGAAGGTTGACCCAAGTTCAAAGGTAGACAAATGTTGGGCAAAGGGTTGGCACAATGTTGGCATGGTAGTGTCAAGTCATGGTAATGTGGCGCAAAACATGGGGCACGGCTAAACCAAGGAGTCAGCTGTGGGCAGGGGCCCACTTTTGACTCCATTATGCCTTCTTAGACATTTTCATCTCTACTGTTGTCACTCCAATAATTTTACGTAAAGTATTATAAGGGGGTTGACCCTTCATTTAGACCCAAGGTAAGGCAAGGACCCTAAGCATGCTGTGGGGCGTTGGCACACCAAGACAAGATGTAATGCACAACTTACATATTGTGGAAAGCTTGGGGTAAGGCAAGGACCCTAAGCATGTTGTGGGGCGTTGGCACACCAAGACAAGGTGTAATGCACGACTTACACATTGTGGGAAGCTTGAGGTAAGGCTTACCCAACATTATCGGTTCGAGGCATAAATCGAGGAATGACACGTCGGCGGACAATAGCATCATGGCACAACACCAGCTGATGTTGGGCATTGAGTTGGTGATCTTAGGCGCAATGCTAGGATCGATGTTATGTGGATGGCATAGCAACGGAAAAGACCTTGGTACACAGCTAAGGCAACGAGTGTCAAGATACGGCAACATGCGTTGGAGGAATGGCACGATATTGTACCAAGCGGTTGGGTATGCGTTGGCAAAATAATACACCGTTGGGTAATGTGGATGCACATTGGCGGCGTTGGCATATGGTGCAAGGCAATCCTAGATGTGGTGCTCGGATTGAGTTTCATAAGTGTGGCATGCAACCAATAAAAGATCTTGGTGTCGTACCAAGGCAAGGTGGCACAATATAAGCGCAATGCTACGTTGTGAGCAGTATCATGTGCGTGACATGACGCACCGTTGGGCACAACGGTGTATTTTTGTGTGGAAAATACATACTACGTTGACAAGTTGTTGGGCGCAATGACGCAACAAAATGCAACAGATTGACAAATTAGGCTAGGCAACTAGGACTCAGGTAATGGGAGAAAATCAGTTAAGTATAACAGTTTTGTGGGCATGTGTTGATCATGTGGGGCAGTTTTGGAGTCCGAACAAAAAACTGACCAAGTAAACTACCTGTGACACTTGTATAGTATATGTGGGCTAGTTCCTTGCATGTTTGCCTAACAGTTGGGGTTGTGAACTCAATTGTTGCTTATAAATAGTTGTATTTTTGGATTTGTGAAGGGGCATAACAATGAGTTGATATTTATGCCACCCTTAGCTAGAAATTGTATGTGTGTGTTTCCTTGTTTTGACTGAGTACTAAAATAGGGTTGGTTTCGACTATAAACGTTGTGGTGCATGCTGTTTTCTGGTGCATGTGTGTGTGCGTCTGGATGGGTGTGACAGTGATTGTTCAGTGCGTGCGTTTGAGTGGGTGTGACAAGGTGTTTGGGTGTGTGTGTGTGTATGTGCGTTTGGGTGTGTGTACGACTAGGCCATCACAGGTGTGAAAAATTCTGGTTGAAATTTGACCTTGTGACAATAACCAATATGATAAGGTGTTGGTAAATAAAACTAATTGATGACTTGTTGCAGAACTAGTGAAGCTAGATGTCCAAGTCTTTGATGCCAAATATTAGCACAGGTCTTGAAGCATGTTTATTTATTTATTTTTTTGGTTGACAGTAAAGTGTGTCTGAGCCAACTTACGAACACTTCGACTAATCACTTCACCAGACGATCTTAAAGGCACACCTGATATCAACCTTGTGCATTGAGGATTAAATTCAATATTTAATTACTAGAGTGCTCTCCAAGAGGGTCGAACCCTGGTTGACAAAGAAATGAGACAACTTGTAGCATGTCAAAATAATTTGTAGGGGAGAAAAGGATTATAAATTTAACAGGTACAAATAATTCTTAAAGGTCCCTTGTATAATATTTGGTTACTAGTTTTGTCCTAATTATAAAAACTAATCTAAAATTAACAAATAGTTAGTCACCTGCAAACGGGGAACTTGATAGTAGATTGTCCGAAATATATGGAACATGTAAGATTTTGGAGAGCAAAATTGCTTTGGATGGTGTAGGAAGTAAACCATCTCCCATGTTTTGAATTTGCGACTTTATACCATTTCCAACTGCTACAGTGTTATTTCCTTGATAGGTTTGTGACATGTTGAGATTGCTTAGATAATTTGTAATGTAATTGGTTGCACCATTGTCAAAGAACCATCTTTGATTTTCACCATTGAAAGATGTTGTTGCATAAGCTTGACGGTTATCTCTTTGACCACTGTTTGTCCTTTGATTTTGATTGTTTTTTGTATCTATAGTAGCAATCCATTAATGTATGATTAATTTTTCCACAGATTTGGCAGCCGATGTCATCTGATTTTGGAAACTTGGATTCAAGTTATGATTTTAAGAATAAATTCATTGTTTTTCTTTCTTTTTGATTTCCACCACATCTTCCTCTTTGAGAATTGAAGTTCTTGAAATTGCCATTTCTGTTACCGTTATAGTCATTTCTTCTATTTTGTTTGAAGTGATTCAGTGTTGGTTGAATTTCACGTCAATGTTGGGCTCTTTTTCCGATATTTGTTCGTATTCATTTGTCAAAAGGCCACCCTGAGCACAAGAGGGCTTGTTGAATCCCGCACTGCTTGTGTTATCTGATCTTAAGCTATTTTTAGGTCTAGGAGTAATCATCCTCTTCTTTCAAGATGTTTTTTTTAGAGTGAGGTCCATTAGATTTCTATAGTGTCTACTGAATATGTCTACTGAATAGAAGCTTGTAGAGAAAATAAGGAAGTGTCTTTGGATTTAAATTTTGTTGATTCTATACAACTCCTCATAGTTTAATTGTGGTTTAAACTCATTAAAAGTAATAGTATTGGGTCTATTCAGTTTTTGTCCTGAATACTAAAGATTCTAGAGGAAGACTGTTAAAGAGTGTGAAAGATAAGTAAAAGTTATTTTATAGGGTCTCCTGTTATAGCTTGCTTATGAACATTGTCCTTGATGAATTGTTGGTATTACTCAATTTTTAATCATTTATAGAATTAGCTAACTTATGTTTTAACTTGTAAAGATGTTCACTTGACAAAGATGAAACTTTGAAAGAAAGGCCCAATATCGATATAGGATTCAACATCAGTAGGCCCAACATTAATGTGAGATTCAACATCAGGAGACCCAACGTTAATGTGGAATTCAACAAGCCCCCTCGCATGTAGGGTGGACTTTGTCAAACTATTGCAAATGGATATTAGGAGAAGGGCTCAATATCGATGTGGGGTTCAACATGCCCTCTCATGCGCATGGTGGATTTTTTTGACAAACCACTGTGAACGAATATCAGGGGGCCAAACATCAATGTTGGATTCAATACACTAAACATCAAACAAGAGTTTTGGCTCAAATACCATGTAGGAATCCATAGGCCTTACTCACTCTTAAAATAAATCTTTTAGGATGAGAATTGCTCTAAGCTTAATAAATAACTCAAGATTGGGTAACAGAAGCGATGTTGGATTCAACATGTCTCTTCATCCGTAGGGTGAACTTTTTGACAAACCACTGCAAATAGATATCGGGAGAAGAGCCTAACATGGATGTGGGATTCAATAGATATTTCCAAATCTCATAAGAATGATCATATTAAATAACAGTAGGAGGAATTTGAGGAGTTAGAGTATACGTGAGGCAACTTACTAGTAAACTATCAACGGCATTCCATAACACAACTACATCTGATGAAAGAAAAAAAAAACTCTCGACAAAAGGTTTTGAACCATCAACAAACTCAAGCAAGTGATCGGCCTTGAGGTCATTTACCATCTATTTTCGCCATATATAGCATGTAATTGCTACTGTCTAATTGGATTGTTACCAAAAGTTCAGATTTGAGACCAAGAAATTAAGTCTCGAAGACAAAGTTGTGTAAGCAGTAGAAAGAGGATCAAGATATTTGGCACAAGTCTAAAGCTTTTATAACATGAAGAAACGAAAGGAATTGAATATAACAAGAAGAAAGTAGAAGACAAAGCTTTAAATGCATGACAGGACTCGAAGAAGAAGCCCCGGTTAACTCCGTGCCAGCAGCTGCTGTAAGACGAGGGGGCAAGTGTTCTTCAGAATGATTGGGCGTAAAGGGCACATAGGCGGTGAATCGGGTTGAAAGTGAAAGTAGTCAAAAAGTGGCGGAATGCTCTTGAAACCAATTCACTTGAGTGAGACAGAGGAGAGTGAAATTTCGTGTGTAGGGGTGAAATCCGGAGATCTACGAAGGAACGCCAAAAGCAATGGTAGCTCTCTAGGTCAATGTATTTAAGACTTTATAACTTCTTTTCTTTTTTTTAACGGTAAGGTATTATCTGGACCAGCTTAAGCGCATCTCGACTAATCACTTTACCGGATGATTTTAAGGGCACACTCTCTCACATTGGCATGATGCATTCAGAATTAAATTCAAGTTTAAGACTTTACAATTTAAAAATTGTAAAGAGTGAGCTTAAAACTGAATATCATAAATAATGGTTTGATAAAATTTCTTAAAGACAGTTGGTGGCATAACTATTCTAACGAACTTTTGAAGGCTAACATTGTTGAGCAGATGCTTTGATATCGATCACAATTCCTATACGCCAGAAAGTCAGTGGTGTTAGGCTTTGGACGACTAGATGATTCCTTTTGCGTTCAAATGTATTTAGTTTTCCTCCTCGCTTCTTGGTTGGTGGTTTGTTAAAAAAAAAAAAAAAAAGGTTGACATTATTCGGTCTTTTCAAGGCCAATCTCTCAAGCCTCGTGCTCATCCAAGGTCTTATCATGGCAGAATTCTCTTCATGCTTCCTTTAATCTCTACAACAAATTATTCAAGGAGTAGCTGGTAAGGCTTACTCTCCTTCTCTCTAAAACATGTGGTCTGGGGTTTGATTGACACTTGGTGCGTCAATAGATGTGTGAATAAAAAAAAAAAAATTATTTTGTCTTACCTGTGTGATCTCTCCCTTAGGTATGACTTTTGGATAACTTCCTTCATGTCAAGCAAGATAATGCTTCAACACCTTGCCAAACTCCTCATTTAGCTCACGTCACTGACGTATTCCAAACAATCTTCCAATCTCCTCGACCCTGACCCTATCTGGGAACACCTACTAGGTCGCTCGTGTTCCTTGGTGACATATGATACTTATCTCTATACACTAGTAGGCAGTCAAGTGCAACCTCATATATGATCGTTGATCGTTTCGATTGTGGTAGTAGTTTTCAAAAACACTTCATTGATAAAACATTGAAAGTTTTGGTGAAAAATAATTGCATGATGATGAACGTTTCGCTAGAAATCTTTGAAGATATTATTTAAATGTGACAAACTCTCTTAAATATTCTACAATTAAAAAAGAAAAGAAAAAAGAATTGTGTTTACAGGAGAATCCGCTTATAAGGAGATATTCCCTATCCGCTAAAAACCCTAACGATGTTTTGGTTAGCACAATAAAATGGAATGAATGTATTGGAATGTTAACAAGTTTGAAATGGAATGAAAATTACCATTCCCATGGGTGGGCATCGAAAGGATTAAATATAGGAATAGAATAAATTGTCAAAAAAAGAAGTATATGAATTATGATGATGAATATTTAAAAATAATAGTTAAAAGTAAATACAAAATTTAGTTAAAAAAATAAGTGAATAAAATCGAGTAACATTCTACTGAAATTACTAGAGTTATGGTAACATTTCCTATCAATAATCAATGTTTTGGCAATGGTCTGGCAATATTACCAAAACTCTAACAATATTACACGAGATCCAATGATATTTCAGTAATACTTTTGGAGTTTTGACAACATTTTGAAGAAGGTGTCAAAAATCTAGTGATGCTTTGACAATGTTGTCAGAATTCCAGTGACATTCCAACAAAGTTGCTAGAATTCGATGACATTCTAACAAGGTTGCCGCTGGACATACAACAACTTTTGTGGAAAAAGGTGACCACAGAATGGATACAATTCCTTTGGCAATATATATATATATATATATTTTTTTTTCAATCCCATCAATCATCCAAACTTACACAACGTTTTATTTGGGATTGCTTAAGCCACTAATTTATGGGATTAGCATTCACCTAGGAATGACAATGAAAACTAATCATGTGTATCAAACATGGGAATAAAATGGTGATTTCTATGACCATTATTAGAAAATTAAATTCACACATTTCCAAAAAATATGCATGAAAAGTCACAAATTGAAAAATCACTAGAGTGTTCCTTTTAATGCCATACACAGTAAAAATCACTAGAAACCATTTTAATTGCATAACACAAATTAAGTTCACATATTTCCTAAGAATACACTTCTTAAAAATCATTGCAAACATCTTTAATACCACAGTACAAATTAAATTAACATATTTCAAAAAAACTCTATTGTATAAAAAGTACAACACTAAAAAAAAAAAATTCACTAAAGTACTCATTTCAATGTCATCCATAGTAAGAAACACTGCAAACTCGTGTTAATACCACAATACAAATTAAATTCACATATCTTCGGAAAAATATGCATCCTTCTTCATGTAAAGTCATTATACTAAAAAATCAGTATAACACTCACATCGATTTTCTACATAGTACAAACAACTAAAAACTCATTTAACAAGGCTATACAAATTAAAAATTCATTGTATTCACTTTTTATAACATAATACAAATTTATTTCTATATAAAATTCATTCTCTTCTTCTTCTTTTTTCACCAATAAAGAATTTAAAAAAAAAAAAAAATCTTCCTCGTAGAAAATCCAGAACATGTCAACAAAACTCAAGCAACACATGAATTAACAAACTTGAGAACAACATTCGCACCAAGGAAGCGTATATTTAATTTGCACAAGCACGCAAGAAAAAACTTTAGTTGTTTACCAAACTCAAGTAGTCTTCTGGCTTCAAAGTAGAAATTAGCATTTCTCATTCGGTCTTCCTCCTTTCTTTTGAAATCAAAGTCTTAGACTACTGAACCATAGGAAAATGGAACCAGAAATTAGAAGTACAAAGCGTATTCAAAGATCATGTTGAGTTGAACGAAGAAATTTGGGGCGCGGGGGAGAAAAGAAAGAAGAATGTGATAATATCGATCAAGAGTAGTGTCCATAGATTCAAGGGTGCTTTTGTCATAAAATGGACCTCCAATTGCCAAAAAAATATTAATTTTAATTTTTGGTCAATCAAAAAAAAATGTTGGGTTCCATTAATATTGAGCTCAAAAAATTAGGACCTGTGCGTTGGTGTTGGAAAATGGACCAACCAACAGTATGGTCTGGTCACCTACTGACGTGGAGAATTGAGGATGATCTGGAGACTATCTTTGACGGAGTTGGAGTCCCTAATCCTCTGGAAGCCTCGCCATGTACATATCCGAGCTGCTGAGCATTGTCCGGCCTGGCCTTCAGGCCGGTACTTGTACACAAGATTGGCTGGGGTGCTCCCAGTGTGTCCCATTCGGCGTGACAGTAAGAGCTTGAGGGCAAAAAAAAGGTCGCTTGAATAAAATAAAGTTGTTACCTCAAATTCACAACTTCTTGAATGACTTGGCAAAGGCTTTCTTTTATAGGCGAGGATGGGCCTTAAGCTCAGTTATCCGCCCAAATCAGTCAGGTGCGTAGAGAGCATCTGGAGGATTAGAGCTATGAGCTTGGGCCTTGACCTGGGCCCTAGCTCGTTGATGCAGATGCCCATGGGCCAAGTCTGTTGGGAATATTAGGCCAACATGGGCACCGAGGTAGAGGTCGGGATGGCTACACTAACCTACTTCTTCTTAGGCGACATTTGAGGAAACCGTTGGAGATTCTTTCTTGGTGATTTATCAAGTCCTTCATGGGTATCGACTTGAGGAGACGCTGGGCTAATGAACAACCGGGCTCATCAGGTCGTCCGATGTTGTGGCATTGGTGACGTGACACTTTTGATCCAGGTGACGGACACGTGGCGGATCGTAGAATTTTACCCATATCAGTTTCCCCACAAGCCTCAGTGTGGAAATAAAACATGAGACACTAAGGGTTTCGATCACGGTCTATTGGAGAATGGAGATCCGAGCTCGTGGTGATGCAGCTCGAAATTTCAGAGCAGCTCGGTATTGAAAATCAGCTCGGCCGCCCCTTACCTGGCTTCTGCGAGAAGTTTGAATGCCACTTAACCGGATGCGCGACACGTGGCTTGACAACATGCGGATCGAAGCTTTGCCTGTTGTCCGCTTAACTCGACGGTTTGCCTCTTCGGCTTGCCTATAAATAGGCACTTCATTTCTCTTGCTTCCTTTGCACCAGAGTATTTATGAAAGCTCCACCCGACCTTAGAGCATGGTACTTTATCTCTTATTTCTCAAACATGTCTTTGTCTTACTCGTCAAGGTACAACTCGTCTGAATCCGAAAGGACCAGGGCTAAATCCCCCATTCAGCATATCGAGTTAGCTCTTCTGCTACTGAGGTCGATGCCCCCGAGGTAGAGTAGACGCGACCTCTTTTTCTAAGAGGGCCCGTAGAGAGGCTGAAGCGGGGACCTCCCAGTCTCCTGGTAAAACTAGCGGCCCTCGTCATAGGAAGGCAAGAAGTGAAGCTGGCTCTTTTGGGGGGCCTAGTGTGGAGCTTAGCACGTGTCCTACCATGGAGCTTGACATTGAGGGTCTGCCCACCCCAGATGATATAGCACCTCTATCTATGTCGGGTTGAGCCTTAACGGCCAGCCCGACCTCTAAACAGCTGATCTGTGAGGTTCCATAAGATGCCCTAGTCTGGCAGGGATAACCCGAGCTATTGAAGAAGGACGTGAACACTTTTTGCTCCCTATACGTCTTTCTCGGCTCCGTGGACCTGAAGGTTCCCGAGTGAACGACCATGCCTGCGCTCCTCCAAAGGGGTACATCACGGTGTACAAGGAACAACTGATGGCTGGCTTGCAATTCCCAATTTACTCCTGGGTGCGAGTTGTCTATTGGGACCTCAGGCTGTGTCCGTCGCAGCTCGCTCCCAACAGCATGCGGATGGTTGTGGCATTCCACATTATCTATATGGCCGAGGGTATCGAGCTGACCTTGGAGTTGTTTCGAGTTGTCTTCTTGGCGAAATCGATGACTAGTAGGAGGAGCTGGTGCTATATTTCAGCCTGGGAAAATTTTCTCTGCGGCTTCGATGAGTCTATCAATGACTATAAGCCCAACTTCTTCTTCCTCGAAGGGAAGGCCTGGGAATTCAGCTCAGCACGGACATGGATTATCCAATCCAGATGCATTGAGGGACCGTGGGTAAGTAGCATCCCGGTATCAATTTATTTTCTCTTCCTGGTCACTTTATTTGACTTGTTTTCTTTTGCATTCTCAGCCCAGAAGAAGAGTAAGCCGAGCCTAGAGATTGTTGCACAAAGAGACCGGGTGGAGAAGACCAAGTTCAACTATCTCAAGGCACTGCTCACATCGTGCTTGTACGATATTTATTTATGGAGCGATCCGTCGCTTCTTGCCTCGGTCTTGAATAAGAACTCTAATAACAGTAAGTCATGTCACCTATGCTTAGTTCATTTTTTAGACTTTGCTTTTTGTTATTTCTGATTGTGGTTGTCTTCTTTGCAGTCATGGATATCAAAGCCATGCAGAGGTTAGCTATGGAGGAGATAGAGCTAGAAGCTGCTGGAAAGGCTGTTTAGCAGGCTGAGCAAAAGACTGTCGACCATGGCTCTCAGCTCAATGGGGTAATCTAGGGGACAAAATACACCTCTGCCCAGTCAGCCCCCTAGGTGGCCCCACGAGGTTGGCGCCGACGGGGAGAGCTACACCTCCTAGGAGGCCTTCGAACTCGACCCCTACAAGGTCAGCACAAGTTCCAGTGGACACAAAGAGCCCAACTTCGGTAGAGAGGAGAGAAAAAGGAAAACGGAAGGCAAGTACGATCAAGGTGGCAGCCGAGCCATAAAAAATGAGCCAAGGAGAGGGTCGGCAAAGGACGACCAAAATGTTTGCTGCATAAACCGGCCTCCAGCTCGACCACAGTATCTTGGACATGTTGACCATCCTACCGAGCTTCATCCACAAGATTACGCCCCCTGAGGATCAGGGCTGGATCGCTGGGAAGGTCAATGGCAGGCTTGCCTCCGAGCTGTACAGAGACATCTTGTTGGTAAGTTTTTATCTTGGTAAAAGTATAGGACTTGCAAAATATTTTTTTGTTTTTCATCTTGGCTAACCCTTCACCCATGTAGGACCCCTACAAGGATACGAAAATGGGGTTGTGCCTCCACTAAGGAGACGAGAAGGACGGTTCTTGGGAGCAGGAGAAGACCGAGCTGATTGATAATCCTAATATCGCCTTGGAGAGGATCCGTGAGCTGAAGAAGACAAGAGAAAAACTTGGAGTAGAGAACGAGTAGCTAAGGAAGAGGGTCGAGAACCTGGCCAAGGACAAGAAGGTCTTGGCCAAAGCGACTGAAGACTACAAGGACAAGGCTAACAAGGAGATCAAGCAGTCCAATACGGTAATCGAGCAGCTCGAGAAATATGCTACTAATTAGGCTACAGAAGTAGAGCAGGCAAGGGCTGGAGCCATGGCCGACTAGAAAAGAGCAAAGACTTCGAGGTCAGAATCTGTGCCACGGTGATGAAGATGGACTTTAAAGCAAATATCAACTCCCTCCAGCGCCAGTACCTTGAGGTAGACCACACAAAGATCAGGATGGAGTTCAACTCTCCATAAGTCAGAGGTTTCCAGGGCGGCAACGCTGGGCCTAACGCTGGTGCCGAAGGTAAGGTCGGACTGGATCCTTGATTAACTCTCTCTCTCAGCCCATCAAATATTTCAAACTTGTAGTTTTTTCTTTTTTTCTCTTATTTTTTCTTTCATTCCAGCCCGGGACGGGCATTGTACTGATAAACTTTAGCCCCACTTTTTTAACAAAATTTTCTTGAAATGAATGAACAAAATTTCCTTCAATCTTGTTTAATCTTATTGTCTGTTTGGATTTTCTCGCCTGCTCGGTCAATGGTTTCTGGTCAGTCCTTTTTGCATAGTTGTATGATTACTCATATTTCATTTTAATAAAAGCCACCGACCTCAACCAACTAACTATATAGTTGTAAACTAGCCCAGACATTGTTGAATAATAATTGAACAACTTAATCAACCCAGTCATCGTGAAGGATCAGTTGCACCAACCTCAAATGTTATGGGCTTAATTTTTGTCCTCTGCTCGGCAATTTTAGGTCACTTGGGCTTTTTGCGATGAATTTTGGCCCTTTTTGTTCGAGTGGTCTCGCACACTGATGTGTAGAATCAGGTTGGAAGGCCACTTGAAATCAGCTCAACCATTTCTAAGCACTTGACAACGAATTTGAGATAACCCAAAAGCGTTCGGTATAACGCAGTCGGTAGATGACAGTGGTCGATCCCCGGGCTAACGCTACCGACCAGTTTAGTAGGTTGGTTTCATCATCGACACTGTGCGTCAGGATGCTATTTCTTGTTGGAGATCGGTTAGAGGGCTTCCCGTGCTGGTCTATAGTAAAACAACGGGCTACTCGTCTCTACCGTTGTATTTCATTTGGAGATCGGCCGGAGGATGGCTCGTGTTTGTCCTTAGTAGGCTGGAGGGTTGCTTGTCCCCGCCATCGCACTTGTATAGATTTTGTAGATTAGAGAATATGTTGGACTGAACACCTTTTTCAGTGAAAACAAATTCATTACAAGCTTCGAAAATCAAAATTTTTGCGGGTCTAGAGAGATGGCTCCTCTCTTGGATAGTAGCGCTTCAGGTGCTTGGCATTCTAGGGGTGTCTAAGAGGTACCCTTCTTTTATTTGTAGGTCGTATGTGCCGGGTCGAGCCACTCGGGTGACATGGTAAGGTCCTTCCCATATGGGTGCAAGCTTGTTAGCACTTTGGTCATTAGTGAAGAAAGTGACCTTTCTAAGGAAGAGGTCTCCAATGTCGAAATACCGAGGTCAGACCCTTCTGTTGTAGTACTAGGCAGCTCTCTGCTGGTAGGCAGCCTGGTGAACCTAGGCTCTTTCCGTTCTCTATTCCAATAGATCCAGCGTCAAGGCCACATCTACATCGTTTTCAGCTCAGTTATAAGGGGCTGTAGTCTGAGGTGAAGGCAGACTGATTTCAACCGGGATGACGACTTCTAATCTGAAGGTCATTACAAAGGGTGTCTCACCAGTGGGGGTCCGAGCCATTCTGTGGTAGGCCCATTGCATGGGATGTAGGTCTTCTACCCACATCCTCTTTTACTTGTCCAACCTTATCTTTTGATTTTACAGAATGGTTCCGTTTGTAACCTCAACCTGACCATTAGCTTGGGGGTGTCCCGAGAAGGAGAAATGCATGTTGATCCCCAACTCGGAACAGAGGTTGGTGAACAAGTCGTTGTCGAACTGCTTTCTATTATCAAAGACGATGGCTTTGGGGATGCCAAAACGACAGATTATGCTTCTCCACATGAAGTCTCGAATTTTCTCTTTGGTGATCTTGGCAAGGGGTTCAACTTCCACATATTTGGTGAAATAGTCGATAACAACAACCAAAAATTTTCTCTAGTTGGTACCTTAAGGGAACATGCCTAGGAAGTCGATGCCCCACTAGGAGAAGGGCTATGGGCTGGTCATCGACACCAACTCGGTTGGCGGTGTATGAGGGTATGCGGAAAACCTCTGGCACTTGTCATATTTTTTCATAAACTCTCCCGCATCTTCAAGGATCTTTGTTTAGTAGTACCCATGTCGGAGAAATTTCTGGGCAAATGACATGCCCCTTAAGTGGTTGCCGTAAATTCCTTTGTGAACTTTCCTCATTACATATTCGGCCTCCTCAGGTCGGAGGCATCTAGAGTAGGGACTAGAGAAAGATTTGCGATATAAAATTTCATCGAAAAGGACAAACCTTATAGCTCGGTATCGCATCTTTCTGGCTTCAGATCGATCCTTGGGCAACATCTCATTGGTGAGATAGCTTTTAATTGAATCCATCAAGGTCGGATCGGAGCTGAGTGCACATATACTCGCAGTCTCATCCGAAGCAACAGTGCTCGACTCGATAAGGTACTCCACGGGTACTATCCATTTAAGAATGTATTCTATCGCCGAGGCCAGGTTGGCCAAAACGTAGGCATGCCTATTTTCTTCCCGGGGTATTTTCTTAACTTGTACATCTTTGAAATCATTCATCAGAGCCTTCTCTCTCTAGGTAGGCGATCTTGCTCGGGTCCTTAGCTAGGGATTTACCATTCACTTGATTGACCACGAGCTAGAAGTCGCTCAGGATCGGGAGAGTTTTCACGTTAAATTCCCAGACTAATCTTAGCCTCTTCAGGAGACCCTCGTATTCTGCCTCATTGTTCGTAGCTCAAAATCAAAGCTTGAGGGTATATTCCACTTCTTCTTTATCTGGAGCAACGAGGACCATCCCTGAACCGAAATCGCTCTAGTTGGAGGATCCGTCAGTGAAGAGCTTCCATGAATTGGGCCTCAAGTTGGTGACCACAACTTGGGATTTTTGGGTCTCATTGGTCGGTGGAGAGGTCTTCTCAGCTACTACTAGGTCAGCATTTGGCTTTTCGTCCAGAAAGTTAGAGTTGCAATGTAGTCGGCCAAGATTTATCCCTTGATCGTTGTTCTAGGATGGTATTCGATGTAGAATTGGCCCAGTTCGAGGCTATACTTCATCAACCGCCCAGAAACATCAGGAGAGTGGAGAATTTACCTCAAAGGCTGATCAGTCAACATGACGATGGTATGTTCCTGGAAGTACTGGCTTAGCTTTCTTGAAGTAATCAACAGGGTGCAAGCCAACTTCTCAAATCTCGTATACCTCGTCTCTGTGTCGGTGAGAACTCTACTAGAATAATAGATCGGGCTTTGGGCACTGTCCTCTTCCCTAACTAGGGCGGCACTAACAATCGTAGTGAACGCTGTGATATAGAGAAACAAGTCCTCACATCTCTTCTGCGAGCTGAGAAGATAAGTATAGGAGAGACATTTCTTCAACTCTTGAAATGCATTATCGTATTTCTCAGTCTATTCAAAGGCCTTGTTCCCTCGGAAGATTTTGAAAAACGAAAGGCACTTCTCTGAGGACCGGGAGATAAACCGGTTCAGAGCAACTAACCGGCATGTGAGCATCTGGACCTCTTTTTTGTTGTGGAGTGAGGCCATTGATCTAGTCAGGGTTGGCGTCGATGCCGTACTGAGAGACCATGAAGCCAAGGAACTTACTAGTAGATACCCCAAAAATGCATTTACTCGGGTTAAGCTTCATACGATGGGATCGGAGCTTGTCAAAATAGGCTTGGAGGTATCCGAGGTAATCTTAAGCTCGATTGATCAGTACCAGCTTGTCGGCAATGTACACCTTCATCGTCTCCCCGATTTATTCCTTGAACATTTTGTTCACAAGTCTCTGGTAGGTTGCCCCGGCGTTGTGGAGGTTGAAGGGCATGACCTTGTAGCAGTTGGTGCCTCTGTACGTGATGAACGAGGTCTTGTTCTTGTCAGGAAAATACATTGAAATCTGATTATAATTGGTGTAGACGTCAAAGAAGCTTAACTATTCGTACCCAGTCGTGGCATCAATCACGATGTCAATTCTTGGAAGAGGGAAGATATATTTCGGGCAAGCCTTATTGAGATCTTTGAAATCCATATAGAGTCTCCATTTATTGCCAGCCTTAGGTGCGAGGACCACATTGGCCATCTAGTCTAGGAACTTGACTCCTTCTAGGATATCAGACTTGATAAACTTGTCCATTTTTTTTTTCGATGATCTTTTGCCGATATGGGTGGAACTTTCTTCTTTTTTAGCGAACAAGACGGTATTGCATGTCGTCATGGAGTTTATGCATAGCCACATAGAGATCAATCTCAGGAGTTTGTTATGAGCCCAAGCGAAGACATTGTAATTCCTCTTTAACTGCCCGACGAGCTCGACATGCTGATTCAGGCTAATTGTGGCTCCAATTCTCATTGGTCTTTGTTCAATGGTTGAATGGATGGGGACCTCAAGTAGGTATTCTTGGGGCCAGGGATTAGGCTCTTCATTTCGGGGACCAATAATTAGAATGAGCTTGGTCTCCCTGACCAGGGCCATGAGCTCAGGAAATATCGATCGAAGTTCCCTGGGCTCAGGCCCATACGTAATTTCTATTTCTTCTCCATTGCCCTCCTTGCATAGGCTCAAGTTTCTTCCTAATCTCCTCGGACCTCTCCCACCCTAGAGTTAGTTGGGAACTTCATTATTTGGTAATAAGGAGAATAGACAGCCTTCAGGGCGGCCGCTATGGGCCACCCCATGATTGTGTTGTAGGGCAAAGGTCTGTTCACGAAAAGGAATTTCGATCACACAATGGCTGTTCTAGGATTGGATTCTATGGTAACGGACAGGGAAACCCATCCCACCGATTTTACAATTTCTCCTCCGAAATTAACGAGATGAGCCTTCACGGGTTGTACAGCATTGGTGTTCACTTTCATTCTGTCGAAGGCCCATTTGAAAATTATAATGGCATAGCTCTCCCCCGTTGACTAGAATCCATCCTGTCTTGAAATGGTTGATCAGAGAAGAAATGACCAGGGCATCATCTTGGGGGATATGAACTCCTTTAAGGTTGGCCTCACTGAAAGAGACGACGTTGTGTGAGGTGGAGTCAACCGCGCTAACCTCGTACACATCCTGCTCGGTCTTTCTCTTACGCTTATGCTTATATCTCTTTCAAGAAGAAAATGTTTCACCCTCGAGACCCAGTTCACCATGGATGATATTTATCTCACCGTCCACTCTCAGGTCAACGTCATTGTCGAAGTTGTCATTATAGGGTGGAGGTCAACAGTTATTCCTCCTACGTCACTGACGTCGATGTTCATCCCGGCGATCTCCACCCCCGTGCTGGGTGGTGGCCGCTAAACAAGCGCTGCCACTTTCACCGCAAGCATATGGATCAAGTTTTAGTAAAATGGACTTTTCAATCGGGTATCGTATCCACAGGGATTGGTGTTGTTACTATCGAATACCACGATTGTCATAACCTAACTTTATCTAGACGACAAAAATAAAATATAATTAATTAATATTAATACTAATATAGCCTAATTTAATTTATACTAATACTAATATTAATATGAGATAGTTTTGAGAGAATAGGCTGTCTAGGGATTAGTTTCGTTTACGAATACGTGTTTAGTCTCATTTTAGTTTATGTTAACGGCGTTCAACTCATCCGACAATCTCAGTATCTAATACTCTTCCGCCACCTCTCTCGAGTGTAAGACGGGGGATATAATACAACTTCGTGTCAACGAAGAAGTCCCCCTCAACGTCTTAACAACCCTAGGTTTCGTGAGTCTCGCCCTAACGTCATTGATTGGAGACAATCCAACTCCCAACCGGGTCATTGGATCATGCGTTGTGTTTACCCTGTCGACAATCTCAGTTCTAAAACTCCTCCGTCACTTCTCCCGAGTGTAAGGCAAGGGAATACGTGACTTCGCGTCAACGCTAAAGTCCCCCTTAACGTCTTAACAACTCTAGGTCACATAAGTATTGCCCCAACATCATCGATTGTGCACAATCCAAACCCCGACCGGGTTATAGGATTATGGAGTTCGTTTATTCTAGTCCGAATCCGGGATTTGCCAAACCCCGTATTCTCATAACATCATTCTCATAACATGATAAACAAACAATACGGCACACACAATCACAATAACGAAGAACAATCGCAAACAAAACACAAACTCAACTAAAAAATATTTTCATAAATTATATTAATAATCCCTATACAACCTATGTTTAGCCAATGTTTATAACCACGTATACATTGTAAAATGGCGTAAACATGCTCAACAACTACCAAAATAAAGAAAACAAAGAGAAGAAACGAGTGACTCAGCCAATATTTGAAGAATAGCCGCTAAAACCATTGAACGATGGCTTCCCTCTTCATCCTCCACCTCGAGTTGAGAGCTCTCCCTCAAAAATCCCTTTTCCTAACCCTAAAATATGGCCTAAGGCCTTAGGGGCCTAAGAGGTGTGAAGAGAGAAGAAAAGAAGGGTATAAATAGGCCCAAAAATATCTAACAAAATATCTAAACTGTGCAGAGGCCACCGCCGCGGCGGTGGGATTCATGGCTGTGGCAGTGAAGTATGTCGGTTAAGGTTCGCCTAGGCGGTGGAGTCAGCAGTGGCTGTGGAAAACTTTCTGCTGGATTTTCGCCTAGGCGGTATAATTTTGGCCTAGGGCAAGGTTTCAGCAAATGGTGTCTTCTTAGCAACTTCACCGCCACGGCGGTGGTCTAGACGCTGTGGCGGTGAGCTTGTTTGTAGAATCTTGCCATCTTGCTCATTTTTCCATCGTTCTTCGACCGTTCTCGATACAAATTGATCGTTTATGCTCCGATTTCATACTTTTTCACCCCACGCACTTGTTTTAATACAAAAAGAATGAAAACATATTAAAATATAAAAAAATAACTATAGACAAACCCGAAAACTAACAAATTCGGGTTGGAAATAGATAGGTAATTTACACCTATCAAATACCCCCAAACTCAGAATTTTGCTAGTTCTCGAGCAAAACACCCACAAAATACAAGAAAATATAAAAACTAAGTACGAAATTGAAAACTAAAAATTAAAAAACACTAAAAACAAATATGTGTAAGTTTTTATTATCATCTACCGGGCGAACGATTTTTCCCTCATCGGCCCCCAATCCTATCAAGTTCAAGCATAGATCACACCATGTGGTGTTCTATAATTTCAACGTTCAAAAATAGTAAGCGTCATTCTAGATCATGTTTAAGTGTGTGTGATTAAACTCAAATATACAACTATCCATTAGTTAGATGAGATTATCCCTAAATAAAGATCATAACCAAAACCTTTAAGGTATAGGGAATACATACGCCTGACCCAAGAACTATTATCCACTAATGTAGGCTCGAAGGTTCATGAAGATCAGTAGGGCTTGGTTCGGTTTTGGAATAATGGCTACGGGTACCTTGGAATTAGAAAACGGGTTAGCGTCGTTAACTTAACATTACCCGAGGCACATCGCTTGGCAATCCCACGGTCGAAACCCCATAGTTTATTTAGAAACAAACCTGATCATACGTTTAAGAATGTCGTACTCATTTGTCATGTCAAAAAGAAACGATTTTTTTTTTCTAACTACGCAATATACCCCCAAACTCATATGATTTGTAATATTTAAGGGATGTGTCAAAAACGAACAAAAATGACAATGTGAGTACTCGAATACCGAACCAATATAAAGTTTGCCCTAAACCCAACGGCTCTTTTCAAGTAGCATTTGCAACTGCTAGCTTGATTCACTCATATTGTGCCTTTAGTTTAGCGACGTAGGTTTGGAAAAAATTCAATCGGCTAGGGTATTTTTTAAGTGTTCAAAATTGAAACGATTTTTAGGCTTTGACAGGGTAATGGAGGATAATGATATTGCGTGGTAGGCTTCAAAAGGCTCAAGTGACAAAATGACTGCCTAAATCATATCTCCTAAACAACCTCGCCTAGGATTTCGCCTCAAATTTCCCCCAAATCAACTTCTAGAATCCCTATTGTCATGAAATTGATTGAAGGATAATCAGTTTCAAATCAATTAGATAGTGCTATATTGAGTTTACGTGCTCCTGCATTTAGGATCTACAGTAATTTTTACTAAGACGATACGTTAAGCACACAGAATCACACATAAATGAGCATTACACTTGACTTTAAAACAATTAGGGGACAGAGTCATGATTAGGTAAAGGCCAGATGACGACAAAACTTAGCACAAAACAATAACTAAACTAATAAACTCATCCTAAACAAGCATGCACACATATAAAACAGTAAAACTTAACTAATAACATAAACACATACGAAAACATACTACACATCACCACCAACTCAACACAGGTGATGTCCAAAACTAGCCGTCAGCGATCCCAATGATAGTATATAGCATGATATTGAAGACGGTGGTTTAAAACACATACCTGGGAGGGGAGAGGATCTCGCATCCGTTTCAAGTTGACGGAGATGGATTTAATTTATTTGTGACCCTGGGTTGCCCCCCAAGAAGCGCTTGGTTTAATTTCCTCGGTCCGATACATGCCCTCAAGATTGGAAAAATGTTTCAATGAATGAACCACAAGAGTACCTGTCGATCTAACATCTTCAAGCATCCTATAGGAAAACAAAAACGAAACTACCAAGAGAATTACATACAAAAGATATGCCTAGATTAAAATCAAGTTATTTACTCCCAATATTGACAATAACCACTTTGCCAATCTCTGGCAACGGCGCCAAAAACTTGGTGGACGTTGCCTGAAACTAAATCTGACAATAACTAATCCCCGGCAACCGTGCCAAAAACTTGATGGTGGCCGCTAAATAAGCGCTGCCACTTTCACCGTAATCGTATGGATCAAGTTTTAATATAATGGACCTTTCGGTCGGGTATCGTATCCACAGGAATTGGTGTCGTTACTATCGAATACTGCGATTGTCATAACTTGACTTTATCTAGGCGACAAAAATATAATATAATTAATTAATATTAATACTAATATAGCCTAATTTAATCTATACTAGTACTAACATTAATATGAGATAGTTTTGAGAGAATAGGTTGTCTATGGATTAGTTTCATTTACGAATACGTGATTAGTATCATTTTTGTTTATGTTAACGGCGTTCAACTTATCCGACAATCTCGGTATCTAAAACTCCTCCGCCACCTCTCTCGAGTGTAAGATGGAGGTTATAATGCAACTTTGTGTCAACGAAGAAGTCCCCTTCAACATCTTAATGACCCTAGGTCGCGTGAGTCTCCCCCCAACGTCATTGATTGCACACAATCCAAATCCCGGCCGGGTCATTGGATCGTGCGTTGTGTTTACCCTATCGACAATCTCAGTCTTAAAACTCCCCCGTCACCTCTCCCGAGTGTAAGACAAGGGAATATGTGACTTTGCATCAACGCTAAAGTCCCCTTCAATGTCTTAATGACTCAAGGTCATATGAGTCTTTCCCCAATGTCATCGATTGTCCATAATCCAAACCCAACTGGGGTTATAGGATTGTGGCGTTCATTTATTCTAGTCCGAATTCAGGATTTGTCAAACCCCGTATTCTCAAAACATCATTCTCATAACATGATAAAAAAACAATACGGCACACACAATCACAATAACGAGAAACAATAGCAAACAAAACACAAATTCAACTAAACAACGTTTTCTTAAATTATATTAATAATCTTTGTACAACCTATGTTTAGCCAATGGCCATAACCATATATACAATGTAAAATGGCGTAAACATGCTCAACAACTACCAAAGTGAAGAAAATAAAGAGAACAAATGAGAGACTTAGCCAATATCCGAAGAATAGCCGCTAGAACTGTCGAACGATTGCTTCCCTCTTCATCCTCCACCTTGGGTTGAGAGCTCTCCCTCAAAAATCCATTTTCCTAACCCTAAAATATGGCCTAAGGCCTTAGGGGTAGAAGAGGTTTGAAGAGAGGAGGAGAGAAGGGTATAAATAGGCCAAAAAATATCTAACAAAATATCTAAACTGTGTAGCGGCCACCACCGCAATGGTGGGATTCATGGCCGCAACGGTGAAGTATGTTGGTTAAGGTTCGCCTAGGCGGTGGAGTCAGCGGTGGCTATGGAAAACTTTCTGTTGGATTTCCGCCTAGGCGATGCATTTCCACCTACGCCGAGGTTTCAATAAATGGTGTCTTTTCAGCATTTTCACCACTGCGGCGATGGTCTAGACACCGCGGCGGTGAGCTTGTTTGCAGAATCTTGCTGTCTTGCTCATTTTTCCACCTTTCTCCGATGGTTCTCGATACGAATTGATCGTTTATGCTCCGATTTCATACCTTTTTATCCCACGCACCTATTTGAATACAAAAAGAATAAAAACATATTAAAACATATAAAAATAACTATAAACGTACTCAAAAACTAACAAATTCGGGTTGGAAATAGATAGATAATTTACACCTATCAAATACCCCCAAACTCAGAAATTTGCTAGTTCTTGAGCAAAACACCCACACAATATAAGAAAATATAAAAACTAAGTCCGAAATTGAAAACTAAAAATGAAAAAACACTAAAAACAATTGTAAGTTTTGATTTCCATCTACCGGTCAAAAAAAAATTCCCTCATCAGCCCCTAATCCTATCAAGTTCAAGCATAAATCACACCATGTGGTGTTCTAGAATTTCAACGTTCAAAAATTGTAAGCGTCATTCTATATCATGTTTAAGTGTGTGTGATTAAACTCAAATATACAACTATCCATTAATTAGATGGGATTATCACTAAATAAAGATCATGACTAAAACCTTTAAGGTATAGGGGATCCATACGCCTAACCCGGGATCTATTCTCGACTAATGTAGGCTCAGAGGTTCATGAAGATCAGTAGGGCTTGGTTCGATTTTGGAATAATGGCTATGGGTACTTTGGAATTGGAAAACGGGTTAACATCGTTAACTTAACGTTACCCAAGGCACATCGTTTTGCTCTCCTACACTCGAAACCCCATAGTTTATTTAGAAACAACCCTGACCATACGTTTAAGAACGTCGTACTCACTTGTCATGTGAAAAAGAAACGATTTTTTATTTTTTTTTAACTACACAACACCCCACCAAACTCATATGATTTGTAATATTTAAGGGGTGTGTGAAAAACGAACAAAAATGACAAGTGAGTACTCGAATACCGAACCAATATAAAGTTTGCCCTAAACCCAACTGCTCACTTCAAGTAGCATCTGCAACTGCTAGCTTGATTCACTCACATTGTGCCTTCAATTTAGCGATGTAGGTTTGGAAAAAGTTTAATCGGCTAGGGTATTTGTTAAGTGTTCAAAACTAAAACGGTTTTTAGGCTTCGACAGGGTAACGAGGGATAATGGTATTGCATGGTAGGCTTCAAAAGGCTCAAGGGACAAAATGACTGCCTAAATCATATCTCCTAAACAATCTCGCCAAGGATTTTTCCTTGAAATTCCCCTAAATCAAGTTCTAGAATCCCTATTGTCATGAAATTAATTGATGGATAATCGATTTCAAATCAATTAGATAGTGCTATATTGAGTTTACGTGTCCGTGCATTTAGGATCTACAATAACTTTTACTAAGGCGATACGTTAAGCACACAAAATCACACATGAATGAGCGTTACACTCGATCTTAAAACAATCAGGGGACAGAGTCATCATTGGGTAAAGGCCCAGATGGCGTCAAAACTTAGCACAAAACAACAACTAAACTAACAAACTAATCCTAAACAAGAATGCACACATATACAATAGTAAAACTTAACTAATAACATAAACACATACTAAAACATACTACACATCACCACCAACTGAACACAGGTTATGTCTAAAACTAGCCGTCGGCGATCCCAACGATAGTATAAAGCATTATATTGAAAACGGAGGTTTAGAACACATACCTGGGAGGCGAGAGGATCTCGCCTCCGTTTCAAGTCGACGGAGGTAGATTTAATTTATTTGTGACCTTGGGTTGCCTCCCAAGAAGCACTTGGTTTAATGTCCTCAGCCTGACACATGCTCTCAAAACTGGCAAAATGTTTTAATGAACGAATCATAAGAGTACCTATCGATCTAACATCTTCAGGCATCCTGCAGGAAAACAAAAACAAAACAACTAAAATCAAGTTATTTACTCCCAATATCGACAATAACCACTTTGCCAATCCCCAGTAATGGCGCCAAAAACTTGGTGGACGTTACCGAAAACTAAATCTGACAACGACCAATCCTCGGTAACGGCACCAAAAACTTTGTGGCCACTAAATAAACGTTGTCACTTTCACCGCAATCGTACAGATCAAGTTTTAGTATAATGGATCTTTCAGTCGGGTATCGTATCCATAGGGATTGGTGTTATTACTATCGAATACTGCGATTGTCAGAACCTGACTTTATCTAGGCGACAAAAATAGAATATAATTAATTAATACTAATACTAATATAGCCTAATTTAATTTAATCTAAACTAATACTAATATTAATATGAGATAGTTTTGAGAGAATAGGTTATGTAGGGATTAGTTTTATTTAGGAACACGTGTTTAGTCTCGTTTTAGTTTATGTTAATGGCGTTCAACTTATCCGACAATCTCGGTATCTAAAACTCCTCTACCACCTCTCCTGAGTGTCAGACGGATGATATAATGAAACTTCGTGTCAACGAAGAAGTCCCCCTCAACGTCTTAACGACCTTACGTCACGTGAGTCTCGCCCCAACGTCATTGATTGCACACAATCCAAATCCCGACCGGGTCATTATATCGTGCGTTGTGTTTACCCTATCGACAATCTGAGTTCTAAAACTCCCCCATCACATCTCTCGAGTGTAAGACGAGGGAATATGTGACTTCGCGTCAACGTTGAAGTCCCCCTCAATGTCTTAACGACTCTAGGTCACATGAGTCTTGCCCCAATGTCATCGATTGTCTATAATCCAAACCCGAACAGTGTTATAGGATTGTGGCGTTCGTTTATTCTAGTCTGAATCCAAGATTTATCAAACCCTGTATTCTCATAACATCATTCCCATAACATGATAAAAAAACAATACGGCACACACAATCACAATAACGAAGAACAATCGCAAACAAAACACAAACTCAACTAAACAATATTTTCTTAAATTATATTAATAATCCCTGTACAACCTATGTTTAGCCAATGGTAATAACCACGTATACAATATAAAATGGTGTAAACATGCTCAACAACTACCAAAATGAAGAAAACAAAGAGAAAAAACGAGCGACTTAGCCAATATCCGAAGAATAGCCGCTAGAACCGTCGAACGATCGCTTCCGTCTTCATCCTCCATCTCGGGTTAAGAGCTCTCCCTCAAAAATCCCTTTTCCTAACCCTAAAATATGGCCTAAGGCCTTAGGGGCAGAAGAGGTCTGAAGAGAAGAGGAGAGAAATGTATAAATAGGCCAAAAAATATCTAACAAAATATCTAAATTGTGTAGCGGCCACCACCGCGATGGTGGGATTCACGGCCACGGCGCTGAAGTACGTCGGTTAAGGTTCACCTTTGCGGTGGAGTCAGCGGTGGCTATGGAAAACTTGCTGCTGGATTTCTGCCTAGGCGGTGGAATTTCCGCCTACGCCAAGATTTCAGCAAATGGTGTCTTCTCAGCATCTTCATCACCGTGGCGGTGGCCTAGACACCGCGACGGTGAGCTTGTTTGCAGAATCTTGTTGTCTTGCTTATTTTTCCACCGTTCTCGATACGAATTGATCGTTTATGCTCCGATTTCATACCTTTTCACTCTACGCACCTATTTTAATACAAAAAGAACAAAAACATATTAAAATAACTATAAACATACTCGAAAGCTAACAAATTCAAGTTGAAAATAGATAGGTAATTTACACCTATCAAATATCCCCAAACTCAGAATTTTGCTAGTTCTCAAGCAAAACACCCACACAGTACAAGAAAATATAAAAACTATGTACGAAATTGAAAACTAAAAATGAAAAAAGACTAAAAACAAATGTGTGTAAATTTTTATTTTCATCTACCGGTCGAAAAAAATTTCTTTCATCAGCCCCCAATCCTATCAAGTTCAAGCATAAATCACACCATGTGGTGTTCTAGAATTTCAATGTTCAAAAATAGTAAGCGTCATTCTACATCTTGTTTAAGTGTGTGTGATTAAACTTAAATATACAACTCTCTATTGATTAGATGGGATTATCCCTAAATAAAGATCATGACTAATGCCTTTAAGGTATAGGGAATCCATACGCCTGACCCAGGATCTATTCTTCACTAATTTAGGCACAGAGGTTCATGAAGATCAGTAGGGCTTGGTTCGATTTTGGAATAATGGCTACGGGTACTTTGGAATTGGAAAACGGGTTAACGTCAGTAACTTAACGTTACCCGAGGCACATCGATTTGCACTCCCACACTCGAAACCCCATAGTTTATTTAGAAACAACCCTGACCATACGTTTAAGAACGTCGTACTCACTTGTCATGTCAAAAAGAAACGATTTTTTTTTTTAACTATACAAGACACCCCCAAACTCATATTATTTGTAATATTTAAGGGGTGTGTGAAAAACGAACAAAAATGACAAGTGAGTACTCGAATACCGAACCAATATAAAGTTTGCCTTAAACCCAACCAATCACTTCAAGTAGCATTTGCAACTGCTAGCTTGATTCACTCACATTGTGCCTTTAGTTTAGCGATGTAGGTTCGGAAAAAGTTCAATCGGCTAGGGTATTTGTTAAGTGTTCAGAACTTAAACGGTTTTCAGGCTTCGATAGGGTAACGAGGGATAATAATATTACATGGTAGGCTTCAAAAGGCTCAAGCGACAAAAATGACTGCCTAAATCATATCTCCTAAACAACCTCGCCTAGGATTTCGCCTTGAATTTTCCCCAAATCAACTTCTAGAATCCCTATTGTCTTGAAATTGATTGAAGGATAATTGATTTCAAATCAATTAGATAGTGCTATATTGAGTTTACGTGCTCATTCATTTAGGATCTACAATAACTTTTACTAAGACGATACGTTAAGCACACAGAATCACACATGAATGAGCATTACACTCGACCTTAAAACTATCAGGGGACAGAGTCATCATCGGGTAAAGGCCCACATGACATCAAAACTTAGCACAAAACAACACCTAAACTAACAAACTAATCCTAAACAAGAATGCACACATATACAACAGTAAAACTTAACTAATCACATAAACACATACTAAAACATACTACACGTCACTACCAACTGAACATAAGTGATGTCCAAAACTTGCCGTCAGCGATCCCAATGACAGTATATAGAATGATATTGAAGACGGTGGTTTAGAACACATACCTGGGAGGCTAGAGGATCTCACCTCCATTTCAAGTTGACGGAGATGGATCTAATTTATTTGTGACCTTGGGTTTCCTCCCAAGAAGCACTTGGTTTAATGTCCTTAGCCCGACACATGCCCTCAAGACTGGTGAAATGTTTCAATGAACGAACCACAAGAGTACCTATCGATCTAACATCTTCAAGCATCCTGTAGGAAAACAAAAACAAAACTACTAAAATCAAGTTATTTACTCCCAATATCGACAATAACCACTTTGCTAATCCCCGGCAACGATGCCAAAAACTTGGTGGACGTTGCCGAAAGCTAAATCTAACAACAACCAATCCCCGGCAACCGTGCCAAAAACTTTGTGGCCGCTAAATAAGCGCTGCCACTTTCACCACAAGCGTACAGATCAAGTTTTAGTATAATGGACCTGTCGGTTGGGTATCGTATCCATAGTGATTGGTGTCGTTACTATCGAATACCGCGATTGTCATAACCTGACTTTATCTAGGCGACAAAAATAAAATACAATTAATTAATACTAATACTAATATAGCCTATTTTAATCTATACTAATACTAATATTAATATGAGATAGTTTTGAGAGAATAGGTTGTCTAGGGATTAGTTTCGTTTATGAATACTTATTTAGTCTCATTTTAGTTTATGTTAATGACGTTCAACTTATCCAACAATCTCGGTATCTGAAACTCCTCCGCCACCTCTCCCGAGTGTAAGACGGGGGATATAACGCAACTTCGTGTCAACGAAGAAGTCTTCCTCAACGTCTTAACAACCCTAGATCGCGTGAGTCTTGCCTCAACGTCATTGATTGTACACAATCGAACTCCTGAGTCATTGGATCGTGCATTGTGTTTACCCTATCGACAATCTCAATTCTAAAACTTCCCCGTCACCTCTTCCGAGTGTAAGACGAGGAAATTTGTGGTTTCGTATTAACGCTGAAGTCCCCCTCAACGTCTTAACGACTCTAAGTTAAATGAGTCTTGCCCCAATGTCATCTGTTGTCCACAATCCAAACCCCGACCGGGTTATAGGATTGTGGCATTCATTTATTCTAGTCTGAATCCGGGATTTGTCAAACCCTGGATTCTCATAACATGATAAACAAATAATACGGCACACACAATCACAATAATGAAGAACAATCACAAACAAAACACAAACTCAACTAAACAACGATTTCATAAATTATATTAATAATCCCTATACACCTACGTTTAGCCAATGGTCATAACCATGTATACAATGTAAAATGGTGTAAACATGCTCAACAACTACCAAAATGAAGAAAACAAAGAGAAAAAACGAGCGACTTAGCCAATATCCGAAGAATAGCCGCTAGAACCATCGATCGATCTCTTCCCTCTTCATCCTCCACCTCGGGTTGAGAGCTCTCCCTCAAAAATCCATTTTCCTAACCCTAAAATATGTCCTAAGGCCTTAAGGGCCGAAGAGGTCTAAAACGAGGAGGAGAGAATGGTATAAATAGGCAAAAAAATATCTAACAAAATATCTAAACTGTGCAGAGGCCACCGCCGTGGAGGTGAAGTATGTCGGTTAAGGTTCGCCTAGGAAGTGGAGTCAGCGGTGGCTGTGGAAAGTTTTTTGTTGGATTTCCGCCTAGGAGGTGTATTTTTCGCCTAAGCCGAGATTTCAGCAAATGGTGTCTTCTCAGCATCTTCACCGCCGCGCCGGTGGTCTGGACACCGCGGCGGTGAGCTTGTTTGTAGAATTTTGTCATCTTGCTCATTTTTTCACCATTCTCCAACCGTTCTCGATATGAATTGATTGTTTATACTCTGATTTCATACCTTTTCACCCCACGCACCTATTTTAATACAAAAATAATAAAAACATATTAAAATATATTAAAATAACTACACACGTACTCGAAAACTAACAAATTCGGGTTTAAAATAGATAGGTAATTTACACCTATCATTGGGGATGTCTATTTGTTCTACGCACATAGTTTCCGAGGTAACCTCTCTTAATGAGGGCCTCAATTTTCTACTTTAGCCGGAAGCACTCCTCAATGGCGTGGCCGCGATCACGGTAGAAGTCGTGGTATTTAGTTGCTGACCTGCCCATAGGTTTCTCCCTTAGGGGTGAGACTGGTGGAAAGGTTCTCTTTTTGGAATTTTCAACAAAAATGATGGCGATTGAAGCTGTTATGGGGGTGAACCCATGTTGGCGAGGCCTTGGGGAAAATGAGGTCTCCAATCCCCGGGCAAGGGTCCCAACCGCCCTTCAGTTTGGAGGCTTTTCTAAACTTGAGATCGACTCGGGCCTTTATTAGCTCGACCCTTCTTCTTCAGGAGCCCTTCTCTTTCTCTTTTCATCATGTCGAGGAAGTCAGTTTTATAGAAGCTGGTACCACGATCCAAAGCATCACGTAGTCATGAAACTGGCCATAAACTCAGGTCATAAGATACTTTTATGTGCCTCAATCCGTCGATGAAAGCGTTTAGAGCCACAACATCCAAAACCTCTTCATAGGCTAGTGACTCCTTCCAAAATATATCAATGTAATCACTCAAGTTCTAGTTGACCTCCTGCCTGAGGGCAAGGATATAGGTTATGGTCTTTGGTTTGTGCCAGGATTGGATGAATCAGGTGAGGAACTGTTGTTCGAGCTGAAGGAAAGTCGATATCGAGGCCAAAGCCAGGTCGTTGAACCAAGTTCGAGCTAGACCGGTCAAGGTGAGCGGGAAGAATTTACACCTTACCATCATGGAGGCAACATGCATATCCATGTGAGACACAAAAATGGAAATATAATCCACGGGATTGGTGGTCCAATCATATTGGGCTACTAGGGGATTAAGGAATCTATAAGGCACAGACTCATCCACGATTTCATCGATAAAATGAGATATTGCCCTAGTAGGTAGCTTAGATGCATCTCGAGCGCCCTATATCTGGTTGAGCTCGGCCTCTATCTTGGCCATACGGTATTCCATAGCTTCTTCCCCTCTAGTCGGTGCTATAACCTGGTTGATAGCGACCCAAGCCTTACGCCTCCGGGCTGGTAGTGGAGAATGGGAATCCACTTCTCGAGTCTGGAAAGACTGGTGCTCAGACCGGACCAGTTGGCTGGGCACCCTAGTTGGCGATGACCCTGGTCTGTCTTCAGATTAGCGTTCACAAGAAGGCTGAGATAAAGTCACTGATGTGGTAAGGGGGTCCAGGTCCCTCTCCTTAACTACCCTATTACGGGGCCGAGGTCGACCCTAGTTCACATGTCCATAAGAGTAAATCACTTGATATTTGAACTCTAGAAGTCAGTCTCCTCCCTCTACAGTCTGGAGATCTGGTCTCCCTTGAATGGGCACCAGAGGTAAGTGGGAAAAGAGGTCATAGAAGTAATTCTGGAACTCACCAAGCTTACTCTCCAAATTGTCAATTCTTGAGGCATTAATATCCCTGAATATTTCACCTACGTGGACGCCTGAGGCCAGGACAGATAGGCCGACCTGTCCCCTGATGGTAACATCCTTATCTTTGATATGAGCATCGGCCGTTTCCTTGGTATCCGGTCTTAGAGCTCTAGATATATCTTGAGTGAGGTTGCCATTCACCAAGGTATTTTGATTCCTTGATCGTAAAAAATGACCAGACCTTGTGATTATCAAACCTTAGCAGAATAGGGAGCTAAAAAACACTAAAACCAAATGTGTGTAAGTTTTGATTATCATCTACCGGTCGAAAGATTTTTCCCTCATCAGCCCCCAATCCTATCAAATTCAAGCATAAATCACACCATGTGGTGTTCTAGAATTTCAACGTTCAAAAATAGTAAGCTTGCTCTCCAAATTGTTAATTCTGGAGGCATTAATATCCCCGAATATTTCGCCTACGTGGACGCCTGAGGCCGGGACAGATAGGATGACCTGTCCCCCAATGGGAACATCCTCATCTTTTGATAAACTAATTAACTTAGATGTTTGAATGGACTAATGGTTTTATTGAGAAAATATTTTTGATTTTAATTCCTTTATTTGAAAGAGAAGAGATTACTTTAATGATAAGAGGTGACAAAGAACAAGTTGAATGCTAATGATGGAAAATTCGGTTAGACTTGAAAGGGAGCTACGTGTCACAGACACTCGACTGGCACTAGGACTCCAAACCTGCCAACTTGACTAGGCCTCATCTCTATACCTGGACAGGGTTATGCCTTCCCGATCGCAAGTGCCATGACGCTCCTACTCTCAAGTAGTCTGATCTACCTCCACCAGATTGAGATCAACACAATCAGCCATCTCTATGGTAACGGGACTGAGATAAGTGAAATTACCATAATAGTGCGTCGAGAATTAGGGAGTACTTGCTAAACAAGTCTCATACCTCTCTTATAACTATAAGAACACAAGATGTCTGAGGTACACTTTGATATACTCTGAGATGCATTCATTTTTCACTTAAGCACATTCTTTCTCCCAGCTATGACTCTGCTAAATTCTTGTTCAGAACTCTCGACTAATTTTCACACCGGAGGTGCAATACTGGCATGCCCACCCATAGTGCATTGTTTTGCAGGTACCTTTACCAATAGAAATCAAGAGATCCTAGAGGACACTCCAAGCCTTAGCAATAACGTGTCGATGATCTATTTTTAGGCATTTTCAGATTGGCGCCATTTGTGGCAATGACATGCAGTTGTTTTAGGTAATCTTTTGTAATTAAATGGTTACTTTAAGCTTTTAAATCATGACCAACGAAGATGAAAGCGAAGAACAACTACTCTATGCAATTGCCCATGAAGTTGGCCCATTAAGAGGATCATGATCGCTCCTAATGGAGATAATGAAGTCATAAATCTTTCTCAAACTATCTGATACTTCACCAGGTAAGTCGATCCAAGTCAACCTCCTCCGTCGCCATGTCCCCCATAAGGACTTGTGTCGCTCACCAATGAAGCGAAACTCGTTGTAGATGAGAGACGAAGGACCCAATGCGAGCGATGATAAGAAGAAGAACGTTGCCACAAGTAGTGTAATCTCTAATAGGAGCTAAAAAGGATCTGCATAGAGTGGGACGAAGTATGCCATCGGACCTAGAATAGACAATGAGGCACTAAATCCATAAGATTAGAATAGACCCCTAGCATATAATCTAAGCTGGGCCGAAGGGTATCCATGAAAGAGCCAAGGCATAGCACATGAAGCTCCCCCACAAAGGAACGAGGCACGTCATACCTACGCCATGGGCATCTCAATAGAAGCCTCCTCAATGTCCTATTTAGGGTCCCAGCAGTATGACTCGAGCCGACAAGTAGATAAATACTTATGCCAGCAGGTCAAGGCCATCAATGAGAAGTTGGGTCAAACTGGAAGGAAAGAGTTGGGCATCTATGAGATAGTGAAGTAATTTGTTTCTCCCTTCACAACGCGTATGCTACGAGAAGTGATCCCATTCGACTTCAAGATGTCATCCAAGATCATGACATACCAGGAAGACTTCGATCCTTCAGAGCACCTCGACGCCTACCACGCACATATGGATCTACGAGGGGCATCGAACTCAATGAAGTTCCATACCTTTCATGTCACTCTTGTGGTGTAGTGTGAAAATAGTACAAAAACCAAGAGCTAGGTAGCTTCGATTCCTTTTAATCTTTTCCAACTACACGTCTCACAATGCCCTATTAGGAATGGTCCTAACGCAGATCACCAATAAGAAGATGCTCATATGGACTCAACCACTTAAGGATTGAAGAAAAGTCATCAGCGTGGACAAGTGGTGAGACTTCCACTAGAGTCATGTCCATACCACCAGTAGCTGCTATGACATTAAAAGTAAGATGGAACAATTGATCCAAAAAGTCCACCTCAAAATATTCACGTCGATGGAGGTCAGGATGAGAAATACCCTAATGAAGAAAGAGGAAAAGTTGAGGTCTGAGGGAACATCCACACGATCCATGGTAGATTCACTTTGGAGGACTCTCCCAGACTAAGTGCAAAGCTCATGCTCGATACAGCAAGCGCCTAGCAGATAAGTACGCATTCCAATTTTTCAAGAATCCTCCCACTGAGAATGAGGCCATTGCTTTTACTAAAATAAGATTTGCACGGGGTGCACACCTCATAATAATGCTTTGGCGGTCAATCTAGAAATCACCAACTATAACGTGGGGTGAATGCTAGTCGACAACGATAACTCAGTAAAATTACTTTACCTGTCCCCTTTCAATAGAATGGGGATCAACCACGACTAACTGAAGCTAATGGTAATCCATCTGGGTTTTTTTGGAAGAGACATTGTGAAGTCCTTCTACTTGATCACGTTGTAGATTATGGCAGTCATAGAATCAAAGTATTCCATACTCGACAAGCGATTTATGGTAACAAACTATCCGTTAGTGCATAATGTAATCATCAAAAGATCATGCCTGAAGGCCTTAAGAGTTGTTATATTGACGTACCACCTGATGCTAAAGTTTTCAACTAAGAACGGTATTGGAGAGGTACGCGGGAGTCAAAAAGTAACTTGAGAGCACTTCATAGTTGAAATATAGCTTCCAAAAGCACAAACTGCCAAATAGTAATCGAGCAATGGGGAGGTTGACGAAGACGTTTTCCCAGGAATATAACGAAATGCCCTTAAATAAGGGATATCCTAGACCCCTCGGATCAAGCAGCCTAACCAACCATGGCACCGTTCGGAAAAAGAACTGAAAGACGTCCAGATTTACCTAACGGAACCAAATCATATAGTCCAAAATCGGAAGAGCTCTCATAGGAGACAAAAGGGACTAGTTGGTTGAGCTACTGAAAGCCAACCAAGACTAAGATATGTTCGCTTCGTTGCAAGCGGATCTACCAGGGATAGACCTGCATATATCCATGCACAAGCTATACACGAAGATGACCTACCCATCAGTTTGATAGAATAGACGAAAGTTTGGTCTAAAGAGCCAATCCATAATCGAAGAAAAAACCAAGAAGCTATTGGACGCCAACACAATTTAAGAAATCTACTTTCTACTCTAGTTGGAAAACATTGTTCTAGTTGAGAAAAAAGCTAGGGAAGTAGCGCATGTCCATGGATTTCACCAACCTCAACAAGGCCTTCCCCAAAGACTACTTTCGTCTTCCGAAGATCAATGTGATCATAGATGCTATAGCCGGTGACGAGTCGCTAAGCTTCTTCAATGCCTTCTCAAGGTATAATCAAATTTACATCTACCCTCCTAATATAGGAAAAATGATGTTCGTCACTGATAAAGGTCTCTACTATTATAAGGTCTTGCAGTTTGGCCTCAATAACACCGAAGTCACCCACCAAAGACAGATGAACAAGATGTTCGCTGACTTGCTCTGAAAGACCATAAAGGTCTATATCAATAACATAGTCACAAAAGAAAAGAAAAAAAGGTTAGAGATCACTTGGCCGACCTGCATGAGTACTTTGATATACTCAAGAAACACAGGAAGAAGTTGAATCCGAGCAAACGTGTGTTTGGGGCTAGCCCAGGCAAGTTCCTCAATCACCTTGTTACCCAAAGAGAACACGAAGCCAGCCTAGATTAGGTCAAAACAATCATAAACATGATCTCCCCAACAATTGTTAAGGAAGTATAGAGCATGACCAAGCAAGTAGCGGCTCTAAACTGATTCATCTCTCGATTATTTGAAAAATGCTAGGTGTTTTTCTAAAATCTGTGGGGTAATAAGAGTTTGGAGTAAACCGACGAATGTGAATAAGCCTTTCAAGCACTCAAGAAGTACATTCTGAAACCATCGATACTCAATACCTCAAAGTTAGGGCAAGAGATAATTATCTACTTAGTTTCCTTGGCTACGGTCGTAAGTTCAACTATTGTAGTTGAAGAACAAGGAGCGTAAAGTCTCGTATATTATGTTTTCCATATGTCGAATCCCTCTATCCATGACTAAAACTAATCATCTGCACAATGATAATCTTAGCAAGGAAGATCTGATATTATTTCCAAGCTCACCTAATGGTAGTGCTCATAATCCAACCCTTGAGTTTATTTATACAGACCGGAGACCTTCGGACAATTACTGAAGTGTTCGGTTGAGCTGGGAAAATTTCATATCGAGTACTATACATGGACAGCCATTAAACGGTAGATGCTGGTAGATTTCATCTCAAAATTCACGTTCCCAGAAAAACGACGCCCAAGTGACGAGGACCACGCCCACCACCTAGACCAATGTTCGATCGAATACTACATAACGCACATTGACAGATCAACAAATCACTGTGGCTCAAGGGTTGGAGTGGTAATTCGTACTCCCGAGGGTGACAATCTAGAGTATGCCCTGAGGCTCGACTTCAAAGCGATAAACAACGAGGCCGAGTACGAAACATTGATTTTCTCTCTGAGATTCTTGAAGGAACTCAGCGCTACCAAAGCAAAGGTCTATTGTGATTCCCTACTAATAGAAAATCTAATCAATGGGGAATATATGGCTAAAGAATCCAAGATGATGGAAAACCTAAGTAGAGCCACACTCCTCATGAGAAGCTTCTCAAAGTTTACTGTCAAGCAAATTCCAAAAGAAGAGAACAAACATGCAGACTCATTGGTTAACCTGGTCTCCTCTTTTGACACAAGGGGGTATAGGACCATCCTAGTCAAGAACATTCTACATCCGAGCTACGGTAAATCTAAGAAAAAAGTTAAGATGGTAAAACACTAACCAAGATAGATGGACCCCATCTATAACTACCTCGATAGTGGACTCCTCTCAGAGTAAAAGAGCGAAGCCAGAAGAGTTTGCAATGAGAGTCCTGGTATGTACTACTATGAGAAGTACTATACAAGAGTTCCTTCATAGGACCACTACTTTGATGCATGCACCTGAACGAAGGCTACCAATTCTTCTGAGATATCCATAAAGCCCTTTGTGAAAATCACTTAAAAGTACGATCCTTAGCAAAAAAACGTAATGATACAAGGCTAATTCTGGACCACGATAGAAGTTGACGCAAAGGAATTGGTCAGAAAGTGCAATAAGTGCCAAAGGTTCGAACTGGTAATCAACACCCTGGCCAAGGGACAACTGCCTATGTTAGGGCCCAAGCCATTAGCTCAATGGAGAGTAACCATCTTTCGTCCTTTCCTCATTGTTGCAGCTTAGAAGAAATTCTTGATTGTTGTGATCGACTAATTCACCAAGTAGGTTGAAGCTAAAGCTGTGACAAAGATCACTGATACCAAAATCATGGTTTTTGTGTTGGAAGCACATTATCCATCGATTCTAGGTACCACAAGCCATCATCAGCGATCATAGAATGCGGTTTGACTATACACTATTCAACGACTTTCACTCAGAATTGGGCTTCCAACATCACATGTCGACCCCAGGGAAGCTTGATTTCATCATCATCAAGATCATGCACCTATACGAAGAATTGATTATGAAAATCCTTGCAAGAAGTATTTTTGTTATCATTGTGGTAAAAATGGCCATTTTGAAAAGTGGTATTATCAACTATATGGTTATCCAACTGGATTCAGAAACAACTAGATACCAAGAAATGGCTCTAGAAACTTCTATGCAGGTACAAATGCAAATCATGTTAGACCAAAGAGAATAAATAGAAGAAACTTTCAGAGGCCAAAAGTAAAAAACATCATAAATCCACAAGTTTCGTTTACCATGTTTATCACAGAAAGATAAGGCAAAATCAAAATTAGCAAATACTTAGAATCGTTGTTGATTGCACCAAGACAAATCAACCTGTAGTTTCCAAAAGGATAAAGATATCATTAAGATGAATCAACAAACAGTTCCCAATGATCACAAGACTACTCAATTAGAAGGTTCAAATGAGAACAAAATGGAGTTGATAATTGCTATAAGGTACATCAATCAGTAGCTCCCAAGGATGATAAATGTACTTCTAATTTTTTAAAGTTTTAAGTATATAAATTTTGTTAGAGAGCCAAGTGTATCACACTATTTTGTTAATTAAATATCATGTTATTTTAAGTTAAAGATTCATAATTTATAAATTAATTAGAATAATTAATTGGATCAATTGAGAAAAAGAAAAGAATAGGATTTTAAAAATTCAGAAAATAAACCTATTCAGCTGACCAATTAGTGAATCAGCAAACTAAAATGATGTAGAGCACCAGACCCCTAAGGCATTAAGTGAATCAGTTGACCGATGCCACTTTTCGTTTACTGTTTGTTGGCAGTACTAATACGTGAGCCCTAGGTTATTTTTATCATTCATAGATTCATTCCCCCTTATTTCGAGATTCATCCCCCCCCTCAACCTCTAATCTGCTCAGATCTTTTAATATTTCTCTTTAAAATGCCTAGATATAAAGTATTTAAAGAGTTGTGAAATAAAGTCAAGCAAAAGGTGTTTGATTTCATTTATTAGTCATGCTTTCTCCGAAATACTTTCTCTAAGTATGATCAAATTCTTGTTCCTCTGTTTTTCTTGCGGGTTTCTTTACTCCTAGGTAGTATTCTCGTCGTTCTTGTCATTATTTTTTGTTGTTGTCTAGATCTTGTCCTTAGTTTACTCTAATTTGTATCTCTTGTCAAAATGGTCCAAAAATATGCCACTAAGAAGAGAGGGGCTCAATGGTCAAAGAAACTGCTAAAAAAACTCGAAAGCCAGATTTTGGAAACATAAATGTTTGAGTAAAAAAAAAGCAAAATACATTTGCAAACAATTTGACCAAAAGAAAAATGGTTTATGGAAGGCCCATTGATTTTGAGGAATTGATGTATAAAGGAATCAATATTTTAACTAAGTTTAATAGTTTGGGATGGGATGTTTTCCTATCAGAGAGTAAATATTTTTTCACTCATTGGGTAAAAATATTTTACAATAATTTTTATCAAATGGATGATATAATTTATTTGTATATGAATGATGTTAGTAATGATCTAACCTTAGATGATCTTGCTACTCTTCTTAATGTTCCAAGAAGTACTGTTTTCCTAAAAACGATGACTATTGGATTTTACATATTTTTAATCTTGTCCGAGCCCATCAAGAATTGAATGTTGTCGATGCTTAGGCTAGGTCTTTAAGCCTTGAGCATTGTATCTATCACTCTGTCATCACATGTTCTCTTGCACCTCATGGCGGTAGTCGTGCCAATGTCACAAACTTTGACACTTTTATTCTTCATTCTACTGTTAATGACTTTAAGTGTGTGTTTGGCTGGGTGTAAAAAGATGGAAAAGTTTGGTATGGATGGAAAATAGGATGAAAAAAAAAATTGGAAGGAAAATGCAAAATTTCTGAAGCAATTTGTTTTCAAACAAATTTGGGAGAAAAATAAAGGAAAGTAAGGGAGAATAAGTAAAATTACAATTATACCCTTGATAATAGAATTTTTAATTTATTTTTTTAATATATGAGGGGTAAAATAGTAAATTACATTAAAGCGAATTATTTTGCCTCCTTCCATTTTTCTTTCCAAACCAAACAACACTAGGGAAAATAATTTTCCTTTTACAATGGATAAAAATATTATCCTATCATTTTATTTTTTTTGCATCCCTCTAACCAAACGTACCTTAAGATTGACATTCCCTCTCTTATCGTAGAACATATGAAATATCAATTAGGTGTAGTGTCTTGTGTCCTACCTTATAGGGATGTTGTATTCCGTATTCTTGAGTCCCTCAAAGTCCCTGCTAACAAGGAATGTGCCACATGTATCATGGTCAATAGTTTTATCCTAAACTCAAATTTTATTATCCTTATGGGATATGAGAATGTTGAAAACTGATGAATTCAAAAAGGATGAGGTGATGATGAAGAAGAAGATGCCAGAAATTAAGCAGAAACAACAACTTTGGATGGAGTGTATCAGAAAATTGATAATGTTCAGGTGCAATTCGATAATTTCCAACAGTATACTAAGGTTATTGGTAGACGACTGGATGGTTTGACAACTCAAATAGGAAGAATATCGACGTCAGTGGAGCAAATCCACGGGATGCTGCAGAACTTCCATCCTTACTACTTCATTTGCCTCCTGGATCTTCTGGACCGTCCAGTTCGTACCACCCTTTACTATCTCCTGGTCCTCTCGATCCCACTGGTCCTTACTATCCTTATCCCGGCCCCAATCTTTATTGATGAGTTTTTTTAAACGATTTGTAATATTTAGAACATGATTCGTACAATGGTATTGTAATAGTAACGGTTAGGTTTTGGATGATTTGGATGGATCGAATATTTGACATTTGATAGTTTGATGAATTATGAATTTAAGTTGTTTATATTCTCATTGTTATCTCATAAGTGATCTATAAAATTTATAATAAATTGCTTAGTATATTTTCTGTTGTTTGATATTATCTTATTATCTCTAAATATGGAGTTATAATTTTTCATAATGTTAAGTGGTTTGAAAAATCTATTCGTATAAAAAATTTTGAACAAAGGAATTTTTACATGATATTTTGAAAATGAACAAATTTACTCTTTAAAGTAGATTATCATGAAAATCAAAATGACTTTTTCTAGAGTATGATGGTTTAAGGTAACATATTTCCATATCAAAATCATTTTCAATCAATTTGCTTTTCAAAATTGATTTCAACTTTTGAGATATTAAGATTTGGTTTTTTTTTTTTTTTGTTTTTTTTTCAAGTCTCAATTTTTTTCCTTCAACAGTTCTTGAAATAAAAAAGCTATTATGGAACAAAAGTATTTTAAAGGTTTTTATCCAACATTCTCATGTTTTGATTCACCCTCCTGACTTTTTTAGATGGCAAAGGGGGAGAAAATAGAGTGATGTTTTCCTTGAATAATGATTTCTTTTAAAAAGAATGGAGAGAATGTTTTTTTTTTTAATATCCTGCATTGCATATCTTATCTCAAAAAATCTTATTTTTGAATTAAAAAACTTTTCTCATTATGGTCATTAAATTAACCAAAATTCGTCCTCATATTTTGGGGGAGTGTAGTTATTAGTATTATTTTTGCGAGAACATCAAGGTAAATATCCTCATCAAGAAAAAGGGAGATTGTTGACCCTAGATATTTTGATGAACCAATTAACTTACATTTTTTAAGGGACTAATAGTTTTATTGAGAAATGATTTCAAATTTTTAGTTCCTGCATTTGAAAGAGAAGACATTACTTTAATGAAAAGATATGATAAAGATGAGGCTACTTGCAATGGAAGATATTGAAGATTGTTAGAGAAAAATATTTTTTGTATTACTAGATAAAAAATAACTCAATTCTTCTGAACTCTTAATGCAACCCGAAAAGGATCATGCACGACACAAAAAACTAGTAACAACTAATAAATTGATATTAACAAAGAATTTTTCTAAGTAATCAATCAAGAATTGTTTGAAAATCATAAAAAATGTGAAAATAGCCTAATCAGTTGACTGACCTTAGAATTGGTTAACTGACAGATTTCGATTACCAGAATTTTGGATTTTAGCCATTTCGATCGACTGATGGGTTAAATGGAAAATACAAAGCTTAAATAGGTTGACTGACTAGTCGACCGAATTTTGCTACAACTATTAAAAAATTTAACATTAAGGATGAAACTATCGATTGATCAACTAACTGGTCGATCAATCTATTCTATTTTTTATTTTTGCCGGCACATTTTTCAAAGATCTTCTAGCCATATTTTTGGCATTTGAACGTTAGAAAATCATTTTTAATTGGATGAAAATAGTTTTTCAAAGATATAAGATCTAATTACTTAGTTCATATATTCTTTGATTTTGTGATTTCTCTTGGAAAATTTATTTCTATCCTTTTGGAATTTTGGTCAATATGGGGTCTATTGGTGTTGTTTTTAGACATACCTTTTAAAAATTAGTCGTTATAAGCTATCTTTAATTGTTCTTTAAAAGGACCTGCGAACTTCAGATTTCAAATCATCAACGATTCAAAGCATTTTCGGATTTCTAAAGAGATAAAATATTTTTCCAAAAAAATATTTTTAATGCTATATCTTTGAGTGTGTTCTTGATTGAAAGAAGAAATTTTGGAAAACTAAGGTTACTACAAAGTTCATTGTGTCAAATCTTTCTTGAGAAAACTCGGTGAGATCTTTTCAATTTATTTGTGTGTTCAATTTTTTTTGTACTTTAATTGATCTATATACTTTATTTTGAGCTAAATCTTAACTGATATAAAAATCATTATTACTGAAATTTATTGAAAATAATTTAAAATGACTTTCTTGAAATCTTTTTTAAAAAAGTTTTTGTGCTTAAATTGCTAAAACTCTAGATTTAATTTTTCAATTTTTTTCTATCACTAGTATCGGTTTATTAATTGAGTTTATATTGAATTGAGTTGATAGAAGCTTTTGTGAGAACAAAACGATAATTTTTTGTAATTCTTATGAGTTGTAATTTAGACCTAAACATAATTGATCTGAGTGAGAGTGTTGATTGGGCATAAATGGACCTTGCCTAATCAAAGTGTTAAAGATTAATTCTTACCTGAAAAAATGATTGGTGTATGGGTTTAATTATTATCTGGGAAAATAATCAGGGTTGATTAGTGGATTGCGAATTTCCTGTAGGAGCTCAGGGAAGGGACGTAGGCAAGAGCATAACTTGTCGTATCACTATAAATCTATGTGTCATTGTCTCTATCCCTCTAATGTTTGTGTGTGCATTTTGAAATTCACATTTCCGCAAATTAACAAGATAAAAATCGGTTAGGAAATTTGAAGTTACTCGTTAATTTTTAAACTACTCAATGCATTCTCTCTTGACTAAATCTCTGGGCCAACATACCCTATTAAAACACCTTGTCCGCCTACAACATGGAAAAACGAGCAACATTTCGAAGAGGGCCAAATTACATTTATTATATGAATTACTTTATTAAATGGAAAATAATTGATAACTATTGAACTAAATAACACCAACAAGAAAACAATAGAAACTTGAGTGAGATAATTTAAACGTAGGTACCAAACTAAAATTTATCAAAACTGTTGGGACGAATTGTGTAAAAAATAAAATAAAAAAAAGGTGAAAGAAGAGTGTTTCTCACGCCCCTTGCAGGACAGTGAAGGTGGGACTCCATCTCCCAACGAAGACTTGAAAAAACAGAAAACGATAAAATGATGGAAAGAAATAGGTAAAGGAAGCATGGGACACAAATGTCATTTTCCATCTAAAATTTAAGGTTCACATCTCTCTCTCTCTCTCAACTGAAAACGACTGCAAGCAACCTGTGGTCTGCCTGTATATATCCCTATTCCCTTGTGTGTGTGCGCACACACACATATTTTAAGATATGTTCATTATTATAAAGGAGATGGGATGAATTCACCGACTCAAAAACCCATTTCTTTTTCTTTTTAAATTCTCTCTCTGGGGGTTGCTATATGTATCTTCTCTCTAATTAGACCCACCTCTCTCTCTCTCTCTCTCTCTCTCTCTCTCTCTCTAACTCCATCTTCTTCTTCATCATCATCCAATATAGAGGCTTCCATCATGGTGGATCTTCAGACAGTGTGCTGTATGTGTGGCGATGTCGGATTTCCCGACAAGATCTTCCGCTGCATAAAGTGCCACCACCGCTTTCAGCACTCGTATGTACCTCCTCCTCCTCCTCCTCTCTCTCTCTCTCTCTCGCGCGCGCGCACACACAATTTAGGTGTAATTATGTCGTTATCACATGTAAGAACTCATGATAATCTTCATTATTCTCTCATTATATATATATATGCATATAATATGTTATAATTGAATTTCTTGAAACATATAATTAATTCTCAGAAGATATGGAAATTTCTTATATGTATACATGCATGTTAGTAGAATTAAAAACATCCCTTCAAACTCAAAGATCTTGTATTCAGTTTAAAGATCTCAAATTACTATATGCACTCCTGGAAATTTCAAAATTATTCTAATTCAGTACAGTATGTGACTTTTAGCACGTAATTTTTGTTAGTGGATTTTAATAGAAATTACTTAATTAAAATAATTTGAAAATTTTATGAGAATCATTAAAAGTTTGAAAAGATAAACACTAAATTGACACATACCTAAAACTTTAGGGCGGCCAACGGTTTAGTTAGCCGAATTAATTATATCATATTTAGGTCCTGTTAGCTTAAAAACTGCGCTTACAACCTAATGTGGGTTTTTAAGTACGCATCAAATTTGGCACCAGAATTAATCTAATAACCAGTTTTAGACATGTGGATAGCGGAAGTTTAAAAAAATTATTAATAAATTCTTAGTACTAAAGTATAAAATACAGTCATAATTTTATTATTTTAGTAGTTATATTTAGAAGTAAATGCATAAATTTTCGTGAGTAGCAACATTTTATAAATACTAAAAATAAATATATTATTAAAAATTACATAAAAAATCATAAAAGTGAAATAATATTTTTACAAATTAACTTTTACTAATATGCTATAAAATAACAAACAAGTCAATCTAATCTAATTAATTTATATCTTACTTTTTGAGTCACAATTATTGTTTAAGTAATTTAAAATGTGTACTAGAAAAATTAATATTAATTAGAAAAAAATATATTATTAAAATAAAATAAAATAAATTAAAAAAAAAAAAAATGAGTGGAGCCACTCATTATTTAATTTAAAAAAAAAAAAAAAACTTGAAAGAGTTTTTTTTTAATCTCATTAAAATATCCTCTATCTTTCCCATTTGAAATATTATATTAGATAATAGAAATTATGATAAATACGTTTTTTTTTTTGTTATTTAATAACTAGGTTTTTTTTATTATTTTAATTAATTACAGGTACTGCAGTAACTACTACAGAGAATCATCACAGATCGAAATATGCGATTGGTGCCAAAGCGAGGAGAGAACCACCCCAAGACACGGCGGTTCCTCCGCAGAGAAACTGGCAGCTGCTGGCGGCATACCGGAATACTCCGGCGGCAAGGTTAAGAAACATGACCGGGCAGAGGAGAGCGGTGAGAAGGCAAAGAGTCCGAGTGGGGCCCCCTCGCCCCGGCAAACCACGCGCCGGTATAAGCTCTTGAAGGACGTAATGTGCTGACCAAGAAATCAACAAGAAAGTTGATCAGTCCAAGGTTCGGTGTTTATAGTACTAGGCGAAAATCATATTGATGTTTAAGGCTTAATCATTATAAGAAGATTTTATTTTATTATTTTTTTTTTTTTTGGGTGTGGTTTTTTTTTTTCTTTTTTTTTTTTTTTTCCGAGAAGAATTGAATTTTAAACCTTCCAAAAAAAACTAAGCTAGATATTCACTGAGCTATAAACCTTAGACCAGGGATATCTTAATTATAAAATAACAATGATGGAACCTCTTAAATTGTCTTCCAAATTTTGCATCTAAATGAGCACAAGGCTTCTTCATGTCAATTCAAATAGTTCAGTTTTTTTATTTTTCATTGTTGAGAATTAAGTCTTAGTAATATAAGGATGTTCAGGGTCTAAATTCATAATTCGTTTTCCAAGTGTATTTAGATGAAATATTAATTACGATCGTTGTACAATATTCACTCATTTTTTTGATGTAGATCTCATTAGGATTAGGATGTGACAACCACTTAAATTTTAGGACTTTTCTAGTCCTAAAAAAATAAAAAAATTAAAAATTAAATTTATTCCGAAGTAACAAAATAATTATTATTCCAAAATTACTCTTTCTTTATATACACAAAATTCACTTAATTTTTGAAATTTCACTTAATTTTTCAAAAATCAACTTAATATTTAAAATTCCACTTAAATTTTATTTTTTTAATGAAATTTCAATTAATTTTATTTTTTTATTAAAAATATATATTTTCTTTTAAAATGTCAAAAATACCCTTACTTACATTTTACTTAAAATATATATATATTTTTTTAAAATGTCATAAATATATTTTTATTTTTATATTCAAAAAATATATATATTTTTAAAATATCCCCAATATCCCTAAAAATCACTTACATAAATCTATTTAGTAATTTAAATCCACTAAAAAAAATCAAGTGAAAATCCACTAAAAATTGTAAAATCCAAAAATTAAAGTTATGAATTGAGACATTCAAAAACTAAACCGCCATCAAACAAGTCATCACCTTATCACATTCCCATAAATAAATCCATTGAAAATCAAATACAACAACAACAACAATAACAATAACTAATCATTTGTCCCACTTTAATAAGGTCAACTACATGAATCCATTTACGTCATACTAAACGATCAAAGGTCATCTCCTCAGTTAGGTTCAGTATCATCCACTACAAGAAAAAAGTTTTTTAGCGAGAAAAAAATTTGCTGCTAAAAGTAGTGGATCCGTCACTAAAACTTTTTAGCGAGGTAATGGGTTCGTCGCCACAGTCCTTGCAAAAACCTCGTCGACAAAAATCTTTAGTGACGAATTTTGAATTCCTCGCTAAAAACTATGTAGTTAGCGATGAATTATTCCGTCTCTAATTTCCTCACTAAATGAATTAGTTGGCCACTAAAAATCACTTTTTGTAACGAAATTTATTTGATAATTTCGTCGCTAATAGTTAGCAACCAACTAAATTTCTCGCTAAAAATAATAATTTGCAACAAATTTTATTTGAATAATTTCCTCACTAATAGTTCACATTTAGCAACCAACAAAATTTCTCACTAAAAGTAAGATTTTGCAACGAAATTTATTTTCAATAATTTTCTTGCATGTAATTCACATTTAGCGACCAACTAAATTTCTCGCTAAAAACATATATTCGTCACCATTAGAATTTGGGACAAATATTTAGAACAATACATATTTATCAGATCTAAAATTCAAAGAAAAACAAAAATCCATAACATACATTTCAAAAATATGTAAATTAAACTCCCATAATGAATAAACATGTCTCAATTAAATCTTACATAAAAAATTATCAAATTACATAAATATTTTTTTCCAAATTCTCAAAACAGTGCATAAAAGAAAGTGTAGATAGATATAACTAAAATAGTCTCATTCTTCCTAAAAAAAAAAAAACACAACTAATTAGTTTTATCAAATATCTTCCCTTGCACAAAATTTGTCTTGGTAATTTCAGATTAATGTACAACCAATTTGCACCACAAAATAATCAGATAAATTAATAACTCACATCCGACTCAAAGAATTCACAGAACATGCTCTCCAAGGCTGTCAAAATAAAGAACAATTCCATGAAAGTGAGAGGATTTCAATTTTTTGCATTCCATTTCTTTTTTAGTTTCTCTATTTTCTCTCTTTATTTATTTTTTGGAAACAATTATGTTTGTTTATCTTGGTGCCCAGAACAAAAGAAAAAAAAATTACTGAAGTAAAGTGTACAGTATTTTTTTTTCTGTTCAATTTTTTGTATTTTAATTTCAGTTCTGTTTTTTTTTTTCCTGCTCAATTTTTCTTTTTTGTTCAATTTCTTTTCTAAATTCTTGTGTTGTTTTTTTCCCTTTATCTTTGTTCTATTTTTTTCTTTTTTCATTCTTAAAGTTTGTCCTGATTTGTTTTTTTTTTTTTTTTTTTTTTCCTTTTTTGTGTGTTATCTATAATTAACATTGAGTGTCCAAAATGGCCAAACAAGATTCAATTGGCACAAAACTCATGGATTAGTGTCCTCCCATCCATCAACACTTCAGAAAGAAAAAGAAGTAAATTTGGAAAAGCGGTTTAGGAGTTGTGCAAATAAATAAAATTTTAACACTTAAAAAAGTAAAAAAACGAGTTGGGTACCCAAAATGACCAAATGGGACATGATTGAAGAGAAAATTGAAAGTTAAAGTTTCCCCATCCATTAAGAGTCGTACGAAGAAACGAAAGTGAATTTGGATATGCGGTTTAGGATTTATTAAAAAAACCTAGAATCTAAACGCTAAGATTTTAATTCTTGAAGTGATCAAAATCTTCTTTTCTTTCACAGATCCTAAACCGTTTATCCAAGTTCACTTCGCTTTCTTCCTAAAAGTCTTAATAGCCGGGGCGGCGCTAACCCTCGAGTTTCGCGCTAATCGGATCCCGTTTAGGCATTAAGTTATTTTATGGTTTAACTACGGTTTAGTATTTAACATAAAATATAGTTAAAAATGTTTATCATTCCTTTTTATCTTATTGGATACAATATATATTTTTACAGTGGATTGGACTTCCATCTTTGCTTATTTACATTCCATCATTACACGCATACCTTCTTGGTCTTGCCTTTTGTTGTCTGAAATTGCTGCCAAGCATTCTGTCATTTGTTGTCTGAGGGTGGGCAGCAAACCTCTGGCACTTGTCCTATTTCTTCACAAACTCACTCACATCTTCTAGCATTCTCGGCCAGTAGTATCTATGCTAAAGCAATTTTCAAGATGGGGATTTTCCCCTAAAGTGGTTACCGCAGATTCCTTCATAGGCTTCTCACATAATGTAGTAGACCTCCTCAGGTTGGAGACATAGGGAGTAGGGGCCCGAGAAGGATTTACGATATAATACACAATTAAGGAGGACGTACCTCACTGCTCGGTAGCGCATCCTTTTGGTTTCAGCCCGATCTTTAGGTAACATTCCATCTTCAAGATAGTTCCTGATTGGATCTATCTAGGTCAGCTCGGAGCTAAGCTCACATATAGTCGCGACCTAATCAGAAGTAGTTGTGCTCGGCTCGGCCAGGTACTCCACGGGCACAGTCATCTTGAGGGTGTACTCCTCCGTGGAGGCCAAGTTAGCCAAAGCATCGGCATGCCTATTTTCTTCCCAAGGAATTTTTCTGACGTGTACCCTCTCAAAGTCGTTCATCAAAGTCTTTACCCTCTCTAGGTAGGCAGCTATGCTTGGGTCCTTAGCCAGGTAATCCCCATTTACTTGGTCGACCACGAGCTGCGAATCGCACAAGACCTAAAGAGTCTTCACGTTGAATTCCCGAGCTAACTTTAGCCCGACAAAAAGGGTCTCATACTCTACTACGTTGTTTGTACACCGGAACCCCAACTGAAGTACATACTCTATTTTTTTTCTTGTCTAGAGTTATAAAGACCTTCCCGGCACCATAGCCATTTTGGTTGGAGAATCCATCGGTAAAGAGCTGCCAGGAATATAGTCCCAAGTTAGATGCCATGGCTAGGGCCTTAGCAACCTCATCGTTCAGTGGAAAAATTTTCTCAGCAGCTTCTAGGTCGGTGCTCGGCTCTTCATCTGGAAAGATCAGCTTGCCAATGAAGTCAGTCAGGACCTATCCGTTGATCTCCGTTCTTGGCTAGTATTCGATGTAAAACTGGCTGAGCTCCAGACTGTACTTCATCAACCGCCCAGAAACATCGGGAGAATGGAGAATTTACCTTAGAGGCTGATTAGTCAGGATGATGATGGTATGGGCTTGGAAATACTACCTTAACTTTCTTGATGCAATCAACAGGACATAGACTAGCCTTTTCAAATCGTGAATATCTTGTAACGGCGTCGGTGAGGACTCGGTTAGAGTAGTGAACCGGGCTTTGAACACTGTTTTCTTCCCTCACCAGGGCGGTACTTACTGCCATTATAGACGCCTCAATGTATAGGAATAACTCTTCTCCTCTCCTCGGCGTGCTGAGTAGGGAAGCCAAGAAGAAATATTCTTTTAGCTCCTGGAATGCCTTGTTACACTTCTCGGTCCACTCAAATTCCTTGCTCCCTTAGAGGATTTCAAAAAATAAAAGGCATTTCTCAGAGGACCGAGAGATAAATCGATTAAGAGCTGTCAGTCGACCTGTGGGCATTTGAACCTCTTTTTTATTACGGGGGTGAAACCATTCTGAGAATGGTGTTGATCTAGTCAGGATTCTTGTCGATGCTGCGCTGTGACACCATATAGCCAAGAAATTTACTCGCAGATACCCCAAAGATACACTTGCTCGAGTTGAGCTTCATGCAATCAGCTTGGAATTCGTCAAAACAGGCCTGGAGATGTCCAACATGATCTTGAGCTCAACTGATATTGATCAACATGTCATCAATATACACCTACATCATCTTCCCAATCTCCTCTTTAAATATCTTGTTGACCAACTGTTGATAGGTCCCTCAGGTGTTCGCAGCCCGAAAGGCATGACCTGTAGCAATAAGTTCCCCGATTTGTAATGAACAAGGTCTTAATTTTATAAGGTGGGTACATCGAGATCTAGTTGTAGCCAACATATGCATCGAGGAAGCTCAACTGCTCGTACCCAGTACTGGCGTCGATCACGATGTCAATTCTTGGCAAAATGAAGAAATCCTTCGGGCAAGCCTTGTTTAAATCTTTGAAATCCACACAAATGCACCATTTGTCACTGACCTTAGGGGCGAGGACCACATTGGTCAGCCAGTCCCAGAATTTAACGTCTTTTATAATGTTGGATTTGACTAGCTTATCCATCGAATCCTCGATTATTTTTTTACGGTCTGGGTGGAATTTTCTCCATTTTTGTCAAACAATAAGGTGGTCTACATCGACATGTAGCTGATGCGTGGACACACTGGGGTTGATCCCTTGGGGCTCGTTGTCAAAGACGTCATAGTTCTTCCACAGCAAGTTGGTAAGCTCAGCACGCTGCTCGGGGCTAAGCCTAGCTCCTATTATTATAGTTATTCCTTCTATGGATAGGTGAATTAACACCTCTAGGAGATCTTCATGGGGCCAGGGATTGGGCTCTTTATATCGGGGATCGTCGATTGGGATGAGCCCGGTTTCACCGTCAAGGGCGATGAGCTTAGAACATTCGAGATGGTCTTTTAGGAGTCCTTACCTATTATTTTATTGCTATTTCTTCTCACTAGTGCCCTCCTAGCATATACCCGGGCTGATTCTCAGTCTCCTCGGACCTTTCCACTCCTTGATCCATGGGGATCTTCATCAACTAATGATATGGAGAGCATACGGCCTTTAAGGAGGTTACAGTCAGTCGCCCCATGATAGCATTGTAAAGAGAGTTCCGATCCACAATAGTAATTTAGTCCATACCATGGCTGACCTAGGCTTAGACCCCTCCGTGACAGGTATGAAAACCCATCCAACCGAGCTGACAACATCTCCGCCGAAGTCGACGAGGGGAGCCTTCACGAGCTGCATAATACTAGAGTCCACCTTCATTTGTTTCGAAAGCCCACTTAAAAATTATATCAGCGGAGCTGCCCCCCGTCGACTAGAATTCTTCTTTTCTTAAACTGATTAATCAAAGCTGATATAACTAGCACACTGTCGTGGAAGGTATGCACCCCTTTGAGGTCGGCCTCGCTAACTCACCTCGTACATGTCTTGCTCTATCTTTCTCTTTGTCTTTTGCTCATATCTTTTTCGGGGGAAAAGTTGTCTCCCTTCCCAAACCAAGTCCTCCGTGGATGATGTTGATTTCTCCATCCACTCGCTGGTCGTCATCATTACCAAGGTCATTATCCTGAGGTGTAGGTCGACTATTATTTCTCTTCCTTCGTTGACCTCTATATTTCTCTTGACTATCATTTCTCCCGAACCGTGGCTCTTTGTCCGTTCTGCGCAAATAATTTATGAGGTACGACCTTTTGATCTCTATTTCTTTCTTTAGCTGGAAGCACTCATTAATGGAATGGCCGTAATCTCGGTGAAATTTACAATATTTGTCGACCGACCAACCCATGGGTTTTCCCCTCAAGGGAGGGGCAGGTGTGAAGATTCTTTTGTTTGCATTCTTAGTAAAAATGGTTGTAACCGAAGCTGTTAGGGGGTGAACCCATGCTGTCGAGGACCTGGGGATGGATGAGGTCTCCTATCCCTAAGCAAAGGTCCTAATCGCCCCTCAACTTGAAGCCTTCGCGACCCCTGAGATTAGTTAGTCCCTTCTTTAGCCCAACCCTTCTTATTTTGGATTCTTTATCTGTCTCTCTTCAATATATCAATCATATCGGCTTCATAGAAGTTGGTACCACAGTCTATTGCAACACGTAAGTTCAGAGTTGGCCGTGAACATAGATGGTAAGATAATCTTCTATGTCTCAGCCCATCGATGAAGGCGTTCAGGACTACAGCATCTGAGAGACCCTCACAGCCAAAAGTCTCCTTCCAAAATCTATTTACGTAATTAGCTAGATTCTTACCAACCTTCTACTAGAGGGTGAACATGTGGGTCACGGTCTTTAGCCTACTCCAAGAACGACTAAACCGAGTTAGGAAGAGCTACTTGAGCTGAATGAAAGTAGATATTGGGGCTAAGGCCACGTCGTTGAACCAAGTGCGGGCTAGACCAATCAGGGTGAGAGAAAATAACTTGCAACTCACTGCCATGAAGGTCGTGTGCACATCCATGTGGGATACAAAAATGGAGAGATAGTCCACAAGATCGATTGTCCCATCATACTAGGTCACTAGGGGTTAAGGAACCTATAAGGTAGAGCTTCTCCTACAATTTCATCGATAAAGGGGGATCTCACCCCGACAGGGAGCCAGGCTACACCTTCAACGCCTTGTATCTGGTGGAGCGCGACCTCCATCTCGACCATACGACACTCTATAGCTACTTTTGCTCTGGGCAGCGCCGTGGCCTAGTTGGCAGTTGCTTGGGCTTTATGTCTCCAGCCGGTGGTGGAGAATAAAAATCCACCTCTCAAGCTTGATAAGCCCAGTGTTCAGATCGGGCCACGCGACTGGGCAGCCTAGCTGGTGGTGATTTTTGTCTGTCCTCAAATCGACATCTATGAGATGGTTGAGATAAAGTTCTCGAGGCAGTAATGAGGGCCATATCCATTTCCCTGATTGCCCGGTTACAAAATCAAGGCCAAGCTTGGGGCACTTGTCGATGAGAGTGAATCACTCGATCTCCGAACTTTTGAGGTTGCTCCACTCCCCTTGTGGTCTGGAGATCCGGTCCCCCTTGCACGGGGGCTAGAGGCAAGCAGGAAAGAATGAATTGGAAATAATTTCAGAACTCTCCAAGCCGGCATTCCAAACTGTCGATCCTTGATGCTTCAATGGTCCCAGAGGTCTAGCCGACCACGACCCTTGAGGGCGGAGCTGATGGACCTGCTTCGCCTATGGGAGCATTTTATTCGACAATAGGAATGTGGGCTAAGGACCTATTATCTAGCCTAGGGTTTCTAGACATCCCTTGGGTCGGGTTGCTATTCACTAAACCTTGTGATCATCAAATCTTAGCTGAGCAGAGAATTGATGATTTAGGGAAGGCTCTTTATCTTGATTCCCACAAACGAGGCCAAACTATTGGTGTTAGAAATATATTGACCAACAATATGGTCTGGTCAACTTCCACGTGAAGAATTGTTGGTGATATGGAGATTGTATTTGATAGAGTTCGATCTTTTAAGCCTTTTTGTCCTTGAATCTGCACTTAACCAAGCTGAGGTAGCATTGTCTAGCCTGCACAAAACTTACCGAGGTTGGCCAGGCGTATCCCCTCCAGTGTGAGTAAGACCTCGGAGGGAGAATTTAAGGAAACTTTTTATATACTAAAAGCGGTTACCTCTTTCAACTTGGAGAAAACACTGTTCATACCTTCCTTTTATAGGTGAGAACCTGATTAACATTTTGGTAATTAAGACTTTAAGCTCGGTTATCGACCTTAACACAGTGCGTTGGGGGCACGTGAAGGGATTAGAGCCATGGGCCTAGGCTTTCGATCTTTGATGGAAAAGTCCATAGGCTATGTAATTAAGATTAATGAGTTGGCCTAGATATCGGTATGGACACCGAGGTGGTCGTATCGACCTGATCCTCGTTAACTACATCAATTGTATATGTTGAGTTTCTGCTCGGAGATTGCCCGTGATGACCGACCTGATGAGAAGCCAGTGTAACGACCCACCAGGCCGATCAGGTCGTTTGATAATATGTCCTCCCTGTACTAACGTGGCAGGTCTAGGTGGAACCACTTGGAGACCAGTTGATTTTCACCCACATTAGTTGCTAATAATTTTTTATTTGTTGCTAAAAGAAAATTAAATGGCGGTAAAGTATTTGTGACTAATTTAGTGACGAATTTTATATTTCATCACTAAAACTAATTTTTAGTCAGGAATTTATTCTGTCACGGCCAATAGTCTTTGAGTTTTAGCGTGAAAATCAAATTTTCTCGCCAGTACTACTATTTTGAAATGGATTTTATTTTTGTTGCTAAAGTTCGTCGCTAATAATACTTTTTCTTGTAGTGATCAAATCAATTCTAATAGCCTCGTCCCAAGTCTTCTTAGGCCTATATCTTCCTCTAGTAGCCCCCCGCACTTATAATAATTCGCATTTTCTCATTGGTGCTTCTATGAGTCTTCTATGTACATGTCTAAACCATTGTAAACGATTTTATTTCATTTTCTCTTCAATGGGAGCTATTCCTAAATTCTTTCTAATAGTTTCATTCTTAATTTTATCCATTCTCGTCTTCCTACTCATCCACTGTAGCATCCTCATTTCTGTCACACCAATTTTTTGGACATGTTTTGTTTTTACTGCTCAACATTCTGAACCATACAGAAGCGCCAATCTTAATACAGTTTTCTAGAATTTTTCTTTGAGTTTTAGTGGTATTCTACGATCGCATATCACCCCAACTACATTTCTCCACTTCAACCTCCTCGATTTCGCCATTGCTCTTAATCATTGAACGTAAATATCTAAATGGTTAACCTATAGAAACCTTTCATCTCCAATTTTGATTATACCATCATCACTTTGGGCATTTCTAAAATTGCAATGCATGTATTCTGTCTTGCTTCTGCTAACCTTCAAGCCTTTAAACTCTAAGGCTTCTCTCTATCTTTCTAATTTAGTATTAAGACATGTTCTATTTTCATCAACTAGTACGATATCATATGCAAACAACATACTCCAAGGTACTCCATCATGAATATGTTTTGTGAGCTCATCCATCACTAGAACGAAGAGGTAAGAATTTAAAGATGATCCTTGATGTAAGCTTATATTGATAGGAAATGCACAAGTATCGCCTCTTTCTATTCGAACACTAGTGACTGTACCTTCATACATATCCTTAATTACTTCAATATATACATTAGATACATGTTTCTTTTTTAGCACCCACCACAAAACTTCTTTGGGTACTCGACCATAAGTCTTTTCCAAGTCCACAATACCATATGTAAATCTTTATTCTTCTCTCTATATTTTTTCATTAATCTCTTGAGTAGATAGATAGCTTCAATAGTTGATCGACTAGGCGTAAATCCAAATTGATTCTATTCTATTCTCGCTTCATGTCATATTCTATATTCTATCACTCTCTCCCAAACTTTCATAATATGACTCATAAGTTTTATGCCTCGGTAGTTCGTGCAACTTTGAACATCTCCTTTATTTTTATAGATAGGTACTAAGATACTCTTCCTCCAGTCATCATGGATACTTTTAGTCCTCAAAATATCAATAAAAAGTCTAGTCAACCATTCTATTCCAAGATCTCCCAGACCTTTCAACACCTCTGTAGGAATTTTATCTTACCCTATTGCTCTTCCAATCTCTATGTTCCTTAATGCTATTCTAACTTTCGAAACATTGACTCTTCTATGAAACCTACGAGTCCTATCTTAAGGTAATCTAATCAACTCTAAATTAGATTCTCCATAGTTGTTCTCGTTAAATAAACAATAAAAAAAAACTTCTTCATCGTTCCCTAATCTCTTTATCATTCACCAGGACCTTGTCATCATCGTCTTTGATGCATCTGACACTTCTATTGAAAATCAAATGAAGAACAAAAAATTTATTCAATTAAAAAAGAAATTAGAAAACACAAAAATTTCTACTGAATTATTAAGTAAATTTTCACTAAAAATAATCAACTAGAAATCCACTAAAATAATTAAATTGAAAAGGTAACGGATCATTTCATTTCATGATGGTTCTTCCAAAAAAAAAGATAACTAACTTGAATCTCAAAATATATCCAAACTCTTGGCGGCGAAACCTCATCTTCAACCTCTGAATGACATTCCTCTCAATGAATCCTCCATTGAAGAACACTAAAAATAAATCAATCCCAACAATTCAGCAAAATAAATGTATAAATACACAACACGTTTCAAATTTATCCACATAAATCACCAATTCAAAAAATGAAGCATTTCTTTGTCTAACTTAGATCTAGCAAGATTTAGGTTAGATTTGAGTACATCTACTCATATCTGGTTAACTTTGAGTAGGAAGACTGTGAGGATGAACTAATTGTGGCATAACAAAGGAGACAACGATGACTAGGTGACAAACGACATTGAAGAACGGCGACGAACAGGCTATGGCAGTGGCAGTGGCAGTGGCGAGCGGCATATGGCAGTGAGGCGGCTGTGACAAACAGGCTATGAGGACAACAATGAGTAACGAATAGGCTATGAGGAAGACCGCAACGAATCAGGCCTGAGGACAACAAACTAGATGGAACGAGACGGCGGTTACAAACAATTGTGGTAGAGATTTGAGAGAGAGAGAGAGAGAGAGAGATAGAAAGAGCATGAGAGTCTGAGAGAGATTGGAAATTTGAGAGAGAGAGATAGCGCATGAGAGATGAGATGGGTATTTAGGGTTTATTAAGGGTAGTTTATTTATTAATTTTTTTTAAAAAAAATAAACTAATTATTTCTTGAAACTAGTACTTATGAACAAAATTTTATTTGACTAGGTTTTAGAAAGTTGTTCCATTCTAAAATTACAGTTTTGGAAGAAAACTCCTAAATTTGAAGTGCTGAAAATTTTAAGTGTTTAAATTATACGTGTTGAATTTATTAAGTGTTGAATATATTAAATATTTAATTTTTTAATACTTATAACGTCATAAAAATTATTTTTGTAAAAAATTTTATTTCTAAAATAATTTTTACTGCTTTATTTTTTAAAAATATTATGCCTACATTTTCTCTCTATTTTTTCTCAATTTAATATTTTCTTCATCTTTACTTTTTTGTATATAACATTTTTTGTAAGATTTTACAATATTGGTGTAAAATATTGGTTGTAATAATTATATATTCTTTAGTATGAAGTGATAAGTGCTAAAAAATTAAGTGAATTACATATCATTTACAATTTTGAGCAATTTTTTAAGTGGTGCTTAATTTTTGTTATCAAATGCACTTAATTTGATAAGTACTTACTCTATTCAGTTTTAAGTACTTAATTTCATTAACAAACGGGGCCTTAGTAAATAGTTATTAGTATTGGATGGAATCTAAATAAATGTAAAAAGACAGTGTTAGGGTTTTAACGTTTTATAATTAATGTTTATTTTTTTATTTTTTTATATCAATTAATGTTCTATCAACATTTGATCATAATGCCCTTATGGTATTTCAAGGTCATTAACTCACTCTCTATCATTCCCCCCAAGGTCATCATACGTCACAGTCCTTTATAACCTATCATTTATGGAAATAAACATCAATATAAAACTCATGTTATGAACGTTCACAATGAATTAAACTTATGAAAATTATATCAATATAATGTACATTTTATACTCTTTATTTTAATATCCACATTGATTATTATTGAGTGGAAAAAAAAATAAAAAAGTGAACATTCACTAAAAATTGTCAAATGTCTTTTCCTTAATTACCCACTTATTATGAAAATAAACACCAATAAAAAATTATTTTGTGAACATTCACAATGAATTAAATTAATGAAAATTGTACAACTAATTTAATCTACATTATATCTTCTTCAGTTTGATATCTACATTGATTATTTTAAAGTAAAAAAACAAAAGTGAACATTCACTGAAAATAATCAAATATCACTTCCTTAATAACCCACCAATTACGAAATAAATACCAAGAGATACTCATTTTGTGAACGTTTATAATGGATTAAATTCATTACGTTTATACCATTTTAATCTATATTTCATTATCTTTATTTTGATATATATATTATTTGTTAGTGAAAAAAATATAAATTAAAGTGAACATTCACTAAACTTTGGGTTAGTATAGTATTTTATAATGACGTTGATACAGTGGTTTTCACTGTCATTGAACATTCACTTTAATTAAATATGGATTAAGAGCAAAAACACATTACCATATTGAAAACACCAACTCATGTGCGTGATTTGTATTTGGTAAATGTTCACGAGGTTCGAAGTCGAATAGATTTCATTCACACTGAACATTCACCAACACATTTAGATGGTGGATTGTTTGTAGTAGTGAACATTTATTGAGTTTTACCATGTAATAAAACTAAATTCACTACTATTTTCCGTAACATCTACTCAGAATTAGTGAATGTTTACTAATACTGAATCATTATTTTAGACTTTTATTGTATTTATTGTATCTAACATAAAACTAATTCTAAATTGCATGATTAGCTAAACGATCGATTAAAATCATACACATTCTAGTTGTTAGTGAATATTCACCAATGAGTTTATTGTTGGTATTTCTTTCCATAATTGGTGGGTTATTAAAGAAGCGACATTTTGACCATTTTTAGTAAATGTTCACTTTGATTATTTTTTCATTCAAAAATAAACAACGTCGATACCAAAATGAAGATGATAAAATGTAGATTAAAGTGGTATAATTATCAAGAATTTAATACTTTGTAAATATTCACAAAATGAGTTTGTTTGTTGATGTTTATTTCATAATTAGTAGGTTATTAAGGAAGTGACATTTGACCATTTTAAGTGAACGTTCACTTTTGAATTTTCTCACAAAATATAATCAATATGGATATAAAAATGAATATGATGAAATGTAGATTAAAATTATATAATTTTCAAGGAAATGCATTGTGAATAGGGGTAAAAATGGGTCGGATCAGTCAGATTAGGGCTAGCTTAATGGACCGATCTGAACATATCAGAGCACAGGTACTGTGGGCCAAATTTGAAAGAGTTTCGGGCGGGTCTGATCGAGTATCTGTGTATCCAGTCACGGGTCGAATTGTGGGTAAGTTCGAGTCTAGAAGAAAAGCCCAGTGGGCTGTTCTGGGCCAGGTCTGCTTGATGACCCTTTTTTTGTTTTGGGCTAAAGAATACACAAATTACATGAAACAAAAAATAAAATTAAAAAAATATATATATGAAAAGCCAACAATCATAAATATTTAATATGTCTTAAATAGTAAAAAAAAAAATTAAAAACAAAACAAAATTATTACACAACATCACAAACATCACAACCACTATAAATAAGTAAATGCCTAAAATAACAAAAAAGCATAAATAAGTAAATGCCTTACATAGTGGAACTAGACCATTTCCCTCCAAAACCATATTAATCACCTATTTCAAGTTCCAAATTAAAGCAAATAAAGTAAAAAAAAAAAAACACTTCACAAAAAAATTACAAACAATATATATTTGCAATTTAAGAATCATTACCTAAAAAAACTAAAAGAACGTAACATCAAATCATCAATCATCAATTACTGTAGTTGCCGAACCCAATTCAACAAGTTTTATAATAAAAGAACAATATGAACAAAAAAAAATATAATCAAAACAACAATCAATACAGGATAGAAGAGTTATTAAAATAATAAATATAACCTTCCTTTATATTTTTTTTATTTGTTCTACTTCTTCCATTGCTTCCCGAATATTGAATAGCTTTGAACATCGCAACTAATTCTGAGTGCAAATTAGAGTCTAAACCATCTTTGCTGATAGCGAACTATAAAAAGGATCAGTAATTCATCCACCCATACTAAAAAGAGACTCAGAGGCAACCATGAATACTAGAATTGCTAATACATCCCTTGTAACTTGAAAAAGAATTGGATATTTTGTTGAATTACTCCCCTACCACCCCAGAATTTCAAAATCATCACATTCAATTTCTACTGGGGAAGTTAAGTATTTATTCAACTCTGATCTACTAGACATATTACATTCTTTCGCTACGTGTTTACAAAACTGAGATGAATCTAAAATACAAGCATCTTCCTCTTCTTTATCTAACCCCCTCTCAAGTAATGAATCACTCACATTTTCACTAACAACAGCATTACTAATTCCATTTAATGCATATGAATCATATGAACGAGTCAAAGATACAAAAAATTCTTCATTAACTCATCTACAATTACAGCCTCATAATTTATTATCAAACAACATTTAATATATCTTAATTTATATCAAGGATTACGAACCACCGCAGTCAGCAACACATATTTATTTTGTCAATTTTACCCCAATATTTGTCAAATTTAGATCGCATTCCTTTTGCCATCGAAGAGAAAAACGTATCAGAATATTTTAACAAATTTATTATTGCACCTTCAATGATCATAAGCTCCATTAAGAAAGCATTCGGGGTGGCAAATAAAGACCCAGAAAATTTCAAAGTTGCATTATAGAAAAGTATTAAAAACTTAACAAATGATCTTGCCTTATGCTAATCTTCACTATCTAGGGGCCCCAAAGTCATTCTCCCTTGTTTCCCTTTGTTATTTATGTCATCTTCCCCTCCTAAATCATTAATGACATTATCTTTATAAAGTGACTGATATTATACATCTTCTTCCTCTAGAGGTTCAAATTAGTTTTGAAATTTGAATACCCTATATAGCATGAAATAAGTTGAATTTTATCTAGTTGGCATATATATACAAACTTAACTTTTATAATCCATTCCTTCTTTATCCGCTCATTTCTTACAAATCTCAATTCTAGATGGAGAGCATTGAACATATCTTATAGCATTTCAAATTTTAATGATTGACTCATCTATTTCTTTCAAACCTGCACACACTAAGAGATTTAAAATATGAGCACAACATCTCATACAAAGAAATTCATGCTCAAGAACCATTATTCACCTATCTTTAGTCTTCTTTTTCAATAATTTAATTTTCCCATTGTTAGAACTAGTATTATCAACGGTTAATGTGAGCAATTTATCTACACCCCACTCAAGCAAACATAATTCAACTAAATGAAAATTTAATATTTTCTTATTTAGTTTCCAATCACAATCAATGTAATGTGTTGTGAGACACGTGTAATTCAAATTTTGCAAAGAATTCCACGTGTCTATGGCAAGGCATATCCTTCGTCCCTTCAACAAGTTTTTTAATTTTTTCTTCTAACTTATGTTTAGAGTCATACAATCTCTAGTCACCATGGTTCAACTAGGTATTTTGACCCATTTCAGTTGAGCAACTTGTGTTAATTCTCTAAACCCCTCATTCTCAACAAATTTGAATGACAACTTCTCAATAATTATCATTTTGGCTAGTACTTGCCTACATGCATCGACACTAAAGCTCCAAGTCACAAGTTGACCCGCACCCTCATTAGTACCATTTTTTTGGTTTAAATCCCAATGGTCTTTGACCCTTAGGTTGCTCCCTCGAACTATATTTCTTACATTTAGATTTTATATGAGTTTTTAGTGCTAATGTTCCATGTTTCTTGCAATCACAAAAATAAGTTTTTCCACAATAGTTACAAGAAGCCCTAGGTGAATATTTTGAATCAAGCTCTTGTTTCAAACGAGTAAAATGGTCCCAAACTATTGAACATTTTCTTTATTCAGCTTTGGTGGAAGTTTATCCATCGTAGTATTCGAAATAGGCTTATCGTTCACACTAGTTATTTCAGTATTTCCAATTTCACTAGGCACAAGACTCACAACACCATCAACAACATCTAATTTGTATCTAAAAACATTCAGAAAGAGGAAATATATTATTGAGTAATGTTAGATTTGTTTGTATAATAACATCACTAATACATATATAATCGATTTAGATATTAGGATATTGTTTGTATATGTTTAGTCCTATTATATATATAATAATTTGATTATGAAACTGGTAGACTAAACATACAAATTAAAATGATTTGTTTGTTTCCGATTTAGAAATCAAAATTTGAATTATAGACTAACTAAACATATAAACAACTAGGATAGGAAATCGAATCATAAAGAAATGTGTTGTTTTGTTTCCGATTCAGAATCTAAATCAGAAATAGGGATGCAATTAGATTCATATACAGTCAAGCCTACACATGCTGATGAGTGGTTTATTTACCAGGAAATCAAGTATTTTTAAATTCAAATATTTGTGAGTTTTCAAGATTTTTTGTTAGTTTGATATATTTTTGTGTTGTTTTGTAGGAATTAGAAATAATTGGGTAAAAATGTGAAAATATGATCAAATGAGGTGAATTAGGTTGGAATGATTCGTCAGTAGTGCTGGTGCAGTGACTTCAACACCAATTTTGACATGATGCAATCCTATTTTGGAAATACTCAAAACATAGACATTGTATATCTCGTTCTTATCTTTCAATAGCATTTTGATTCACCACAATTGGATTTCAGACGAGAAAATTATGGCCATATTTCAGAAGCTGCGAGCTGCAGCGCCAAAGTTCTGCCCCAAAATAATAGAAATTTCGCGCTGCAGCGGGAAAAAAGTCCCAATGCAGCCCCAAACGCGGACATAACCTATTTTGAGCCCTATTTATACAATCTTATGTCTCAAACCCTAGTTGTAGTGAATTTGAGAGAGAAAACACCATTGGTGAGGCGATTTGGAGAGATTTTTGGACAAGAGAACACCATTGGAAGCACATAAATGTTAGAGAGGGAGTTTGAATTAAATTCTATTGAAGATTTGAAGTTCATATCCACAAAAAGAGTTTTCTCTTCCTTTTCTCTCACCATAATCTTTATTGAATTTTGTATTTGTGATATCCTGTTGAACATGTTTGCATTTATGAATTTCTTGAAAGGATTAGTATGGATTCCATTATATTGAGTTAAAGTTTCTATCTAGGGTAATTTGAATAGCTTTATATGAACTATGCCTTCAGACTTTAAGATTTTGTTAATTGGATTTCATGTTTTGATGATTTGTATTTCTTTGTGCGTATTTGCTAATTTATGTAAAAGGTAAATTAGATATCATAAATGTGTAAGATTAGGCATTCGAGATGTGATAATCTTGTATATGGAGACTGAAAAAATACAACACTTATTATATTGAGTAGGAGAGGCTAATATAATTTGGGTAGTCATTTCATGGGTGCGACTTAAAGATTGGATAATTAGTTGAGTTGAATAGATATATTAATTCAAACAATTATACATATTATCTTACTTGGCATTCGAGAGGTGGAAGTGAGGTTAATTTAGATATCCATAGTTAATGATTGAGCATGAATTTAATTAACAAGTTTGAATTGGATTAGCATGTTTAGCAAAGTGTTGTCAAACCCCATATAAGAATTGTGAATATGAAGTCCATATTTTATTTTAGTTTTGATTTTATATTTTTTTTAGTTTTATTTTTACATACCTTAAATTTGGATGCCTAAATCAAGTTAGGTTATGACAATTGCGGTACTTAGCAACGATTTAAATCAATCTTTGTGGATAGGATACTCTACTCATTCTATACTATTAAAACATGACTCGTACACTTACGATGTAGCAAAATAATCACTACCATGTTTTTGGTGCCATTGCGGGGGATTGGCATTTTAGACTGTTGTTAATATTGTGAGTAAGTAACTTGATTTTAATTTAGGAATTTATTTTTATTTCTTATTGTTGTTTTTGAGTTTGGTTTGTTTTGTGAGGTACTTGAAGATATTTAATCAACAAGTCCTCTTGATATTTTTTCAATGAGATTCTGAGCCGTTCTATTGTGCTTGGGAATGATACAAGGAGTTTCTTATTCGGTTCCTTGATCATGGTTTCCTAAAGGAGTGTCAACTACTAAACTTCCTCGACAGGTTACAAGCCATAACAAGAACTTGGGTAGAAGGAGGAAGCGGTAACATCTCTTTTTACGACCTAACCGCGGATGAAGCCTATTTGTTGTTGGAAGACATGGTTGATTTTGACTATCAGAGTTGGAATTTTTCAACAAGTCACCAAATCTTGGGGGATAGTTCCAACATTTCGACGCCATGGTTTGACACCCCACACCGACATGTGGAGGCTTCTACTACCCTTGAAGACCTACTTACCCAATTTTTGGAGAACACAAGGCTCCTTATGGAAAAATGGGAAAGGATGGAAACTGTTCATGATTTACAAATTGAATCTTTGTTCAACTCCATTGAAGCCATGGCAATGGCGGTGGCAATGAGTAACACACAATCCACATTCATATATGAAAGCCACCATGAGGAACCAAATACAAGTGGGAGGACATTGGAGGTGTCTTATGAAGATAATTTCAAAGAGACAAGACTCAAGAAATGCTCGTTGATGACAAATAACAAGATGATTTTGAGTCTTCACCTCTTGGAATCCAATTGGTGCTGCCACCATCGATCATTAAAAGCCACCATGAGGAATCACACAGAAGTGGGAGGAACTTGGGTTTATTCGATGATGATTCTTGTTGATCCTAATATTTTGATGAACAATTAAATGTTAATATTTTTGGTAGAACTAACGATTTTATTGAGTGTTTCAGTTTATAAGTTCCAATGAAGATATTACCATGAAGAAGTTGAAATGGATGCTAAATACTAAAGAGACTGACAAAGATGACGGATAATAAGAGTTTGAAGAAATTGAAGAATCTAGGAAAAACTACTCAGGTTAAATTTTTGCTCTTAATGATTCCCGATTAGGATCACACACGACACAAAATATTTTTTACAAATATGTGTGTTTTTTATAGGATCCTAATTAGTTAAATTATTTGCTCTTATGTGTAATTGAAAAAGAAACATTGATAATTAATTAAAATTGAATTTAAGAATTTAGTGGAGCTAATCGATTAAAGGGGCAAAAACGTCAAAGAAAATGAATTAAAATTGAATTGAGATAAGTGTTCCAATAATGGTCAGTCGACTGATAAGTTGACCTGAGGCTATAAGGCTAACTCTTTGGATCATTCAGTCGACAGGTGAGTCGATTAATGGAACTCTCTGAATCGTTCGGTCAATCGGTAAGTTGACCTGTGCTTAGAGGATAAACTTTCTGGATCATTAGGTCAATAGGTACGTCAACTTGTAAAAGTCTCTGTATCGTTCAGTCGACAGATAAAAGTTAGGTGGTCGACCGATGAGCAAATAGTTTTTGGCTTGGGCTACGTCTTGAATTGGACGGTCGACTGATGGGTGTTGGTCGGTCAACCGACGACCTATTTCAGATTTTGGGGAATTTCGGATTTTATTCAAAAACTAGTTGTTATTTGTTTACTTGATTGAGGTATCTTAAGGATATGGATATTATTGATCCTAAGATTTTGATGGACAATTAAAGATTGATGTTTTTTGTGGAACTAATGGTTTAATTAAGTGTTTCAGTTTATTAGTTCCAAATGATGAAGATATAATAATAAAGATGATGAAGGATTAAGAGGTTGAAGAATTTGAAGAACCTAAAGAAAACAATTCAAGTTAAATTTCAACTCTTAATATCCCAATTAGGATCACACACGATACAAAAAGATTTTTAAATGATTTTTATAAATATGTGTATTTTTAATAAGATCCTAATTAGCTAAATTATTTACTCCTATGTGTAATTGAAAAAAAAAATATTAATAATTGATTAAAATTGAATTTAAGTATTTAGTGGAGCTAACCGAGAAAAGAAATCGGTTAAAGGAGAGAAAACGTCAATAAAAATGGATTAAAAATGAATTGAGAGAAGTGTTCCAGCATCTATAAGTCAACATGTAAGTTGACTGAAGCATAGGAGGAAAAGTCTTTGTATCTCTCGGTTGACAGGTAGGTCGACCTGTGCTTAAATATGAACTCTCTGTATCTATAAGTCGACAGAGCGGTCGACCTGTGATAAGAAATGGAACTCTCTGAATCTCTAGGTCGACAGATAGGTCGACCGATGGGCACATAATTTTTGGCTTGGCTATATCCTGAATAGATCAGTCGATAAGTGATCTTGGTCAGTCGACTTATGGACTGTTTCAGGATATTATGGAATTCCGGATTTTATTCTAAAAGTAGCTGTTACTAGCCGTTTTTTGGTTAGGATTCAGGAGATATATTAGGGATTTAATGTTATTTGAGATATGCAATACATATTATGATATCCCTATAGATTTGGTTCATTAAATTTGAATATTTCTCAATTTGGTATATGTAATTTTTTCTATCCTATTTAATTGTGATTGAAAAATATTTGGGGGGGGGGGGGATTAATTGAGAAGTTTAAAGCTATAATTAAGTGATTTGAATCAAAATGAAATCTTAATGATATAAGGGGTCTATAAGAGCAATTAAGTGTTATAACAAGTAGGAATTAGCTGTTAGAGAGCTTATTTTATTCTCATTTATATAGACCTACGTTTTTCATATTAGAGAGAGAGATCAAGAGTATTATATTGAGATTTTCTAAGAGAAATCATATTGAGAATTGTGAGAGATTTTATGAGAGTTATTCTTGAGAATTATTTGTGAAGTGACATTGCTATAATTATTCTTTCAGTGGATTTCGGGTGAGATCTTTCTAAATTATTTTCTATTTAGTATTGCTTGATTATATTTGGAATTTGATCTTTAGAAATTGTTTTCTGATTTTTTTATTGAAAAATATTTTTGAAACAATTTCTTGAATCAATCTTATTACGTAGTACCCATTTTTGTTTAAAATCAGATTTTGAATATCTCACTTTTCTATCACTAGTTTTGGGATATTAATTGAGTTCTAATTTATCTGGGGTGATAGAAGCTCCGAATGAGAAAAATCGTTTGTCAATTTGTAATTGGTGAGTTGAGTGACGGATTGAATACTGTTGGGAGTATTTAATCTAAGAGTAGCTGGTTTTAGTCTCTTTCTATAAAGAGATTGAGGTAGTAATTCTTCCTGGATTGAGTTATTTTGTGAGTAATTTTGTAACAGTTCAATCCTTACTGGGTAAAATGATATTTGGAGTGTTTGTGAGGTTTTGATTCTTTAGCCTTAGTTTAAAAAAGAATTAGGTTATTTCTAAGCCTGTGAAAATGAATTTGTAAAGGATGATTCTGAGTCTGTAAAATAATCTTTGTGAGGGTTTAGTTCCTACCTTTAAAGGGATCTTGAGTTTAGTGGGTGCGACTTTCCTTGGGGTCGGAGGATTAGATTAGCCAAGAGTAACTTGGCGAACTAGTATAAATTTCTGGTGTGCTGCTATCTTTACATTATTTATTTTTGTTGTTTGGTGTGCACCTAGTTGATTTTATATTTTCGTTGTGATATAAAGATAATAATTAATTTATGATTAAAATTAATTATTTGGATTATTAAAGTATTTTTTTTCTCTGATAACTTTTTATCTACCCAATTCACTCCCCTCTTTGATAGTTCACTAGGCTAATAATTGGTATCAGAGCTGGTTTAGCTCGACACACTTAGCTAACAAAGATCACATGACGCACATAATAAGCACAATAGCTGAGGGGCAGTCTATGCACCGACCACCGTTGTTTGCAGGTGAAAGTTATTCATTCTGGAAAGACAGAATGATAACATTCCTTCAGACTACAAATTATGATATGTGGCTAGCAATCGAGGATGACCCGTTTGTTCCAATAGAAAACGAAGTCGAAAAAAAAGAAGGAACAACTAACTGCTTCTGATAAGCAGAAACTATCTATAAACTCTCAGGCTATTAACATTATATTTTTCTCTTTAGATGCTAATTAATATTCTAGAGTTTCAAGTTGTAAATATGCAAAGGATATATGGGATAAGCTACAAGTTACCCACGAAGGGACAAGTCAAGTGAAACAATCGAAAATCAACGCTCTTCTGAGGAAATTTGAATTGTTCAGAATGGAAGAAACTAAAACAATTCATGAGATGTATACTCGCTTCAACAATATTTTCAATCACTTGAGTCAACTTGAAAAGCCATTCTCCATGGAGGATAGAGTTTGAAAGGTCCTAAGATCTTTAACAAAAATATGGGAGTCAAAGGTGACGGCAATTGAGGAAGCTAAGGATCTTGGCAAATATGAAAATGATGATCTCATAGGCAACTTGATGACTAATGAAGCAGTGATTAAAGAATGTGAGGATGACACCAAAAATAACAAAAAGAAATCCTTGGCACTAAAAGCTTAGAAAATTGAAGAAGAGGATGATAGTGATGATGAAAGTCTTGACAGTGAGCAAGAGAAAGATAGGCACTTCTCACAAATAATTTTAAAAGAATGACTCGGCGTACATTCCGTGGGAGAAGAAACCTCAACATGAGTAAAATGGAATGCTACAACTGTCATAAGACCGGTCACTTTCAAAATGATTGTCCCAAACCGAAGAAGAATAAATAAAAAGAAAATAAGAAGAAAGCAAAGAAGAGTAAGAAGAAATCTATGAAGGCTACTTGGGATGATACTGATTCAAGTAGCTCAAAAAAATCAGATAGTGAAGATATGTCTATATTTACATATATGGCCACTGGTGGTGAGATAACTAAATGTTCAAGTTCATGTCCATTAAATTTTGATGAATTATTTTATGTTTATCAAGAACTTTCTCATGATTATAAAAATCAGTGTTCTAAAATAAATGTTCTTCAAAGTACAATTAATCCATTAAACAAGCAAATGATGGACTACGAATCTGAAAATAATGAATTGAAATCCAAGTTGACAGATTTGCATTCAATTGTTCTCAAATTCACCGGCGGTAAAAATAACTTGAAAATACTTTTGGGAAGTTCACATGGAATTTTTTATAAAGCCAGTATTAGATTTCAAAAAAATCTTAAACAAAAACGTTTTCATAAATTCTTTTCTGAAACCAAGAATCTTGTTGGATGTTTTAAATATAATGTTGTGGGGTATACTATTCATAGATGTTTTACTAAAATATCTAATTACAGACAAGTTTGGATTTCAAAAGGAACTAAAATTGTCCCGACTAACAAGATCGGACCCACTTAGGCTGGGTAACACTTAGAAACTATTTGAGGTGCTCCTTGCAAGTTTTTCTAAAAGCTTCAATAAGTAAGGACAAATGGTTCCTAGATAGTGATTGTTCTCGACACATGATGGAAGACAAAGAAACATTTACATCTTTGACACCTAAAGATGGAGGTCATGTGATTTTTGGAGACAACGCAAAGAATAAAAATATCAATATAAGTAATATCAGTAATGGTACTATTATTATTAAAGATGTGTTACTAGTTGATGGACTTAAACATAATTTGCTTAATATTAGTCAACTATGTGATAAGGGCTATAAAGTTATATTTGATCATGATAGGTGCATTATTAAGAATAGTCATGATAGTAGTATCTTGTTAGTTGCATAATGTTTTGAGAATGTTTATGCTTGCTCATTTGATAATTTTTAATTCTCAAAATTTATCTTGTTTGAATGATTTATCTGAAAATAGTTGGTTATGGCATAGGAGACTTGAGCATGCTAGTATGGAGTTAATCTCAAATTTATTTAAGAAGAGTCTTATACGTAGCCTACCTGATTTGAAATTTGTGAAAGATAAAGTATGTGATGTATATCAATTAGGCAAGCAAGTTAGATCATCATTTAAGAAAAAGATGCACACGTCCACGTTTAGATGTCTTGAATTGTTGCATCTTGATTTATTTGGGCCTAACTCTGTTGCTAGTTTTTATGGTAAGTTTTATGTGTTCATTATAGTTGATGATTATTTCAGACTTACCTAGGTATTTGTTCTTGTTAAGAAAAATGAGTCTGCTTCTATTCTTGCTAAATTTTATAAACGTATTCAAAATGAGAAGCAATGTTCCATTATTAACATTTGAAGTGACAGAGGAAGAGAGTTTAAGAATGATGATGTGGTAAGTTACTGTGATAAGCACGGTTATGCTCATAACTTCTCTACACCAAGATCATCACAAGAAAATGGTGTAGTGAAAAGGAAGAACGGGACACTTCAAGAGATGACCAAAACGATGCTTAGTGAAAATCGCTTACCAACCTACTTCTGGGCCGAAGTAGTAAGTACAGCTTGCCACGTAGTGAATCAGGTATTGATTCGTAGAGGGTTTAACAAAACCCCATATGAAATCTGGAACAGTAAGACTCTTAATATTTCCTATTTTAAAGTATTTGGATGTAAGTATTTTATTTTGAATGACAAGGACAATCTTGATAAATTTGATGCTAAATCTGATTATGGGATTTTCCTTGGATATTCTACTAACAGTAAGGCTTATAGAGTTTATAATAAACGTACATTAGTAGTAGAAGAAACTAGGCATATTGTTTTTGAGGAAGCTGATCCATTTTTGTCGAGAAAGGTTTTGGATGATGATAATGCAGGTATTTCAAATAATCAAAAAAATGTGCTAATATACCTAAGGAGTCCCAACAAGAAGAGGAACCTAAGGAAAAGGATTCGACTTTACAATGAACTATAAAGATAGTACCGGGACATTTAGTAAAAGAAATCATCAGATTTTCATCCAGTTATTGGTACTGAATGGGTTTTTAGAAATAAAAAGGATGAATCTGGCATGGTAATTAGAAATGAAGCAAGATTAGTAGCACAGGGCTATAATCAAGAGGAAGGAATTGATTATGATTAAACCTATACTCCTGTTGCTAGACTAGAAGCAATTAGAATGCTACTCACCTTTGCATGTTCACGTAATTTTAAATTATATCAAATGGATGTAAAGGGAGCATTTCTAAATGGCTTCCTAGCAGAAGAAGTTTATGTGGAACAGCCCCCGGGACTTGAAAATGATAAATTTCCCGATCACATATTTAAATTCCGTAAGGCTTTGTATGGGCTCAAACAAGCTCCTAGAGCTTGGTATGAGAGACTTAGCCGATATTTGATCGAAAATAGTTTTCGAAGGGCTATTTGTGATATAACACTATTTGTTAAGCAAACTGGCTCTGATATCCTATTAGTACAAGTTTATGTTGATGACACTATTTTTGGATCTACTAATAAGGATCTTTGCCAAGAGTTTGCTAAGATAATACAAGTTGAATTTGAAATGAGCATGATGGGAGAGCTAAATTTTTTCTTGGGTTGCAAATTAAGTAAATCAAAGAGAGGATATTCATAAACCAAGCTAAATACACTAAGGAGCTGTTAAAGAAATATGGCTTGGATGGTGCTAAAGAATACAAAACTCTCATGGCAACAGCTACAAAGATAGATAAATATGATATGGGCAAAAGTGTTAATGAAAAAATATATCAAGGTATGATTGGTAGCCTATTATACTTAACTGCTAGTAGATCTGATATAATGTATAGTGTTTGTTTATGTGTTAGATTTTAGTCTTGTCCTAAAGAATCGCACTTGACTGCGGTTAAACGAATTTTTCGATATTTAAAGGGGACGACTAACTTAGGATTATGGTATCCTAGGGGTAGTGAATTTAAATTAATAAGTTACTCCGACGCTGATTTTGCTGGTTGTAAAGTTGAGCAAAAAAGTGCAAATGGGTCATGTCATTTGTTAGGACATGCCTTGGTTTCTTGGTCAGGTAAGAAATAGAATTTGATAGCCTTATCTACTACTAAGGTTAAGTATATGTCAGTTGGTAACTGTTGTACTCAAATTTTATATATCAAGCAACAGTTAAATAATTTTGAAATCGGTATGGATGAGGTCACAATTTATTGTGATAATAAAAATGTTATTTGTCTAAGTAAGAATCATACACAGCACTCAAGAACTAAGCACATAGAGATTAGACATCACTTTATTCGTGATCATATTCAGAGAAGGGACATTATTATTGAATATATTGATACATCCGACCAGCTAGCTGATATTTTTGCCAAACCATTAGCGGAAGATCAGTTTGTGAAAATCATTCGCAATTTGGGTATGGCTAGGCATAACGATGTATGCCTAGAGTAGTGTTTCTTTGTAGTTTCCCTTCCCCATTTTTTTTTAGATGACAAAGGGGGAGAATTAAATGATGTTTTAATGAATATCTTAAGGGGAAGTTTAAATTATTTTGTTGAATATCTTAATGGGGAATTTATTATATATTGAAATTTGTTCTTTATCGAAAATCTAATAATTATCTTTATTAACTTGCCTTAACGAGTTAAAGAACTCGCCCTCAGATTTAGGGGGAGTGTGATTATATTTTTGTTTTGAAGAAAACATCAAAATTAATTGTCATCATCAAAAAGGGGGAGATTGTTGATTCTAAAATTTTGATGAACAATTAAATGTTGATGTTTTTTGTGGAACTAACGATTTTATTGAGTGTTTCAATTTATAAGTTCCAATAAAGATATTATCATGAAAAAGTTGAAATGGATGCTAAATACTAAAGAGACGGACAAAGATGACGAATACTAAAAGTTTGAATAAATTGAAGAACCTAGGGAAAACAACTCAGGTTAAATTTTTACTCTTAATGATTCCCAATTGGGATCACACTTGACAAAAAATATTTTTTACAAATATGTGTGTTTTTTATAGGATCTTAATTAGTTAAATTATTTGCTCCTATGTGTAATTAAAAAAGAAATATTGATAATTAATTAAAATTGAAATTAAGAATTTAGTAAAGCTAACTAAGAAAAGAAATCGATTAAAGGGGCAAAAATGTCGAAGAAAATAAATTAAAATCGAATTGAGATAAGTGTTCTAGCAATGGTCAGTCGATTGATAAGTCGACTTGAGGTTATAAGGCTAACTCTCTGGATCATTCGGTCGACAGGGGAGTCGACTTATGGAACTCTCTGAATCGTTCGGTCGACCGGTAAGTCGATTTGTGCTTAGAAGATGAACTCTCTGAATCGTTAGGTCGACAGGTAGATTGACTTGTAAAAGTCTCTATATCGTTCAGTCGATAGATAATGGTTAGGCGGTCGACCGATGGGTGAATAGTTTTTGTCTTGGGCTACGTCTTGAATTGGGCGATGGACGATGGGTGTTGGTCGGTCAACCAATGGCCTGTTTCAGGTTTTGAGAAATTTCGGATTTTATTCGAAAACTAACCGTTAACTAGTCGTTATTTGTTTACTTGATTGAGATATCTTAGGGATATGGATATATTTAAGATATGATACTCCTATTTGAATATTCCTATAGATATGGTTCAAGTATTTTAGATATCTCACAATTTGATACATGTAGTTCTTTCTATCTTATCTAATTGTGATTTTGTAAAAGTTTGAGGGACTAAATTGAATGTTTTAAAGGATATATTTAAGTGAATTATACTAGGATTGAGTCTTAATGATATAAGGGGGATTATGGAGTAATTATTTGCCATGATATATGGTAACTAGCCGTTAGAGGGCTTGTTATAAACCTCTATAAATAAACTTGCGTTTTTTAGGTTTAAAAAATCCAATAATCCAAATTAGTAAAAATTCAAGAGCTATTTAGTTCCTGAGTGAGTCATCATTCTAAAATCATACTGAGTGCAATATGAGATCTTTCTTGAGATTTTTTCTTGAGAAACATTTGTTGTGGATTATTGCTACTACCAATCTGAAGTGTCGTTGATATTCTAATAGTTTTTCTTTTGGTGGATTCCTGGTTAGATTGTTCTAAGTTATTTGCTTATTTTCTATTATTATTATTTTCTTGGAAGTTGATCTTTGAAATTGTTTTCCGAATTTTTATTGAAAAATATTTTTTGAAACAATTTCTTTAAGAAAATATGATTACGTGCTAAATTATTTGTTACTCGTTTTTTTGGTTTAAAATAAAATTTTGAATTTTCTCACTTTATTTCTATCACTAGTTTCGAGACATTAATTGAGTATTAATTAATCTGAGGTGGTAGAAGCTCTGAATGGGAATAACTTATCAATTTTTGTAATTAGTGAGTTGTGTGCAGATTAGATACTATTGGGAGTGTCTAATTAGGGGTAGTTAGTTTTAATCTCTTCCGGTAAAAAGATTGAGATTTTGATCTTTGCGTAGAGTATAAAAAGATTAGGTTTTAATTCTTCCTTTATAGAATTGTGAGTGAATTGTAATGGTTCAATCCTTATTGGGTAAAAGGATATTTGGAGCGTGTTTGTGTGAGGTTTAATTCTTGAGCTTAAGGCATCAAAGAATTAGGTCGTGATTCTTCCTATAATAAAATTAGGTTAATCTTTCGCCTGATAAAAAGATAGAGGTTATTCCTTAACCTGTGAAAATGAATTGTAAAGGTTGATTCTAAGCCTGCAAAAAAAATCATTATGAGGGTTTGGTTCATACCTTTAAAGGGATCTTGAGTTTAGTGCGTGCGACTTTCCGTGAGACTCAGGGGACTAGATTAGCCAAAAGTAGTTTGGTGAATAAGTATAAATTTATGTGTATTGCATTATTTATATTGTTTATATTTTGTTATTTGGGAGTGCACCTAATTGATAACACATAATTCACTGCTATAAAAGATAATAATTAATTTTAGGATAATATTAATTGTTTGATTTTTTAAGTGTTGTATTCTGATCATTTTTAATACTACCCAATTCACCCCCTCTTGGGTAGCTCACTGGACTAACAAGTCTAGTGAGGAAGAGACCCAAGAATTGATTGGGGATGAAGAATCACAAGAAAACACTTGTGATTATCAACCTTTTGCGATCCATATTGTGATACGAACATTGATCAAAGATAAATACTTCTATAAGGATCCAATGTGACTCACTTGTCCTCTTCTACTTTCAACTCCGTTCATTCATGCCCACCAACCAAATATGCCAAAGCCGAGTCAAGTTGAGAGTACTTGCCAATCATTCTACATCTCGCCAAGCTTGAGGGCGTTCAAAACCAAAACCTATTTATTGTGTTATATGACACATACTATGGGCGAAAGCTACTCTTTGATGAGTCATTCTCCATTGCCAAGTCGAGGACGTTAAACCAAGCGCTTCTTGAGAGGCAACCCAAGTTTTCAAATAATAGAGCCTAAGGATGCAAGTTATGGAAGAAAAAAAAAAACCACATCGGTTACCTTACCTAGAGCATCATTGTTAACCACACTAGGACGGGAGATTATCTCGCCTCCCCAGTACGTGTTCTTTCACCTCCCTAGTACGTGTTCTTATTCCCTTATGCATAATTTGAATACATATTTAACTTTGCGTTTGGGGGTGAGTCACGTGTTGGCTTATGTTTGTTGGGTTTAGGAAATGCTTTTATGTATGACTTTTCTTTATATAACTTGTATTCTTTTGGCCATGTTTTTAGTTTTTTTTTTTCTTTTAGGTTTGTTTGAATAAATTGTGATTTTTTGTTGAGATGAAATGACTTGATATCAATGATGAGTATAGACATTTGATGTTCTCTTAAGTCTTTTGAAATGCATGTCATTGAGATTTCTGTGCACTTGACTCGTGTTTACTGAGGTTTACTCTTGACTATTTATATTTGAGTACCATGAATCATGATCATTTGGTCTTTTGAGTACTTAGAGAACATTTATGAGCTTTAGGTAGGCTTTGACAGCTCATGAGCACTACAACCCATTTAAGTGAAACTTGAGACAAAATTCTAGGTTATGTGTTGTTGGAGAGATGATTGAAGCATTGGAGAGATGATTGAAGCATTTCTTTATATCGTTTAGACCTTTGAAGCTAACCCTTTAAAATTGTTTATCTTTCGTTACCCCCATTGAGCCTTATTCCCTAATTATGTCACTACCCTCATGTGTACATCCAACCCACTAAATGAATTTCTACTTCTTAAACCCATAACTAATTAGCATGGTTGCATGGATCATTGAGTGTAAGGACTAGTATGGGGTATGTGTGGAAAACCATTGGTGGATTGGGTAAAAAAAAAGGATAAAAAAAGACAATTGGATGATAAGTTGAGACACTTCCTTATAGTTTCCTACAACATTGAGGACAATATTGATTTTGAGTTTGGGGGTATGGTTTATATTTCTTACCTATTTGTTCTTTTTGTAAAAAAAAAAAAAAAAAAATATGTCATTTCGTTTGTTTTGGTAAATAATACCTGGTGGGATCGATTGAAAGAAGACATTTGATGAAAGGGGGAGTCGGTGAAAAAACAAATTTCTTGAAAATCTTGCAAGATCTATGAGTTGTGATACATGCCTAGGGTGATTTGAGCCTAAAAATAACATTCTCATCTACCTTCTACCCTAATTATAAATTACAACCCTTAAAGTCATTTTGATCTCCAATGACATATGAACCTATGCATAATTAGTGGAAAGTAACACAAAAAATGGGCTTATATTTGTTCTTAACTTCACAATCTAGAGATTATTCATTGTCTCCTTAGCAAAAAAAAATTATTCAAGGCTCGTTTGGTTGAGTGAGAGTGATTGTGCACACACTTACACATTGAGAGTCTTGAGGAGATTGAAATTGATACTTGAAGTTGAAATTCTAGATAATCTCAATGTGTGCATTTCGTTTGAGCTTAAAACATTTTGTGGCTTCGGAGATTGTTGCACGGTAGTTAATTTGATACAAAACTCACAATTTTATCGTTAATGTCTTAGTACTTGATTTGCTTAAGTCTTTTATTTCCTTTTCTTTTGCTTGAGGCCTGAAAATGTTTGAGTTTGGGGGTATTTGATGAATGGTTTATTTACCAAAAATCAAGTACTTTTAAATTCAAATATTTGTGAGTTTTCAAGCACCTTTATTTTTTTGATGTATTTTTGTGTTGTTTTGTAGGAATTACAAAAAATTGGGTGAAAAGGTGAAAATGTGGTAAAATGAGGTGAATTGGGTTGGAATGGTTCGTCAGTAAGACAAATGCAGTGACTTCAAGACTAATTTTGAACCTGATCCAATCCGATTTTGGAAAAACTCCAAACATGAACGTTATAGATCTCTTTCATAGATTTCCATAGAAGTTTGAATTACCTACATCAGAGTTTGGACAAGAAAGCTATGGCCAGATTTCAAAAGTTGTGCATTGCTGCGCCAAGGTTCTGTCCCAACAAGTAAGAAACCTCGCACTGCAGCGGGAAAAAAACCCCGTTGCAGCCCCAAAATGTGGACAAGGCTTATTTGGAGCCCTATTTATACAAGAACACCATTGGAATCACATAAACGCTAGAGAGGGAGTTTGAATTGAAGTCTATTGAAGATTTGAAGCTCATTCCTTTCTCTCACCCTAATCATTATTGAATTTTGTATTTGTGATATTGTGTTGAACATGTTTGCATTTATGAATTTTTTGAAAAGATTAGCTTGGATTCCATTATGTTGAGTTAAAGTTTCTATCTAGGGGTATTTGAATAGCTTCATATGAACTATGCCCTGAGACTTTAAGATTTTTTTAATTGGATTTCTTGTTTTGATCATTTGTATTTCTTTATACGTATTTTCTAATTTATGCAAAAGGTAAATTAGATATCATAGATGTGTAAGATTAGGCATTCAAGAAGTAATAATCTTGCATATTGAGATCGGAGAAATTCAACCCTTATTATATTGAGTGCGAGAGGTTAATATAATTTGGGTAGTCATTTGATGGGTGAGACTTAAAAATTGGATAATTAGTTGTGTTGAATAGAGATATTAATTACAATTATTATACAAATTATCTTACTTGGTACTTGAGAGGTGGAAGTGAGGTTAATTTAGATACCCATGGTTAATGATTGGGCATGAATTTAACTAACAAGCTTGAATTTGATTAGCATCATTTAGCAAAGTGATGTCAAACCCCCCTAGAACAATTATACATAGGAAGTCTATATTTTATTTTGATTTGATTTTATATTTTTTTTAATTTTATTTTTATAAACCTTAAATTTGGACGCCTAAATAAAGTTAGGTTACGATAATCGCAGTGCTTAGTGACGATTTAAACCAATCTCTGTGGATACGATACGATACTCATCCTATACTATTAAAACTTGACCCATACACTTGCGGTGTAATAAAATAATTGCTACCAAATGCAATCAGAAATTAAAAATTGGGAATAAAAGAAATGAGTGAACATACAGGACAATATTCACACAAAAGTTAAACATACGAAACAAATATTCACATGAGTAAACATTTAGAAATTAAAAATTGGGAACAAAACAAACAAAATTAAAGAACAAAAAAGCGGATGGAATTGGAAACATATAGAAGTAAGTTGCAAATCTCGACATTAATCTGGTTGAGTGAATATTTGGAATTGTCGAACTAGTACAAAGAACTAGGGCTCGTTGTCGTCGACTTGGTATAGTGAACTAGGGCTCAAATTATCATCGTCGGGTTGGAAGACAGTGAACTAGGTCAAAATCGAATTGAAATTCGAAAGAGAAACAAATCCATATTTATAGGATTCAAATCCTACAAATATGGAAATTGCAGTTCGAATTTGGAAATTGGAAGGAACTCGGGAAGGAAGAAGTCGTCACGAGGGAGTGGAGTGAGGAGGAACTGAAAACGGTTGTTGTTTAAGTGGAATAAAGATTGAAAGAGTGAAAGTGAACTCTGGAAGCTTCAAGAGAGGTGTCTATGGTTTCATGAAACGACGATGTTTCGATGGTTTGCGAGTTGGTTCAAGTGTACCAACAAACTAAATCCTACATCCATTTCTTGAACTAGATTGTCCAATTTTTCCACACAGATCTAGAACTGCTGCAATGTTGACTCAGTGGGTTACGTGGTGGGTTTGGGCCATTTTGTAAGGGTTCGAGGCGGGTCAACGAGTCTGTGCGTTATTTGAACACCCCTAATTGTGGACGTTCATAACATTAGTTTTTTTGTTGATATTTATTTTCATAGTTGGTGGGTTATTAACGATGTTAGACTATTTGAGTGAACATTCACTTTTCAATTATTATTTTTTCACTAAAACATAATCAATATGAATGTCAAAATGAAGATGATGAAATATAGAATAAATGGTATAAATTTAACGAATTTAATCCATTGTGAACATTCACAAAATATGTTTTTTTTTGTTGTTGTTGATTTTTGTAATTATTTGGTTATGAAGTTTAATCATTTTTAGTAAATGTTCACTTTTGATTTTTTTTCTTTTCACTAAAAAACAATCAATATAGATATCAAAATGAAAATGATGAAATATAAATTAAAATTGTGTAATATTCATGAATTTAATGCTTTGTGAATATTCACAAAATGAGTTTTTTTGCTGACATTTATTTTCATAATTGTTGAATTATTAATGACGTTTGATCATTTTTTACAAAGAATGTCATCAGTTTTAAATTAGATGACATATCAACACAATGATTTAAGACAAATTTAGGACTATTCAGTAAACATTCTTTGATGACTAAAACTTGTTTTTATTAATTGATTTTTTTTTTTTTTTTTTTTTTTTATGAAATATACCACTTTTGAGGACTAAATAATAAAAATCCCAAAAAATATTGATTGCAACAATTTTAAAGCTAGCTTGGTAAAATCATTTACTTATATACCATTTTTTAGGGTAAAAGCTACTATTCTGAACATTCACAAATTAGTTTTTTTCTTTTGTATATTTATTTCCATAGTTGGTGGGTTATTAAGAAAATGATTGTTGGCCCAGTGAGCTACCCAAGAGAGAGAGTAAATTGGGTAGTTATAAAAATTTAAGCAATTTAAATCTTTTAATACTTAATTTAGCAAATAATTAATTTATCGTAAATTAATTGTTATCTTCGTTACGTAGTGGATAAGTGTTTAAATTTAGGTGCACACCCAAACAAAATGTAAAGAAAGTAAACAATGTAACACACTAAGATATATCCTAGTTCAATAAGCTAGCCTTGCCTAATCTAGTCTCCTGAGCTTCACGGAAATTTGCACTCTCTAAAACTCTAATTCCTTTAACGGTAGGAACCAAACCCTTACAACGATTTTTTTCCCAAACTTAGAATTATCCTTTACAATTTCTTTTTAACAGACTAAGGAAGAACCTTATCTTTTTTTAGGTTAAAGCCTAACCTAATTCTATTACAGGAAGAATCACAACCTAATCTTTTTAATAGGCTTAAGATCAAATCTCACCACACTTACAAGTATCTTTTTCCCAAGTAAGAATTGAACTTTTACAATTTACTCAAAAACTAATTCTATTCAGGAAGAATTAATACCTAATTCTTTTAAAGGGAAAAAAATAACATAACATTTTTATACTTTATTAGGTAAAGATCAAACCTCAACTTTTTTCCTAGAAAATATTGAAATTCAAACTACCCTGACTAGATACAGCTCCAACCATATCTAATCCACACAAACTCACCAATATAAAAATAATGAGTTTTTCCCACTCGGAGCTTTTATCACCTCAAAAATATTATACTCGAATAATTTCCCAAAATTTACTACGTGATAAAATTTAAAGTGAGGAATTTATTATCTGATTACAACAATTATGGGTAGCACAGAATTAAGCACGTAATGAAAACAATATCACAAAATCGTTTTAGAAAGAATTTGTATGCTCTTAAGTTTAAAAATGATTTTTCAATGATCTTAAAACCAAGTAATAAACATTAATATGAAATCAATTTCAACACAATAACTTGGCAAGATCTCACCAAGAAAACATTGAAAGAATGTAATCAGAATTGCAAGACAGTGTAGATCGGTGACGCCAACTCAACAGCGCTTTAGCTCAAGAAATTCTCACACAAATAATCTCATGTTCCATCCCTTGAATAATTCTTAGAATAATATCTCTTAGAAAAGTTTAGAAACTTTATAGTTCTTGATGTTGTGGTATTATTAGATCCCAAATTCGCAGGTTTATTAAACTGATTTGAAACAAGCCCTCCAACGACTAGTTTTCACAAGATAAGACTTTAAATTGCACCTATAGATCTCATATATCATAACCATTTAATCCTGGTATAATTGTCTTAAAAACGTCTTTCAAATATCTCAATTAAGTCCACAAATTATTTCTTAAAATTCAATCACAAATATAGGAAGTATTTAGTTACTAAAATTGAGAGAATCTATAATTATATTTACCATATCAATAAGGATATTAAAATAGATGTGTCATATCTTTAATACATTCAAATCCCCTAAATATCTCTATTAGATTTGCCAAAAACGGCTAGTAACGACTAGTTTTTTATCGAAACCTTAAAATTCTCGAAATCTCAACTAACACAATCAGTTGACCGATCCATGCCCAGTCGGTTGACTGAACAATATAGCGTGTGTCACAAGTCAAACCTCAAAAGGCAGTCGGTTGACCAAATACCCCTCGGTCGATTGACCGATTGATTCAAATTACATTTCTAAGCCAAAATCAAGCTACGATCAGTTGACAAATCAATTCAGAGAGTTTCACTTGGCCAATCGATTGACTAATCTCTCCTGGTCAATTGACCGATCGATTCAGAGAGTTACCATTCTCCAACCTATAGCTACTCGATTGATCGAACCTCTACTGGTCGGTTGACCGAACCTCTACTGGAAGCTCTCTTTCTCAACTTATTTCAACTCCAAACTTCATCATTTAATCCCATTAATCGATTGTTTTTCTCAGTTAACACAATTGACACTAATAATCAATTTTAAACACTAATCTTATTTCAGTTAATTTTTATTTTTTCAATTTCACATTGCAGCAAATATTTGAATACTAATTAGGATCCTAAACTTTATCAAATTAAACACACAAAAATATAATTTATTAATTTTTGTAGAGTGTGATCCTAATTCGGGATACATTAAGATTATAAGAGTATTTGAGTTATTTTACCTAATTTTTTTCTAAATTTTCAATACTCTTCATTTCTTCAACATGTATCTTTGCATCCTTGATAATTTCTTCATGATTCAATCTTTTATTGGAACTCTTATACTAAAATAACAAACACATTAGTTTCATAAAAAATATTAACCCTTAATTGTCCATTAAAATTTCGAGATCAACAATGACCTTTCACTATTTTAGTGAATGTTCACTTTTTTCACTCAATAATAATCAAATGCTGAAATACAAATTAAATGATATAATTTAATGAATTTAATCAATTGCAAACAATCACAAATGACTTTTTCTATTGGTACTTATTTTCATAGTTGATAGGTTACTAAGCAAGTAACCATGAAGGGAGAGAGAGAGAGAAAGAGAATTAAGGATCTTGAAATCACGCAAGGGCATTACGATCTAATTTTGATGAGCATTAATTGAAAGGAAGATTAAAAATTAAACATTAATTATGAAAAATTAAAATAATAACAAAATTGTAATGGTAGATAATTTATTATTGTATCCGTTTAATAGGAGAAAACAAAAAAAAAATGTCTAATTTTTAAGGTATTAAACAGTTATATGACCCAAATATCCTATTTAAGAAAAGGTAAATTTGGATCATATGTATAGTATTGATAATACGGGCGCTGACTGAACGGTCCTAAATTGCGGCCAAAACTACCAAATAAACTCACTAATATTCATATGCACCCAACAATCCTTTTGTTATTTTTGTGACGAAAATACCCCTTGCATTATATACAGTAATGTAGACTCCTTATATAGCGGAGCTAATTTTGGTAAACAATACTAATATTTATGTGCACAGTTTACTTCGTTTTTTCCTCAGATTTCTATGTAAAAAAAATAAAAATTGCAAAATAAAAATGTTTATTTTATTCTCTTTCAAATGAGATGTTAATCACATTTTTTGGACATGTTTAACATGATGCACACGAATGTTACATGTAACATTAAAAAAAGTTATAATGAATTTCGTATAATTAATGTTACATGTAACATTAAAACCAACCCAATATCAAACCCCCTAAAAGAAGTTGATACCTACACCTTGTTACATATAACATTCAAAAATTCTAAAAATATCATATTACATGTAACATGAATGTGAAAACTGAAACTAGTTAATCACATTTTTTGAACATATTTAACATGATGCACACAAATATTACATGTAACATTCAAAAAGGTTATGATGTATTTCGTATCATTAATGTTAATGTTACATTGAACATCAATATTGCATGTAACATTAAAACTAACCCAACATTAAATCCTCCCAAAAAATGTGATAACTATACTTTATTACATGTAAACATTCAAAAATTCTGAAAATATTATGTTACATGTAATATGAATATGAAAACTGAAACTAGTTAATCATATTTTTTAAACATATTTAACATGATGCACATGAATGTTACATGTAACATTCGAAAAGGTTATGATGAATTTCGTATCATTAATGTTACATGTAATATCAATGTTCCATGTAATATTAAAATCAACCCAACATCAAACCCTCCCAAAAAAGTTGAAAACTACACATTGTTATATGTAACATTCGAAATTCTGAAAATATCGTATTACATGTAACATGAATGTGAAAACTTAAACTAATAAAAAAAAAAAAAAGTGAATTGGATATTGTTTTAAAGATTTTGTTTAGACGAATTTGAATATATAATTAAATTGTAAAAAAAATGTGTACAATAATAGTTATTTTCATTTTAATACAATAATTTTATTAAATATGGAAACTCCCAATCCTTATTAAAGAAATTTTATTGCTGCATATACTGAAAATATCATGTTACATGTAACATGAATGTGAAAAGTGAAACTAGTTAATCACATTTTTTGGACATATTTAACATGATGCACACGAATGTTACATGTAACATTCAAAAAGGTTACGATGAGTTTCGTATCATTAATGTTACATGTAACATCAATGTTGCATGTTACATTACAATAAACCCAATATCAATCCCCCCCCCCCCCCCCAAAAAAAAAAAAAAAAAAAAAAAAAGTTGATAACTACACCTTGTTACATATAACATTCAAAAATTCTGAAAATATCATGTTACATGTAATATAAATGTGAAAGCTTGAAACTAATGAAAAAATAATAATAATGAATTATATATTGTTTTGAAGATCTTGACGAATCTGAATATATAATTAAATTATAAAAAACATATGTACACTAATAGTTATTTTCATTTTAATAAAATGATTTTGTTAAATATGGAAACTTTTAATCCTTATTAAAGAAACATTATTACCGCATATACTACAAGGGTAAATCTGTCAATAGAAAGTGTACAAAATAGATTTCTAAGACTGCATTGTGCAAAATAATATGTAACTTGGGATTTCTTGATTTATTATCTAATTAGTGGGTTTAACCGATAATTTGATGGTATTTTTGGATCCTCCTGGTATTTTTCCCTTGATAATATCTTAGTTGGCATTCAGTGATTGTTTTTGGTTTTTTATTTTATTTTTTTATTTTTTCGTTCTAAAGATGTAAGGAAAGAAAATAAAAATAAAAAATAAAAAAAACGAGGAAATATGATTATACTAAAATTAATTTTTTGTTTTCCAAATTTTATCGGAACCAAAAAAAATAAACGGTTAGCAAACGCCACCTTAATTATGTAGAATCAATAAAATTGAAAAAGAAAATGGTTTTGTTCATGGATAGTGTTTATGTGAATAAGGTGTATGGGATTAACTATTTAAAGTGTCCGAATCTACTTTTACAAATTAACAACAGGAAACTAAGAATGTTTAACTCTTTTTATACATTTCGTTTGATAGCTGGAATGATATTAAATAAAATAAAATAAAATAACAATAAGATTAGAATTAATATAATAGAATTATCATTACTGTTCTTTCGGTGACAATAAGAATTATATATGGTATTGAAATGATATCAAAGAATAAAATAATAATTTAATTAAATTTTTAAACGATATAATAATTAATTTAATTAAATTTTATTACAATTCAAATATTTGGTTAGTATTTGATCGTTTTTTTTATTTGATAAATGATTAAAATCTAATTTTATTATAATTGAGATTAATTAATACTAAATTTATTTTAGTATTCGTTAATTTTATATTTTACGTGATTAAAAAAAATTTAGTAATAAAAATAAAATTTAATTCCACGTACAAATCCAATAACCATCTTCATCACTTTTCCAATCCCGTGTATCACGGTCTTCTATAATTTAAAAATATTGTTTTTTTTATAGCTAAGAGAAGGAACAGGCAGTGGAAGTTCGAGTTCTGGTTGTTTTGTTGAGTCCATCAAGGAGAATTGAATGCACTTAATTGGTTGCCATTTTTGCCAAAGAATTCGTAGTACCTAAAGCTGCTAACTTTTCAGGTTCATTGAAACTATTTATGACCCTCTATTATTGTCTTCTGTTAGGAAAACTGGAAAAAAGACATATATATATATAATATCTAAATCTATTTTCATATTGATTTTTCTTTTTTTTTTTTTAAAAAAAAAAAAAAAAAACCCTACTATATAGGTTGGTCTTTTTTTTTTTTTTTTTTAACCCACGGATATCCTCACACCTGCACAGGATGTGAGGCTAATTTTGTTCACATTGTATGACTATCTATTCCAATAAGTGATACTATCTAATTGTTGAATCTGCCCTAAGGCTTTTACGAATTAATTCTTACAAAAAACTTTATTATTATTATTTTTTTTGTTTTTTATTTTTTATTTTATTTTTTCTATGAAATTAAATGTAACAATAACATAAACAACATGAATATTTAAATAAAAAAAATAAGTAACTTCCTATTTTTTTAATTTTTAATTTTTTTATGGGATTAGGTATAGCAACAACTTAAATAAAAAATATAATAAAAAATAGTAAAATGAAAATAAAAGGCCATAATCATTTCATACTCCGAGGTTTAGCCCAAAAGGTAAGCCTCGTCCCAATATTTTCATCGGATAATTCTAACGGAACTAAACTTGATGAAATTTAAATTGTAATAACAAGGAAATATGGAGAAAATTAATAGGTAAGAAAACGTACTTGCTCTAGCCAAGATTCTTGACACACAGGTTTTTTCTTCTCGATGACGGTTTCCTGGTCATTGAGAATCGCTCATTAGAAGGGTTTTTCTTTGAATTTTTGAGTGTCTAAGCTAGGAGGAAAAGGGGGGGGGGGTTCTATTTATAGGGAAAGATGGAGAATGAAAAAATGCTAAGAAACCCTAGACACTAGTCTTGGCTGTCAACCCTAACCCTAGTTCGAGAAAGAAGAAGAAAACGACCAATTAGGAAGCCTTCTAGAAGGATGGACCGGTGGTGGCGCGCAAGGCACAAAAAACGCAGAAGGCTGGCACTTTACCTTTTTACATGATAAAGACGTGAAGAGTTTTGAAGACGCTGAAAAAATTTAGGTGAAAACAACTCTTTACTTATATACTCTTAATGCAATTTGAATTAAGATCACACACGATAATTGAAATAATTTAATCTTATGTATGCCTTGATAAGAAGTGATAAATTTAAGACCCTAAAATGAGATATGTTGTGTGCTCCTTATATGAAATGGTTTTGATAAATGACCTAAGTGAAAAATGTGTTTCAAACTATAAAATGTTGTATTTTCGGGTCAATTCAGTCAACCAGAAAAAAAGGTTGGCCGACTTATCAAAACAATGAGTTTTTCAAGTAGAAATGAAGTCCTACTGATCCAATCGGTTAACCACAAAAAAAAAAAAAAAAAAAAAAAAAACAATCGGTCAATCGTTTAAAACAGTAGCTAAAATAGGTAAGGAAGTGAGCACAATGATCCAATAGATCAACCAAATAAGAAGGGTCGGTCAACCGAATGGGTTAGTAGACGAAATAGAGAAATTTGGAAGCTCACTGATTGAGCCAGTCGGTTAACTTAGACTGGGTGTAAGGCCAAAGACTATTCTAGCCTTGGCATAGAATGGTTGACCAAATGGAAGTGGTCGGTTAACTGACTATCTCAGTCAATATTTTGACTGATTTGGTCTCTTGGTAAAAACTATCTGTTTTTGATGATTCCAAAAGTGAGATTTGGGGGATTGGAGTGATATTCAAATAGGATTGACTTATTATATGATTCCTATTGATTTAGTCCATATATTTTGGGATTCTCTTAATTTAAATGATTTAATACTTTCTATTCTTATGGTTTTAAATTGGAAAAAATTTTATGGATCTAAATGAGTGGTTTAAAGAATATTTTTAAATGAAACTTACCTAAAATGATAGGATATGTTATATGGGGTCTTAGAGTGTCATTTTATGACATATCTTTGAAAAACTACCCGTTGGATGGCTAGTTCTACGTCTATTTAATAAGACCAGTAGGAATGAGAGTAAACACATCAAGAATACTCAGATTTGAGCCTTCTAGAATTAAGATTATTGCTGAGATTTCTAAGAGGGATTATTATTCAAGTTCTTGATCTAAAGCGTTTATTGTTAGCGTCATCGGTTTGCATTGGTTATTGTGATATTATCATTTTCTTCGATGTTTCTCGGTGAGATCCATCCAAACTTTATTATTTGCTTTCTAAAGTTATATTTATATTGATTGCTTAGTTTAGGATTGTTAGAAAATTGTTTCTAAACTTAAAAGCTTGAAAATCTTTTAAATAAATTTTTACTTGATTATCTAATCATGTGCTTAATTTGTGCTACCCACGTATTTATTTAATAAGATTTTATTTTCATCACATTATATCTATCATGTTGTAATTATTCGGGCCATTAATTGAGCATATTTGTATTAATGTGGTAGAAACTCTTTGTGGGAAAAAACTTATATTTTTTGTATTTATGAGTTAAGAGGACTAGACATGATTGGGATAGTGCCTAGTCAAGGTAGCTAGGTTTTAATTTTTTTCCTGTAAAAAAAATTAGGGTTTAATCTTTATCCTATTAAAAAGGTTAGGTTATTTGTTTCCCTTGAAAAGTACTAGGTGTTGATTAAGTCTGTAATTGAATTTAAGAGTGAATTTTAAAGGTTTGTCGTAACCTTGTGAAAATGATAAGTGAGAGAGTGTTAGGTTGATTCTTAGTCTGTGAAAAGAATTAGGGTATCATGAAGGTTGATTATGAGACAATGAAAAGAATTGAGAATTGTAAGGGTTTGATTCCTACCTGGTAAAGGAATCAAGGGGTTTAGTGGATTGCAAATCTCTTGGAGCTCGAGGGACTGGATTTAGGTAAGAGTAGCTTGCCGAATTAAGATAAATTCTTGTGTACTGCATTACTTTATTTCATATTTTGTGTTTGGGTGTGCACTTAGTGTTAAACACATTTCTGCTGAGCGTTAAGAAAATAATTGATTTAGGAAAATTAATTATTTGTGTTTAAAGTATTTAATTATTTAAATTTTATTAATTACCCAATTCACCCCCCTCTTGGGTAGATCTTTGGGCTAATAGTTGGTACTAGAGTTGGTTTTAACTCGATTTGGCTTAACATCCTAGCTAACACAATCATATGGATTGCACTGATAATAATGTTGTATGTGAATCTTCTGCATGTCTTGATGCTATTTGTGAATCTCTTAATTGCTTTGATAATCAGGGTTTCGTCGATAAGAATGAAAAATATTGATATAATGAGACTGCAGATAAGACTATTGAGATGTTGATTATCCTTACTTATATTTTTGGAAAAGAAAATTTAAAACTCGAGCAAAAGATTGCAATTCTTGAATGTAAAAAGTTTAATACCACTAAATCTCTTAAAGAGAAGAATTTGGACAAGTATTCTGAAACTGTTGAATTTTTAAATGTTTTATCTAAAATTGGTAAGTTTCTTGAAAAAATAATTTATCTTGAAGAAGAGAACGATGTTTTGAAAAATAATATTTTTGATTTTCAGCAAAATGATTTTAAAAGAAAAACAAACTTGAATCTTTAAATGAGGCCTTGAACATTGAGTTGGATAATGCAAGGTGTGAGCTTGATAGAGTTCATTTGAAATTTCATTATGTTGAAAATGATTGTCAAATTCTTAAGAATGATCTTGAATTTATGCATAAGAAGAATTTTGGTCTCCAGGTGAACATTAGTTTGTTGGAGCGATCACTTGAAAACACTCAATATTTTCTAAAGTAGCTTTTCCATATCGCTATCAATATCGTGCTCCCATACGGAATAATGATTATTCAAAGAAACATGTTAACAATGCTAGATGTTTTTATTATGGAAAGTGTGGTCATTTTGAGAAAATTTGTTACCTGCTACATGGTTACCTGGTTAGATCCATAAATAACTAGATACCAATAATTTTTTTTTTTTTTTTTTTTTTATGCAGGTATGGATAATAGATTTGCTCAATCAAGAATAAACAATGAATATTACATGCCAATAAGGGATTCCTGATTCAATGCACCAACAATGATGAATCAAAATATACAAAGGCCCAATGAAAAGTTCAGAAAGCAGCAAGCTCAGTATATGGAATCACTTGATGCTTATTCTCAAAGAATGGCAAGAAATCAATATTAGAAAAAGACGAAGAATAAGGTGGTGGAAAATCACAATGAGGCAAAACATCCCAAAGCACCTTATAAAGGAAAAAAGATCATCATTGAACCAATTCAGAAGAAAGTCGTTGTGCGTAAGGAAGAAATCATAAAGGTAAATGAAACAAAAGAAAAATCAGAGGATTCAAATGATAACAATCATGAAATTGAAAGTCTACCAAAGGTATAGACACAAACTGTTCCCAAGGATGAACTAGGTATGTTAAAATTCCTGAAATTTAAATATGTTAATTTTGTTAGGGAGACTGATGCTTCGTACTTTTCAAATTAGTTTATTTGTGATATGTATTTGTGTGTGTGTATGAAAATGTTTCATATTTAAGTGGGATAAAAAGGTTTTTAATCTAATTATTTGTGTGGATCAAAATAAAGGATAAATGTGGAATAAATAGGCCAAATAGGACAAAATTGACCTGCCGGTCAACTGACGGTGGTGGAGTTTGCAATTTGTAGACTCTGAGCTGGTTAGTCTATCGACCGTTACAGAGATATAACCCCATGGACTCTCTTTTCCCCTTCATTTATGACTTTTTCCCTTCTTCCTCTAAAAACCCTTGAAGATCTAAGAGAGCTTCTTCCTAAAACCTTAAAGGATCTTCATATTCGGTTTGGATTTAAAGATTTTGGGCTTATATCTACCATTCTCAACACAGAGTGAGAGATTTCTCAATTAAAAGGTTGGTGTTCTTCCTCACTTCTATGGTTTCATTCGATGTACTATCTAGGCTTGATATTTTTGTGTTACTTGGTGAATATCATTATGGGAAGAAAATGCCTAAGGGTAGAGTAAAACAACTATGCCTAAGAAAACCTAAATATGATGCCATACATTTTATAAGTAAAGAAGGTGTGGAAAAATATGAAAATGAAACCGTGAATCATAAAGATGTGTGCTCTGATAGGTGTGATTCACCTATCTATTTTCAAACCAAACTAAGTTAGTTTTCAAGTGTTTTTATAGTATTTTATTACGTTTTAATGTGTTTTATTCTTTTTGTATTAAATCAGGTGTTTGAGGTGAAAATGTATGAAATCAGAGCATAAACGATCAATTCGGACCAAGAACGATTGGAGAACGGTGCAAAAACAAGCACGGAGGCAATAATCAGATCAGTAACCCACCGTCGCGGCATCCAGACCACCGCCGCGGTGGTGAAAATGTAGAGAAAGGCCAAGTCTTGCTAGAAATCCACCATCGCAGCGGTGAAACTGGAGGATGGTCCCTGAATCCACCGCCTTCTCCACTGCTATGGTGAACAATAAACCGACATACCCACCGTCGCAGCGGTGAATCCCATCGCCGCGGCGGTCACCTCTGCACAGATTTAGGATATTTTTACGATATTTTTTGCACCCTATTTCTTCTCATCTCCTCTCCATTTTCAAGAAAACCTCCATAGACTAGAGGAGGGTACTAGAGAGTGTTTTGGGGGAGCTTAAGCAAATCCTAAGGAGAAGAACAAAAAGCAACAAAGGAGAAGCGAACATGGAACGTTTTTAGCAACAAATCTTCGAATTATGGCTAGTTTCTCTCGTTTGTCTCTTTATCTCTTATCTTAGGATTATTGTTTGAGCATGTTTACCTCGTTTTACATTGTACAAATGGTTATGTCCATGAGCTAAATATTGATTGTCTTAGGGATTAACATATATTTATAAAAATGTGATTTAGTTGAGTTTGTGTTTTGTTTATGGTTGTTCTTTATAATTTCGATTGTGTTTACTGTGTTTTCTATGATTACATGCTAATTTACATATATTGAGAATACGGGGTTTGACACTCGAGAGAGATAATCCCGGATTCGGATTAGGGTTTAAACGCAACACGACAATCTAACGTCCCAGGAGGGCGTTAGAAAGTGTGTAATCGATGACGTTGGGGCGAGATTTACATGACCTAGAGTCGTTAAGACGTTGAGAGGGACTTCTTCGTTGACACAAAGTCGTGTATTCCATTGTCTTACACTCGGAAGAGGTGGCAGGGGAGTTTACGAATTGAGATTGTCGGATACGCGGAGCACCGTTAACGTAAACTAAAATGAAATCAAACGTATTTAAGTAAATGAAGTTAATCCCTAGTAAATCTACTTCCCTAAAACATCTCATATTAATATTAGTATTAGTATAAATTAAATTAGGTTATATTAGTATTATTATTAATTAATTAAATTCAATTTTTAAGCACCTAGATAAAATTAGGTTATAATAATCGTGGTAGTCGATAGTAATCTCAACCAATCCCTATGGATATGATACCTGACCTAAAGGTCCATTATACTAAAACTTGACCCATACGCTTGCGGTGAAAGTGGCGACGCGTAATTGCGGCCACCATGCTCTAAACTTGTTGATTTTGCCAACCTTAAAAAGATAAATATTGATATTTAAAGATTTGTCAAGAAGATGGGGTGGACTAATTTTCTTTCTCAAAGTAATCCATGGATATTGCATTGGGTAAAAATGCTTTATAACAATCTTTGGTTTGGTGAAAGGAAGTTGGAATATTTTGTTAAAGGAGTCAAAATTAAGTTAGACATGGATGATCTTAGAAGAATTGTGATGTTTAAAAAGGAAAATGTACTTCCTTATAACAACACCCTGTGGCTTGTTAGTAATCTTAAGAGAAGTGAAGTTCGTAACAAGCTTAATTTGATTGGAGGTAAAGCGTGGTCATTCATTCTTGAACATCATCTCCTTCATTCCATAATTACCCACTCTATCATCCCGAGAGGTTGTAGTCATGTTACAATAAATGATTATGATTTGTATTTGTTGAATAAAATTGTTAAAGGTAGACAGACATCTTGATTTGGCTCATATCATGCTTGAGCATATGGAATATCAATTACAAAATCTATCAAGGGTATTACCCTATGGTGATGCGCTTCAAAGAATGTTTGAGCACTTTAAAATTGATAGTGACCTTGAAGATGAGGTGCTTGCTATGATGAGTCTAGAATGGTTGAATGTGAATAGTAAAATTTTGATGGGTTATGAGTATGTGAGAAACAGATGGGTGAGAAAACGAGGTGAGGAAAGCGAGAGAATGATTTAGGAAGATGAAGATATGAAAGAGTTAAGCACTGATCAAAAAATTAATCAACTTTAGAGTCAGTTTGATCATTTTCAACAATACACTGAAGTGCGTGATTCAAGAGTGTTCGAAATAACGGGATGAGATGATGGAAATGCGATTGTCAATGGAAGCTAGATATGGTAGAATTTGTGTATCGATGGAACTCGGGTTTGGAAGGGTTACAAGAAACATGGAACAAATGTTCATGTTCATTAAAATCAACATCATTCTAGAGGACAACAATAGTATAGTGGACATCAGTAGTATAGGGTACCAATATCGTATAGAGGGCAGCAGTCCTTCGGAGGACACACTAGAGCAGGATTTTCAGGAGCATGGCCATCTACGTCATACTATCAATAGATGCCTTCTAGCTCAAGTGTACAAATTGGAGGTTCGTATACGCAGCCGCTAACCACCAGTCCACTAGATCCATATTACCCATTTATGGGTCGACTTCCTCATTAGAAATTATGCTTTTTACAATATATATTTGAACAAGTCCTAACATGGCATCTTGGTTTGTAATAATTTATCTTGGATATGTGGTACTTGATTAGACAGATTAGGCTTAAGTGGTGTTAGACTAGTATTAAGGATTTTATTGATTATTAGAGTAATTAGTCTTTTATGCTTTATCGTTTATCTTCTGTGATGATCCACATAAATTTTGAAATTTGGCTCTAAAAATATTTTAAATCATTTTGTGCAAAACTGGTTTTTTCAAATTCATATTGTTGAATTCAAATTTGATGTGCTCTTAAAACGATGTTCTTATAATGAATTTTTATCAAAGAAGAGATTCAAAGGTGAGTAAAAACAACTTTATTCTGTCCCTATGTTTTGAGATGACAAAGGAGGAGAAGTTGATGTTTAATGAGAAGTTGATGTTTAGGGTTTTGTTTACCTAAGCATTGCATTAATTAAGAAATTGATGTTTAGGGATTTGTTCGCCAAAGCATTGCATTAATTAAAGGGAGAAATTATTGAGAACTTTTGTTGAATATTTTACTTATGTTTTCATTATTGTGTTTAAATGAGTTTAAATACCAATCCTCAGATTTAGGGGGAGTGTGGTTACACTGTATTTTGAAGAAAACATCAAAATTAATTATCATCATCAAAAGGAGGAAATTGTTGAATTCAAGGTTTTGATGAGTAATTAAGTATTGATGTTTTTTTATAGAACTAATGGTTTTATTGAGTGTTTCAGATTTATAGTTCCATATGTTTGATTTAAGAATAAGAATTATTGAATATTTCATAAAGGGTGCAAGATGAACATGATGAAGATGTGAAGAGCTTTGAAGATGTTGAAGAAAACTAGGTGAAAATAACTCTGCACTTTTATGCTCTTAATGCAACCTGAATTAGAATCACACATGACACTTAAAATGAATTAATCTTATGTGTGTCTTGATAAGAAGTGATAAGTTTAAGATCCTAAAATGATATATGTTATGTACTCTTTATATGAAATGGTTTTGATAAATGACCTAAGTGAAAATGTGTTTTAAATTATAAAATATTGTGTTTTCGGGTTAATTCGGTCAATTGGCAAAAGGTATCGATCGAAATATCAAAACACTAAGTTTGGGAGTAGAAATGCAGTTCTACGAATCCAATCGGTCTACCAAGAAAAGCAATCAGTCAACCATTTGAAATAGTAGTTGAAATAGATAAGAAACTGAACACACTGAGCCAATCGGTCAACTACATAAGAGGGGTCGATCAACCAAATGAGTCAGTAAATGAAATGGAAAAAATTGAAAGCTCACTGATTGGGTAGGTCAATGGACTGGGTGTAAGGCCAACGGCTATTTTATCCTTGATATAGGACGGTCGACCGAATGGAAGTTGTCGATCAATTGACTATCTTAGTCAATATTTTGAATGAGTTGGTCTCTTGGTAAAAAACTATCCATATTTGATAATTCCAAGAGAGAGATTTGATGGATTTGAGTGATATTCATATATGATTGACTTAATATGTGATCCCTATTGATTTGGTCCATATATTTTCAGATTCTCTTAATTTAAATTATTTAATGTTCCTATTATTATGGTTTTAAATTGGAAAAAGTTTTATGAACCTAAATAAGTATTTTAAAGAATATTTTTAAATGAAACATACCTAAACTGATTGGATATATTATATATATATGAGGTCTTAGAGTGTCATTTTATGACATATCTTTGAAAAATTAGTCATTGAAGGGCTAGTTCTAGGTTTATTTAATAAGAGTTGCAAAAATGAGAGTAAACACATTCAGAACACTCAGATTTGAGCTTTATGAGAGTACGATTATTACTGAGATTTCTAAGAGAGATTATTATTCAAGTTCTTGATCTAAAGCTCTCATTGTTAGTGCCACCGGTTTGTGTTGCTTATTGTGAAATTATTCTTACTTTCGGTAAATCCTGGTGAGATCCTTCCAAGTTTTTTTATTTGCTTTCTAAGATTTATATTTATATATTATTGATTGCTTAGTTAAGGATTATTAGAAAATCATTTTTGAACTTAAAGTCCTAAAAATCTTTTAAAACAGTTTTTAATTGATTATCTTATTATTGTGTGCTACCCACTTTTTATTTAATTAGGTTTTAGTTCCTCACATTGTATCTACCACATAGTAATTATTTGAGCCATTAATCGAGTATATTTGTATTGAGGTTGTAGAAGTTTCTTGTGGGAAAAAACTTATAATTTTTTGTATTTGTGAGTTTGAGGAAATTAGACAAATTTGGGACGATGTCTAGTCAGGATAGCTAGGTTTTGATATTTTTCATGTGAAAAAAATTAGGGTTTCATCTTTGTCCTATTACAAAGGTTAGGTTATTATTTTTCCTTGAAAATAATTAGATTTTGATTCAACCTGTAATTGAATTTAAGAATGAGTTCTAAAGGTTTGTCTTGACCCTATGAAAGGATAAATGAGAGAGTGTTATGTTGATTCTTAGCCTATGAAAAGAATCAAGGTATTGCAAAGGTTGATTATGAGCTTATGAAAAGAATCGAGAATTGTAAAGGTGTGGTTCCAACCTGGTAAAGGAATTAAGGGATTTAGTGGATTGGTAATCTCCGTGCAACTTGGAGGACTAGACGTCGGTAAGAGTAACTTGCCGAACTAAGATAAATTCTTGTGTACTGTATTGTTTTATTTCTTATTTTGTGTTTGAGTGTACACTTAGTATTAAACATATTTTCGTTGTATAACAAGATAATAATTAATTTACGAAAATTAATTATTTATTTTTAAAGGATTTAATTGTTTAATTTTTGGTAACTACCCAATTCACCCCCCTTTTGGGTAGCTCTTTGAGCCAACAGTCAAAATTTCATGTCTACATTTGTCTTGAACATTCTCTTCCCCTTTATTTTCTTTATCCCATTTAGCATAATATTCGTCACTTGAGTTTTCTTATTTTCCACGTTTGTTTTGTAGGGCCTCACTTTCCTTCTCAGCTTAGTCTTGTCGAAGAGGATGATGTTTCTTTGTTGTCGGAAATGGTCGATGACAAAAAATGATTTTAGGTTCTTCTTCTCCATCTTTTTTTAGCTCTACTTCTGGGGTTCAAGCATCTCCCGGATCGGGCTAGTCTCGTCTGAAGGTCCATCCCAAGAAGTTATTTTGATTTGGGAGTAGTCCTTTTCACCTTGTTGTTTTTTTTATCTTTATCCAAATTTTCTTCCCAACTTTTATCCTTTTCGTAGACGCAGTAGTATCTCGTTAGGACATGGATGTAATAAATATAAGAGAACCAACAGTAAGTAACTTTTATATTACCTCTCTTTCCTTTGTTGAATCTTTATGAAATCTCTTTATGTTTCATTGACAAACATTAGCTCTAGTCTCCGTGTTGGTCGAGGAAACTGAACACGAGGGTTAAGACATTCTTTGTTCGGTTGATGACTAGGAATGCTTGACACTAAAGTTAGGGAACAAAAGAAAGGCCATGAAGGAGCTTGAGTTGGCCAAGGAGGCAACCAAAAAAGACGCTGAGACAGAGACGAAGTCGCTGGAGAAAGATACCGAGGAAAAGATTTAGTTTTTCCTTCCCTTTTAGTTTTTGTAGTATTTACAATTTTCTTTTCTTCGTACTTTCCCTGAGGGCCCTTGAATCTCCTTTAGGACTTTTATTAATTGATGACAATATTATTTTCTTTAGTTCATTCTGTGATTGTATTCTTCGGGTAGAAAGTTGCACTTAAATAGAATTTGAATCACAATTTTCATAAGTGTTTTAAATTTTACCTGGGCAAAATTTTTTCCCTGTGAGCTTTATCCTGAGTAAGGTCCTACACTTACGATTTTTTTGCAAATGTTTGCTCATATGCACAAGCAAACAAACATGTTGAGTATCATGTGTTGGACTGGTATTCGTGGTTAATCTATAATTTCCGTGTAAAAGAATTTTTGTCGTAGAAGTGATACTCATATTCGGGGTTCACCCATAACTGTTTTGTTGAACAACTTTTGTAGTAGAAGCAGTACTTGTGCTAGGGACTTACTCATAAGATCTTCGTAGTGAATGCCATAGTACCCTAGCCCCAGGTTATACCCGAGAACAATTGTTTCCTCGAAGAAACCTTGGTTAACTTTGCTTCCTGCTTAGGTGGCAATTCAAGGTTGCCATGCCAATTTTAGAGGGAGATTAAGAGGCGCCACACTATTTGGGCCTGACAAACCTTAATCTCTCTGTTTTTAGGGTAATCATCATTAATTAGGGCTAATATCATCACCTATGGGAATATGGTTAGTCCCATCATATGTCGCGTATTTAGATGCTCAAACCTTTGACCTTTCCCGAATTGGTCTATTTATAGTCGGTGTCTTTTCCTCATTCCTCATTTCTAGTCTTTTTTAAAATCATTGCCTATTTCTTTTTCTCTCTTCCTCTTAGTTCAAAGATGAATGTTCACTATACGATGGAGTAGCTTCGGGAAAAACAAAATAGGTCCACAACTTGGTTCCTGACCTAAAGATAGAGTTCAGGATGCATAGTCGGTTATGGATGCTGGAGGAATTGAATGTGACATACCTCACCATAGACTTTAACCATTATGCCACTGTCTTTGATACAATGGAGGCATAGAAAAAGGCAAAGATGATGAAGGCTAGGGTGTTGGAGATGGAGGTGACGATGGAGAATGAACAGAAGGAGGCGAAGTTGTTGACGACTCAATTAGAGGTTTGTCACACCCTTAGGGAGTGTCGAAGGGCAAGATCTAGGAGATAAAGAATAAGATCTGGTACTTCATCATGCAGATTTGTGCATTTATGGAGCTATACAGTTATCTTTCCATTGAACATGAGAGTTGCTCCCAGGCCATAAGGCCCTTCCCCCGTCTCCGCCAATGAAGAAGAAAACAAGATAAAAAATAGAGTATAAATAGAAGAATAAGAATGAAGAGCCTCCCCTTATTTTGTTTTTGGTTATTTGATGTTTTTTTACTCTTTTGATCAGCATATGGGCTATTTTTTTTGTTGTTTGATGTTTTTTTACTCTTTTGATCAACTTTCGCGCTGTGTATGTATTTTTTTAATTTTAAAATAGTAACATGGACTTCTTGGCCTTATTTTTCTTTGTTCGATGTTGCATCTTGTCTTGGTTTTTATTGTCATATGTTCTTGGTCTCTTTCGCCTAGACAGGTGGCCCTTGTCCCCTTTCTAGTGCCCCGAAAATGGTTAACCACTTGGTTGGAGGGGTTGTCAGCTATCTGTTTGATCATATGAACTTAGATATTTAAAATGACAAAATTTTTAAAAACTTATAAGAAAATTTCAGATGTAGAAATTAATTACAATTTGTAGAATGGACTTTAAATTTTGAATATATTGAAACCTGTAGCAGTGAGTTAATCGACTAGGTAGTTAAAACTCAAATAAATGAGTTAACTAAATAGATGATATCACTATCTTGGGCCCCTTGCTTAGGCTGTCTTGTTGGTCGGGACACGACCAAGCATGAGAGTTATTCTAAGTAGGTTTTTTACGTCATCTCCTTCCTCCCACCTCTTAGGATGTTATGGTCCATTGGAAAATTTTGTCTTAATATCTTGATTGATACCTTCTAGGTTAAGATTTCGTAGGGTTGGATTAGTCGTGCCTAATCCTTGCGCGTAGAATTTGAAGATTTCACATTGTGGTTGAATTGTAAGGGTTTTGTAGAAATTTCAACTTTATAAATTTGTAGAAGATAAGTACAATATGTAGAGAATTATAAAGCAACACTCATTGGTAGTACTTCTTCAGGTGCTCCACATTCCATGAATTTCTCAATTGCCAACCTTCCATGTTCTCTACCTCATAGGTTCTTGGTTGGATAACTTTGGTGACTCTATAGGATCCCTCAAAGTTAGGTCCAAGGTTTAGTTTTGCTTAGTACTTAATAGAAATTGTTACTTTCCGATGGACTAAGTCCCTATTGTCAAACGCTCTAGGTTTCACCTTATGTTGTAGTAGCGTGTCGTCTATTGTTTGTAAGCTGCTTGTCTTACCTAAGTGTTATCCATTTTTCGTCTAGTAAATATAGGTTGGTGTGAGTTTTCAATTATCTTTCTCGAGATTATAATATGTACCCCTAATATATGCACTCCCATTTCTGCCAGGATCACCGCCTTGGTACCAAAATCCATCGCGAATGGGGTCTCCCTTGTTGACACCCTTGAAGTGGTGTGGTAAGCCCAAAGGACAACAGGTAGGTCTTCAACATATTTGGACTTAGATATTTCTATTCGAATCTTAAGGCCATGTAAAATAGTCTTGTTAGTGACCTCTACTTACTCGTTGGCCATCCCTAGGTGTCGACATGTAATGGCAGATTCCTAGGTCTTGGTCCAGTGTCTTAAACAAAGTAAATTCAAACTAGGTTCCTTGATCTCTAATGATATCATTTGGAATCCGAAGTGGTATGTGATGTCCCTCCAAGAAAAATCTGTAATTGTGGCTTCGATTATCTTAGCCACTGCTTTTGCTACACCAACTTGGTAAAGTAGTTCATCACCACTACCAAAACTTTTTCTGGGCTACTACCATAGGGAACAGGCCCAAGATAATCCACCATTGTACAAACGGCCACAATATAACCATATGAGTTATCTTGGTGGTGTGAACATTGATGATGGGGCTGTGTCATTGGCATTTGTCACATTTTCTCACCAAGTCTCTAGAGTCTTCCTTTTATCGTGGGCCAAAAGGATTCTTACTAGAGCACTTTCTTTGATAAATAACATGTCTTAGTGATTCCCACTGATGCCCTAATGTATTTCTCGAAAGACGTAGTTTTTGTTAACCCTAAAATATTTAATTTTGATTTAATGATCATATTCACTTGATATGTTTCTAGACTAATCCTATTTCTTGAGATGTGTTATATTTTTTACGCACCCTGGATTTTTGGAAGCAAAGGAAGTAGAGAACAGGAAGAAAAAGAAAACAAGGTTTCGTTTCCTCCCTCTTGAAATCCTCAAAAATCCGTTCATTATAGAAAATGTGTTTTAGGGGATTTTCTAGGCACCGGTTTTGAATCAAGCCCTTCAAAATATGAAAACGGACTGCCTATTTATAGGTTTGGGAAGCCTGGGGATTGGCCAGTGTACAAGGCATCCCAACCTGCTCTTTAGGGGCTGTTTGGTCTAGGTGCGACCCTTTGATGTCTTCTAGTTTGATGGTTTTTGACAAATCTTGAAGAATCACTAAGATTTCCTAAGATTCTGTAATGATTACAAAATCTCAAAATATCTCAAGTAATGATTGGCAATTATTACTCATGATTGGTCATCATTAGCAATCATTGGCCATGATTGGCTTTCACATAGGTTATTTATTACTTGATGGGACACTTTTCGGTTTAGTTTGCTTGTTAAGAACACTCCTTAACCAAACTCTTTTGTTTTGACAAGTTAGTTTTAGTATGTGAGTTGTAAGTCGAAAATGAAAAGAAATACCATATATTTATGCCAATCCTACTTGTAACTAAGAAAAAATGGAAGGTTTCTGAAGAATAATCACACATATCCCCAAAAGAATAGAGGCCCTCCCTTTATCCCAAATTTTTAGCCACAAAGGTCTGTCGATGTAGTATATATATATATGTGTGTGTGTGCTAGTCCACTAGACTTAAGACTTAGTGCTAGGTTGTGATCTTGATATTTAACTAAAAGTAAATCGATTATTAACATATATAGTTTTATTAATAGTTAGTAAAGAGTTGACTTGAAGTGTTCTTGAGAGAATCGTAGAGACTATGCACAACTCATGGTATAATTGTTGTTTTGTTTGAATCCTTACATATTCTTAATATGGTCTAGGTCCTCACATGTTCTTAACATGTTCTTGGATGTTCTTGATGTTCGTGAGATAGTTTTGTGTGATTTGGACATGATTTGATAATTATAACAAAAAATTAAGTGTTATTTGGTTGATTATGGTTTGTATGTGTTATATACATGAAATTAATTCATAGATACTACATGATTATGATATGTACAAGAAAATTATTTAAAATTAATACAAGATTGAAAGATGTTCAAGACACATACCTAGTTTAGGGGAGTAGTCTTTCCCTAAACATATACCTTCTTATCCTTCTTTGATCTTCTTGGCTTGAACTTGATTGATCACTATCAGCTTCTTGAGTTCTTGCTCCAAGAACCTCAAGAACACCCTCCATGATCAAATTTCAGCAGAATAATGGTGTGTTATTGAAGAGAATTGCTTGAAACGCCTAGTCCCCAAGAGAGATTCTCGAGCTTATAAAGAGAAACTAGGGTTTTAAGTCTTGAAAATTATGAAACCATGCCCTCCTATTTATGGGCCCAAGACCTTGTGCATTCATGCATACACAGGGTATTCCAGACCATTCCTTAGGGTCTGTTTAGCCTAGGGGACATACTTTTTTTATTTGATCTTGATCACCTTTGGACAAATTTTGAGTACAGTGGAAGATTCTTAAAGATTTGGTAATGATTACGAAATTTTTTCCTAGATTTGGTAACGATTGGAAATCATTACACTCCCTTGAATCCCATTGGTTGCACATGGATGCATTTATGACATGATGTGACACTTCTGGTTCGGTTTAGGGGCTAAGTACTAATTAGTTTTACTATTTCGATTTGGTTGTCATAAATGCTTCCTAAGTGCATTGTATTTAGTCTTTAAGTGTCATATTTCATTTAATGCTCTATGATGACTCATGACTTGGAGAGCACACATCCAGTTAGTTTTGGATTGAATCGGGATAGTTTGCCTCATGATCGATAGCTCGATTTCAAGGTTTTAGTTAACCCTGAGATATTTTGATGAAAATATCTTGATATATTGCATCCACCCCTTCCATGTCATCCTAATAAATAAATGTTTGATGATATTTTCATTGAAACATTATCTATGTGGCCAACCGGATTGGTTTAGTTTCGATAATGGGTAGTCACATTTCTGGGATTTTGGTTAAACATAAGATATGTTGATGAAAATATCTACATCCCTTGAATGTGTCCTATCCATGTCATACCAATCATTTAGTTATTTATTATGTAGGCATTTATTTCACATTAAATACTTAACTTAGGTGGCGAACCGAATCGGTTTAGTTTCAATAACGGTTGGTTACCTCCTAAGTGTCTTTTCTCCCTTAGATATTTTGTGTAGAGAATATCTAGGGGTTTCTTGTTTATTTCAAGGATCCTTTTTGGTACTTTTAATGATGTTTGGGCCCTTGATTCATTGGGCCTAGGGTGGTTTGTCAAGACAACTTGGATTGGTGTAAATCCAAACCAAGCCCAAATCCTTAATCACCTTGGTGATTTAGGGAATGTCATGACATTTTCAAGCCTTTATCAAGGTTTCTTGGATTATTTCGAGGTGGTTCTTGAATGTAAAATGAAAAATTAAAGAAATATTTTAGGTGTTAAATCGACAAAATTTAGTGATAGTAAATGTTTTAGGGTTTGAGTTGGTAACCAAGGTATTTGTTGAAATATCCTCTAATTAAAGGGTAGTGACTAATTATTATTCATACTAAAGGTTATTTAATGAAAATCAACATTTAATAATGTTATTTTAGACCCCCCCCCCCCCATAATTATAGGATTTTCGAGGTTGGCCCGAAATTTTTACTTAGCTGAATTTAGTCAAATTTAACAGTTTTCGGGTTTTCTCACAGTTTTTGGTATTTTTTTTCATTATATAGTGTGATCCCAGGTAGAAATTCATTCCTTTTAAATCTGAGTTTAATGTTTATCTGAATTTGTACTTGATTTGATAATAACTGGATGGGACAAAATGCAGTGTCTACATTGGTTTGGTTGGATTTGAACCAAGTTTTTTTGCATTAGTTACATTTGGGTAGCTAAAAATTTTCATGATAGTTTTTTTTTTTTTTTTTTAATCAATGGTTTTAGCCTGATTTATGAGAGATTGATGCTTTAAACAAAAATTTAAAAAGTATTTTCGGTGTCAAGAAGACGAAACCGATGATAGTAAATTTTCAGTAATCAAAAGGGGTAACAAAGGTAATTGGTGGAATATCCTTAAATTAAAGGGTAGTAACTAATTTTTATTCATATTAAAGGTGATTTCATGAAAATCAACCTTTAATAATATAATTTTAGTCCCCTTTAACTTTAAGAATTTCGAGGTTGACCCGAAACTTTTACTTAACCAAATTCAGCAAATTTTGACAGTTTCGTATTTTCTAGTGTTTTTGTTGTTTTCTTGTTTTTAGTATCCAATGTAATCTAAGGTAAAAATTTATTCCATTTAAATCTCAGTTTAATATTTAGTTGAATTTGTACTTTTAATCTGATATTAAATGAGCCAGGCAAAATGCTCTGTCTGCAGCTGCCTCTCTTTGTCATACGAGTTTACTCGTCATAACAAAGAAGGAGACACGAACATGTTATTCCATAAGACATGAAATTTAAAAAATAAGAACTTAAATTTGACTGAGCATAGTCAAAAACGTTCTTGAACATTGTTGTATCTACCCTATAAAAGAGGTAAATAATTTCCTAAAGAATGGTGATAACTGATCTTAGAGGATTGCAACACAATGTATGGAGACTATCTTTATCTCTATAGTTTTCCTAGATGGGCGGGGATATACAATCCACCGTATCGTTTATAGGATTAACTAAATTCCTTCCAAAAAAAGCGAGGAAACTTCTCAAATAAGGTTAAATGACTGGTCCTTGAAGATCTCAAAGGAGGCTGAATAACCAGTTCTTGAGGATCTATTACAAAATCTTCTTAAATGAGGCTGAATGATTGGTTCTTGAGAATCTATTACGGAATCTTCTCAAAGAAGGCTAAATGACCGGTCCTCGAGTATCTCAAAGGAGGTTGAATGACTACTTCTTGAGTAATACAATGGAATTTCTTCAAAAGATGATGAATAATTGGTCCTTGAAGATCTCAAAGGAGGCTAAATGACCTGTCCTTGAGTAATACTATGGAATTTCTACAAAGAAAGCTGAATGACTAGTCCCTAAAGATCTTAAATGAGACTGAATAACTGGTTCTTGAGTAACACTTCAGAATTTTCTTAAAGGAGGTTGAATGACCGATCCTTGAGGATCTCAAAGGAGGATGAATAACCGGTCCTTGAGGATCTCAAAAGAGGCTGAATGGTCAGTCCTTGAGGATCTAATCCACAACACATGGAGAATAACGATGCTTCACCATCTCTATAGCTTCCTAGGAAAGAAAATGTCAGGAACGTACGAATAGGTTCCTTAAGTATTGTTGCATCATCCTTCCGAAAAACTACATTCCTTCCCAATGGATAAGGAATCTTCTCAAATAAGGCTGAAGGATCGGTCCTTGAGGATTAGTATGGAATCTTTTCAAAAATGGCTGAATAACCAGTCCTTGAAGATCTCAAATAAGGTTGAATGACAAGTCCTTGAGGATTACCATAGCACTAGAAGAATGACGAGTCATTGCTATCTCTGTAGCTCCCTAGGAAAGCAAATTCCAGGATTGTATGAATGGGTTCCTTGGGTATTGTTGTATCATTTTTAGGGAAAACTACATTCCTTTCTTACAAGTAAACAATCTTCTCAAAGCAGGCTGAATGATCAGTTTATGAGGATTACTACAAAATCTTTTCAAATGAGGCTGAATGACCCGTCCTTGGATATTACCGTATTCTTTGCTAAATAACAAGGAATATTCTTAAAGGAGGCTAAATGATCGACCCTTGAGAGTTATTACAGACGTTTCTCAAAAGCGGCTGAATAACCGGTCCTTGAGGATCTCAAATGAGGTTGAATAACCAGTCATTAAGGATCACCATAGTTTTAGGAGAGTGACGAATTATCATCATTCTCTTAATTATGATAATTGCCATTTAGGATCTTTCCTACATATCTCAGACTTAACTAAGAATCAAGCCATATGTAGTTCTAACAGGAAAAGTAAATCAAGATTGGGTGGAAAGGTTTTGGGTTAGAGAAACCAAATCTGGGGTGTCTTGTCAGTCTGAGACTAAGGTAAATGTTGAAGTAGTGGATTTAGACATTGATTGATTTATTTATTTATTTAATTAAGCTGGCTTGACCGAAACTTATCGAGGTGCCTACATATCTTAGATAGCTGAGAATTAGGTCAAATGTAGTTCAAGATTTGATTTTATTAGTATTTGGGTTGGAAAGGGTTATTGGTTAGAGAAACAATTCCTAGGTTATCATATCAATACATGATTGAAAAGTGACTGAGATAATTCTTACCTGAGAAAACCCTCAGGGAAACTCGACACTTAGTGGAGTTTCATGGCCACATCCCACATGGGACTTCCAACAAGGACTAGAAAACTTTTTGTGAGAAGCTTACCTCGAATAAAATATGCCCGAGTCATAGACTGGGGCTTGGAAATGCTTGTTTCTTTCTCAAAGGTTATGGATTTCATTTCATGAATTTTGAATTTTTCCCTAGTCGTAGCTGGGGTGAACCTTATTGTGCCCCCAACTCTAGCTGGGGCAAATCTTATCACGAGATCCCAATAGAGAAACTAGATATAATGTGTCCTACCTCTAGCTAAGGCACAAGAATATGTCCTGTGCATTCAAAGAATGTGACAGAGCACATATAAGTTGTCCATATATCCTGAACTGAGCGTGTGGTCTTTTAATATCCTTTTGAGGCTGAGAACCTTGTTTGGGTTGCTTATGTATTTTGATTTAGAAATCATGCCAAGTCTTTGTCTCGGACAATAACCATGAGATGCCCGAAAACCCACCTGGGTTATCTACATACTCCGATTTCCTAGGTTGAAAATCTAGTCGAAATGTAGTTCGGCCTCGCGGTGATGATATTCCAGATTATCGACTGAACCCACAAGTGTTTCCTACGTACCTTGGTAATCTACCAAGGATTTGGTCAATATGCAATTTCACAGGGTTGCCTACATATATTAGATAATTGAAAACCAAGTCAACATGTAGTTAATCTCTATGAAGAATGTTTTTATTATTATTTGGGCATTCTATTTTACATTGCAGGACAAAAATGAATGTCGTTTCCATCAGAAAATCCTAAAAAAAATGAAATGTGCCCTAGTATCTAACTGGGGCAGTGATTGTATAAGTTCCATTGGGGAGACTAATTCGACACTTATTATTGTGTGATTTTTGATAATTGATAGTATAAAATATGCCCTAACCTGTAGGCTGGAGAGGAGACTGATTAACCATTGGATGAGAAACTAAATCGATTTATCTTGCTATTTGTCAGAGGTGATGAAAAATGAATTTGGGATTATCGATGTGAATCTACAAATACACTTACCGACGTGTTTGAGGAAAATGACTTTTGAAATGGGAAGTCGATTCCTAGGATTCGCCCGTTGGTATAACACCCAGGGCCATGCGATTTTTCATTTAGTCTAGTCAAAATTGATAGAATGGATTATCTGTTGTACCAAGGCTTCCAGATTATTTGTTGGAATTAGGATGGTGAACATCCTCCTTTCCATTTGGTCATTTGCTTCAAGTATTTTTGCGCTTTTGAATGTCAACGTATAGGTAGCCTATGTCTCTTTCTAGTATTTTTGACAGCAAAAGTATTGTTAGAAGAAAAAAAAAACCTATTTCCGTTCCTTGGTCTTGTTCCCTAAACAATGTATGCTGGATTCTCTCTTTAGGAGTTGGCAAATCTTTGTCTATCAATGGTAGCCTTCTTTTGTTAAAAGCTCCATCCTGGAGGTAACTCTATGGTGTACCAAACTTGTCTCAAAATTGATCTGTTGTATCGAAAACAAGTCTTCTATGGCGCATGACAATTTTTCCTAGGTTTATGGCCTTTTGATGAAGTTGGATTGCAAAATAGGATTTAATGAGGCTTTTGGGCTTTGATGTATTATTTATTAAATGGTGGTATCATAGGAATTGTAGGGTTTTTACCATTTTTCCAATGATGGCGTCAGGCATCCTTGGAATGAAATTCCTTTAACGGTGACATGCCAAGTTTTTTCTTGATTTATCTCTTTGTTCTTATGTCGTTTGTCCTTTCTACTTATCGGTATTGAAATGTTAGTCATGAAAGAAGCACAACATATAAACAATCAGAGGTAATAGTTAAAAAAAAAAAAAAGAAAAAAAAAAAAAAAAAAAAAAAAAGCTTGCATAATCAAGTAGATTTTTCATTTTTAGAAATACGTTCTTCTTTAGGTGTACAATTTTAGACTCGGTCATTTATTAGAGGCTTCAAGATTTTTAATAGCTTCTAACCTTTTTTCCTTGGAATTGTAAAGTAGACAGAATTTCCACTCCAATTCTTTGATTTTCTCAACCCAATCATAGTATGGTGGTCTCTAGAAGAATTCAAACTCCATAGATAAACGACAAAATGCCTGAAATCCAACGTCTCCTAATTGCTTGCCCGCAATGCCCTTTCGGGTTTTCACCACATCCCTAGTTTGTAAACAATTATACCACTTTTTTCCCTCACTTCCTTTCGGTTGTGAGTCTCGGTTTATATTTTTTCGTTTTTTTTGGGATAGAACTTATTGACGGCATCAGAATTTATGGGCTCCAGGAAGTCTTCCCCATCCATCTCTTTAAGTATTAAAGCTCTATGCCCTAACACTTTCTTGAAAAGAACGGACCTTACCAATTTGGAGTGAACTTTTCTTTTGCTTCGTCTTGGAACGGGAAGATCTTCTTTAGTACCAATTTACCCACAGTGTAGATTTGCGGAGGAACCTTTTTGTTATGAGCTCTAGCAATCATCTTCTGATAATATTACCTATGGAAAATAGCAATGAGTCTCTTTTCATCTATCAGACATAGTTGACTGAGTCTTTGTTGCACCCATTTAACTTCATCCAACTCCCCTTTTACTAAAATCATCAGAGATGGGATTTCTACCTCTGTTGGGATTATGGCTTCCATTCCATACACCAGTGAATACGGAGTAGATCCGGCTGATATTTTGAAAGTTGGATAAGCCATCAAGGCAAACAAGAGCATCTTGTCCCATTCATTGTGGTTATCTACAATCTTCCTCAGGATTTTCTTAATGTTCTTGTCAGCGGTTTCTACTGCTCTATTCATCTTTGGACGATAAGGAGCGAAATTCTTGTGTTCCACTTCAAACTGGGCAAAACTGGCTTTCGTCACACTTCCTTTGAGATTTTGGGCATTGTATGTGATTTGAACTTGGGGTACTCCGTATCATGATAGGATATTTTACTTAAAGAACTATATTACAGTCTTTTGGGTGACATGAGCAAGCGAAATCGATTCCACCCACTTGGTGAAGTAGTCTATAGATACTAGGATGAATCAGCGTCCACTTGGTGCCATTGTTGTGATTGGACCATTGGCATCCGTTCCTCATACTGAGAAAGACCACATGGCCACTAAGCAACAATTCTGTCGGAGACACACTGATCTGGTCGCCATGCATTTGGCATTTCTGACATCTTCTCAGGAAATTTATGCAGTCACTTTCCATGGTTAACCAAAAGTGGCCGGTTCGTAGGATCTTCTTGGATAACATGAATCCGCTCATGTGTGGTTCGCAGACTCTGCTATGAACCTTCTTTATCAATTATATCACTTCCCAGGAACCCACACACCTTAAGAGACCTAAATCTGGCGATCTCTTATATAGTGTTTTATTGCTGAAAAAGAATTGGCCTGCTAGCCTTCACAAGGTTTTTTTACCTAGGCTATCGTTTCTCTCGGGATATTATTCATTTATCAAAAACCTTTGGATGTCTGCGTACCAAGGTTCCTCCTATTCTTCAACTTCTATCTTATTATAGTAAGCTGGTTGTCAGTATATCTTGAATGTTATGAGAATTTTCTCGTCTTTTTTTTTTTTCATTTATAAAAAACCTTCAGATGTCAACGTACCAAGGTTCCTCCTCTTCTTCAGCTTCTATCTTATTACAGTGAGCTGGTTGTCAGCATATCTTGAATGTTATGAGAATTTTTTTTTTTTTTTTATCACCGATATCATAGACGCGCCAAAGTTGTGAGGGCATCGGCAAAATCATTCTTTAGTTGTGGTACATTTTCGAATTCAATCTTTAAAAAAGTTTTATAATGATCAAGTATGTGATTATTGTATCGGGTCAACTTGGAATCTTTTATCGCATACTTGTTGGTGATCTAATTTATAATCAGCTCTAAATCCCCGTATACTATTAACTCTTTGATCTACAAGTTTATGGAAAATTCTAGGCCTATGATACAAGTTTCTTACTAGGCGGTGTTGGTGTTGGTAAACTTTAGCTTAGCTGGGATGGGAAAATGCTGACTCTGTTGAGAGATTAGGACGGTACCAATTCTAACCCTCTTCGCGTTGCTAGCTGTATCAAAATATAATTACCACATTCAGTTCTCCTTATTTCTAATTAACAATACGATAGGCTCATTAGGAAATTTAGTCTCCTTGACCTTTCATCGACTCTTGGATTATCAGCAAGTTGGTTTGCCATTGCATGCCCTTTGACTACCTTCAGAGTCACATATACAATATCGAACTCAGTGAGTAGAATTTGCCACTTGGATATTCTTTCAGTGGTATAGGTTTCTCAAATATGCACTTTAAGGGATCTAATTTAGTGATTAAATAGGTAGTAAAGTATAGCAGGTAGTGACGTAACCTTTGAGCAGTCCATGATAACGCACAACAGGTTTTCTTTAGTGCCAAGTATTTTTCTTTGTACGAACCAAACCTCTTACTAACATAGTAAATGGATTGGTCCCTTTTACCTGAACTATCATGTTATCCCAACATTACCCCCATAGAAGTTTTAGGACAATTAGGTGTAGAAACAGCGGTCGCCCCTGCAGAGGCGGTACCAAGATATGAGAGTTCATTAGGTAAGCCTTGACTTTATCTAAGGCAGCCTGGCATTATTCGTTCCATTTCCCATTTTATTCCTTTCCTAGCAATTTAAAGATTAACTCACAAGTTGTTGTCAAGTTCGAAATAAAGCTAGCAATGAAATTTACTCTCCCAAGGAAACCACAAATTTCATTGTCCATTCTTAGTTTTGGCATTTTGATTATGGCTTTAACATTTGTAGGGTCAATTTCAATACCTCAGCGATTAAATGGTCTTCGTCTTCTACTGATATCACTATCATATCATCTACATACACCTCAATTTCTTTGTGGATTATGTCGTGGAATAAGGTTGTCATGGCTCTCTAATAAGTAGCCACAACATTCTTGAGTCCAAACAATGTAGATCGAGTAGAATACACCTTATGGCGTGGTGAATGCGGTCTTATTATTGTCTTCGTTGTCAACTAGAATTAGGTTATACCCATACAATCCATCCATAAAGGATGAAATCCTGCACCTGACATTGTTGTCCAAGATGATATGGATATTTGGTAGTGAGAAGTCGTCTTTCAGACTTGCCCTATTGAGACCTCTATAGTCAACATAGACTCGAATTCTTTTGTTTGTCTTAGATATGGCACTATATTGCTCAACCACTAGCAGTAAGTACAGACTTCAATGAGGGGGGCTTTGAACTGTTTCACGATCTCTTCCTTGACCTTCAGGCTGATATTGGATCGCATCTTTTGGAGTTTTTGCCAGATAGGTTTGAATCCCTCATTGATAGTAAGCTTGTTCACCACAATATCAGTTGATAGTCTTACCATGTTATCATAGGACCATGCAAAAACATCTTGTCACTCCTTCAACAAGTTTATCAGGTCTTCTCTTTCTTGGTTACTGATCACATTTCCAATCTTCGTTTCCCTTGGATTTTCCAGATCTCCTACATTTACTGTTTTGGTTTCATTCAAATTGTTCTAAGGCTTTTTGGACTTCTTTAGTGTTCTCGAGAATTGGGTCATCTTCTATTTTGATTTTCACTAACTCCTAATTTATTTCCTTATCGAGATTGTACTCACTGGGAAGATTTTATCATTATTATATAGATTATATGTAAGATTAGTTGGGCACCTAGAAAGTAAACAAAAAACCTGATTTTTAATATATCATTTTCTTAGCATAATTATTACTACAATACAAAAAGAGAAACTTCAAATTGTCCAAAGGAGTCTAGAAATAATACAACCTCAACTATCTAGTGGCCAATTAGATATGAGGTATTATGGCTGCTTCTTGATTACCAAAGTTATCATTATACTAGGATTAGACGAGCTTCCCAATTGCTGAGGCTGCTGGCTGGTTCTACTGCTCGTACATCATTTCTTTCCTTTTTGATTATGCAGACTAAATCTTCTAAGCACAATGTGGAAGGGTTAGGTTTGGTATGGTAAGGGATTACCACAAAGTCAGGTTTATCTTTATTTTCTTCTTTCTCGGATTGTATTATGCTAGTAGCGATCAAAAACCTGACTAGGATTTGAGGTATCTTTCTCGGGGCTTTATTTTTCCCAGGTTGTCTGCTGTATCCTCTATTTTGGCTCGGAACATACCCCAATCCATAAGTGTCAAGCTTCTGCCTGATCCAAAATAGGGATCAAATTATTGATTCACTTTTGCCAATTTCTATCTTCGGGTCAAAGTTTATGATGTTCATGTGAAGCTAGCATGATGGTGGTAGCAAACAGTCTAGGTGTTGGCGATAGACTTTTTTCTCGAACATATGAGGCCTTAATAATGTCGAAGCTTGGAAAATGATTGCTTGCTCGACATGCTCGATTACTATTACAGGCTCAGCTGAGGTTCAGTAGATGGCATGACCTTCCTCAGCGTAGACAGTAATGATACTATCCTCGAAGACGAACTTCATTTTCTAATGGAGAATTGAGTGAACTGTCCCGACCAAATGTATCGAAGGCCTTCTGAGGAGCAAGTTATAAACAGCTGGTATGTCTAAGACATGCAAGTCCACTTGGAAAATGACCTGGCCTATCATGATTGGCAGTGTAATTTCTCCCATAGACTTTTTTTTCTTACCATCAAACTCCTGAATGGTTATAGTAGTGGTTTGAATTTGTTCCTCATTTACCCCTATCTTCTTGAGCGTAATTAGAGGACATATGTTGACCGTGAATCCATTGTCTAGTAGGACTCTAGAGATTATAAAATCCTTGTACTACACAGATATGTTGAGTGGTTTGATATGCCCAATTCCTTTAGAGGGTATATCATCGTCAGTGAAGGTCACGATATTGGTACTAACAATATTCTCCACTATGTTAGTGAAGTGATCACGTGATATTGAGCTTGGTACATAGGCCTCATTAGGGGCTTTCAAAAATCCATTTCGATATACTTTTGAGGTCATTAGTAACGATAGCATTGAAATCTGTTCTAGTGCTATGCATAATTGTTCGACAATATTATATTCAGTATTTTTCACTGCCTTAAGAAATTCTTGTACGTCTTTCTCAATGACAGTCTTCTTAGGGATACCCTTGGATTATTTGTCTGGCACTTTCAGCAAGTCTAGAGCGGCGAAGATTCTTCTGCTCCGAGTAATACCTCCGATCTCACCTACTTGGACTTCTGTCTCCATGGTATTGATTTTTATTCTCGTAGAATAATTCCAAGGTACTTCTTTTAAACTTTTCACCAATTCTTGCTTTGCCAATTCAAAGGTTATGATGGTTTCAGGTTAGCTCATTATCAGGTTTTTAAATGCTTGCGGTTGTATAGTGAAGTAAGAAACTCTTCAATCGCACACTTTATTGTGTTTAACTTCATGAAACAACAGTCGACCATGTTGATCCAGGAATCATCCTGGATTGAATAGCTTAGTTGTCTACCTAGGGTGCTAAAATTCTCCTTGGTTGGGGAATTATTTTACCAAACGTCTATGAAGATTGGTTTGATTTGTCCCCATGGTCATCTTGACTTGGGTAATTGAGGTCAAATCTCTTCTTAGGTGGGAATGACAATGTGTTTCTCGGAAGTTCTTTCTTGGGCGGTTGATATATATTCAAGACTTGCCCAACTACGACGGCTATATTTATGACTTTTTTGTTCAACGTACCAATTTCGCCTGACATTTGGTCTAACTCTTTTCACTCTTGAGAGGTCTCTTCATTTCTAATTGTTACTTCTAAATCCTCATCTATCATGGTTCCATTTCTTTTATTATTGACAGGTTAAATTTACCTAAATATTTCCAGGCTGAATTTGCTAGTTTTAGAGTATTCTTGTAGTGTTTTAATTCATTTTTATTCGTTTTTATGTAAATCAGGTGTAGGGACAAAAACGGTTGAAAATCGAGTAAATTGATCGTACGTCGGTGGAGAAACGATGAAAAAGATCCAAAAAAAAACAATCTGCAACCTCATTGCTGTAGCACCAGCATCATAGGGCCACTGACCCTTGATCGCTGCGGTGATGGTCTTCATGGCTACAGTGATCAAAGGTCAGTAGACCTTCTGCCTATCCATCCCTACAGCGATGGCCTTCATCGTTGTAGTGATGAAAGGATAGAAGCCCTAATGACTTTCTATTGCTGTAGCGATACTCTCGATCGCTGCAGCGATCAAGCAACAGTTAGCAAAGATATTTTTAGGATATTTTCGGCCCCTATTTGTATCCACCCACTTCCAACCTTGCCTATGACATTTTTTTAGACTTACTAGAAGCCCTAGATCAGTCCTAAGAAGAGGAGAGCTCATTTGAAAAAGAGGAAACAATTTTGGAGCGGCTTTTGCGGAAGTGGAACCATCCACTTTATAGATTTGCCATTCTTTTTTTGTTTCTATCTTTGTTTCTAAAATTTATTGATTGTATGATGATGATATTCTCATGTTTTAATGAATATTTGGTTATGATCATGTGTGGCTAAGTAGTTATTATCTAGGGATTGATTAGTTCATCAACATGCATGTTTGAGTGAATTCGTGTGTCGTTAATGATTTTTCATCTATATCCAATTGTGTTTACCTTTTTTTTATATCCATAGTATGCTTTTTTTGGTATTGTGGTTGGTTTAAGAATACAAGGTTTTACACTCGGGAGAGGTAATCTCAGATTCAGACTAGGGTTAAGCACAACACGACGTTCTAATGTTTCGGGCTATTATTAGAATATGTGTAATCCGTGAGGTTGGGTCAAGACTCATGTACTTGTTTAGATACTAGATAGGGATATCGGTGTTGACACGAGTGTAATTTGCTCACTTTACACTCGGGAGAGGTAGTGAGTGAGTTTACGATACCTAAATTATCAGGTAGGTTGAACACCGTTAATGTAAAGTAGAGTAAATCAAACATGTATTGGTAAACGAAATTAATCCCTAGGTAATCCATTTTCATAGAATTAATTCCAAGTTTTTAGATTTAATTAGTTTTTAATTAGTAAACAAATTTAAAATCTTGAAATGTCTAGATAATATTAAGCTATGTTAATAGTAGTACTTAACTAATCCTACGACAAATCCCAGTGGACAATACTCGATCTTCGGATCCACTTTATCAAACTTGACCTCGTGCAATTGCAAGTAAAATCAAAGTGTTAAAATATAGCGAATAAGTTTTTGGTGCCGTTATCGAGGATTTAAAATTAGTGATTTGGTTGATATTACTTCCAGGTAGTTCAATATTAATTTTGACATTCTTTTGTTTTATTTTGTTTTAATTTATTTTTGTTTAAATTGTTTTCATTTGTTGTAGTGACAAATAGTGTATGCGTTGTAGCCGGAGTTTGGAATTCCTAGCTCTTGATTTGGAAATTAAATGTGTATTGAGGAGACTAAGGAGAGAGAGGAGAAACCGAACTCAAGAAATGGTCGACAGTGGTGATGATCGTGTGCTATGACAACCGCCATTGCCTCAAGCACTACCACAACAACCGTCGGAACCGGAAGTTCAATGGAAGGTCCTTAGGGACTATTGACCTATCATGTTTGACAACTATTCAACGATCTGGAGGTAGCCGATCCAAGCAAACAACTTTGAGTTGAAGCCTGCCCCAATCAACATGGTTCAACAGAACTAATATGGCAAGAATCTTCATGAAGATCCAAATATCCATCTGGCGACATTCTTGGAGATTTGTGACACGGTGAAGATCAATGGGGTCACAAAGGATATAATCCAGCTAAGGCTATTCCCATTTTTCCTTCGAGACAAAGCCAGAGGTTGGTTTCAATCAGTCCAAATAGGGAGCATCTCAACTTAGGAGAAACTAGCTCAATGGTTTCTCAGTAAGTTCTTTCCACCGTCAAAGAAATCAGAGTCGAGATTGCTTAATTTTTCTAATCGAATTTTGAGCCACTCTTCGAAGCGTGGGAACTATTCAAGGACTTATTGAGAAAGTTCCCCCAACACGGGTATCAAGATTGGTTTCAAACCCAACTCTTCTACAACGGGTTGGATGAACAAAAAAGAACAATTGTAGATGCCGCATCAAGAGGTTCTTTGCTATCCAAAACTCTGGATGAATCTAATGCACTTTTGGAAGAGATGGAGGCCAACAACAACCAATGGTCTAATGAGCGAAATATGGGACGAAAGGTAGCCACTATTCATAAGGCCAATCCTCTTGCTACCTTGTCGGCCCAAGTGTCAAAACTCACGAAGTAGCTAGTCGCTTTCTCTACTAGAGATGCCTCATCCAATCGAGAAACAAAAATGTGGCAAGTACTTCGCAACCGGGAGTTGATAGTGAGTTTGAAGAGTGCCACTTTGTTAATAATCGGGCCTACACCTTTAGTCCCGCCAACAATATCCCAACTCATTACCACCCCATTCGGAATCATAAAAACTTTCTTATGCAAATAATCAAAATACCTTACGACCTCCTCTTGTACTCTTCGCTATCACAAGGATATCAGCCATAGCAACAAAACCATCCTATGCAACAAAATCCGGTGCAAAAGCATAAGCTACCGTTGGAAGATATGCTCGGCTCGTTCATGAAGGAAATACAAAACATTATGCGAGAAATGCATAATCGGCTCAACAAGTATGAGACGAGGCTTGATAATATTGAGACAACGTGCACCGATACAAATTCAATTGTGAAGTCGTTGGAAACTCAGCTCGCGAGTGCCATAAAAGGGCAAACCTCGGGGAAGTTTCCAAGTGATACGAATACTAACCCAAGGGATTGCAAAGCCATTACCTTGAGGAGAAGAAATAAAGAAAAAACATCAATTCCAAATAAGGATGAGCCAGACGAGAAGATTGATGTTGAGAAAGAAACCATTCCAGTTGAGGAGAAGAATGAAGCCCCACAGGTGAATTCGGGTTTAATCTCATTTCCGGATAACTGACCAATACTCACTCTACCTTTGTCATATCCACAACGGTTTCAAAAGAAGAAATTGGATTCCTAATTTGCTAAATTTCTTGACATTTTTAAGAAAATTCATATTATCATACCGTTTGCCGATGCATTGGAATAAATGCCCAATTACGAAATGTTATTGAAGGATATCATGACAAAAAAAAGAAAAAATTGGAGGAATATGACACTGTCAAGTTAATGGAGGAATGTAGTGCGATCCTTCAACGCAAGTTGCCTCAAAAGTTGAAAGATCCGGGAAGCTTCACTATACCGTGCACCATTTGAAAATCTCAATTTGAGAAGGCGCTTTGTGATCTAGGAGCAAGTATCAATCTAAAACCGTTATTCGTTTACCGGAAGTTGGGGCTTGGAAATACAAAGCCAACTACAATTTCTCTACAAATGGCGAATTGCTCATTGACCTATCCTAAAGGTATAGTTGAAGACGTGCTTGTAAAGGTGGACAAATTCATATTTTCGATGGATTTTGTTATGTTAGAAATAGAGGACGACTGAGAGATCTCCATAATACTTGGGAGACCCTTTCTCACCACCAGGAAGGCATTGATTAACATTCATAACGGGAACTTGACGTTGAAGGAAAATGATGATGAAGTGAAGTTCAATATTTTCAATACAATGAAGTTTCTGGATGAGTGCCCAACATGCAATTGAGTGGAAGTGGTGGACTCATGCGTTAGGGAATTCTTTCATGAAAACTTGAATCAGGATCCATTGGAGCATGCTATCACAAATTCCCTATCTATGGGAGATTTTAGTAAAAACTGCTCAACCACAAATGAAGGTGTTGTGGACTACGTCCTATCTTTGGAAGCCATACCTAAAGACGTAGTGGATTCGATTCAAGTGTAGACCTTTGATGATGAAGTTAGTTCACCCGACCTCTCAAATCTACCTCACGGTGGGTTGATTCTCAAGCAATTACCGGATCACCTTCAGTATACATTCTTGGGGGAGAACTCCACCGATCCGATCATCATCTCATTGTCTTTGACTCAAGAAGAAGAGAACAAACTGCTTAGTATCTTGAAACGACACAAATCCGTATTCGCGTGGTCTATTTTCGACATCAAGTGAATAAACTCAACTATTTACATGCATAATATCTTGATGGGGGACTCATTTAAGCCCTCAATTGAGCAACAAAGAAGGCTAATCCTGCGATAAAGGAGGTGTTCCGGGCTAAGGTATTGAAGTTATTGAATGCAGGAATGATATATTCTATATCGGACAGTGAATGGGTATGTTCGGTGTAAGTGGTTCCCAAGAAAAGAGGCATGATAGTGGTGAAAAATGAGAGGAATTATCTAATTCCCACACGAACCATCACTAGATGGAGAGTGTGCATTGATTATAGAAAGTTTAACAAGGCTACACGAAAGGATCATTTTCCTCTCCCATTCATTGATCAAATGTTGGATCGTCTCTCCAGTTAAGACCACTATTCTTTTCTTTATGGCTATTCAGGCTATAATCAAATAGCCATTGCACTGGAAGACCAAGAAAAAACTACGTTCACATGACCGTATGACACATTTGTTTGCCATCGTATGTTGTTTGGTCTTTGCAACGCTCCGGCAACGTTCCAACAATATATGATGGAAATCTTTCCTGACATGGTGGAAGATATAATGGAAGTATTCATGGATGATTTCTCGATTTTTGGTTCATCATTTAACCATTGCATCTACAACTTATCACTTGTTCTCAACCGATGTGAAGAGAAACATTTAGTTCTCAATTGGGAGAAGTGCCATTTCATGGTGAAGGAGGAAATCATCTTAGGCCATTATGTCTCTTCTAAGGGGCTTGAGGTGGAACGGGCGAAAATTGAGATAATCGAGAAACTTCTACCACCAATCAATGTGAAGTGAGTAAGAAGTTTCTTAGGCCATGTCGACTTTTACCGGCGATTCATAAAAGATTTTTCTAAAATGGCAAAGCTGTTATGCCATTTGCTTGAAAATGAAGCCCCTTTCATTTTTTATGATGCTTGTATGGTAGCGTTCAATGCAATGAAAGAGAAATTGATCTCGGCTCTAATTATAGTTGCTCCAGATTGGAATGAGCCTTTTGCAATCATGTGTGATGCGAGCGACTATGCGGTTGGAGCTGTTTTAGGCCAATGCAAGGAGAATATTTTCCCATCCATATACTATGCAAGCAAAACGCTCAATGATGCTCAAGAGAATTACACCACCACGGAGAATGAGATGTTGGCAGTGGTCTTTGCATGTGATAAGTTCCATTCTTACATTATAGGGTCCAGAGTGATCATATATATGGACCTTGCTGCCATCCGGTACTTATTTGCAAAGAAGGACGCCAATCTGCATCTAATCTGGTGGATTCTATTGGTTCAGGAATTTGATGCTGAGATTAGAGACAAAAAAAGAAGTGAGAATGTGGTAGCTGATCATCTCTCCCAGCTTATGCTAGAAGATGTTGGTGATGATTCATGTATCACGAAAGTTTTCCCGGATGAGCAATCGTTCAATATTGAAGCTAAACTTTTGTGGCTCGCAGATATAATCAATTATCTCACATGCAATGTGTTGCCGTCAGACCTATCAAGTGCCCAAATGAAGAAATTCTTATTTGATTTGAAGCATTATATGTGGGATGACCTGATGTTGTTTAAGAAATGCGCCGACCAAGTTATCCGGCGATGTGTTCCAGAACAGGAAATAGAAAGCATTTTATATCATTGCCATTCGTCGCCGTGTAAGGGGGTATTTTCGAGCAATACAGACAACTGCTAAGGTGCTTCAGTTAGGTTTTTACTATCCAACTCTTTTCCGTGGTTCATATACATTTGTAAAAACATGTGATCAATGCCAGAGAGTCGGCAACATCTCGAGATGGCATGAGTTACCCTTAACGTCCATTCTCGTGTTAGAGCTCTTTGACGTTTGGGGGATAGATTTCATAAGACCATTTTCTCCGTCCTTTGGTCAGGAGTATATCTTGCTAGCGGTAGATTACGTGTGAAATTGGGTTGAAGCTGTGGCCACACCAACCAATAATGCCAAGGTGGTTATGAAATTCCTTCAAAAGAACATAATGACAAGGTTTGGAACACCTCGAGCCATCATTAGTAATGAAGGAACCCACTTCTGCAACAAAATATTTAATACTCTACTGACAAAGTATGGAGTCCAGCACAAGCTGGTGCTTCCCTACCATCCTCAAACAAACGGCCTAGCCAAAGTGTCCAATTAAGAAATAAAACAGATCTTAGAAAAGACGATTCACTCTAACCGTAAGGATTGGGAAATCGTGCTATTTGCCAATAAAATTGGAGCACCATGCCTATTGGGCGGTAAAGAAGCTAAATTTTGATCTCAATGCTTCGGGGAAACAATGTCTCCTTCAACTGAATGAGATGGAGGAATTCCGAAAGAGGCATATGAGAATGCAAAGTTGTACAAAGACAAAACCAAAAAATGGCACGATAAGCACATAGTCAAGAGGGAGTTCAGCCTAGGACAACAAGTCTTACTTTTCAACTCTCAGTTGAGACTCTTTCCTGAGAAATTGAAGTCTAGATAGTCTAGATCATTCCGGATCAAGCAAGTATTTCCATTTGGCTTAGTTGAATTGGAAGGTGATGACAACGGATTTTTCGATTCAATGGGGAGAGAATTAAGCACTATTTTGAGAATGAAGAACGCGTTGTGGAGAGTATCTCCCTCATTGACGATTAATGTAGATCGTTGCTAAGTTTAGCTCGGGACGTTAAATCAAGCGCCTTTTTTGATATACAACCCATGGGATTGGTTTTCGCCAAATTTTTATATAGTAACCTTTTGGAGATTGAAGTGATCACTAAGAGAGTTTGTGAGTGAATAGAGAAGCTCAGGAATTTGGGGAAGTTATATGATCTTGAGCATGATGAAATAGCAGAACGGAAACAAAGCGGTGGCCGACCATTTAAAAAAATACAAAAAAAACCAAAAAACAAAAAAAAAAACAGTCGTCATCGCTACAGCGGTGCCATCTATCGCTGCAGCAACCATTAAGCAAAACATATTCTACTGTTCCATCGCTCCAGCGAAGAAAACCACCACTGCAGTGATAGCAAGTCAGTAAGCCCACTGGACTTTCATCGCTGTAGCGATGGCGCCCCTATTTCGATAAATAGGGGCTTTATTTCAAGATAAGCGATTTCTCAAACCCTAACTCCTGAAACCTCTTCATACTTTATCTCCAAACCATTTTATAACCTCAAATTCATCCTCCCATACAAGAAAACAAAGATCCTTACCACAAATCAACCACCAAAATCGCATTCAAACCCTAAATTTGTTGGTTCTAGGGTTAGAGTTCAAAGAAGAGAGATATTCCATTTCCAACCATTGGGCACTCAAAAAAATAATCAAGTAAGTTGTTTTGAAATTACATTACACTTGTGTTCTACGAAATTGTGTTGATTTGCTTGTTCATTTGAAGATTGATTGAGAAATTAGAATGTTGATGTGGAACCCTTGAACCCCTATTGTGATTTTCTTGCTATTGTGATTTTGGATCGATTTTTGGTAAAGAAAACTTTGTTTAGTGGTGGTTTGTTTGTTAGATACAAGATTTGTTGACAAGTTTATACATTTTGTGTTGAAATCTTGTGATTTATGTGTTGCCAATTGGGGATTGTTGGTGTTCTTGAAGGGTTGGTTCGATTTGTTGATTTGTGAAGATCTACAAAGTGATTTAGTGATCGGTTTTTGTTTATTGAATTGAAAATAAACTACGCCGAAGAAATTCATTGCGAAACATCAAAGAGGTAAGAGATTCGGTTTGCGATCTGGCGATCTCACCTCGGATTATGACTCAAGTCGATTCATTTCGAAATTCGCGAAGCAACATTTGAATCAGTTTGAGCACAAGCGTAATTACATTCGTGAGTGCGACTTTGTCGAAATAGATGAGATTCTATATGAAATTGCAAATGTAATTCGGGAAAGAGGTTGGCAGAGTTTGTGTAGATAATCTGGCACAGGCGATATCGCTTTGGTTCGTGAACTCTTCGCCAATGTTGTAGAAGTCGAGAACCACTGGACCAGTGTTCGGACTCGTGTGGTGAAGTTTGATGTTGAAACAATAAACGTGCTACTAGGGTAGGTTCCTGAGGAACCAAAAAAATATTTGGATAAAGATATGGAACATGAAGATTTATAAACGGTCATCAGGACATTATGTTCTGGAAATGTGTGTTGGTTACAAACGGAACAAGATCTCGCTATTTACCTATCCAATACTTGCACAAATTACCAAAAATTTGGTTCTATTTCATATGCGCCAACCAGCACCCAACGTCTTATTTGACTAACGTTACCAAAGATAAAACCTTGACTCTATATGCTATTGAGACTGGAAAGCCATTAAACGTCAGTTTTCTCGTCAATTCTACCATCCAATATGTGATCCGGAACACCAAAACTAGCGTACCTTTCTCCTCTCTTCTTACCGAGCTATTCCAGAAATCTCTGAAGATAGCTTGACCCTCCCCAAAAGACCTATTGACTTCTCTGCCATGAAAAGAATATGGAGTAACGAGGTTGAGGGCCAAGAGAAAGAAGAAGCAGGGTCGTCTGTGGCCCAAAGTTCCAAGGCTCCTATTTGAGCAAAAATCACATTGGAAAGTCTTCACCAATAGGTGGTGTATCAGGGGGAGTACAATTAAACGATCCATTAGGCTTTCTAGTACTTCGGAATGTACATTGGAAAGTCTTTACCAATATCAAATTTGCAAGGAAAACATTGAATTTTGAATGTACCAGGACCAGTACAATCAGAGGATGCATCAATCTTTCCAGTACTTCAGAATGCAAGAAGGCTATGATATGTGCAGTTATTCCCCGATGTACCCACTCCCAGCACCTCTTCTGCAACTGCTACACAATCCATCCCACCACGACGACGGTGGGGATGACATTTCTCACGACAGTCAGTAGGAGGTGAGACTTTAATGTCTTACCTCCCAGGTACGTGTTCGCAACCCTCATCGTCATAATGTTACATGCCTATTGTTGGGATCACTGATGGGTTATTGTGGACACTGACCAATCTAAGTTTGGGGAGATGTTAATGTTATTTTGTATGTAGGATGTTTATGTTATGTTTTTGGATGATTGTGTTTTATTTTGAATGATTTAAGTATTGTATGTTTTTCTAGTTCGAAGACTTTATGTTGGTTATGTAGTTTACTCTAATAGTTGTTAAACGTTTTATAGTTTAAGTTAAATTGTAGTTTTTGTTCATGCATGTTTAGTAGTTAATTGTTGTGTTGTGGTTATTTAGTTAAATGTATGTATGTATGTTTGAAGTAGTAGTTTTTGTATGTTGAGTTTTGTATTTCTTCTAGGCCATTACCCGATGATGAAATTATCCCCTAGTTGTTTATCGAGGTCAAGGGTAATGCCCATTCATGAGTGTTCTATGTGCTTGACATTTTGATTTGGTAAAAGTCATTTTGGATCCTAATTTGCTCGAGCACATAAACTCAATGTACTAACTATCCAATTGATTTGACGTCGATTATCCAATTACCAAGTTCATGATAATTTTAGGGATTCTAAAACCTTATTGGGGGAAACTTGAGGCAAAATCCTGGGCGAGGTAATTCAGGAGATATGATTTAGGCATTCATTTTGATCACTTGAGCCGTTGAAGCCTTCCATGCTATATTTGTTTATCCCTCATTACCCTGTTAAAGCTTGTTAGCCATTTCAATTTTGAACAAGTAACTAATACCCTGGTCAATTAAACTTTTTCCAAACATCTGTCTCTAAACCTAAGGCATAAATTGAGTCAAAATCAAGTTAGCATTTGTTTATGCTACTTGAAGTGAGTGGTTGGGTTTTGGGCGAACGTTTCATTGGTTCGGTATTCGAGTACTCATTTGTCAATTTTTTTCGTATTTCTGCACCCGTGAAATTATACAAATCAAATAAGTTTGGAGGTGTGGTAAAAAAAAATCAAAAAAAAACAAACAAACAAATAAATGTAGTTTTATTTTTGTTTATTTTGATAAGTGAGTATTGTGTTTCAAAATGTTAGTTCGGGATTGTTTTGAATTGATCTTTGTGGGTACTAGTGTGATTGAGTGCCAAGCATGTGCCTTGGGTATCGTTAAGTTAATAACGGTTACCTATTTTATATTCCCGATATATCCTTGGTCAGTTAACAAAAACCGAACCAAGTCCTTTTGATCTTTTTGAATTTCTAAGCCTATATTAGGGGAGAGTGGAATCTAGTCTGGCATATGAAAATCATGTACCTTATCAGTGTTAAGTCATGAACTCTATTGGTGGATAATCCAATCCGGTCTTTGGATGGTTGTATAATTGAGTTTTCGCACACACACTTGGAAATAATCTAGAATGGCATTTACTGTTATTGAATGTTGAAATTTTGGAACACTACACGGTGCGTTTTATTCTTGAACTCGATATGATTGTGGGACATTGAGGGAAAAACTTTTTGGTTGATAAGTTGAATTCAAAACTCAGACATTGTTACTTTTAGTTCATTTGTGTTTTTGTCATTTTTAGTATTTAAGTTCGTTAATTAGTAGTGATAATTTATTTTAGTATAAGGGTGTTTTGCTCGATGACTAGCAAAATTTCAAGTTTGGGGGTATTTGATAGGTTGAATTTACCTATATATTTTCAAGCCGAATTTGGTAGTTTTCGAGTATTCTTATAGTGTTTTAGTTCATTTTTATTCATTTTTATGTGAATCATGTGTAGGTACAAAAACAGTTGAAAATCGAGCAAATCGATAGGACATCGGTGGAGAAATATTGAAAAAGATCCCAAAAAAAGACCTGCGGCCTCATCGTTGTAATGATGGATTCATCGCTGCAGCGATCAAGCAATAGCTGGTAAAGATATTTCTCTTTCAACCTTGCCTAGGACCTTTTTTTAGACTTACTAGAAGCCTTAGATCAGACCTAAGAAGAGGAGAGCTCATTTGAAGAAGAGGAAACGATCTCGAAGTAATTTTTACGAAAGTGAAACCATCTACTTTACAGATTTATCATTTCTTCTTTGTTTCTATCTTTGTTTCAAAACTTTATTGGTTGTATGATTATGATATTCTCATGTTTTAATGAATATTTGATTATGATCATGTGTGGCTAAGTAGTTATTATCTAGGGATTGATTAGTTCACGAACACGCATGTCTAACTGAATCCGTGTTTCGTTAATGGTTGTTCATCTATATCCGATTGTGTTTACTGTTTTATTACATTCATAGTATACTTTGTATGGTATTATGGTTGGTTTGAGAATACGGGGTTTGACACTCGGGAGAGGTAACCCTAGATTCAGATAGGGGTTAAAGACAACACGACGTTCTAATGTTTCGAGAGATTATTAGAACGTGTGTAATCCGTGTGATTGGGTCAAGACTCATGTTCTCGTTTAAACACTAGATAGGGATATCGGTGTTGACACGAGTGCATATTCGCTCAATTTACACTCGAGAGAGGTTGTGAGTGAGTTTACAATACCTAGATTGTCGAATAGGTTGAATACCGTTAATGTAAACTAGACTAAATCAAACATGTATTAGTGGACGAAATTAATCCCTAGGTAATCCATTTTCATATAAGTAATTCCCAGTTTTTAGATTTAATTAGTTTTCAATTAGTAAACACATTTCAAATCTTGAAATGTCTAGATAATATTAAGTTATGTTAATTATAGTACTTAACTAATCCTACGATAAATTCCAGTGGGCGACACTCGATCCTCAGATCCACTTTATTAAAACTTGAGCTCGTGTACTTGCGAGTAAAATCAAATCTTTAAAATATAGCGAACAATTGTCTTCATCCTCGAACTCACTTCTCTAACCGGTAGGAGAGATTGGTCTATCATTTCTTCCCCAAGAGGGAACAGACATATCTACCCAGTTGGCCTTAGGGTAGGTTCTAGCTTCTACCCATATGGATCCTGGTGGTTTGGGATTAGATTTCCATACTCCAGTATAGTTATTAGATTCAGTCTCCCAATCTTGTCCGACCATGTTGACAGTTGGTCCCCAGCTATAATGCTTGGGTAACGAGTTTTGCTAAGAATTGGGTTGGGATGTCTCCCCATCTTTTGGGAAGCGTATCACCTTGGTTTGTATGAGATATTTTCTTTTGTTACTCAAAGTGTAGCAATTGTTGGTATGGTGACCTAGTGCTTCAGAGTTATAAACGTTGAATTGGTTTGGATTGAAAAATGGGTTTTAGAAGTTTTGGCAATTTTGGGGTATAGGTACAAGCATTTTGTTTTTAACACAATCCTCAAAGACCTAAGAAAGGGTTACAGGGAGAGGGGTAAAATGCCTTGGTTTTTTAGATGATGGATAATTTTGTTGGTAGTTAAATGGCTTTGGAAGAGCTTTATAAAGAGCTTGATATGGGTTTGGGTTGTATGATGGAGCTAGAAAATGTGTAAATTAAAGTGGCCTAGATTTCTGGAAGGCTTGGTTTTGACACTTGGGAGGATTTAGTGGCTGAAATTTATATTGAGGTTAAACTTTCTGCTGATTTCTTTGACCTTGGCCTACCATTGCTACCTCAGGATCTTTCCGCTTAGGTGCTACTGCCTTTTATTCTCGTGCTTAGTCTGCTTTTGAATTCTTTCAGTCGTAACACCTTCTTCTATATATTCTTCTCAAATGATTACATTGGAGAATGGGCCATTTAGTATGTTCAATAAAGACTCGTAGTAAGGGTGAAGTTGAGCCTGGACGAACATTTGGACCATCTCAGCCTCCTTCATTGGCGGTACTACTTGTGCGGCTCTATTTTTTCATCCGACAACATATTCTAGGACATTTTCCCACTCTTTCTAGCCAAAGATCTGAGAGATATTTTGTTTGGTGAAACCTCCTTATTATAGCCGTATTGTTCACAAAAAAACCTTGACTATGTCAAGGAAAGTCTTCACCTTCGAATGTTCTATTGTTGAATACCAACGAGCGGTAGGTTCATCTAATGATTGCTGAAAAAGTTGAATGGCTAACGCTTCATTATGGATATACGCACACATTTTGTTCTTGTATCGTTGGATGTGCCAATCTGGTCACCCTGATCCATCGTACTTTGTGAATATGGGCATGGTAAGATTATCAGGGAACTTCACTTGAGGTATAGAAGATAAATCGAGATATCGAGCATTGATTCTTAATTCTCCATTCTTTACTTCTTGGAGTTCTTTTTCCATTTGCAGTAATTTCCCGATCAGTAGGGATGTCTTTTCTAATTTCTCTTTTACCTCCGTTTCAAATCGGTCATTTATTTATGGTATAACTGAGCTAACATTTGGTTTAGCTGAGGTCATACTTCGATTTAGGTTAATCACAGTAGGAGTGACTTGTGGTTGAGGTCCAATAGGGATTGATTCTCCAGTAGTAGGGCTAGGGCCTTGGGAACTGAAAGGCTAATGGTTAGTTATTTTTCTATCGGATTCGAGGTTTGAACTAAAACTATAGGGTTTTGCTGAGATAGGTGGAGTTGTTGCAAAACCATAGTAATTTGGCTAATGGATTATTTCAGCGAGACCATGTCTTCTATTATTTGTGTTACCCCCAACAAGTTCACTCAACCATTCCTCTATGTTTTCCATTTGGATAGGTTGTCGTGCTTGTGCACGAGTATGAACTGGTGAACGGGAAACGAGTTGTGTTAACTAACAAAAGTTGTGTTAGTATTATTTTCTAACAAAGGCTTTTGGGTTTGACTATGACTCAGTTTGAGATGAGATTTCCATTACTTCCAAATTTTATGTTTTACAACCATATTGAATTTTAACATGACTACCCCACAGACGGGGTGCCTTTTTTCTTTTTAAAGACTCAATTGACACTTTTTATTTGGACGAATGGAAATATCGTATCAGTTCTTTGTCATTATCAACCTCCAACTAAAGCAAGTCCTGAATCCGGACAAAACGAAGTTTCTATGTCTAATAAAGCATCGTATAGTCGTAATAAGGATTCTCATTATTCATTCCCATGGATTTTTCAACAATCAATTTTTTTTGAACAATTTTCAGACTGTGATCAACTCATGGGTAAAAATGAATGACAATTTTTAATTGGATATTCCGTTCGTTACTAGTCCTAGAGGTCCTCTTTTGTATGGTTTCAGGGCAACATATATACTTACAAAACAATAAATGTCTCTCTCCAAGATAGTGTCCTAAGTACACCCGGGCTTTGGGTATCCTCTATCCTAGGCTCACTATATGTGGTTCATGACTTTTCTATAAACACTTCCTAGAAAGTTTTAGTTCTCAAATCTTTAAACCTCCGGCATCTTCCCTAAGCGAACATACAATGTTGGTTGGTGATCTAGCAAGGAAAGTTTTGAAGCTGGATCCCATATAGTAAACTGCCTTACCTTGCTTCTATTAACTCATCTTTCTAGTCCTATAGGGTTTTGGCACTTAGGTCGGCGGGGTGAAATAGCACGATTTCATTCCTTACTGTCGTCATCTTTATCCCTAAAAGGTTTGTGGCTTTGGTTTTTTTTTTTTTTCCTCACAATATGCAACGCAAAGTGGTGCTCGTGCGTTGGAGAGAGTTTACAGAAAGTAAATACATATATTTAAAGATATTAATGTAAATGCAGATATTTAAAGACAATAAAGTAAATGCAGTAATATAAAGACAGTAAATAAATGCCTACAAGTATAAACAAAGCATGTAATGTTTTTTAAAGGAATTATTTATGTTTAAAATGAAATACATATTTCTTGGTGTTTATTTAATCATGAACATAGATTTATACTCTGACTAGGCTTGACCCTCAAAATTCCCCAACGGAGTTGCCAGTTAACGCACCTCAAATTTTTTGAAGTAGAGGAAGTAGAGAACGGGAAAAAGAGGAAAACATGGTTTTGTTTCCTCCCTCTCGAAATCCTCCAAAATCCATTCATTTTAGAAAACTTGTTTCAGGGGGTTTTCGAGGCGCCGAGTTTGAAATGTTCTTTGGGTCGAGATTTTGTTTAAAAACGAAATTGCCACCTAGTATGGAGTTAAATGGTGTGCTAGGTCACTAAGATTTTTTTTTATATCATTTTTATTTTTAAATGGCCCAAGTTTTTGACTCAGAAATAGTTGGTCTTTTACCAGAGATTTCTTTAAGTTTGGGGGTCGGTTATGCCCAAGGGTCGATTTTGGCACCCTAAGATACCTGTCCGAATATAGTACCTCAGTTAAAATAGATGTGCACGTTTAAACAATTCTAAGTAATTTCCTTTGGTTTTATTTAACACAATAATTCCTTTTTTTTAATGATTTTTTTTTTATTATTATTATTATTTTTATTTTATTTTATTTTTATTTTTTTTTATTTATTTATTTTATCATTTTATGATTTTTTTATGGAAGGAAATCAAGTAAAGTTTACTTATTTATCAGCAACAACATATAAAGCAGATTTGAATGAGAAATATTTTTGCATTTTTTATGTCAACCAAACTTGTAAATGTTGTCTACGTTTCCCAATTTTCATGGGGAATCAAGTCGAAATGTAGTTCATCTATTCAAGATGAACTGATTTTTTTTTGGACAAGTGATCGAACCCATACGTGGGTTCTCTACATATCTCAGGTAGTTGAGAATCAGGTTAGCACGTAGTTCATCTTGAGATGACTTTATTTTGTTTTTGTTTATTTTTATGAAATAAGTTCATGAATTGCACAAATGATATGTGGATATTCACTTTTGATTTTGTCAAAAATACTCCAACTGAACTCACTTGCTTAGGCAAGTCTAGTGTTTAGCTTTAGGTTATTAGTTCAAAACGAAAATATATATATATATATATATATATATATATATATATATATATATATAGTATATGTGCCAATCCTATTCGTAGCTAAGAAAAACGAAAACGTTTTTAGTAGTTAGTGGTTAGCAGTCAGTAATCAGAGGTTTGTTTTGAGTTTTTTGGAGTTCGGTTACATGTGTTCTTGAAAGAATCAACGATGTTATGCACAACTCACGGTATGATTGATGTTCTTGTCATGTTCTTCACATGTTCTTCATGTTCTTGACATCTTATATATATTTGACATTTTTTGATATTTTTGACACATTTGTTACTAGTTTCTTGATATATACACTATGTACATGAAATATGCATTTAAGAAACTAAACAAACATGCTATATACAAGCAATATAAGAATATTTAAACAAGATTGAAGGGCATATAAGAAGACTTACCTAACTTAGGGGAGTAGTCTTGACCTAAATGATTTCCTTCTTCTCCTTCTTTTATCTTCTCGGTTGTTCTCGATCATTGTTCGACAACTTCTTGAGATCTTTCTCCAATATCCTCAAGAACTCCTTTAGGAAGCTACTTTGACAAAATTTCGGGGTGTTTTTGGAATAGAAGGCTAGAGAATTCCTTAGATCCAATAGAGAAATGCGAGACTAGAGAGAGAAAGTCTTGGATCAAGCCCTTCAAAATATGAAAACAGGCAGCCTATTTATAGGGTCGAGAAGCCTACGCATTGGCCAATGCGCAAGGCATCCTAGCTTGCTCCTTAGGAGATGTTTGTTCTAGGTGTGACCCCTTGATGTCTTCTAGTTTGATGGTTTTTGACAAATCTTGAAAATTCACTAAGATTTCCTAAGATTTTGTAATAATTACAAAATCTCAAAATATCTTAAGTAATGATTGGCAATCATTGCTCGTGATTGGAAATGATTGGTCATCATTGGCTTGTACATGGGATATTTATTGCTTGATGGGACACTTTTTGGTTTGGTTTGCTTTCTAAATACTCGTTACTTGAACTAGTTTGGTTAGCTTGCATTTAATGCTTTGGAAGTTCAAAGAATGTAGTCTCCATTTGTCATTTTGCATTTAATGCTTGACCATGACATTTGATTTGATGGGTATTTAATTCCCTTTAATGGAATTAAATTGGTCCAGTTAGTCTTGTAACCGTTTAGTTACTTTTCAAGTAACTTAGTTTCTCTAAGGTATTTTGCTCAAAATATCAAGGTTCTTTGAATGTAGTCTCCCTAGATTATTTCAAGCATTTAATGTTTGATGGAAGGTTGATTTGATGGCTCATTTAATGTATGACTTGATGGCATTTTGGTTTAGTTGGTTTTGAACCGAGCTTTTTAACATTAGTTACATTTGGGTAACTAGACTTTGTCATGATACTTTCTTTGATTTAATCAAGATTTTTTGCTTGACCTATGGGGGATTGATGCTTTACACAATAATTAGAAAAATATTTTTGTTATCAAGAAGACGAAACCAGTGATAATAAATGTTTCAGAGGTTAAAACAGGTAACAAAGTTAATTGGTTAAATATCCTTAAATTAAAGAGTAGTAACTAATTTTTATCCATATTAAAGGTGATTTAATGAAAATCAACCTTTAATAATGTCATTTTAGTCCCCCTTAATTTTAGAAATTTCGAGGTTGACTCGAAACGTTTACTTAACTAGATTAAACCAATTTCGACAATTTTGTGTTTTCGTGTGAGTGTTCCATTTTATTTTATTTTTATTATTTTTTTTTTTTGTAGTATCCAATGTAATCTAAGGTAAAAATTCATTCTCTTTAAACCTCAGTCTAAAATTTATCTGAATTTGTACTTTCGATGCGATACTAAATGGAAAGAACAAAATGCGGTGTCTACAAGTTTAGTGGATTTTAGTTTGAATCAAGATGTACCAGGTAAAAAAAAAAAAAAAAGACAACACAATTTGAATGGATGATCAAGTGTTTCAAAGACAATTTTTTTTTGTAACTTATAGGGTAAACAACACGTAAATTTGTCAATTACATTTCATCCTAATTAAGGTCACACACAACACTCAAACATGACTTAAATATTTTATTTTGTGTCTTTAATCATTGACAAGGGAAAAATCGGTCAGACTTGAAAGTGCGAAAAGTGTCCCAAACACGCGACTGGCGTAAGAATTCCAAATTGACCAACTCGACCAGGCCCCATCTCCACACCCGGCTAGGGTCATACCTTCCTAGGTGTGAGCGCAACGATACTCCTGCTATAAAATAGTCCGAGCTGTCTCCGCCAGATAAAGAAGGTACCATTACTCTCTCTAGATAACGGCCTCATGATCTCCTCTCGCAATCAACTCCATCTCTATGGTAACGGGATCAGAATCAGTGGGATCGTCATAATGGCACACCGAGAATCAGGAAGGACTTGCCAAACGAGTCTCATCTCCCTCCTACAAATATGAGAACACAAATTGTCTAAGGTACAATATGATGTTTATTAGTCTTTCAAATTTTTAGTAAAGGAAAATTTTGGCTTTATATTAGAATATTAAAGTTAAATTTTGAAATGAAAAATATATGTTTATTTTTAAAAGGTAAAATAGATATTTTGTTTTAATTTCTTAATTAGGAGATGTTATTGTCCTTTCACATAAAATTAGAATTTTTTTTTTTTTTTGGTCGTTCAGAAATTAAAACAAACAAACAATTACAATTACTCGTCTGGGCACATTTTGAAAACTTTTTGTTTTTTTCATCTTTTCAAATAGAATATTTTCAATCTCAGTCGTAGAAGTTGATACTAACCTTACAATGTATCTTTATAATTTATATTTTTTTTTATAATGTTAGTGAAAAGATAGAAGGTCTGAGTAGTAATAATCTCATTTTGTAAGGTTTTCACTTTATGGTTTCGGTAAAGTGGCACAGAAGAAAATTCCGTATTTTGATATTATGTAAAAAAAAATGCATATATTTGAAATTTGCCCGCATAAATTCAGTACCTAAAGAGCATTACTATTGGAAAGGTGAGTAGCTCTATTAGAGAATGGTACAATCAAAGAGGAAACAAACCAAAAAAGAAAAAATGACGGTTACTTCTTGGCCACTCATTTAATCTTGAGCTTATCTTAATCCTGTCTACATCTGATGTACTTTTTGACGCTTCTTGTTTGTATAAAAGAATATTTTAAAAAAAAGTACAAAAGTTCATCCACCCACCGGCCACTCAGGTCCGAATCCTGATCATTACCAAAACTCTATTTGTGTTTAGGGATATTGTGAAAATAAAAATATGTTTGATAACCTTTTTGTTTCAAAATTATTTCATTCAATTTATAATAATATAAGTAAAAAAACACGTTTAATTATATAAACATTTTTTTTATTTTTTTGTATGCTAATAAATATACATATTTTTCAGTCAACATTTATTATTATTTTTTTAGTTATTTAAATGCATGATAATAAATATACATGGTTTTTTTACCGATATTTATTTATTTTTCGAAATATATGACAATAAATATGCTGATGCGGGAAAAATTCTCGCATGTGAATAATGGAGCCGGAGTTAAGAAAGCGGGTGGAGTCAATAGATAAAATCCAGTCTGATAGAACAGATCTGCGACCTGACGAATGGTCATGGGCGGCCAGTACTGGTGACCCAAGGAATGAAGCACTTGGTCTGCTAATAAGGCCCAACACACAAGTGGACTGACCCGATACGAAATAAAGCTTCCAACGAAGGCCGAAAGATTAAACCCAAGTATGGTAGGTCAACGATAATCGTTACCTCACCTACTCTTCTACCCATGCACAGACGTGATTAGCGCGCTATTCCTAAATGGGCGCACAAGCAACATTTGCGGTGGCTATGTTTGGAATGTGGAAAGGATCATGGCTAAAATGAGTACCAAGGGAAATCAGCATGGATATATACAGGAAAATAGGTATCAAAACGAAATAACTCTCTTAATATTACTCTAATATATTGTCAATTGATTATTCTCGTCTCAGAGCAATTTGACCTTATTCTCACGTTGGAAGTTTTTTGGCTAATACCATCCTAGTACCCCCCTCATAAAACTAATTGGTTTTGCAGATCAGGTTGTGGATGCGGAGGTTTCCGGCACGTGAGGGCCTAAAACACGTACCGAGTAAATTTTGACAACATCATTTGGCGCCATCTGTGGGAAAGAAACAAAAAGAATTTTGCCGACAAGATGAGACAGTTGCAGTTCAAAGCAGCAAATCCGAACCAGATCTGTGTAGCTACTCCCGTCGACATGTAAGATGACAACAAGGAAGTAATAGCGACAGCGAGTGGAACTAAACCAGCAATAACGTTTGACAATGAGGATAGTGCAGGTGTGTCTTGCCCCCACGCTGACGTGTTGGTCGTAACGCTCTGGATCTCTAACTTTGAAGTAAGAAGGATATTGGTTGATATGGGCAGTTCGGTTAATATCATCTTCACCAAAACTCTCAACCAAATGGGCATTCCCAATTCCAACATTACACCCACCTAGATGTAAGTAGTGGGATTTAATGGAGACTTGAGCTCTCCAATGCGAAGGATCGTGTTACCCATATCGACCAATAGACATGGGGATGGATCAGCCAAGGCCATGGAGTTCACAGTAATAGACTCAACGACCCCATACAACGCTATCGTGGGACGTCCTAGGCTCTATGCAATGGGAGCCATAGCGTCAACATTTCACCAATGTGTTAAGTGCGTAAAGGGTGGCTGGGTGGTCACTATATGTGGGGACCAGGCTACATCCAAGTCAGCAACAATGGGAGTAGAGACCTATCAGGGCACAAGTCGACAGCTTAGTTCAAGAGCGAATGTCCGATAGATCTTGGATTCATGGCCCAACTCAACAGCAGGGGCGAGTTGGAGATCAGATCATTAGCCTAGCTTAGCGACAGAGCGGGTCTCAGATCAATGGTTCAGCTCAAGAACGGAGAATCAGCGGGCCTCAAGTCAGCAGCCTAGCCCAGAAGCAGGGGTTTAGCGAAGCTTAGGTTGTTAGCGCAGCTTAGCCTAAAAGCTCAGCACATGAGATAAATGATTTTAAGGAATAGCTTGGAGTCCTATATCCCGCCGAACAGGTTAAAGAAGTAACTTTCAACCAGGGAACCAAAAAGCTATCGATTAGCACATTGCTGAGCCAATATATAGAGGAGAAACTCATACAATTGTTAGAAAAGAACCTCGATGTGTTTGCTTGGGCACCAGAAGACATAAATGGGATTAACCCTGAAGTGATGGTTCACCAACTCAATATCTCAAAGTCATACCCCCCAGCGAAACAAATGGGAATGATATTTAGTTTAGAGAAGAAAGAGGCGATAGAGTCTGAAGTACGAAGACTAATAGGAATAGGGTAGATAAAAGAGGTGGTCTACCCAAAGTGGCTAGCCAACCTAGTATTGGTCAAGAAGAAGAATGGAAAATGAAGGATGTGCGTGAACTTCACGGACCTAAATCAGGCGTGCCCCAAGGATTAGTACTCAATACCTAGAATCGATCAAATGGTGGATGCAACTGTTGGTCACAAGTTGTTGTTAATAATGCATACCTATTTAGGATACAACCAGATGCGGATGAACCATCCAGATGAGGAAGCAACGACTTTCATCATTCGTGGAGGTACATTTTTCTATAGATTGATGCCTTTCGGTTTAAGAAATGCCAGGGTAACATACCAGCGTCTTCTACATCATATGTTCCAAGAGAGAATTGGTACAACTAGGGAAGTTTATATAGATGATATATTAGTCAAAAGATCTAAGAAAGAATATCATTTGGAGCATCTAGAAGAATCTTTTGTAATACTAAGGAAGTACAACATGAAGTTGAACCCCAAGAAATGTGCCTTCGGTGTTATGTCGGTCATGTTCCTAGGCTTCGTGGTGAACGAGGCAGGTATTATAGTTGATGATAGATAGATAGAAACAGTTAGAATGACGAAGTCCCCCACAATGATACACGAAGTCCAAGTGCTAACTGGGAGATTGTCGACACTGAACAAGTTCATCTCCAAATTTATAAACAAATGTGCCCCCTTCTTCAAAATCTTGAGAGGGTATAAACATTTTCAGTAGGATGAAGAGAGCAAGTGTGCCTTGCAGTATATCAAGGATTACCTTGGTTCTTTCGAGACTTTAGCTAAGGTTGAGCCCAGAGATGATCTATACCTATACCTGGCAGTTACCACTATTGCGGTCAATGCAGCTTTGGTGAAGGAATGTAATACAGTGAGCATTCGTTACACGCTTGTGTATTAACTACTCGCAAGTATACAAGGTCAAAGTTTTAGTATAATGTGATATTTAAGATCGAGTATCGTATCCACAGGGATTAGTTATCGTTATTATCGAGTACCGTGTTTATCATGACCTAACTTTATCTAGGCTAAACAGAATGTATAAAATTTATATAAACTAAACTAATTAACTAAATTATTTATACTAATATAATGAGATGTTTTAGGGGAAAGAATTGTGTAGGGATTAACTTGGTTTACAAATACGTTTTCGATCTCGTTTGACTTACGTTTATGGTGTTCGACCTATTTAACAATCTCAGTTCGTAAACTCTTCCGCCACCTCTCCCGAGTGTAAGAAGAGGGAATACATGACTTCATGTCAACGAAGAAGTCCCTCTCAACGTCTTAACAACCCTAGGTCACGTGAGTCTCGTTCCAACATCATTGATTGCACACAATCCAACTCTATCCCGGGTTATTGGATCGTCTCGTTGTGTTTACCTTATCGACAATCTCAGTTCTAAAACTCTCCCGCCACCTCTCCTGAGTGTAAGACGGGGGAAAACGTGACTTCATGTCAACGAAGAAGTCTCCCTCAACATCTTATCGACCCTAGGTCACGTGAGTCTCGCCCCAACGTAATCGATTACCCACAATCCAACTTCCTCCTCAGGTTATTGGATCGTCACGTTGTTTACCCTAGTTCGAATCCGGGGTTACCTCTTCCGAGTGTCAAATCTCAAATTCTCTATATATCTATCTAAGCATAATAAACAAACAATAGGGACAACACAATCAAACTTCGAAGAACAAACATAAACGCAACATCGAAATCATACGAATCACATATTTATAAATATATTGTTAATCCCTATACAATCCATGTATAACTAACGGACATAATCATATTTATAATAAAGTGCGAGCTAAACATGCTCACAAATTCCTAAGTTAAAAAAATAAAAGAAGAAATCGAAGAACTTAGCCTAGTCCAAAGATTTGTCGCTAAGAATATTCAACGATTGCTTTGCCATCTTCTTCTTCTTCGGGATGTGAGCTCTCCCTCTACAACTTCTCAATCCACCCCTAGATATGTTCTAAGGGTTGTAGCATGCAAGAGAGGTCGTAAATGAGGGAGGAAGAGAGCTTAAATAGGGAAAGTATCTCAAAATATCCAAAAAATGTCATTAGTCTGTACAGAGGTCACCGCCGCGATGGTGAGTAGGTAGGTTAGTTGATCGCCTAGGCGGTGAAGATAGTGGTGGACTTGGTTGACATCCTGCATTTTCACCGCTGCGACGGTAGATCTCACTACTTCGACGGTAGAAATTCAACAAGATAATCCATTCTCTGCATTTTCACCGCCACGACGAAGGTCTGGACGTCGCGGCAGTGGGCTTTTTTCAGAATATTTCCCTCGAGCTTGTTTTTTCACCGTTCTTCGACCGTTTTTAGTTCGAACTGATCGTTTAGGCTCTAGTTTCCTATCTTTTCACCCGTCACACCTGATTTATTGAAAAAGTATAAAAACTAATTAAAATATAATAAAATACTATATAAATGCTCGAAAACTAACTTAATTTGGTTTGGAAATAGATAGTTAGATCACACATATCAAATGTGCAGGAGAGTAGAATCCAGTTTTCTATGTAAGCAAATCAATGGTACCAGTAGAGACCTGCTACACTGAACTCGAGATGATCCTCTTAGCTCTGATAACTGCAACCCAGAAGCTGCAACCTTACTTCCATGCCCACGCGATCGATGTTTTGACCTCATACCCGCTCTGGGTAGTAATGCACAGACTAGAGGAATCGGGTCGCCTTATGAAGTTGGCAGTAAATATGGGAAAATTCTATGTAACCTATAAACCAAGGACAATAATAAAAAATCAAGTATTGCCCGATTTCATAGTTGAGCTGACACCTCCGAAAGGGGTGACCATTGAATATGGGGAATGTTCAATAACTCTGATGAGACCTTGGAAATTATGGGTTAAGAGAGCATCAAACTTACGAGGATGTGGAGTTGGCATAGTTCTGGAAACCCCATTGGGTGGTCAACTCAAGAAGGTTGTATAACTTGAATTCAAAACATCCAACAACGAGATAAAGTATGACGTTGTAATCCTAGGCTTAACCTTAGTGAATGAGCTAGGGGCTCACGATGTGAAGGTCAAATCAGATTCACAACTTGTAGTCAACCAAATAAACAGGGCTTGCGTGGTCAACGAAGGGAGGTTACACCTCTATGTTGATAAGGTGAAGGAGATAACGAAGGCCTTTAGCAGTTGCAAAGTTGAAGCTATTCCAAGAACTGAGAATGAGAAAGCCAATGTGCTGTTAGTACTAGTGTTGTCCTTTAGCCCAGATCAACAATCCTAAGTGGTGGACTACTTGGAGCAGCCGTCCGTATCAGCTCAAACCAAATCCCGTGCATACATAGAATAGTTGGGATGAGATAAAGACTAGAGAATTCTTTTGGTGTGTTACTTGAATGAAGGAACATTACCAGACGATAAGGTGGAAGCTCAGAAGATCTTATACAAGGTATCGAGATACATCATGATGGACGGTAAGTTATACTGAAGATCATTCACATAGCTTTTCCTGCTCTGCTTGGGGCCAATAGAAGCCACATATGTGATGCAAGAAATTCATGAGGGAATTTGTGGAAAGCATCAGGTAGGAAGAACCTTAGCACACAATGCACTCATAATTAGGTATTAATGGCTGACCATACACAACAATGCGAGGGAGTATATCATGAAGTGTAATAAATCCCACCGATTCTTGAAGGACATCCTATCTCCTTCTCAAGCACAAACACCCATCCATAGTCTATGGCCCTTTGCTCAATGGGGAATGGATATCCTAGAAGCATTCACGCCGGCACCTGGAAACAAGAAGCATTCACGCCGGCACGTGGTGATCGATTACTTCACCAAATGGTTAGAAGATGAGACGTTCTTAACAGTAGGTGAGACTAAAGTTAAGAACTTCCTATGGAAGAAGGTGATATATCATTTTGGCATCCCAATAGTACTGATATCAGATAATGGGACCCCGTTTACCGAGGAAAAAGTTGCTTAGATGTATAACGAATTGAAAATACAACATCGAATATCAAGCCCAGCTTATCTACAAGAGAATGGGTAAGCAGAGGTGACAAACAGATCAAACAAAGACCCTAAAAAAAGGGTTGGATGATGCCAAAGGTAAATGGGTGGAAGAGCTTCCTGTGATCTTGTGGGCTTACCGTACCACGTTGAGCACAACCACGGGGGAAATACCTAACTCCATGACGTATAGCATAGAGGAAGTATTCCTAGTAGAGATCGATCTGCCTTCAAGGAGAGATAATACGATCAATCTCATAGAAAACGAAGGAGAAATATGCCAAGAGTTAAACTACCTAGAGGAGAAACGGGACCAGGCAACGATGAGAATGGCAGCCTGTAAATTGAAGATGGCCAAGATATTCAACCATGCGGTTCTCCCTAGGCATTTCACGATGGAAGAACTAGTACTTCAGAGGGTAATACAACACCACCCAGAAGGTCGATTAGGAAAACTAGCCCCAACCTAGAAAGGGCCGTACAAGGTGATTAAGGTGAACATACCTGGGACGTACTGGTTAGAAGATCTGGATGGCATTACAATCCCTTAACCATGGAACATTGCGCATTTATGAAAATACTTTGTGTGAGTCCCAAATTATTTGTCCTATTAGATTTGAAGAAAAGTTGGTTATTTCGGTTGTAAACCTTTTAATGAGCAGTTATAGTTACTTATATTCAACAAAGGCTTTAATGAAAACCATTCCTACACTTAGAAAATGAGAAGAACTGAAAGTGGGTTGCCAAGATCGGCTCACCCACTAATTGAACTGCAAAGGCCAGGCCAAATCAATACATAACTGCCCATCCCTATTCACGTACAGACCAAACTATCTAATTCAGTTTGTCAAAATTGGTTGAGTTGCTAAGGCTAGTTCAAATTAATACGTAATTACCTAGCTCAGTTCATGTACACACCGAACTACGTAATCCAGTTCGTCAATATTGGTTGAGCTTCCAAGGCTAACCCAAATCAGTATGTAACTGCCCAGTCTAGTTCACATACAAACTGAATTGCTTAGTCCAGTTCGCAAAAATTGGCTTAACTGCTAAGGCCAGCCCAAATCAGTACGTAATTGCCCAGCCTAGTTCACGTACAAACCGAACTACACAACCTAGTTCATCAAAATTAGCTGAGCTGCCAAGGCCAACCCAAATCAGTACGTAACTACCTATCCCAGTTCACGTACAGACCAAACTGTCCAGCTAAATTCGTCAAAAACAGAAGCTCTACCAAGACCAACCCAATGATTAAACAAAATACGAAGTTTAGCTCATCCTAAAGCTAACAAGGTCAACCCACCAGTAATTAGCTCAATACAACCAAAGCTACTTAGGTCAGCACAATGTATTAATTAAGCCATTCACTCTAAGTTACCCAGACTAATTCAGCAAGAGAGTTTAACGATTTACAACGGCTCATTCAACAACTGACATGCGACTAATTACTAAATTTTAGGTCAGAAAGCATATTATTTATTTATCTGTCGAGATTCATACACTGCACATCATGTTTATTACTTAAACTCGATATGGAGGAGGGCAGAGGATGGACTAATAAAAAACACACTTCTTGCTGACACTCATACAGTCCACACACATTTCTTGCTAACACTCATAGAGTTCACACTATGTTTAGTATATTTTTTGTTTTAAAACACCTATAGTCATTGAACTTGATATAGAGGGGAATAGAAAATGGGAGAACTGAAATACATTTATTATTCTATAGTTTCACTCCTTACTCTCGTTCGAAGTTATGGTTGGGAATACTTCTTGTATCCCAGACATGATGTAAGACCCCGATTTCTTAGACACAAAAAGTTTTGGTTGCATTTTTATAATATTTCGGAAATAGCAGGGAGGATTTTGAAATCAAAGATGTAATTTAAAAGTTTAGGGGACCAAATTGTAAATTTTCAAAAATGTTAAAATAAAATTTGTTTTAATTTATAAACTTAACTAAAAATAAGGGGGTTTAAGTGCAATTATATATATATATAGAGAGAGAGGAGATGAGGGTCGGGCCCCCTTTACCAACACACACACACACACACACACACACACACACACACATATATATATATATATATATATATACATACACATACATTCATCCACGCACGTCAAAGAGGGGAGAAGGGTTGAGAAGAATCAAGACAACGGAGAAGAGGAGTCGGTGGCCCAATTTCCAACAATATATATATATATATATATATATGTATGTATATATATATATATATATATATATATATATATAGAAAATCACAGAGGGAGGAAACAGAATCAGAGGACGAATTAGAGAGAGAGGAGAACCGGAGAAGAGAGAAAGATGATCGGCGGGCGTATCTCGTCGTCGGCAGAGGTATTTGGGTGATCGTCGCCGCCGTCGGTAAATATGTGTGTGTGATTCCTTTGTTTGTTTTAGTGTGGGTATATGTGTGGGTAGAGTTGTTCCATCGCCGGTGGTGACGATGATCGTGTATACGGTGTGTGTGTGTTGTCCGTCCATTCGACAGCGAGGCCGTCCACTCCGGTGGGATGTCGCCGGTGGTAGGTTAGAGAGCAAGAACTCATCGGTGGTGTGGGTTTTAGTTGGTGGTTTGTATGTATGTGATCATCGCCGGTGGTGGGTGTGCTGTGTGCATGCATGTATGGGTGAGTGTGCGCTCCGGTGTGTGTGTATGTGTATCGTCGTCGGTTGTTTTAGCCGGCGATAAGTGAGAAATAGAGAGAGAAAGAACTGGGTGTTGCGTGTGTGCCGTGATCAGTGTGTGTTGTGTGTGCCGTGTGTGTGTTTGGGTTGGCGGTGAAGATTAGCGAAAGGAGGGAGCGTTGGCCGATGTTGAGGTGGTGCGGCGGGAGTTCCCAACTGAAACAGAGCCATAAAGCATAAACCAAAACAAAGAAAGAAAAGAAAAGAAAAAGAAAAAGGGGAATGAAAGAGGGGAAAAGCAAAAATTACGCAAACCCCCCTAGTAGAATCCAAAAATCCATCTCGCGGCAGACGAAAAATCCGAGAGAGGTAGAATTCCGAGCTTTCTTAATTGAAGAATTTAATTGTCTCATGGGTGATTATGAAACTAATTATTAGCATTGAAATGTCAAAAACGAAGATAATAAATAATGAGACCATTAATATGAACATAAGATAATAAACGGAGCAATGTTAATTTAATAATAATATTCCAAAAGAAAAGGCGGGAAATAGAAAACTAAGGAAATTAGGGATGCATGGCGTGATTTGGGTGTTTTTATACAAAATATTAATTTAGGCCTTGCCATTATTAGGTTCGTAGGCACCGGAGTACTAGTAGGGAATAAGCAGTCAAGTCTACGAAAATGGATATTCAGGTGAGTGTACTATCTTCTTGTCAAATTATATATATATATATGAGTGTACTATCTTCTTGTCAAATTATTTTCATATATATATATATATATATATATATATATATATATATATATATATATATATATATAGCTTTACTGAGAGTAGATGATTTTATAGAAGATATGGATCAAGCAGGTTTTGGGGTGAGTAAGTAAAATGGATTTTTAAACGATATTGATGATTTGGATGATGCCGTAGTTTTCTCCCCATGAGGGGTGTGGTTTCTCTCCAAAAGGGGTGTGGATTATATTTCTCCCCAAAAGGGGTGTGGATATTTCGTAGGAAGGTATTCCTACGGATGTTACGGTACCATTGCAACTCCCAATCGTGAGGTTAAAACGATCACTATGGTTAGCCAGTGTGTGTTGTGGTGAAATGGGTATTTGAGATGTGGTGTTTTACTCATATTGGGTGATTCATTATTTATTATGGTGATTTGTATGATTTTATACTAGATGGATTTGGATAGAACTTAGCTATATCGCTTTATTTTCTTTGCTTATATACTCATGCTTGATCCATATTTAATTATGGTAATATTTAGAATGTATTATTATTTTTTAAAAATGTTTTGCTAAGAAGGCAGTACACTCGCAAGTACAACAGCTAGGAGTTGGTCCCCTACTGGCACTAGGTAGAGCTATGTGATAGAGTTATATAGGCGATTGAGAGAAGCTATCAAAGGCGAACCTATAAAAGGTTCATGAATAAATACTTTTAGTTAGCAAAATTTTGGGACGGGTGCGTCCCCCATAATAGATGTTTGTATTATTAAGTGTGTGTATATTTTCATTCATTGGGTTATTTGGGTTTGTGGTGACGTCATGTTGTAGTCACGCTAGTCTCGAGATGGGGGGTGTTCAGGACGGGTTGTGACAATTTTGGTATCAGAGCCTAGGTTATAGGTGCTGTAGACTTGTCAGGAGATGTGTCGGTAGAAGACCATGAGATAGGAGGATGTGCCCGTCGTCTAGTCAGTAGGGGACATGAGATAGGGTGTCAGTAGGTGAGCTTGGTGTGTGAGTGTTAGGTCTTTTATTTCATTAGTTTGACCATTGGCATGATGCATGGAGAGTTGTCTTTCGGCAAGCAGCGATATGACCACGTGGTGATATTGTTAGGATGGATGTCTTCCACAAGATAAGAAGGCTAAGTTAGACAAACAATAAATTACGTCGTTATCAATATATTAGATGATATAGTAGAACACACTTAAGTCGAAATAAGAAATAATATTCAAAGGGAGTAAATCGCCTTCTAGGCAATCTGAAAGGAAACTGTGACGTTACTGGACAAGAATTTAATTTGGTAGCACTTTTTAGATTGATTAATAGACGGAGTAACAGTTGTGGCATGTAGCAATGTAATAGAAAATGATATATACGAAGTAGCCGAGGATTGTGGATCTGGGAGGATAATAGGTGCGTGTAAATATAATTCATTTGAATAAGTAATATAGACTTGCGGGTGGAGTTAAATTTGTGATGAATAAAAGTATATATTGTTGGGAAGGTATATCTAGTACCTCAGTTAGTCTGATAGTGGGTTTAGGAGGTTAGAAAAGTGTTAAAGAAAGGATATCACAAGTCAGTACGCAGATACTGTTCAAACAAGTTTCGGCAGTGGATATTGTAATAGCTAGGGATTTTCCCTATGTAGTTTCGAGAATCGACAGGGTGCTTGTAAGCGTGATTAGTAATTGTGGTTACTCTTAAATAAGTTCCATAATAATAAGGAGGTGAACGTTCGACTCGTAAATTGGTAAATTATACTTGTGTTAATAAATGTGGAAAATTGAGATTTGAAATTATAATCATGGGACTTTAAAGGTGATTGCTAGGGTATAGGAAAAAATGAGTGGATTAATTTAAGTCGATGATTGATTGCATTTTAGGTGAATTTAAATAATTTTGGTGGTGTATGAAAAATAAATAAATAAATACGTAAATAAAAAAATAATAATAATAATAGAAGAAGAAGTCATCACAATAAATTAGAATATAAACTAATGATTTATGTAGACCTGGTGGGTGTTTCCATAAAAATCTGGTGTTGGTAACGCAAAAGTTAGAATGGATAGGTTGTTAAATCGATTGCAACAAATAGGGTGTCAGATTTTTGAGTAGGGTATTTGTAATCGAGGATTAGAGACTGTGACGTGGTAAAGATGGTGATCCGGTCGAAAGTAGAGAAGAGCATGTCGAACATCACCAAAATGTGTTACTAAGGCAGTGACTAGTGCAGTAAATATGACTAGTGCTCTTAAGGCATAGCATTCAAGTGAATCCAAAGGAAGTCGAAGTGGTGGATTGACGGGATATGGAGAAGGCCGAGAACATGTGACTGAAATTCGAAATTTTTTGGAACTAGTAGAGATCATATTCGTTCTAACGTTTAATGACATCTCTTGTATGCCGGGATTTGTGCTTTAAGTCGAAAATTGGAAAAAGCGTGGTTGCGCATATTTGGGTTATTCGTACTAATGTATGTGTCAAGTTGGGATCTTTGTAAGTCTATTAGGCAGTTGGTCGGATGACCACTCTAATTGAGCTTGTAAATATGAAGTTGATATTTATCGATTGTATGGTAGAAGCGCAGAAGTTAGATGTGCAATTAGAAAATATTAGAGTGGAAGGGAATGAAGATGGTCACAAGGCTGACTATAGCAAATATTTCAGGTCAGAAATTGGTGAGTTGATTGTTCATATTAATTTATGGGTTAAGTTGAGGGCCTTGTAAGTTTAGTGGGCGGCTGGTCAGATGTTAACGCTGTTCGATATTGATTGTTACCGTAGTGTAGACATGTAAAAGTCGGATGTCCAGTTAAGAAGGTTTAGCAATGCAATGGAAATTAACTGTAGAGCTAATTAGCGTGTCTAAAGGAATGATAAAGTTTGGGAATTTGAAATAAAATGTGTAGGGTTGATAATGCCAATTTACAGATGAGACCTTAAAAGAGGTGCATAGAACAAGATATGCAATACCCCAGTAGTATTAACTATACTGTAAACGGCATGAGTATGATTAGTAGATTGGAATGGAAATGAAAAAATCACAGCATTTGCTATTCGGTGATTTGTTAGTCAAGTTAAGGTCGAGAAGTAACAAAATCTCTAGGTGGGCTATTGTAGCCTTGACTTATACCAGAAAAGGAATAGGAGGGTAGTTCGAGGAGTGTTTCCCTGATGCGCATGTCCAATATATATATATATATATATATATATATATATTGATAGGATTGTTCGATTGCGTGATGCACCAATTTAATGCAAATATTAAAATTAAGTTGGGACAAGATATTCCTTTAAAATCAAAAGGGATAAAGATTAGTAATTCTAGGAATTTTATTAATTGGTTATTCGAAATCTTAGAACTGGAATTCTGAAATCATAGGTGTTGTCGCCATATGGTGATCTGGACAATAATTGTTATCAAAGTGAAATAAGTCGTCAGTGTATGAACAATCCGTGGGGGGAACTGTAGTGTCAGAAGTTGATAGTTATTTGAACATGCGGGTTAAATTTTCCATACTCCTTTAGTTGTCCAAGTGGAAGTTGATACCTTGTTCCAGTCATGGACCAATAGTTTATCAGGAAATACGATTCAGGTGTTGGAAGATATGTTGAGGGATTGCGTCGTGGAAGTTTCTGGTAATGAGGATGATTGTGCAATGTTAATAAAATTTGTTTATGCTAATAACTATCTTGTCGTCAATCGTGGTGGCATCGCATAAAGCTCTATATGAAAAGGATACATGATTCCGATCTGATAAACTGAACTGAGATAGGAAAACGAAACTTTTGCGGGATTTAGAAATAGCCCGACGTGACTACATTTTTACTAGAAATTGGAAGCTATTGAGATGTTACGGGACACGGAGAATTTAAATTATCCTTGAGATGATATGTATACATGATATAATATTTTACAGTTAGTAGCTAGTAATTATTAGAATGTATCGATTTCTTTGTGACTGGGGCATACCTATGTCCTTTGAGTCGTATATATATGTGGATATATGTTTGAAGCATGTTAGGTAGGTGGAAGCGAACTTGAAGCACGTGACTATGTCAGGGACTTAGTAAAATGTGGAGGTATGAAAAGAATTCTTATAAATTATCTGTTTGATATATTTGAGTTGTAGTTATGTGGGTTGGTGATATTTAGGTATTATGAAAGATATCGATATGAGTATTAAAGAGTTGAGGTAGGTATCGAGGTTAATGATAGTTGAGCTATCTGTGCTCATGAGATTGGTGGCGATTATTGTTAGGTTAAATGTTGAAAGAAAAATATTGTTGCAACGGGCGACTAGAAAATGTTGGATGAAATGGATAAGTGCCGGTTACGACAGAATGAAATAGACTCAATGTACTGAAATATTTTCAGCATATAGTGTTGTTACTGATTTTGATTTTATCAGAGTAGCGCAGTGGGAGCAGTTAGGAACATGAGATTCTTTGACAATGAGTTATCCATGTTAAGTATAACCTACCAAGTGCACCTTGTTTGTTGGATGTTGGTTATAATATCGACTACTGCAGATGGAAATGTTGCAATGGATGGTTATGATTTGACAAAAAAGTTGTTGGTTATAAATTTTGGGCGATTTGTAATTATGAGACTATATATAAGAAATAGTTGTTCTAGAATCACATGAGACGAGTATAACTTTGTGATGTGACTTTGACATATTAGTAGCCTGAAGAAAATTTCAGGACGAAATTTCTTTTAGGAGGGAAGAGTTGTAAGACCCCGATTTCTTAGACACAAAAAGTTTTGGTTGCATTTTTATAATATTTCGGAAATAGCAGGGAGGATTTTGAAATCAAAGATGTAATTTAAAAGTTTAGGGGACCAAATTGTAAATTTTCAAAAACGTTAAAATAAATTTGTTTTAATTTATAAACTTAACTAAAAAGAAGCGGGTTTAAGTGCAATTATATATATATACTATAATTATAGAGGAGATGAGGGTCGGGTCCCCTTTACCAACACATACACACACACACACACACACACACACACACACACACATACATATATATATACATATACATGCATTCATCCACGCACGTCAGAGAGGGGAGAAGGGTCGAGAAGAATCAAGACAACGGAGAAGAGGAGTCGGTGGCCCAATTTCTAACAATATATATATATATATAGCAAATCACAGAGGGAGAAAACAGAAACAGAAACAGAATCAGAGGACGAAATAGAGAGAGAGGAGAACCGGAGAAGAGAGAGAGATGATCGACGGGCGTATCTCGTCGTCGGCAGGGGTATTTGGGTGATCGTCGCCGCCGTCGGTAAATGTGTGTGTGTGATTCCTTTGTTTGTTTTAGTGTGTGTATATATGTGGGTGGGGTTGTTCCGTCACCGGTGGTGACGATGATCGTGTATACGGTGTGTGTGTGTTGTCCGTCCAATCGACGGCGGGGTCGTCCACTCCGGTGGGATGTCGCCGGTAGTAGGTTAGAGAGAGAGAACTCACCGGTGGTGTGGGTTTTAGTTGGTGGTGTGTATGTATGTGATTATCGTTGGTGGTGGGTGTGCTGTGTGCATGCGTGTATAGGTGAGCGTGCGCTCCGGTGTGTATGTATGTATGTCGCCGTCGGTTGTTTTGGCTGGCGATAAGTGAGAAATGGAGAGAGAAAGAACTAGGTGTTGCGTGTGTGCCGTGATCAGTGTGTGTTGTGTGTGCCGTGTGTGTGTTTGGGTCGGCGGTGAAGATTAGTGAAAGGAGGGAGCGTTGGCCGGTGTTGAGGTGGTGCGGCGGGAGTTCCCAACTGAAATAGAGCCGTAAAGCAGAAACTGAAACAGAGAAAGAAAAGAAAAGAAAAAGAAAAAGGGGAAGGAAAGAGGGGAAAAGCAGAAATTACGCAAACCCCCCCAGTAGAATCCAAAAATCCATCTCGCGGCAAACGGAAAATCCGGGAGAGGTAGAATTCCGAGCTTTCTTAATTGAAGAATTTAATTGTCTCGTGGGTGATTATGAAAATAATTATTAGCATTGAAATGTCAAAAACGTTGATAATAAATAATCAGACCGTTAATATGAACATTATATAGTAAACCGGAACGGAGCAATGTTAATTTAATAATAATATTCCAAAAGAAAAGGCGGGAAATAGGAAACTAAGGAAATTAGGGTTGCATGGTGTGATTTGGGTGTTTTTATACAAAATATTAATTTTGGCCCTGCCGTTATTAGGTTCGCAGGCACCGGAGTACCGGTAAGGAATAAGCGGTTAAGTCTACGAAAACGGATATTTAGGTGAGTGTACTGTCTTCTTTTCAAATTATTTTCACATATCTATATATAAAAATGCGTGTAAAATGGCTTTACTAAGACTAGATGATTTTATAGAAGATATGGATCAAGCAGGTTTTGGGGTGAGTGAGTAAAATGGATTTTTAGACGATATTGATGATTTGGATGATGCCATAGTTTTCTCCCCATGAGGGGTGTGGTTTCTCCCCGAAAGGGGTGTGAATTATATTTCTCCCCGAAAGGGGTGTGGATTATTCCCATGGGATATGGATATTTCTCCCCGTAAGGGGTGTGGATTATATTTCTCCCCAAAAGGGGTGTGGATATTTCGTAGGAAGGCATTCCTACGGATGTTACGGTACCGTTGCAACTCCCGATCGTGATGTTAAAACGATCACTATGGCTAGCCAGTGTGTTGTGGTGGAATGGGTGTTTGAGATGTGGTGTTTTACTCATATTGGGTGATTTATTATTTATTATGGTGATTGGTATGATTTTATACTAGATGGATTTTGATAGAACTTAGCTATATCGCTTTATTTTCATTGCTTATATACTCATGCTTGATCCATATTTAATTGTGGTAATGTTTAGAATGTATTATTATTTTAAAAAATATTTGCTAAGAAGGCAGTACACTCGCGGGTACAACAGCTAGGAGTCGGTCCCTTACTGGCACTAGGTAGAGCTATGTGATAGAGTCATATAGGCGATTCAGAGAAACTATCAAAGGCGAACCTATAAAAGGTTCATGAATAAATACTTTTAGTTTGCAAAATTTTGGGACGGGTGCGTCTCCCATAATAGATGTTTGTATTATTAAGTGTGTGTATATTTTCATTCATTGGGTTATTTGGGTTTGTGGTGACGTCATGTTGTAGTCACGCCAGTCTAGAGATGGAGGGTGTTCGGGACGAGTTGTGACACATGACTTATTTTTAAAACGTGAGATTCAGGAACCCATACTCTGTGCATCAATGATATTTAAACACAAGATCTATTCAGGGAAAATTATTCAACACATGACACATAAAATTCAACAGTTTCCTACAAACAATGAACTTATCATTATCATCCAAAATACAACACATTCTTGAACTTATCACTTCTTACCACGGAGTCAATACAAAATAGATGCAGTTACATTTTATCGTGTCAAGAATCCTACTTGAAATATTGTTCTTTTCCAGTCTTGAACTTATCACTTCTACCATAGAGTTTGGACTAGAAAAGAGATCTACATATATTGTCGAAAAAAATACTTTTGAGGTTTTTTTTAAACATGTAGGAACTTGTTTGGTAACTAATATGCCCGTACTGTTCAAAAAATGCTCTTGAGGCTTTTTTACAAAAAAAGAAAAAAAAAAATCTATTTCAACCCCGAAGAAAGCAAAGAGCCTGAGTCTTTTGAGTTCGAAATCGCACGGTAGTAGTCACCTGCATCGTACTGGCTCGGTTCCAGGGACATGGAGCATATCTTCTCCCTCTTCTCCTTGTTCTTTTCTAGGAGCTTCTCTCTCTTCGCCTTTAGTGCATCATTATGGGTTTTGTGGAGTTTTACTTGGGCTCACAACTTCTTAATTTGTTTCTCCGCCACCCGTAACTGACCGTGGAGTTCATGGAGTTGGGATATCATGTAGAGATGAGTGGTATCAAGGAAAGCATGGAGGACAATGTCTTTCTTGATAGCTTGGAGCTTGAGACATTTTTCATCAAATGTCTTCTCCCTCATCATGAGTTCACGAAAGAAGTACCCTTGCTTGACCTCCTTTGTTCTTTTGGCCTGAATAGCGTAGAAAATATCGAAAACAGACGACGACGAAGCCATATTCGTGATAAAACAGAAGGAAAAAGAAGAAAGCAGAAAAGAAAGAAGAACCGAAAGGGAAAATTGATAAAAAGTCTTGGGAAGATTTGGCTTTAAATTGCTAAACCAATTATCATGAAGTGACTGTAAAGGGGAAAACCTAATCGCTAGGTTGTTTATGACAAAATAGAGGCAGTAAATATTAAGGAAAAAGTGACAGTTTCCTAGATCAAAGTACGGCAGGAGCTTAAGGCAAATCATAATTACGAAACTGTCATCATTACACTACTGATAACACGAAAAGTGGGAAGGATGGCTAATTAATAAAATAGTGCCCAGCTGATTTGCACTGTTTGGTAGAGGTGTGACTCAAAGCTCAATTAGACTAGTACTAATCCAATGGTTGGGGTGTGAGCCTAGTCAAATTTGAACTAATCTCGTCCAAACACTAAACCTAACTTGGTTAGGATTGGGCTGACCCTAACCAGAAGTATGTTGGGCACGACCAAAAAAATACAAACTAAGGAACTAAGGAAGAAGTAGAATAATATTCCGTCTCACTTCAACAAATCGCCATGAAAGTCAAGAGAGCAAATGATGTGGAAAAATTCCCACATGTGAATAATGGACCCGGAGTCAAGAAAGTGGGTCAGGTCAATGGATAGAATCCAACCCAATAGAACAGATCTGTGACTTGACGAAAGGTCATGTACTGCCAGTACTGGTGACCCAAGGAATATTATGGCAAACAAGGTCCTGCCGCATAGAGTCCCTTTAGATGTTTATTTTAATGAGACCTTAACAGATGTCACATGGTAGGACCGGGCCATGTGGAAAGAAAAGATTTATGTGAATGACCGGGTCGGATATCTCTAAGACCCGACTGAGAGTTGGATCCACGATGATGCCAAAGTCGATGGTCGATAGTTCGCCACATAACCTCCCTTTCTTGGGTTGTGGAATTGACATTTGGACGGATAAGTTCCTTCCACATTAGTAGCACCACACTCTTAGGTAAATGTAGCATACCCTCGGAGTCTAAATGGCCAAATCCTGTGGGGAAGTGTCAAGGGCGCTCATCTATAGTGACACCCATATAAGGCAACAAGAATTTACTTCTTGGATTTAGACACATTTCCTCATTTTTTTCAAGCACCAACATAGAGATTAAATTTTAGGTGAGAATCTCAGCTAGTTTCTCCAACTCTTAGTGTAAAATTCTTACCTTTCTGCCTGTTTATACACCCAAAATTGTCAAACCCTAGGTGAGAGTTGTGCCATGGATGCTAGCAGATTTTCCGGGAGCTCTCTTAACACCTCAAGGGATGTCACAGGCGATCACTATGTTCTGGTTTGGTTTGGGCAATGCCACTTGACCTTCTCCAAAGATAAAAGGGCAAGATATTCCACCCCATGAGTTTCAGGTGGGAGAGACATCCAGATGAGTGAGGAAGATGAGGATTATTCCACGTTCCCTTTATCAGGATGGGAAGTCCGCGGAACAATACTCACCATTGACTCTACAATTTACGGGAATGAGAGTAACGCCCTGATCCCAAGAGAGTTCATACTCAAGCCTCGTGACTTAGATTCCATGCTAAATGCCTATCCTAGGATAGTCCATAGATTTACTATTACTCATACTTTTCAAATTATTTATGAAGCCACATTTGTCTATGCTTAGTCGGACGCAGATCCTAAAGCAAGGTTGTAGGAGAGAAATCACCCGGTGGAGGTAGAGGAACGAATACAGGTCATGGAGTTGGATACATTAGAACTAAAAGAAGTCAGTTCAAGGGAGGCATCCATTTCCCAGGAGAAGAAGCAAGATAGGATGTGTTAGCCCAAAAATCTATCCAAAAGGGGGTGAATTGAGTAATTTCAAAAATTTAAACAATTAAATCTTTAACTCAGGTTATCAATTTCCCTAATTTATTATTATCTTGTAAAAATGTGTTTAACTAAGTGCACATGCAAACAACAAAAATATAACAAAGCAACACACAACAATTTATCCTAGTTCAATAGGCTATTCTTACCTACATCTAATCCCTCGAGCTCCATAGGAATTTCGCAATGCACTAATCCCAGATTCTTTTCCCAAGTAGGAACTAAATCCTTACAATCTTTTTCATAGATTGAAGACTAATCTAATTATTTTCTCAAGTTCATAATCAAACATTTTCAATCTTTTTCATACGCTCCTAATTTTTTTTCCAGACTCAAAATCAAATCTTTATACTTTTACCTTTTCCCCATTTCATAGACTCAGGAAGAACCTTATCCTTTTCCCATGCCAATGACTAACATAATTCTATTACAGGAAGAATAAAAACCTAATCACTTTAACAAGTTAAAGATTAAACCTAATCCTTTTCACAGGTTAAAGATGAAACCCTAACTATCCTGATTAGATACTGTCCCAAATATATTTAATCCACTATTTCTCACAAATACAAAAAATCAACAATTTCTTCCTACATGAGTTTCTACCACCTCAAAACAATTATCCTCAATTAATGTCCTGAATACTACATAATAGAACTACGTGAGAAAACAAATATGATTTTAATCAATTTAAGCACCAAATATATATATATAAATCAAATTATCAAGTAAAATCGTTTTGCAAGATATTTCAAGTTTAAACAAAGAGAAAAACGATTTGATCTCCAAAAAAACCCGTTTCGCAAAATATTTAAGATTTTTAAATTTGAAAATAGTTTTTTCACACAAATGTAATTATGAGCTCAGATGAATATATATCAATTAATTCACAGATATTGAGCACATAAAATAAAGATAAAAACGATCTCACTGGGATTCCTTTAAAAGTTATAAAGACAAGATGATGTAGCTCGCAAACAGATGGCAAAAACAATTTCACGTTTTGATCAAGAACTCTTTCAAAATCACTGTCTTAAAAATGTTTCAGCAGAATAACACTCTCATTTAAGTAAAGGCTGATTTAAACTCTTTGTTCTTGATTACCATTAATGAAATTTGCAGGTCAATATAAATAGATTTCAAACTTGACCTATAACAGCTAGTTTTCAAAAGGTAATACCAAAAATGACACTCTAAAATCTCATATATATCATATACTATCGAAACAGATATGACTAATTTAAAAATACTCTTCAAAAATTTCAATGTGTTCGCAAAACGTTTTAAATTCAAAACACTTAAAAATAAGAAGTAGTTTTACCAATTCAATTTGAAGAATTAAATAATATATGGAAGGAAGTAATTTTACCAAATCAATTCAAAGAATTAAATAATATATGGACCAAATATATAGGATCTTAGTAATATATGATATCTAATAGTAAAATACTCAAATCCCCAAAATATCTCAATTTCAAACATTCAAACACATAGGATTTGGTAAAAGATCTTTCAAAATTGAAATAGTCAAATAGACTATTCTGTAGCAATCTATTAACCGACCTTAATTCGATCAACTAGCCATTATTCAACGGTCCAGTTTTTTACCGTTGCACATCCTCCTATCAGTTAACCGACTCGTCTAGTGAGTTTTCATCTTTTTTTTTTCATTTTAGCCATTAGTTGCTTAAGTCGACCGATTATTCTTGTCAGTTGACTGAATTTGTTAGTAGGTTCATATTTTAACATCTTTTAACCTAATGTTTTCGTTAGTCGACTAACCCATTTCATTGGTTCATTGAATTTACCAGAAAAAATCACTTTTTTTAGTTAAAAATATTTTATCAATTTCTCTCTTAATCAAAAATATTTTTATGATTTTAACATTTTATAAAAATAATTTAGGATCTTAAACTTGTAACGCATATAAGATTACTTATTTTAAAGTGTCGTATGTGGATTCTAATTCGGGTTGCATTGAGAGTATAAGAGTAATGAGTTGTTTTTACCTAATAGTCTTCAATATCTTTGATGCTCTAAAAATGTTCAATGTCTCACTTTACACACAACTTGAGTTGCTTCATAAATTTTTCGTTTTTGTAAATCTTCAATGATTACTCCTTTTTTATTCATTCTTTTTCTTACTTAAATATATGAAACTTCTAATATGAAATTATTCAATAAAACCATTAGTTTCTTAAAACATAAACATTCAATTGTCCATTAAAACATTAGGTTCAACAGGATCGAATTTTGATTTGTTTACGACAAGTTAATGCAAACCCAATGATTATTGGAGATGCTCCAATGGAACACTGTCAGTTGGAGAAGGATAATATAAGGGCGACTCTTGATGGATTCAGATCCTGCAAAGATCTGTTGTAATACCACGAAAATTTATATTTTTGAAAATATTATTTTATATAAATTTAACATTTTTGGGATTTTTTTGGTAAATGTATGGTATAAATAATATTTGATAATTTTTCAGATTGAATGTTAATTTTAAATTAATTTTTAAAAAAGTTTTGTGACTATTTTGTATACTTTTAAGAATTTCGAGATATAATTAATATTTTCTTTATTTTAAGAGGGATATTAGTATAAATAAATAAATGGATCAAATGGTTTCCTTCCTAAGAAATAAAACCAAATTGACCCCCCCATGTATATGTTTGACATTACACGTGTACATATTAATATTCATTAAGTATAATAATATAATAATAAGTCACAGGTCTTGTTATGTAGAATAATATTAATAATATAATAATAATGAGAAGGGTGATCATTAAGTCGATTAATATGCATATATATATATATATATATATATATATATGTAGGAAGTTCAGGACAGAATGAGGGAGAGAGAATTCTATACATATATACGTGTGTGTGTGTGTGTGTGTGTGTGTGGTCGTGGAATATTACGTCACTACTTTCACCGCAAGTGTACGGGTCAAGTTTTAGTATAATGGGAAGAGTAGGGGTTATTGTATCCATAGGAATTGGATTAGATGGTTGTTGAGTACGGTAATTGTCATAACCTAACTTTATCTAGGCCACTCAATTTGTAGTTTTTGTTTTATAAATAATCTACAAAACTAAGTTAATTAAACTAATATACTAATATTGACGTTTAAGGGAGTAAATTGTCTAGGGATTAACTTTGTTCATTTAAATGCGTTCGATTCAATCTACTTTACATTAACGGCATTCACACTATCCGACAATCTAGGTATCAAAATCTCACTCACTACCTCTCTCAAGTGTAAAGTGAATGAATATGTGACTTCGCATCAATGCCGACATCCCCATCTAACGTCTATACAACACTTGGTCACATGAGTCTCTCCCCAACCTCACGGATTGCATACTTTCTAATGCCTTCCCTAGTCATTACATCATCACGTTGTGTTTAAACCCTAGTCCGAATCTGGGGTTACCTCTCCCGAGTTTCAGACCCTGTATTCTCAAACCAACCACAATACTATAACAAACATATAATTATTTTAATAAAATGGTAAACACAATTCAATATGGATGAAAAATCGATAACGAAACAAAGATAAAACAAACAACGTTTTTATAAACAAATCGCTCCCTAGACAATATATGTTTAGCTACTCATGGTTATAACCACATATACAACAATAAACAAGCTAAACATAATCAAAACTACCAACCAAACTAATAAATAAAGAGAGAAATAAAGGAGACTAGCCGTTATCTGAAGAATCAATGTTAAAACCGCTCCGAGATCGTTTTTTCTTCTTAGATTTGTGATCTTCTCTTGTTTTATATGGTTTGGAGCTCCAAAATTAGTCCCAAAAACATCCTAAGTGTTTGGGAAGAAGAAAGGATATAATGGGTTTCAAAAATATCAAGAAAATATCCCAAAATATCTAAAAGATCTAGTGTCGGACCGCTGCAGCAGTGGGAAGCACTGTTGCAACGGTAAGGTTCACCGTTGTATCGGTGGAAGGGCAGAAGGTTTTTGTTTTATTGATCACTGCAGTGGTGGGCCTATAGTCCTGAACTTGCCTTCTTTGCTCTTTTTCCACCGTTTTCCACCAACGTTCCACCTATTTACTCGATTATGAACCGTTTTCATCCATTTTCGTCCCAAACACGTGATTTATAATAAAACAAATAAAAATGTATTAACACGTATTAAAACACTATAACAACACTCGAAAACTACCAAAATCGGCTTGGGAATATATAGACAAATTCCACCTATCAAATACCCCCAAACTTAGAATTTTGCTTGTCCTCGAGCAAAAGACTCACGCTAAAATAAACAAACACAATTAAATAACTAACACACAAACTAAACACGAATAAAAACACAAACTACCTAAACATAATGACATGCGAGTTTTGAAATTCAACTATACCGACCAAAATGTTTTCCCTCAACGACCCCCAATCATATCGAGTTTAGGAGTAAAATGCACTATATGATATTCTAGAATTTCAACATTCAATAATGGTACATACCATTCTAGATCTATTTAAAGTGTGTGTGCGAAACTTAATAATGTAACTATCCACCAACAAAGCTCACAACTTAAACCGTAAAGGATTTGGATATCCATATACCTGATTGGGTTCTACTCTCCACTAATGTAGGCTTAGAAATTCAAAAAGATCAATAGGACTGGGTTCGGTTTTTGGAAAATGGCCAAGGGTATATCGGGAATATAAAATAGGTTAATGTCATTAATTCAACGATACCCAAGGTACAATGCTTGGCACACAATCACACTTGAACCCCCATAGATAAATTTGAAACAACCTTGAACATTTATTTAAGAACTCCGTACTCACTTGTCAAAATAAACTATAACAGAATTATATTTACATATATGTTTTTTTTAAACAAACCACACCTCCAAACTTATTCGATTATTAAAATTTTATGGGTATGGTTAAAATGAAATAAAAATGACAAGTGAGTACTCAAATATCGAACCAATAAAAAGTTTGCCCGAAACCCAACCGCTCACTTCAAGTAGCACAAACGAATGCTAACTTGATTTCACTCAAATTGTGCCTTCGGTTTAGCGACTTAGGTTTAGAAAAAGTTTTATTGGCCAGGGTATTTGTTACGTGTTCAGAATTGAAATGGATTATAGGCTTTAACAGGGTAACGAGGGATAAAATATATTGCATGGTAAGCTTCAAAGGCTCAAGCAATCAAATGAATGCCTAAATCATATCTCCTGATACCTCGCCTAGGATTTGGCCTGAAGTTTCCCTCAATCAGGTTCTAGAATCCTTAAAATTATCATGAATTTGGTTAATGGATAATTAGCCTCAAATCAATTAAATAACTATACATTGAGTCTACGTGCTCGTGCAAATTAGGATCCACAATAACTTTTACCAAAACGACATGTCAAGCACACAGAACACACATGAATGGGCATTACCCTTGACCTCAAAAAACAACCAGGGGATAATTTCATCATTGGGTAATGGCCCAAATGAACTACAAAACTCAGCATACAACAACACAAACTACAAACATAAACACATTTATACTAAACTAAACAAACATGAATACATTAAATTACGCAACATTTAAACTTAAACTACATTACTAACAAAAAGTACACATACTAACATACAACACATCACCCCCAAACTTAAAATAAGCAGTGTCGACACTGACCCAACATCGATCTCAACAATTGAAATAAAGCATGACGACGAAAGGGGGTTTAGAACACGTACCTGGGAGGTGAGACAATCTCTCTTCCGAATGAAGTCGACAGTGATGGATTAATTTATTTGAAAACTTGGGTTGCTAATAGGTGTAAAATACCTATCCACTTCTAAAACCAAATTTGGCAGTTTTCGAGTAAATTAGTAATATTTAATTGTATTTTTGTTAGTTTTTATGTAATTTAGGTGTAAGAATGCAAACAAGCAACAAACGAGCGAAAACGGTGGAAAAATAGTGAAGAAATAATGAAGAAACAAGGTTTCAAGATCACAAGATCCACCGCCGCAGCAAGAAATCCACCGTTATGGCGGTAAGAATGCAGAGAATGGGTTTTTCAGCACAAGTCCCACCGCTGCAGCGGCAGGCCACCGCGGCAGCGATGAAAGATCAATGAGTTAAGATTTTGGCCCATTGCCGAAGCGCCATCTCACCGTCGTGATGTGAAAAGATCAATGATGAATCGACTTATCCACCGCTGCGGCGGTAAGCTCTGCACAGCAGAATAGATATTTTCAAATATTTTGAAGCCTTGCACCTATAAATACCCATTCTCCCACTTCCATTAAGAGGGTTGGACACTCTTGGACGCCCCTAACCTTAGGAGGTGATCCTTGGCCATTCTTGAAGAAGAGATTCATCATTCGGAGAAGAGGAAACATTGGCGATCGATCTTTAGCGACAATAGATCACTTTACTTTAAGATTTGATCTTTCTCTCTTTATTTATCTCTTTGTAATTTAATGTGTTTTATTGTAAATGACGATGAATACCTCTTGGTTTAATGTTTCAATGGCCAAGATTATGTTAGATTAGATAAATATTAGCTAGGGATAGATGTAGTTGTGTAAATACTTGTTTGGTTTAATATATGTTTCTTTAATAGTTGTTTGCTTTTAATTTCGATTGTGTTTATCATTTTATTACAACTTTAATATGCTTGTTAAGGTATTAGGGTTGGATTTGAGAATACGTGGTTTGACACTTGGAACAGGTAACCCCGAATTCGGACTAGGGTAAACACATCGTTACGATCTAATAACCCAGGAGGGCGTTAGTAAGTGTGCAATCGATGACATTGGGGCGAGACTCACATGACCTAGTGTCATTAAGACATTGAGGGGACTTCTTCGTTGACACGAAGTCATGCATTCACTCGTCTTACACTCAGGACAGGTGGCGAGTGAGTTTACGAACCGATATTGTCGGATACCTAAACTCCATTATTGTTAACTAAAGAAAATCAAACATGTATTAAGTGAACGAAATCAATCCCTAGGTAATCAACTTACTTAGTATTAACCCACTAATTGTAGTTTAATTTAGTTTTAATTAGTTTAATTTAAAATAATTCTTGAACCGTCTAGATAATAGGAGACTATGCAAATTGCGGTATTCAATTATTGACATCGTCAATGTTGGAATGATATTCAATCTTAAAGATCCATTATATTAAAACTAGATCTCGTGCACTTGCGAGCAGTCAATACACGAGCGCGTAACAAACGCTCGGCGTACAAGTGTTTTGGCGCCATTGTCGAGGATTGGTTGTTGTCATATTCAGATTCCGGTAACGTCCACCAAGGCTTTGGTGCCATTGCTGGGGATGGTGTTGAATGCGTAGAATTGATATTGCGACTAAGTAGTTAAATATTAATCCCGACAATTCTTTTATGTTATTTTCTTTTAAATTATTTTGTTCATTTGTTTCGTCAGTTGTGATCAAGCAGTGCATGCAACGTAGAAGAAGTTGAAATTCTTGGCTCTTGATCCTGAGATCAAGCATATGTTGAAAATTATAAGGAAAGAGAGAAGAATCCAACTTCAATGCCATGAATCGCGACAATGGAGCGTACTAACACTAATTCTTTGTCTATAAGGGATTTTGGTGAAAAATGCTCAACCAAGTCTAACTAGGGACAATAAATCAAGTGTATTTTTTTTATATGAAACACATTCTTTTTTATATTAAACCGAGGGCATGATTCTGCCCGATTTTTGTTATTATTTAATTCTTTTTGGAGGCCATAAATGTCTTAGAGCATGTTTGGAGGTGAATCTAGGAGTTTGGATATTTAGGGTTGTAATTTATACTTAAACTCATTGAAATAGTGAAGTAGAAACGAGTGGTGAAGAGTTTTGTTGAGAAAAATGAATAAAAATCAGCAAAAGCCCAATGCTACGGCGAGAATACCATCATCGTGGTGGTAGAAATACAGGATGCCCATTTCTCAGCAAATGATTCAACGCCGCAGCGGAATAACACCGCTGCAATAGTGAAACTTCAGGTTTCAAAGTTTTGAAAAAGGCGCTTCACCGCCGAGGCGGTGATTCCCACTGTCTAGGCGCTAAAACAACAGAAAGTTGAGGTTTTAAAAAGGCGCTCACACCACCGTAGCGATGATTCCCACCACCACGGTGGTGAGGCCTCTGTTTTATTAAAGTCATCCCGCTAAACCAAAAAACGCCACAACCACTTCAAAAACTCATAAATCTCTCTAAGCCCAACCTTCCAAACCATTTCCAACCCTCTAAAGTATCATTTTCTTTACAAAACTTGTGATTTCAACCGTAAATCATCCTCCAAACATCGGATTTGCCCCCATTTTCGAAAAGCTAGGGTTTAAGATCGACAGTTTGAATTTCTTCCATTTTAAATTGATTGGACCACCATTGTTCAACATGTAAGTATCTATAATCCCACATTTTATGTATTTGTTGAAATCTATGCTTGATTTGCATGGTTATATCCAAAATCATTGGATTTAGAATGTACCCTACCCCTTAAACCCCCATTTTCGCGATTTTCGTTTCCTATGGGATTTTGGTTTGATTTTTGGTGATAAACTTAGTTGATATGGATTGTTTAATTGTGTTAAAAAAAAATACATGCTACATTGTTAGTATTTTATTGCAATTGTTGCAATTGGTGTATGTGTATTGAGTTTATGCCTTGATCTTGATAGTGTTAATTTAAGGGTTTGTTTTCATTATGCGTATATGATTGGGTTATTCTCGTTTGTGAATGTTATTGCTAGGAACCATGCCAAAAAAGATTGCTACGAAAAGGGAACATGGTGAAGGACTGGGATCAGATCCTGACTTCAATTCCACCCAATTCGTTTCAAAGAAAGCTGAGGACCAATTCTATAAGCATGAGTTCAAAAGACCATGCAGAAAGGAAAGAGGCTTCGGGCCACTCGAGAGTCTGCCGACCGAATTCCAGGGTGTCACTAACAGCCGAGGATGGGAGTACTTCTGCCAATCACCTCTCTTCCGTAAAGTCTCTTTGGTTTGGGAGTTCTACGCAAACATTATTGAAGCTCAACAAAATCAGACAAGGGTCTGAGGCAAGATTATCTTATTCAGTCCTAAAAAATTCAATGAGCTATTGGGATTGGGACCACCGCCGCATTTTCAAGAGTCGTATATAAGGTACCAACCAAGTATGGAGGAAGTGATCTGGGCCCTGACTACAGGAAATGTCAAATGGACCATCATAGGGCCGGAACAAGCCACATTTCTCTCCAGGTTCCTAAAGCCGGTGCTAAAGATATGGCACCACTTCATCTGTGGCAGCCTGATCCCGACCTATCACCTGTCGAACGTATCAAATGAGTGGGGTATTTCTTTACAATCTATCTTGAGGGGAAAACCGATCAACGTCGAATTTCACATATATTCTTCAATTCTGCATACCGGGCGGACAACCAAAGGAGGCCTCCCTTTTCTAAACATACTCACGGAGTTGTTTAGGCGATCGAGGGTGGTGATCCCTGGGGATAGCCCATTGAACCCTATCAATTTCCTCGATCTGTCCATTATTACAAGGATGTGGAAGGGAAGCGCTCAAGACCAAACAACGGGAGGAGCAGAAGAAGAAGAAGAGCACGCGAGAGACAAGGCAGGGCCTTCTGAGGTCCCAACTCCTGAGGCACTCAGATAGGCCAAGATCGATGGGGACCGAGTTTATCAAGAACTCCAGAATCTTCGGCTAGGGTAATACGAGCTATAGACATTCCAGGATCAGTACGGACGCTATCAAGATCAAGTAAAGCAGCTTATTTACGAAGGCCTCGGCATCGAGATCCATACTTTTTCGACTATGCCGCAAGTGCCACCGCACCTTTTGCAATCACCACAGTTTCCATTCCGACATGATAGTGGTGGTGATGACATTTCTCCAGATGAACAGTAGAAGGTAAGACTCCTATGTCTTATCTCCTAAGTATGTGTCGGAACCTAGTTTTCTATTTTTACATGCTATATTTAGTTATTGGGTTCGTTACTAGATAGTGTGGAAATTGTCATGTTTAAGTTTGGGGGGGTGTTCATCTATTTTTGTGTTTTTGTAGAAGAATGATAAACAAATTTTTTGATTTATTTAATTTAAATGTTTTATGTTTTGTAAACTTTAATTAAATAGTTAAATTATACTTTAATTTTCATGTTTTGCATGTTAAATGTTTAGTTTAGTTTATGTATGTGAGTATTTAGATTTAATATAGTGTTGTGTATGTATGAAGTCATATATAGTTGATGAGTTGTTGAATTTGTCTAGGGCCGTTTCCCGATGATGAAAATTATCTCTTAATTGTATATCGAGGTCGGGGATAATGCTAGTCATATGTGTTTTGTGTGCTTAGCATGTTGATTTAGTAAAAATTATTATGATCCTAAAATTGCACGATCGCATGGACTCAGTATATAATTATTTGAATGATTTATCATTGATTATTCATTAATAAGTTCATGATAGAAAAGAGGAATCTAGAACTTGATTTCGGTTAAACTTGAGGCGAAATTATAAGTGAGGTAATTCCGGAGACGTGATTTAGGCCTTCACTTTTTTCGCTTGAACCTTTTGAAGCTAACCTGAAAAATTTATTCCCTCGTTCCCCTGTCGAAGCCGATAATCTTTTCAATTCTAAATACGTTTCAATACTCTATCCAATTAATTTTTTCCAAACTACTGTCGCTAAGCCTAAAAGTCAAAATTGAGTGAAATCAAGGAGCATAGACTAATACTAACTTGAAGTGAGCAATTGGGGTTTCAGACGATTTGTTATTTGTTCGGTATTAGCGTATTCACTTATCAATCTTTTAGTTCTATTTGCACACCCCTAAAATCGTACAAATTCGAATAAGTTCGGGGGTGTGCTCGTATGTTTCTTTAAAAAAAAAAACTATGTGAATATAGTTTTTAATTCCGTTTCTTTCGACAAGTGAATACAAAGTTCTTTAATTCTTGTTCAGGGTTGTGTTTTAAACGCATAGGGTTAAGAGAGAGAGATAGCAACAAACGTTTGTATATTGGGTATCATTTTATCTTAACGATTTGCTATTTTCTATTCCTGCGATACCCTTGGTCGTTCTCCAAAGATTAACCAAGCCCTATTGATCTCTGAGAATGTCCAAACCTACATTAATGGATGGTCAAGCCCAGTCAAGCGTATGGTATTCCTGAATACTTTAAGGTTTAAGTCGTGAACTTGTCTACTGAATAATCCAATCTGGAGTTTGGTTAGTTATACATTTGAGCTCTCACACACACATATTTCAAATGGATCTAGAATGATTTTTTTTTATATTGAGTGTTGAAATTCTAGAACACCACTTGGTGTGTATTATTTCCCAAACTTGATCCGATTGAGGCCTGTTGAGGGAGGACTAACTTGGTTTCTTTGATTGAATTCGGAACTAGCATGTATATACTTGTTATTTGTTCATTTTTAGATTAGTCGTAAGTTAATTAGAGTAGTTAGTTTAATTTAATGTTAGGGTGTTTTGCTCGAGGACTAGCAAAATTCAAAATTTGGGGGTATTTGATAGGTGTAAAATATCTATCTACTTCTAAAACCAAATTTGGTAGTTTTCGAGTAAATTAGTAATATTTAATTGTGTTTTTGTTAGTTTTTATATAATTCAGGTGCAGGGACACAAACAAGCGACAAACTAGTGAAAACGGTGGGAACATAGTAAGGAAATTATGAAGAAACAAGGTTTCAAGATCACAAGATCCACCACCGCGGCGGTAAGAATGCAGAGAATAGGTTTTTCAGCACAAGTCCCATCGTCACAGCGGCAGGCCACCGCCATGGCGGTGAAAGATCAGTAAGTTAAGATTTTGGCCTACCCCGTAGTGCGATCTCACTACCGCGGCATGAAAAGATCAATAATGAACTGACTTACCCACCGCCATGGCGGTAAGCTCTGTACAACAAAATAGATATTTTCAGATATTTTAAAGCCTTGCTCCTATAAATACCCATTCTCCCACTTCCATTAAGAGGGTTTGACATTGTTGGACGCCCCTAACCTTAAGAGGTGATCCCTGGCCATTCTTGAAGAAGAGATTCATCATCCGGAGAAGAGGAAACATTGGCGGATCGATCTTTGGCGACAGTGGATCACTCCACTTTAAGATTATTCTTTGTCTCTTTATTTTTCTCTTTATAATTTAATGTTTTATTGTAAATGATAATGAATACCTCTTGGTTTAATATTGCAATGGCCAAGATCATGTTAAATTAGATAAATATTAGCTAGGGATAGATGTAATTGTGTAAATACTAGTTTGATGAAATATATGTTTCTTTAATGGTTGTTTGTTTTTAAATCTGATTGTGTTTATCATTTTATGACGATCTTAATATGCTTGTTAAGGTATTAAGTTTGGATTTGAGAATACGGGGTTTGACAGTCAGAAGAGGTAACCTTGGATTCGGACTAGGGTAAACACATCGTTACGATTTAACGACCATGGAGGGCATTAGTGAGTGTGCAATCGATGATGTTGAGTCAAGACTCACTTGACCTAGGGTTGTTAATACGTTGAGGGGGACCTCTTCATTGATAAGAAGTCACGTATTAACTCGTCTTATTACACTCGGGAGAGGTGACGAATGAGTTTACGAACCGAGATTGTCGAATACCTAAACTCCGTTATTGTTAACTAAACGAAATCAAACATGTATTAAGTGAACGAAATTAATCCCTAGGTAATCAACGTAGTTAGGATTAACCCACTAATTGTAGTTTAGCTTAGTTTTAATTAGTTTAATTTAAAATATTTATTGAATCGTCTGGATAATATGAGACTATTCAAATTATGGTATTCAATTATTCACACCGTCCCTGTGGGAATGATATCCGATCTTAAAGATCCACTATATTAAAACCGGACCTCGTGCACTTGCGAGTAGTCAATACGCGAGGGTGTAATAAATGCTCGGCATATAGTTGTCTCCCAAGAAGCACTTGATTTATTGTCCTCGGCCTGACATAGAGAAGGGCTAGTCAAAGAGCGGCTTTCGCCTATAGTATATGTCATACAACACCACATATGGGTCTTGATTTAGAACGCCCTCAAGACTGGCGAGATGTGGCAATAATTGGCTCGTGCTCTCAACGTGACTCGTTTCCGTCTCATGTGCTCCATTAGCTTGAATGAACGTTTCAAAAGGCAGTGGAAGACAATTGAGCCACAATAGATCCTCATAGATATGATTGTCTTGGATCGGTGGCAGCATCAATAGTTGGGTCTCAGATGGTGAAGAATCACAATCGTTGATCCATGGTTGGGTTTTCGTCTCATTCGAATCATCAACATCGCATGAACCCAAGTTCATCCCGCTTGCATTCGGTTCCACACGATGGCTTTCACATTCGGATGTGACTTGTGTGTCTCTCAGTGCCACCGTATCTGACTCGGTCTCAATGAAGCAAATGAGCTAACTAATTTGAGTCTCAAGAGACTTTACGGTCTTATCAATTTCAGCGCAGGTCATCTCAATAGTGTTAAGACGAACCTCATGCTCATTGAGATGGTCATTCGTCTCCATCCAGAAAGCTTGAGTCTCCCCCATAAATTCAGCGAACATGATTTCCAAGGCGGGGGAAGACTCCATATGTTGGTTCGGGGTGTCAATCTATGGCGCCAAAATGGCGAAAGTATCCCCCCAGCTTTGGTATCTTGTTGAATAATTCCAAAACTGATAGTCAAACTCCGCCATGTCTTCTAACAACCAATAGGCTTCATCCGCGGTTAGTTGGTCAAAAGAGGTGGTATCGTTTCCTCTTTCCACCCAATTTCTTGTTGCGGCTAGTAACCCATCGAGGAAGTTCAGTAGTTGACACTCCCTTGGGAAATGAGGATTTGATAACCGAGATAGCAACTCCTTGTATCTATCACAAGCACAATAAAACGGCTTGAAATCTCGTTGAAAGAAATGTAATAGAACTTATTGATCTAACATTTTTAAGTACCTCACAAGATAAATAAAACTACAAACAAAAATTAAAAATAAAATAAACGCCTAAATTAAAATCAAGTTACTTACTCACAATATCAACAACAATCCAAAAACCAATCCCTGGCTACGATGTCAAAAACTTGGTAGCAAAAAGTAGTATGAGTAAAAGTAATTTTTTCATAACAATGTGGACATTTTCATTATCATCATCTCCATCACTACCACAAGAATCACAAGAATCATAAATCACATTATCATATACGCATTTACCACTATCAAAAGATTATACACAAAAACACACCATGCATAGTGTGTGCACGTGACCGGTTTAGCTAGGATGTTAAGCCTAATCGAGCTAAAACCAACTCTGATATCAATTGTTGGCCTAGTAAGCTACCCAAGAAGGGAGGTGAATTGGGTAGTATAAAAAAAATAAAAATCCAAATAAAATAACACTTCAAAAATCAAACAATTAATTTTATCCTAAAATTAATTATTATCTTTATAGCAGCGGATAAGTGTAATAAGTTCTAGGTGTACACCCAAAAAACATAAGATAAAATAAAAGAAATAAATAATGTAGTACACACCGATATATCCTGGTTTACCAAGCTACATTTAGCTAATCCAGTTCTCCGAGCCCTATGGAGATTCGCACCTACTAATCTCAAGATTCCTTTACAGGTAGGAACAAATCCCTCACAATGATTCTTTTCACAGGCTCAGAATCAACCTTTACAAATTCATTTTTCCAGGCTCAGGAATAACCTCTACTTTTTACAGGTTCAAGAATAACCTAATTCAATTATAGGGAGAATCATAACCTAATTCTTTTTATACCTAAGACTCAAGAATCAAAACATCACACAAACACTCCAACTATCTTTTTCCCAAGTAAGGATGAAACCTTTACAAAATCACTCACAATTAATTCTATAAAGGAAGAATTAACACCTCAATCTCTTTATCGGAAGAGATTGATACCAAGCTACCCCTAATTAGAGACTCCCAATAGTATCTAATCCACACACAACTCACTAATTATAAAAATTGATAAGTTTTTCCCACTCGGAGCTTCTACCACCTCAAATTAATTAATACTCAATTAATGTCCCGATACTAGTGATAGAAATAAAATGAGGAAACAAAATTTGATTATAATAAAGAATGCAGGTAGCATAATTAAACACGTAATCAAATTAACACACAAATCGTTTTAAAAGATTTTTATGCTTTTAAAGTTCAAAAACTATTTCTCAAAAAGATCAATTCACCAAACAAGTAATAATAATCAAATACTAAATTAAAGAATAAGCTTGGAATGATCTCACCAAGAAAACACCAATGGATTGCAAAACAGATTGCTACACAGCTCAGATTGGTAATGCCAAATAAATTAGCGCTTTAACTCAAGAAATTTAACTCCAGAATAATCTCACAATATTTTTCAGTATAATATCATAATGATAACTCTTAAAAAATCTTAGGAACTGAATAGTTCTTGATATTGTGTGTGTCTTAATTATGTGAAATCCGCAGGTCTATTTATAACTACTTGAAACAAGTCCTATAACAGCTAGTTTCCACAAGATATATCTTTTAAAATCACCTATAGACCCCATATATTGGTACCTTTCTTTTAAGATATATTTCACTTAATAGTAGCTTTCAAAATATTCAATTTAGTCCCTCAAAATAATTTTCAAACCCAATTTGATAAGATAGAAAGTATTAAAAGGACTAATTTGAAAAAACACTTTAATTCCATGTATTAAATATATAGGAATATTAAAATAAGAGTATTATATCTTAAAGATATCCATATCCCTAAAATTACTCAATCAGGTAACCAAATAATGGCTAGTTAACGGCTAGTTTTGGATAAAATCCGGAAGTTCCATAAAACCTGAAACAAACTCATTAGTCGACCAACAAACACTTATAACTCGACCGCCCGATTCAGGTTGTAGCCCAAGACAAACATTTCTTGCTCATCGGTCGACCGGTAATTCACAGTCTGTCGACCAAATGATACAGAGAGTTTATCCTCCAAGTACAGGTCGACCTACCTGTCGACTAATCGATTCAGAGAGTTCACTTTCTACGCCAGGTCGACCTATCTATCGACTGATCGATTCAACAAGTTTGTCTTATACGCTTCAGTCGACTTACCAGTCGACTCCTCATTGCTGAACACTTCTCTCCAATTTATTTTTAATACATTGTCATTGAAGTTTTCACCCCTTTAACTAATTTCTTTTCTCGATTAGCTCCACTAAATTCTTAAATTTAATTTTAATTAATTATCAATATTTATTTTTCAATTACACATAGGAGCATATAATTTTACTAATGAGGATCCTATCAAAACACACATAAATTTAAAAACTTTTGTGTCGTGTACGATCCTAATCGGGATATATTAAGAGTAAAAATTAACCTGAGTTATTTTCCCTTAGATTCTTCAAAATCTTCGGTCTCTTAATGTCAATCGTCTTTGTCAGTATCTTTAGCATGTATTCATTACTTGTCCTCATATCTTCATCGTTGGAACTAATAAACTGAACATGTAATCAAACCGTTAGTTCCACCAAAAACATCAACCTTTAATTATTCATCAAAATCTTAGGATCAACACTAAGTTAATTAAACTAATATACTAATATTGATGTTTAAGGGAGTATATTGTCTAGGGATTAATTTTATTTATTTAAAGGAGTTTGATTCATTCTACTTTACATTAATGGCATTCATACTATCCGACAATCTAGATATCAAAATCTTACTCACTACATCTCTCGAGTGTAAAGTGAATGAATATGTGACTTTGCGTCAATGCAAATGTCCCCGTCTAGCGTCTATATGACACTTGGTCACATGAGTATCGCCCCAATCTCACGGATTGTATATTTTCTAACGCTCTCCTGGGTCATTAGATCGCCACGTTGTGTTTAAACTCTAATTCGAATCCGAGGTTACCTATCCCGAGTGTCAAACCCCGTATTTTCAAACCAACCACAATACCATAACAAACATATAATGATTGTAATAAAATGGTAAACACAATCGAATATGGATGAAATATAGATAACGAAACAAATATCAAACAAACAACGTTTTTATAAATAAATTACTCCCTAGACAATATATGTTTAACTACTCATGGACATAACCACATATAGAACTGTAAACAAGATAAACATAATCAAAACTACCAACCAAACTAAGAAATAAAGAGAGAAACAAAGGAAACTAGCCGTTATCCGAAGAATCGACGCTAAAACTGCTCCGAGATCATTTTCTCTTCTTGGAATTGTGATCTTCTATTGGTTTATATGGTTTGGAGCTACAAAATTAGTCCCAAAAACATACTAAGTGTTTTGGGGAGAAGAGAGGATATAATGGAATTCAAAAATATCAAGAAAATATCCCAAAATATCTAAAATATCTGGGGTCGGACCGTTGTAGCGGTGGGAATAAAAAATATCTAAAATATCCCAAACACTAGATTTGTAACAAAACAAATAAAAACGTATTAACACATATTAAAACACTATAATAACACTCGAAAACTACTAAAATCGGCTTGGGAATATATAGACAAATTTCACCTATCAATATGTATATATACGTTACTATGTTTTGGTACGAGAAAGATAATCTGGCTCGGATTTCAGGTAAAGTTTCTAACTCTTTTAGCATATGTATTTAATATCTTCTCGTAAAGTGTGTTTTATGTTATTACTGTTATAATTATTGTTTTTCATGAAATATTTACAAGTATATGTTATGTGAAATACACGTTTATGTGTTTATTTAAGATTTTATTGAATACACGTATTAGAGAGGTTGAAATTCTACTGAGCGTTAGCTCACAACCCCACAGATTTGATTTGCAGGGCCGACGAGAGTGAAACTATGCTAGGAATTATATTTGAATTTCTATTTAATCTTTAATAATTATATTTATTATTTGTTGTTGTAAAATGAACTCGATAAATCGTTACAATAATTATCCTCACCGTACTATTGTAAAATCGACTCAATAATTCGATAATTGTAATTATCACCGTAATTTGTAAAATTTTAAAAGTTCTCAGTTTTAATAAAATGAAATATTAGTTATTCAATTTTAGTATTAATTTTCCAAGGGGAGAAACTGTGTGGCGGCCATAAGATAATTGTTGAGATTATTTGAGAAACTTTATATACATTTATTGGTTGAGACTACCGTGATATATTAAAAATATATTTATTGATTGTATAGAGACATTATTGCTATTTTTATCAGAATAGTGCAACGGGAGCGTGGTGGTGACTTTCGGTTATTATTGTTTAACCGAGAGTGACTAACATGACAGGGTGATGCGATTCTGAATTATTATTGTTTTAAATGAAATTTTGAGAATGAAATTAAATTGGGAGGGGGGGTGGATTGTAATACCCCAAAAATTTATATTTTTTAAAATATTATCATTTTATATAAATTTAATATTTTTTGAGTTTTTTATAAATTTATGGTACAAATAATATTTGATAAGTTTTGGGGTTAAATATTAATTTTAAATTGATTTTTAAAAGTTTTGGGACTATTGTGTTATTTAAAATATACTTTTAAGAGTTTTGAAATATAATTAATATATTTTTATTTTAAGCGGGGGATATTGTGTAAATAAATAAATAAATAAAAATGTGATTAATTTTGTTTCCTTCGTATAGAAGGAAATAAAAAGCAACCACAAATTTATATATATATATGTGTGTGTGTGTGTGTGCGCGCGCGCGCGCTAATAAGTTTTTGAGTGAGAATAGTATTTTGACTTAGATTTCAGATAGAATTTCTAACTCTTTTAATATATGTATTTAATCTCCGGATGTATTCTATGGTTTACATTATTACTGTTATAATTGTTGTTTTCATGAAATATTTATGATTACATATTATGTAAAAATTACGTGATATTAGTGTTTATGTGTTTATTTGTTGTATTAATTAGATACACGTATTAGATGGGTTTAAATTCTTCTAAGCGTTGGCTCACAATCCCATAGTTTTGATTGCAAGGCCGACGAGAATAAAACTATGCCAGGAATTTCATTTGAATTTCTATTTGATTTGTAATAATTGTATTTATTATTTACTTTTGTAAAATTGAGTCAACCAAACGATAATTATAATTATCGTCGTTGTTTGTAAAAAAAATTGAATTTTTATTAAATAGATCTTGGTCATTCGGTTTTAGTGTTAATTCACTAAGGGAAAAAATTGCAGGGCGGCCTTGGGAAACTGGGTTGTTACACTAATTTAGTTGTATTAAGAGTATAAAAATATTGAGTTGTCTTACCTAGAAATACAAAAAATCATTTTTGCACCAAAAAAATCTTCAACATCCGCACTTGCAACCATCTTGATTCCTTTGTAAAATATCATCTTTGAAAAACATCATAGAGCATTATCCTTAAAACTCAACTCTTTTCTCATTTGCTCAAATAGAACTCAATACTGAAATCATTCAATAAGCACATTTGTTCCATAAAATATCAACATTAATTTGTCTATCACAACATTTAGGGTCAATAATATCTCCCTTTTTTATGAAGACAATTAAGTTTGATGTTTTCTCAACCAAATATGTAACCACACTCCCCTAGAATATGAGGACAGGTTTTTTGAAGCATTTAAAACCATAACGAGAAAAACATATTTTTGAAAATACGCAATGTGGCTCATAAAACATTATTGCTCCTCCTTTCTAATTATCTTCATGAATTATGCATGGAGAATATGAAAAACATCATAACTTCTCCTCCTTTGTCATCTCAAAAAGTAGGGACGAAGGATCAAAACATCTAATCTAAACATATCTCATTATGCCCAACCATTCCAAAATCTCGGATTATTTTCACAATTATTACTTGTGATAAGTTCAAAAACAATTTTTTTGTGAAAATTATTATTCTTAGAAAGGATATTTTCAAAATTATAATTAACTTTTTGAAATCCATTTTTCAATCTTTTGAGAATGAAAAATATATTTCCTAATAAATCTCATGAAAATATTTTTTTCAACCAATTAAAACATCAACATTTTCATATAAGATTAAAAATATTTTGAATAAAAATTCATAAGAAATCCTACTCTTAATATTTATATGGATCATATTGTGGCAATGTGAGATTAAGCATAAATTATCATCATATAGTAGAGCAAACCAAACCATTATCTAAAATGATAAAACCATCCGCAAATTTAATTGTTCACCAAATCCTCCCTACTTATTACAGACCATAATATTTCAAAGAACATATTCTGAGATCAAGGATTTTTAAGCATTAGAAAAGTCATAATAAGGAGGAGTGTTGAATGTGTTGATCCCTAGGTTTTGATGAAAAATTAAAGGTTGATGTTTTTGTGAAACTAATGTGCTTGTTTAGTGTTTCTAAAAAAAGAGTTCCATTTATTGATTGTATTGAAGATATCATGAAGAAAATGTCAAGGGTGCAAAGATGAACACAGTAAAGAAATGAAGAGTGTTGAAGACCCTAAAGAAATTAGGTCAAAATAACTCAATACTCTTATACACTTAATGCAACTCGAATTAGGATCACACATGACATTATTAAATGAGTTATCTTTTGTGTGTTGAAATAGTATAATTTAGGTTCCTAATTATTTATTAATTATGTGATCCTTATGTGAAAATTGAAAATGAAAATTGGCCTAATAAAAAGTTAAAGTTTAGGGTAAATTCAATCAATTGAAAAAAATAATCGGTTAACTGAATCAAAACAATGGATTTTGGAGCAGAGATTGGTGAAGGAAATGACCAACCACCATCAATCGGTCAACTAATCTAAAAGGATCGGTCAACCATTTAAAACAGTAAAGTTTTCGGAGCAAAAAATGTAGATCCTGCATCGATCGGTCAACAGATCAAAGGCGATTGGTCAACCGATGGGCTTAACGGTAAAAAAGTAAAACTCTATTAACCAATCGGTCAACCGATTGGGAGGCAATCAATCAACCAACTATGTCGAAGCTTGGCAGGGAAAACTCCCTGAACCAATCGATCAACTGACCGAAAGGGGATCGGTCAACCGACTAGCAGTTTGGGTTTGGGTTTGGTTCTATGCTGAATCAATAAGTCAACCGATGGCCAAGGTTTGGTCAACCGATTGTTTCGGTTAAGATTTCGATGAACTTGGGATTTTAGTAAAAAACTAGTTATTTTTTATGATTCTAGGGATAATTTCGGGAGGATTTGAACCTACTAAAGATATGGTACATGCATTTATATATCCCTATTGATTTGGTCTACATAATTAAAGATTCTCTCAATTTAAGTAACTAAATACTTCATATCTTTGCTATTGATAATTGAGAAATATTTTTTGGACTTATTTAAGAGTTTTAAAAGATATTTTTAAGTGAATTACACCATAATTGAATGATTATGTTATATGGGGGTCTAAGAGTGCCTTTTTAGAGGCATATCTTTTGAAAAGTAGTCGTTGGATGGCTTGATATCAATTAATATATATAGACCTACGAAAATTGGATGAGATATATATCAAGAACTATCAGTTCCTATGCTTTTCTAAGTGTTATTATTCTATTGAGATTTTTTGGGAGAAATTTTTAGCTAAAGTTCTTGAGCTAAAGTGTTGATTGATTTGGCGTCACCGATTGGAGCTATCTTGCAATTATGTTTTCATTCTTATGTGTTTTCCTAGTGAGATCTTTTCAAGTTATTGTCCTTAATTTAGATTTCATATTATTATTTGTTTGGATTTAAGATCCTTAGAAAATCGTTTTCAAATTTAAGAACATAAAATGTTTTTAAAAAGATTTTGTGTGTTTATCTGATTACGTGCTTTAATTTGTACTACCCACACTTGTTACAAATACGATATTAATTTGCCTTACATTGAATATATCACGTAGTCAATTTTGGGACATTAATCAAGTATAACTGTAATGAGGTGGTATAAGTTTCTTGTGGGAAGAAACTCATTATTTTTTGTATTTATGAGTTTGAGCGAATTAGATATGATTAGGTCAGTGTCTAGTTAGGGTAGCAAGGTTTCAATCTTTTTCGGTGAAACAGATTGAGGTTTAATCTTTGTCCTAAGTATAAAAAGGTTAGGTTATTCTTTTCCTTGAAAAGAACTAGGTTTTGATTCTTCCTGAAATTGATTTAATTTTGAGTGAATTGTAAAGGTTCAATCCTTACCTGGGAAAAGGATACTTGTGAGAGTTGTGAGGTTGTGATTACTCTTGTAATAGAATTAGCTTAGTCTTTAGCCTGGTAAAAAAATAAGGTTCTTCTTTATCCTAGGAATTTTTTTTTATAAAGGGTGATTCTGAGCTTTGGAAAAGAATCGTTGTAAGGGTTTGGTTCCTACCGTTAAAGGAATCAGGGGTTTAGAGGTTGTGAATCTCCGTAGAGCTCGGCGGACTGGATTAGGTAAGGCTAGCTTGTTGAATCAGGATATATCTTGGTGTGCTACATTATTTACTTTCATTATATTTTGTTTGGGTGTGCACCTATAATTAAACACTTATCCACTGCGTAATAAAGATAATAACTTATTTAGGAAAAAATGGTTATTTGATAATTAAGTTTTAAATTTTTATAACTACCCAATTCATCTCCTCTCCCCCTCTCTTGGGTAGCTTACTAGGCTAACAGAATGTGTTGGATGGTCCGATAAAATAACGGAAGACCGAATGATTTTAAATCATGTCACAAACTTGATGTACCTTGGTCACTGCAATGTAAACTTCGCTCGTCAAACCCTAAAGCTTCACGTCCATTGCTTGCATGAATTGTTGAAAATTATCAAATTATTCTATCATTTGATCAACCTTTTTGTAGATCTTAGCTAACTTTTTAGCTTCATCTTCATCGTCGAGAATTATCCCGTTATTTTCATCTTCATTATCTTCTTCTTAACGATTACCCATAATTTCATAACCCGTCGATTAAATAGTATTCATATTAAGAATAGTAGTATCCTTCATACAGTGGTTTGCACATTCCTTGTCAATCGAAACTAGAAAATTTTTGAAGAACATAGCATACAACATTTCTATTTGGTAATACATGAGACTCAACATTTAACTGATATTGCAAGTGCTCAAGAATGAGAGATGAAAGATCAATTTTGACCTCACTTCTGATGCCATTCAGTACATATGTATCATAATCGGTTACCATAGAGAAATGACTAACACGAGAAATGATGTTATGAGTAATGATGCAGTGGTAAAGACGCTTCTCAAGATCTAAAGATGATGCCCTACAATCAACAATTCCCAATTCTAGACACGTTTACTCAATATTCAATTATGTTGAAGTCACATTAGATAATGCTTAGGGACAATTGTTCCTCTCTTTAATTTAAGAGTAGAGGCAAATTTTTCAAGACATGCTTCAATTTAATTACATTCGCATACGAACAGATTTTCTCCCCGACAATGTGAAAGTTGCAATAAACACCTTCACCCAATGACTAAAACAAGTCTTATTCTCAACAAGGAATTTATTCCAACCTAACCTCTTAAATTTCGTCAAGACATCAATACCACCGGATGAAAGATTGGCAAAGTCTATGGTTCTAGCCTATACCACTATCCTTATATAGAAAACTTTTTGAAATTTCACTTGATTTTCAAAGTTTAAGAACATCTTCTTGTTAAATGCTTTGGTAGAACTACCCCTATGATTTGGCACCATATGATAGATTTCAAAATTTTAAAAGTATCTAAGGACGAAATTATAGCCAAGAATACAAGAAATCATGGAGTATATCTTGATCTTCTCTAAGTATAATGAAATTTGGAGAGAGAAATTATAAAATGATGAAAACTTCTTCAAACTAAACAAGCTTCTTCCATATTCATGAGATTTTTCTTCATCCTTGACAAGAGTCACCAGATATAGCCTTTTGGATGTGAATTATTTGAAATACTATGAATATTATGGGATTTGAAACTTGAAATTATGGAGAGAATGTGAAAGGAGATCACAAAATAAATGAAAAACCCCAAAATGATATTTATCCTATTAATAGTTGGTTGACCGGACAAATAGGCAGTCAACCGACCCTTATCTTAAAAAATCCTTTTTGACTAACCGCCTTTTTACAGTCGATTGAACATATGGGCAATCGACTAGTTAAGCTTATTTTTTATTTTTCCTTCTTTAAGAAGGAAACAATCCCACCCACATAATTTTATTTATTTATTTATTTACACTAATTATCCCTCTTGAACTAAAGAAAATATTAATTATATTCCAAAATTTTTTAAAGTATATTTTAAATAACACAATAGTCCCAAAACTTTTAAAAATCAATTTAAAATTAACATTCAACCCCCAAAAATTATCAAATATTCTTTATATCATAAATTTACAAAACAATCCCAAAAAAATATTAAACTTATATAAAATAATATTTTTAAAAATATAAATTTTCGGGGTATTACACTTAGGGTCTAGTGTTTTTCAAAAACACTAGTTTTTTCATTATTCTTGAATTTATCAACAGTCTCATTAAGCTCTTTCTGAGTCTTTTCAAGTGAGCATTCCAATTAACTAACATTCACCTGAAGACCAAATTTTTTCTTGTGCATAAATTCAAGATCATTTTTAAGAATTCGGTAATTATTTTCAACTGAATAAATTTTCACACAAGCTCTATCAAGTTCACACCTTGCATTATTCAATTCAATATTTAAAGCCTCATTTAAAATTTCAATATTTCTATTTTTCAAAACACCTTGGTAAAGATTTGAAGTATCATTTTTTATAAAAGCATTTTCTTCTTCAAGAGACTCAACTTTTTCAAAAAGAGAGTTCATCTCAGATAGAACAATAAAAAATTCGTTAGTTTCCAAATACTTGTCTAAATTCTTCTTTTTTAATAAATTTGGAAGTACTGTATTTTTTGTTTTCAAGAACATCATTTTTTGGTGAAAACTTTAATTTTTTTTTTTTACCGAAAACATATGTCAAAGGGGGTAAATTAGGTAGTAATAAAAATTTAAACAATTAAATTACCAAGCAAGCAATCACCAAATTTTTCTATCCAATTATTATCTTGAGTTACAATAGAAATGTGTTTATCTAAATTGACAACCAAACAGATAGGATAGATAAATTGAACACGCAAATGTATCAAGGTTCAACAAACTACACGTGCCTACATCCAGTCCCCTAAGCTCCCATAGGGATTTCACAATCAACTAACCCTGATTCATTTCTCCGACAGGAACCAAACTCTTATAATCCTTTTCATAGGGTAAGGACTAACATAATTCTTTTCCTAGACTCAAAATCAAACCTTAACAATTTATCTTTTACCAGGTTTAAAAAAACCTAACTCTTTTGCGGGCTAAGTATCGAACCATTCTATCTTTTTACCAAACTAAAGAGTAACCTAATTATTTGACCGAAAAAATCAAACCTAATCCTTTTACAGTCTAAGAATCAAATCTAAACCCTAATTAGAGATCGACACAATAAGCCTAATCCTCTCAAAACAAAAAATATTATGTTTCTTCCCACACTAGCTTCTTCTACTACCTCAATACAATATATACTCAATTAATATTCCGGTACACTAAGTAATAGAATTATGTGAGAATGCAAATCTGATTTGACTCGATTATAGCACAAAGATAATATAAATCATATTTTATAGATAAAAATTGTTTCACAAGATTTTCAAAATATGTTTAAATAGAAAATGATTTTTTCACATAAAAATACTATAAGCTCAATTAAAAAGATATAACTCAATTGAATAATAATTAATTTGATCAAATAAATAAGAACAATCTCACCAAGATTTCTTTTAAAATATTAAACTTAAGAGTCAAACCCGCTATATCAAGAACAACGATTTCTTCAAACCAAAACTTTTTCTTTAAAAACTATTCTTAGCAAAATCATACTCACTTCATGAATATGGCTAATTTAATATCTTTCTCTTTATTGTTCTGTTTAGTTCAAATTTGCTAGTCTATATTTATAGATTTCAAACTATGCCTGCAACAATTATTTTTCAAAACAGAAGACCATTAAAGTCACTAATAAACCCATATAAAATACTCTTTTAATTCTGAAATATTTGATTTAAAATACTCTTTGAAAAGTTCAATTTAGTTCCCAAAACTTGTTTGATTCAAAACCCTTATATATAGAAAGTAGTTTTACCGGTTAAAATCAAAGAATCAAGTAATATATGGACTGATTAGTAGGATCTTCAAAATATATATGATACATATATAAAATACACTTAAATCTTATTAAATTTAGATTTTATAACGTTGATTTTTCAACCGTTGGCAACCTACTCGGTCAACCATATGACGCACCATGAATTTTTTTTGGAAGCAAAGAAAGAAGAGAACGGGAAGACAAGAAAAACAAAGTTTCATTCCTCCCTCTCAAAATCCTCAAAAATTTGTTATTTTTTAGAAAACAAGTTTCAGGGGCTTTTCTAGGCACCGTTTTTGAAACATTCTATGGGTAGGGATTTTTTTTTTTAAATGTATTCACCACCTATCATGGAGTTAAATGTTGTGATAGGTCACCGAGATTTTTTAGAAAATCATTTTTGTTTGAAAAATGGCATAAGTTTTGACTCAAAAATAGTTAGTCTTTAACAGAGATTTTTTTGTTTTTTAAAAGTTCGGAGGTCAGTTATGCTCGAGGAAGGTGTTAGGCACCACAAGACACCTGTTCAAAGACGGTACCAAAGTATACATAGATATTCATGTGTAAGTAAAGTCTAAGTAACTTCCTTTGGTTTTGGTTAACACAATAATTCCCATTTTTTTATGTTTTTGTCTTTTATGCATTTTTTATGTAATAAGAAAAATTACTATATATCAATAGCAATAGATAAAACACATTAAAGGAAAAATATTTTTGTATTTTTTATGTCGATCAAACCTGTAAAGGTTGCCTAAGTATCCTAGATTTCACGAGGAATCAGGTCGAAACGTAGTTCACATTTTTCAAGATGATTTTGTTTTAACAATTGACCAAACCCGTATGTGGGTTGCAAATGTATCTCAAATAGCTGAGAATCAGGTCGACACTTAGTTTATCTCGAGATGACTTTATTTTATTTATTTTAATTTTTTTATGAGATAAGAAACATAAATTGTACCGATGATAAGTGAATATACACTTTTGATTTTGTCAAGAACACTCCAACCGAACTATCTTGATTAGGAAAGTTTAGTGTTTAGGTTTAGATTATTTGTTCAAATTTATATATATATATATATATATATATATATATATATATATATATATATATATATATATATATATATATTGTATATGTGCCAATCCTACTCGTAACTAAGAAAACGGAAACGTTTCAAAAGAAGGTGCACACTTATCTCCAAATGAATAGAGATCCTCTATTTATTTCGAATTTTAGCCACAAGGGCCTCGAAGGAGTAGTATATATGTATATATATAAGGTTCCAGTCCACAAACCTGATGACTTAGTGTCAGCTTGTGATCTAAACTGTTGTAAAAAAGAAAAAGTCAGTTGTTAATAGTCAATAGTTAGGAGTCGTTTGAAAGTTTGTTTTGAGTTCTTTGGAGTTCGATTTCATGTGTTCTTGATAAATCAAAGATACTATACACAAATCATGGTATGCTTGATGTTCTTATCATGTTCTTGACACGTTCTTGATGTTCTTGACATGTTCTTGATGTTTTTGACATATTTTTTATGTTTTTGACATATTTGGATGCTTTTGACATATTGTTTATGTTTCTGACTCATTTTTTATATATGTACATTATATACATGAACTATGCATTTAAGAACTAACCAAATACACTATATACAAGAAATATATTGATATTTAAACAAGTTTTAAGGGCGGTTTAAGAGGACTTACCTAACTTGCGGGAGTGGTATTTCATTAGGTGTTTTCCTTCTTCTTCTTCTTTGATCTTCTTGGTTGTTCTTGATCGTTCATCGACAATATCTTGAGATATTCTTCTAAGATCCTCAAGAACAACTTTTGAAGGCTTGTTTTTACAAGATTTGAGAGTGTTTATGAAGTAAGGCTTGAGAATTTCCTAGACTCGAGAGAAAAATTCAAGAGTAGAAAAAGAAGCTCTTGGATCAAGCCCCTTGGAAATGTAAAACAGGATGCCTATTTATAGGCTCAGGGAGGTTGTGCATTTCCCAATGTACAGGCCTACCTAACCTTCCTTAGAGTTTGTTTAGTCTAGGTGCAACCCTTTGATGTCTCATACTTCTATGGTTTGAGCCAAATTTGGAAGATTTAATAAGATTTTCTATAATTTTGTAATGATTACAAAATCTTTAAAATATATGAGTAATCATTGCTCATGATTTCTAATCATTACTCATCATTGGTTGGCACATGGGGCATTTAATGATCGATGGGTTGTTGTTCGGTTCAGTTTGCTTGCTAAGTATTAGTTACTTGAACTATTTCAATTATTTGAATTAAATGTACTTGGAGATTCATTGCATATGGTCTCTTTATGTCATTTTGGCTTTGAATGTTTGATTTAATTTTTGATTTGATGGGAATTTAATACCTTTGATGGGATGGAAAATGGTCCGGTTAGTTTTGTGACCGTTTAGTTACTTTTGAAGTAACTTGATTTCTTTAAAATATTTTGATCAAAATATCTTGATTCTTTGAATGTAGTCTCCTAAGATTGTTTCGAGCATTAAACATTTGATGGGATGTTGATTTGATGGATCATTTATGGCATGATGGGATGTTGATCTTCAAAATATCTTGTCATTTAATGCTCATTAATGAGTCATTAAATACATGATGCGGTCTTGATTTGATGGGCTTTAAATGCTTGTCATAATGGCATTTAGTTTGGATGGTTTTGAACCGAGTCATTAGCATTAGTTACTTTGGGTAACTAGTTATGGTAGTTTCTTTGACTTGATCAAGGCTTTTATCTTGATTTTTGAGGATTAGTACATTAAAAAAAATTAAAGAAATATTTTTGGCGTGAAAAAGAAAAAATCGGTAATAGTAAATGTTTTAGAGGTCAAAACAAGAAATAAGGGTAATTGGTAAAATTTTCTTAAGTTGAAGGGTAGTAACTAATTTTTGTTCATATTAATGGTGATTTCATGAAAATCAACCTTTAATAATGTCATTTTAGTCCCCCTTAACTTTAGGAATTTCAAGATTGACCTGAAACTTTTACTTATACCGAATTTAGTCAAATTAACAATTTTATGTTTTCTTTGTATTTTATTTATTTTTTATTATTTTTTTGTTGTTTTGTAGTTCCAAAGTAATCTAAGGCAGAAAGTCATTCCCTTAAACCTCAATGTAAAGTTTATTCAAACTTGCGCTTTTACTCTAATAATAAATAGGCGGGACAAAATGCGGTGTCTACAGTTACCCCTCTTTGTCATGCAATTTTTGCTCCGACAGGTTTGGTCTATCAACCAACTGCTATAGTAAAATCAACAACTATCTTGATTGGTTTGATCAAAACTATCGTTTTTTTATGATTCCAATTGAGGGATTTGGAGGATTTGAATGTATTTCAAATATGAACCACCTATTTAGTAATCCCTATTGATATGCTCCATATATTTTGAGATTCTCTTAATTTAATGATTGAATACTTCCTATTCTTGTGGTTTTAAATTGGGAATAGTTTTATGGACTTAAATGTGAGATTTGAAATATATTTTTAGTTGGAACATACCTATATTGATAGGATATATTATATGGGCTCTTAGAGTGTGATTGAATGACATATCTTTGAAAAACTAGCAATTGGAGGATTGGTTATTGGTCTATTAATAGAGATCTATGGGAATCTATGTAATGAAACAAGACGTACATAAGCCCTCTAGGCAAATCTCAGTTATTTTTTATACCCTCCATAAAGAGCGATCCAGATTGATTTCCTATATTAATATAATTATAATTTATTATTTTAATATTTTTAATTATTTATGTGTGAGAGGTTTACATAAAATCATTTTTTTAAATATATTTTTACTATTTTTACTTTTATTCTTTATAATTTCTTTTTGCCTTTACCATTTGTTTCCTTAACTAAGCCATCGCAGACCCTTTGTCCATCATAGACTATTAGCTCTTTTACCTACTACAGAAATCGCCAACAATGCCTCTTCTATAATGGAAATTATCGACCCTCTCTCTCTATGGAAATCGCAACATTCAGTCTTCCCAATTCCTCTCTCTCTGTATCGCCGTGAACCCTAATTTCGCTGACCTTTCTCTCTCTCTCTCTCTCTCTCTCTCTCTCTCTCTCTCTATATATATATATATATATATATATATATATATATATATGAAAATTGTGATTTCCTTTCTATCTATAGAAATCGTGATTTACACCGCCTTTATTATCTCTACAAAAGGCCTTCATCGCCGATCTTGCCCTAACTCACCTTACCTTCTTGTTCTCTCTCTTTCTTTCTCATCACCGATGCTCTGCCTCTATTGTGCAGATGCAATTTTCTTTATTTTTCTCAGTTCTTAGCTTAATTTTTCCATATGTAGTTTATCTATTGGCTTATGTTTGCAATTTTTGTGAATTTCGCTTTGATTTCTAGTGGTTTTTGACTGCTAATTTCACCATGATTCCTAAGATTTTTCGATTGCTAAAGTAAGGTACGTTCTAGCTTTGATGCTTCCATATAGAGTTTAGGTACCTACTTACATTGCTCGATTTTCTATTATGTTCTCAATTTTATGTTCTTTTTCTGATTTTCTGTTATGTTATTATTCATTATGTTCCCATTTTTCTGTTCCCATTCTTCATTTAATTGATTGTCTTAGTCCCATTAGTAGAGAATGCTGAAGATTATATGTTCTAAAGAGTTTTTAAGTTTTTGACTTTTTATATTGCAATTTAAAAATACTGGTTCTTTACAATTTAAGTTTCAAAATTTTGATAGTTTTTAAGTTTCTGACTTATGTTCCCAATTTTTTGTTCCCATATTTCTGTTTTACAACTATTCTGTTTTGTTCCCAAATTTCTATTTTTTGTTCCCGTATGTCTCAATTTAATATTGAAGTCTAAATTCTTGATTTTTTGTTCAGTTTTTGGGTAGGAAAGCACTGTATGATGCCATGGAAAAACCAAAGGATCTATGGATGAGGTAAATGCGTATAGCCCTGAATTGTTCTTGCTTATGCTTAAATCGCTCTATATGTGAGAGCCAATTTTCATCCAGGTTTTTAAGTTTGTTAATTAGGGTTAGCCATTGGGGAACTACTCCAGTTTAGCTAAATCAGAATAGTATATCCATGATTTCTAATAGTATACCAATTTCTAACCGTGTTCTAATAGTATAACAAGTATATTTGCTCGGTCTATCAAGTAGAACAGTATATCCAGGAACAAAAATATTGATTTCTACCGGTGTTCGAAATCAACGAATCTTAAAGCACATGGTATGTCGTGTGACAATTTTATGTGTTATGATTGGATTTTTTATGTTTAATATTGGTTTATTACCATATTGCTTTTTTACTGTCTTATGTGAATTAATAAGTTGTTTTCGTTCTATTCCCAGATTTTTTAAACATATTTTTTGGGACAAATATTCCTAATTTTTTGTATGTTCCATGTTTTTTCTGGAATAGAAACATTAAACAAATGTCGTCTTATTTAAACACCTGTGCATAGGTCTCTTACATGGCAACTTTCTGCCAGTAGAATTAGAATTGGGCATTATCTTGCTACTCTTGGTAAGTTACTTCCCTGGTAGAGTTTAAGGTTAGTTGGTGCATGTAAATTTACTTAATAGGAGTTAGTTTAGTGAACTACCAACTGTGATGCTGTATTGTATTCCAAATTCTTGGGCACCTTTAAGGGACCCAACTACTCTTTAATGCTTCACAATTCTTGAATATGTATTATTTTCTATCTTCTTGGAGACCTTCAAGTTATTATACTTTTTACTGTTTCACAATGCTCGCATGAGTGGCCAATATTTGGCTTACATTCCTTTTTCATTCTAAGGGAACAACGCATTCTCTCTTGAAATAGTGGGTACCTTTACCATGATAGTCTTACAACCTTTTAACTTAGAATTTTGAAGGCCTTGCACTTGCAGGTATATAGAGTTTAGACTTAAGATTCTTTTTTTTTTTTTTTAATTTAATTTGTTTAGAGTTTAGGTTTAAGATTTCAATGAATTAAAATTTGGATTTTGACTATGCAAAATGTTGGATTTTGATTATCTGGGGGCGGCGATGATGGATAATTGTTGTTTCAAAATTTTCGGGGTCAGTAGGCCATATGTGGTCATGCTTCTTCACAAAGTTATTTGTCCAATACTCCTAATGATAGTTGATAACTTCCGGAAGTCTCGAGGATACAATGTCATCTTCTCTTAGATCAAGTTTCGTCAACTTAGAATTCAATAGTACAATTCTTTGTATTATAAGTGATATTAAAGTAGTCATTGTTGACTCTTGATATGATATCATTGATAATAATGAAGTATTGGTCTCTTTTTTTTTTTTGTTTTTGGGCGAAGAACAAAATTAGAGTCATCGATAAAGTGTTTCTTTCCCATTTTAAATTGTAAAGTTTCTTTTTCGTTTTCTATTTGTTTTTTTATTTTTATTTTTTTAATCCTTTCCCATGGAATTATGTTTTTATTTTTAAATTATTAATTATTTTGTTGCGTGTGAGATTTGAATATGCATTAAGCATTTTTTTTGCTTCTATTTTGTTTTGGTTTAACTCAGGTTTAACTGGGTTATTATTTTAATAATTGAATATCAATGTGATCGGATACCGATTGTGTTGTATTTGTATTAGTTGATAATAACATTTAAATATTTATTATTGTTGATTTTTTAATAAAACATGTGTAGAATGTTATATAAATAGAAAAAATTATGTTGATTTCTTTTAATTTTCTTTCTCAGATTCAATTTTTTTTATAATCGTACTTTTAAGCATGGGTTATTCATTGTAACTTAGCTTAGCTCAACATGTACCTCTCGAGGACGTCGTCAACCACGCTTCCTATTGGTGTAATTCTATTTGCTTTAGGCTTTTATTTGCAGTAAGTGTTCAATTGTTGTAATTGAACAAGAATGTTGTATAAACAAAGTGTTACTAAGCATGGTGGTTAAGTTTAATTGATCATTATTGCTTATTGTTCTATTCATTTGAAAACAATAGTCGAACTTTGAGAATGTTGTACAAATAGTGGGAGTTTTGTTATTTTTTTAAAAAATAATTGCACATGTATCATTAATTTGTACCTAATTGTGGTTCATTGGAATTATTGGATAGTAAAAAAAAATTGAACAATTTAGGTGGCGTTTGGTAACCGTTTCTGTTTCAATTCCAGCAGTGGGATGGGAATGGGATGGGATGGGATGGGAATTTTGTTTTCTTTTTGGGAGTAGAATTGCGTTTGGTAACGATAATTTTTTTTTTTGTTTTGGGAAGGGAATTGTGTTTGGTAACGATTTTATCCTAAAATCTTTTTTTTTTTTTTTTTTTTTTTTTCTCTTTTCAGTTTTGGCCGGCCGGCGGTGGCGGTGCTCCGGCGGCGGTGCTCCGGCGGCCCCCGTCGCCGGCCGGCCGGCGACGGTTCTCCGGCGTCGGAGACGGCGGTGCCCCCGGCGATGACCGGACGGCAGTGGCGCCGTCGCCGGCGACTGCCGGAAGTGGCCGGAAAAATTCCGGCCGGACGGTGACCGGCGACGGTCGCCGGACGGTGACCGCCGGCGGCGGCGGACGGTGACCGGCGACGGTCGCCGGAGATGACCGGCGGCGGCGGCGGACGGTGGCCGGCGGCGGACGGTGGTCGGCCGGTAGGTGAATAGTGATCATGGGTTTTGGGAATGGAATGGGAATAATGAGAAACAACTTTTTTTTGTTTCTCATTTCTTAAGAAAAAAGTGGGCACAATTCTCAAATGGGAATGAAATGGAAACGGAAACAAAAATTACCAAACGCTATTCCCAAACAGAATTCCCAAAAATCTGGGAATGGAATGGGATGGAAATGGTTACCAAACGGGGCCTTAGTGGTTCATTTACTTCATCATTCCAATTCCAATTGTTGCATTGTTTTGTTCTTCTTTACAATTTTTATATTTTTAAGCATTTTACTTATTTTTTTTTTTTCTCTAAAATATGTTTTTAAAGTTATTCCAATTTTAATTTAAAGATTTTTTCCCCCAAATTAAGGTATATTTTTTTAGTTCATGCCTTCAGGCACAGGTGATCCGCTAGTTTAATTATATATCGAGAACATCAGTTTGAGCTATTATAAGAGTGAGATTTTTGCATAGATTTCTACAAGAGATTTTATATAATTTTTTATTTTTTTTTAATCTAAGGTGCTTGATGTTTGGCATCACTAATTTGAGTCCAATTACGATACTATCATTGTCCTCGGTGTTTTCCCAGTGAGATCTATCCATTCTAGAAAATCATTTTAAACTTAAAAGCCTAAAAATTATTTTTAAACAATTTTTGTCTGATTATCTGATTACGTGCTAAATTTGTGTTACCCACTTTATTATTTAATCATATTTTATTTGTCTCACATCATTGTATCTATCACGTAGTAATTATTTGGGCCATTAATTGAGTATATTTATATTGAGGTGGTAGAAACTCTTTGTGGGAATAAACTTACAATTTTTTGTATTTGTGAGTTTCAGCGGATTAGACCCGTTTGGAACAGTGTCTAGTCATGGTAGCTAAGGTTTCTATATTTTCCCATGAGAAAAATTAGGGTTTGATCTTTGTCCTATGAAAAGGTTGGTTATTCTTTTCCCATGAAAAGAACTAGGCTTTGGTTCTTCCTATAATAGAATTGAATAATTGTAAAGGTTCTTCCTAAACTTTCAAAAACGATAAGTGTAAAAGTGTAAGGGAATGGTAGGTATGATCTTTAACTTGTTAAAAGGATTAGGTTTTCATTTTTCTTGTAATAGAATTAAGTTTAACTTTAGCTTAGTAAAAAGATAGGGTTCATCCTTGGCCTGTGAAAAGGATATACTGTAAATGTTGATTATGTGCCTGTAAATGAATCGTGAGTTATAAGGGTTTGATTCCTACCTAGTTAAGGAATCAAGGGGTTTAAAGGATTGTGAATCTTCGTGGAGCTCGGGGGACTACTTGTAAGTAAGAGAGGCTTACCAAACCAAGATATATTGTTGTATGTTGCGCTACTTATTTTTTTATATTGTGTTTGGATGTGCATTTATTATTAAACACATTTTATCAGCATAACAAGATAATAATTAATTTAGAAAAATTCGTTATTTGTGTTCAAGTGTTTAATTGTTCAAATTTAGAAATTACCCAATTCATCCCCCTCTTTAGGTAGCTCTTTGGGCCAACAACATTTTTATCTAAATTAATTTATTAAATAATCTATAAATTAAAGGATAAATATTAATTAGAAAAATAATGGCAATCAAAATACATCTACAACCACTATATAAAGACATTTTTTAATGTTTAAAATGATAAAAAAAAAAAAAAAAAAAAAAAAAAAAAAAAAAAAAAATTAGAACTTGAATCAATTAATTAGGGTTTCATAGCTATTTTCCTCATTTTTTAAAGGAAACATTAAATTTTTTGTCACAATGCCAAAATTTGGATCATCCGAGATGTTCCTTGGGATTCGGACTACTCCATCCTAAGGATTAGAATTCCAACAAAAGAATGCACCACGGGTGGCCTACCGACATTGTACCTCCGATGTGAGAATCAATAAAGAGTTTTGAAGGAAATTTGACAGAGTATTGGCTAGGAAAAAGCTTGCGTACCTTGGCTAGACCCCCCTTGTACTACTTTATAGGAGATGAAAAACTTGTTAGGCAAGTCTTTCCATAAATTGTGGTCAATCCCCATTAATACATCAAATTTAGTGAGATTTTGGGGTAGTAGACCGTTATAACTTAAACATAGTCATTTGTACCATATACATAGCGAAACGTTATGACGACTCCCTATTTCGGGTTGCAATTCGACATGATATACCTCAGTCTATTATATGTTCCTTGAGGACAGCCTTATAAGCAAACCAAGCACGAATAGTGCTCAGGATATGTCATGCTTGATTCATCAAGTCCCTTCAGTGCCGGGCAGTATATTCGATTACCATTGGTTGTTGGGAGTAATGTGTTTGGCACATGGATTCAATTCAAATGCAGGTCACGTGGAATTATTTCTCAATATGGCAGCTCTTAGGCTTGGTTGGAAAAATCTCTCATCGAATACCATTATTCCCAGGGTTCGAGGCTAGAGAAGCTTGGGGATACTTTCTTGCGGTTTTACCAAAGTAGCATAGATCAATCCCAAAAAAAGTATATTAAACACAATGCATTAGCCTTGGTGCCCAATTCAAATTTTTGAAAAGTTGTGTTGTTTCAAGAATCGTGCCCAAAACTCTACTATTTAATTAATGCGTGGCATGATTAGACTTTAGCTGTTCTTTCACTTATACAGTAATAACAAACATTACTTTATCAAACGGATCACCGTATTTAAACATAGGATATCCTCTTGTTGAGACCCTTCTGTGATTCTTGAGTTCATTTGCCTTCCATTCTAAGAGACCCTCTAAGTTTTCCAACAATTGGTTCATCACTCCGGCGATGGTCTTTTCTTATTTCTTATAAGACTTCATGTTTTTGTCCTGTTCATTCTTCTCACCTTTGTTTTGCCTTTGTTTTTATCTATATCTTTAGGAGTTTGAGTCTATTTTCCCTATTTTTCTTATTCGTCATTCTTTCCAATAATTACCATTCTTTATCCCTATTTTTATTTTTTACTATGCCTGTCTTCTTCAGTGATGTATAGGAGAAGATTTGAGTCCTAATCTATAGCTGATTAGCTTAGCCCAGACCCTAAGGAGGTGGTTGAGTTGTCTGGCCTAGTAGGCTCGGGGTATGGTGTCGGCAATGACGTCGAACCTTCTATTAGGCTTGATGCCCATACGGGTGTTAGGCTCTTTATTCAGAACGAGTCGCCCAAGCCTGCTCAGGGTGAAACATCACATCTCGAGCTCCCAACTCATGTTGAAGTTGTCCCTCCTCTTCTTGCTGCAACTATGCCTCTTTAACTAGAGCGCTGATAGGATCCCATGGAGGACTATGCATCCCAAATGGTTGAGGTTGACTTATTGAACCTCTGCAAGAATTTCTATGTCATGCATTTTGTGGAGATGATGACGGATTTCTTCATGTTATGCCGGGTCCACCGCATTACGCCAAACTACTATTTCTTTTGTCATTTTTCAGTCTAGCGAGAGTCCCAATGCTAAATTAGAGATGGTTTGTTGGCCCATGATCTACTGAAGAAGGGGGTGATATGATCAAATCGATAATAAGTCATATTGGTTCACCTATTTTGGGAAATTATTCTCTTTGACTGTGACTTACTTATTAAATAAATTTCATATTGATTCCTTTCGAGAGACACTATATGAGATTTGGTATGGGCGAAAGTCGAGTCTCAAGTTATTGATGTGGTTGGTTAAGCTCATAACTAAAAAGTTAGAATTGAGAACTCTTAAATGTAGTTTTGAAAAGTATACCTATGAAAACTGCAGTAAACCACTTCTATCATTTAAGTAAACAAACGTTGTTTGAGAAAATGCAATATTAATGCTATATTCCAAGAGAAATAGTTTCTCAAAGATTTTAACATTAACAAAAGATAGAAATGGACGAGATGTTATGTTAACCCTAAAGGATTCAAGTCCTAATTTGATGGTTTGGATGATTCAATTACCTCGGATGTTTGTCTAGATGGATATCTTGTTTGAGATTTGATTACAATATTTAAGGATATTAGTCCGAATTATAGTAAAGAAAGATTGTGATTTATTAAAATGAGATGTATTGAACAAGATAAATGACCGGTATGATCAGGATGACGACATGATGAAGATATATTTTTTTTTTTTTGTAAGAATTAGTGGTTTGTATTATTAAGGTGAAACAACACTTATACTGTTAAATTCATGATAACCCGATTAGGATCACCCACTGCATGTTAATATGCTATTAAATGCATATGTGTGTGTGTGTATGAAAAAGAGAGAGATTATGTGCTTAGAAGTGTTTGATTTCTTGTCTTAAAATGTGTTAAAGGTTAAGTTAGTTAAATCAGTCAAGTAGCCTAAAAAGTCAGTCAACTAATTGCTTCAAACTTAGAAATATAAATTTGAGATCAAACGAAGTAAAACACTCGATTGGTTAATTCACTAACCATATATTTTGAAAAATAGAGTGAAACGATCGACTGAAGGGTTAAGGCAATTGATTCAATAATTAGGTCCCCATAAGACTTATGTTTTAAAGCAAAATGATCAGCTAACTTGGGATTTCGGTCAACTGCTTGAATCAGGTTCCATGAACCTTTGAGGATTTTCGTAAAAGGGTAAATTGATTATTATGGGCAGTTGACTGACCAATGTTGATTTGTAAAATTTTGTGAACGTTTTTCAGAGATATTTTTATCTTGATTTAAAAAAAATATATATATATATATTTCTAAATAATTTTTAAATATTCTAAAATGATTATAAGTGATTAGAAATATTTTTTATTAAAAAAAATTGAAATTGAGAGTTTCATCATAAATTCATTTTGGTCCTCAAATTTTCTAATTTTGTGATCTGTTATGTAAAACTTTGTAACCTATATTTTATGCCAGAATTTTGAACTTATTTGAGGCTTGAATCTAGACTTAAAAGTGATTGGATTCATGGTCAATATAGCTATTATGTTTTGGGTCAAAGAGTTAGGGATTAAGGGATATATTTTTGGGATTTCATAATAAATGTAGCCGTAGGCGATCTTCCATCTTTGAGCTTATTTTAATGTTTTGTTTTTAACTTTATTCTAATATGATTTTGAGAAAGATTTTGAAAGAATTTTTGAAATGAAAATATCAAATTTTTTTATTTGAACAAAAAAGAAATGAGAAAAATAAAATATTCAAATAGAGTTTGATAATTAGTGAGAAAATTCATGCAACTCTTGTGAATTTTGTTAACGTTTTTCTGAAGGGAAAACTCAATTGAAGATAATCAGTGAAATCAATATTCTAAAATTTAAATTTATACATTCAACTGAGAAATCAGTAAGATCGTTCTAATTTAAATATTATTCACTCTGTAATACATACTTGTGATCTATAATGTGTTTATCAGGAATTATTTAGTAATAAGATCTTGAGTTGATTCTTGAAATCAACTTTAAATCATATAAAATCATTTTCCATAAAACTTACTGATATTTATTTTGAAAATAAAATTTTGAGTTAAAATGATTTGAAATATCTAAAATATTTTATTTTGCGCTCCATTGTGTTAAAATCAAGATTTATATAAATGCAATTGCCAAATTATTTAACTTTTGGATCGTGCACACTTCTATCACCTTCTTCGGATTGTCAATTGAATTTAATCTTTATCAGTGTTGGTAGAAGTTCTTTGTGATATAAATAAAGGAATTTTTTGTATTGTTGTGAGGTTGTAGATCGGATCTAAACGTATCTGGTCTGAGTAAGAGTGCGATTGAGTATAAAGAGAACTTACTCAATCGTAATTGTAGGGGTTTGATTCTCACTTGAGAAGATAATAAAAATTTAGTGGATTAATTCCCTATTAGAGCTCAAGAGAATGGACGTTGGCAAGTGTAACTTGTTGAACTACTATAAAATTTCTAGTGTCACATATATCTATCCCTATTTGTATTTATGTGCTTAGAATAATGCTTTCGTGCTAAATCAAACAAAATCAACTAGGTAAAAAAAAATCCGTTTAAAATTTTAAGAACAACTCAATTCACCCCCACTTGGGTTGACCTTTGGGCCAACATGTTGGACATCTCATGAAACAATAAGAAAATTTCTTGGGAACCTTTTATAGTAAATACACCTAGTATACAAATTCTTTCTATTGATGATAAAAAATCTACATTATCTGGTAGATGTGTTAGGTATGTTAATTAAGATGATGTGGAGTTCATTCCAGTGGGAGGTAACAAGCATATCGGTTACAAACATGATGTTGTTAGACATCGTAAAAGGAAAATTATTATGAAAATTGTAGATCGGTTGTATGTACAACTAACAGAGCTTAGAATCAGCTGATAAGGTAAACATACCCAAGGGCACTACAAACAAGGAAGGATTTTCATGCGGCTTTGTTTGGTCATAAATTTGGAAAGTTTACCTGACGGCATTAAGAAATTTATTTTTGTATAGAATCTTGGCGCCGATAACCATGCTAATGACTGTCAAGATTTTAGTATCCATTAATGTATGCTCTAGATTATGAAATTTATCAGATTAATGTAGGAATATCAATTGCAACATTGTAGACGATATTTACATAAATTAATTGGAGGGATTCATAAGGGTTGTTGAAAGTCGAGAAGTGTGCAAGATGCAAATGGTCATTTATGGACTAAGACGAAGTTTTCCTAATTTGGAACATTTATTTTTTTAACAGGGCAGTAAAAATATTTTGACTATGTTGAGAACACGAAATGATCCAAACATGTAAACTAATAGGATGGGTAAGTAGAAACTTTAAATTTATAGACAACACTCCAATTTTGGAATATTATCTCTTGTTATAGTACAATTTTCAATAAGGATTCTCCATGTGGATTTAGAAAGAGCTTCCCCAATACTAGGTAAAACGTTTTATCCAATATATTAAATGATACTTAAAATCTAGATGTAAGTACTCGATTTCTCAGTGTCGCCACGCGGTTTCTCCTCTTGGAGAATTAAAACTACTATCGAACGACCAATATTTTATTTTATAAATCTAAGAATTTATTTGACAATGCGATGACGACATTTATAATTTGTCGATTTATTGAATCAATTTTACAATAGTAACTCATTCAAACATTAATGCTAACCAATATTTTATATATACACACTAAAACTTTTGAAAATTACCGCTAGTAATATTTTATTATTCAAAAATTCGATAAATTTTACCAACTATGGCGATAATTATAATATTAAATTATCGCATCGATTTTACAACCATAATTAATAAATACCATAATTATAATTTAAATACAAATTCAAATAAAATTCTCATCGCCGTTTCATTCCCTCTAACCCTGCAATCAAAATTATAGGGTTGTGAGCCAATACTCAGTAGAATTTCAACTCATTTAATACGTGCATTTAATTAATACAATGAATAAAACATATTGGTATGATTTTCACATAATTTTTACGTAATCATAATTATTCCGTGGAAACTGACAACTATAATTCGATAAATTAATTCCACAATAGAAACATTAAATACATATATTAAAAAAGTTAGAAATTTTACCTGAAATCCAAGGCCGAAATCCAGACCAAAAAACCTTTTTTTTTTAAATCAAATCATGTTCACTCTTAATTCAAGCCGGCTCCAATTCCTTTTTCTTTTGATCATCCTCCAATTCCATTTTTTTTTCTTTTATTTTCTTTTTCTTTTTTTTTTCGGCTCAAAACATCCACTGTAGCTTCCTCTCTTAAAACTCCCTTCATAAGCATATATATATATGTCAATAGGATCAAAATGAAGTTTTATCCATTATTATTATTTTATTACCTATTTATTAATTAAGATTCCACTTGTCTCAATCCCTATGTATATAATATATAGTGGTTGATTTTTGTTTCCTTCTTTACGAAGGAAACAAATTTCGGCCAACTTCTAATTTATTTATTTATTTTATTTACACCATACCCCCTTTAAAATAAAGAAAATATTAATTATACTCTAAAACTCTTAAAATATATTTTAAATAACATAATAGTCCCAAAATATTTAAAATTACATTTAACTCCAAAAAATTATCAAATGTTATTTATACCATAACTTTTGCAAAATAATCCTAAATATATTAAACTTATGTAAAATAATATTTTTCGAAATATAAATTTTTCAGGGTATGAAACTAAATCTCAATATATGGGGTTAGCACATCAAATTGCTAATGAGGACCTCTACTGGTCTATCATGGAATTTGTCTATTATTGGTGTGCCCAAAAGACTCTAGTTAATAGAGATATGATGAGCAGGATTCTACACGTCTTGGCAATTAGAAGTCTCATATATTTTGTGATATGTAGTAAGAATTCATACCAAACATACTATTTCCTTGACCATTAGATATCAATTTCATTCACATTGAGTAGTGAATAATGTAAAAAAAAAAAAAACATCCAGAGTACTTTAAAAGAATTAAGGATAAATTTCTATGACATGGAGGATGAGAACATCATATTAATGGATTCATGGTATTGAATTTAAAATTTGATCTGAATTACTATCAGTCTTTTTTAGGATATTCATATATCTTAATAGGTGGGGTCATTAGTAGGAGAAGTTATGGATGAGATCCAATTTAAAACTTTAGGTTATATATGGAAACCAAGTTCATAGCCACATCAAACACAGCTAATAAAGGTGTAAGGATTTGGAAGTTCATTGAACGAACTTGGCTCTGACCATTGAGTCATGATACCTCAGTACTATAAAAATAATGGGACTATAGCTGAGGTCAAGGAACCTAGATCTTATCGATATCCAAACACCAGAAGCGGTACTTTCATGAATTCATTTAAAGTTAATGGGTAAATTGGCTTTTACTCCCTCCCCTTTTGCCTAATTAACACTTTATCCCGTCATTTTAAAAAGCTATACTTTACCTGCTACTTTTGAACAAATTAAGAAACTAAATTTTTACCATTTAAATTAATGAAATGTGCTTAAAATAGGTGGAATAAAAATTTTCATCCTATTTTTGGATGAAATAGACAAAATTGCCCCTTTATTTTAATTTTAATTTAATTTTTCTATCAGAAATATTTTTAAAATATTGAACTAAAATCAAATAAAGGGGAAATTTTATTTATTTTTTTCTTAAAATTGGATGAAAATTTTAATTCCATTTATTTTTAAGCATATTTCGTTAATTTAAACAAAAAAATGGTTAGTTTCTAAATTTGTTCAAAAATAGAAGTCAGTAAAATGTCGTCTTTTGAAGTGAAAAGGGGTAAAGTGATAATTAGACAAAGTAGAAAGGGTAATAGGTAATTACCCATAGTTAATATATCTATATAGAGAGTGTACACAGTAGACAAACGTGACATATCCACCCACTAAGGCCCTAACTTTATAGCGTTTAGTCGGACAAAGTATTAAATAATTTATTAGATTGGCTATAATGCTAGTGGGAGATTGTTGGAGATAAGCCCTATAAAAAATCCTAGGCGGGCTTGTTTTTAGTAATAATCTCAATTAAATAATAAAAAGGTATTGTGATAATATTATTTAACTATATCATTGTTGTTGTAGAGCATAGATGTTAAGTAGAGTGCTTGGATATTGGATTGTCAAAAAGGGTCTTCAACAATGTAGGCTAACGTGATCCGAGTTTCACTCTCTAAGAATTGTGAGTCTCAATCCATTAGTATAAGATACTAGAACATCTACAAAGGAACTTACAAATAGTATTAAGAGACCCAACGTGATCATCCTTGATATCCTATATGGTAATTTTTCTTAAGTGAAAATAGGATATTTAAGGTGATTGTATTCCGTAAACTTTTGTACTTGAGGTACTATATATTACATGTATGGGTTGGTATACTTTGGTAATAATAAGTGTTGTTCTCTAACTACAAGCTTTCAAAGGTATTCACTGGGTATAGTGAGACATACATATAAATACACAAGTATGCAAGAAGGCATATATATCTCTTGGAGAAAACAAATACGCGACATTTGTGATTTAATTTAATATAATTCACCCAAACCTCTGTCAAGAGTAGTATGATGATTGGGATGAGATTTTAATTAGTATCACAAAGAATTATATTATCAATCAAAATACATATGATTCAACTAAGAGTTTTTACTTAACCATATCCTGTTGTTTATTTTTGGTACACTAATAGAGAGATCGTGGAACATACATATCATACTTGAGGAGGTTCATTTGGTTAAAATCCTAACAAGTAAACATGGATATGGTATGCGGATAAGTATGACTTGCAGTCGGAGGAAATGCTTTAACAAAGTGTTTTCTTCTAGAAGGGAAACTTTTGAATTATTCTAACTTTGATTGACAAATTGATGAGTAAATTAATTAATTTCACTATTCATTTTTTGTTATGAACCTAATGGGTCACACAAAATATAGAATTGATGTTAGAAGAGTTCTTGAAAAAAGAATGGGTAGTAATGTTGAACTTAAGAGGTTCAGGGGCCAAAGTAAAATTAAGAAAAAAAATGGGTCTAAGGTTTTGGACAATATTTAATAGGTTGAAGACCTCATATAGTCATCCCATTCATAGAAGAATTATCCATAGTGATTTAGTTGTCCCCTCCTTTGTTCTATCTCAGTCTTATGTGTTTGTGAGATTACATTTTCCATTCTGCACCACTAACTTTAATCTATAACCACCTAGATTCAAATCAGAGGTATCTCAAAGTATTAGGATTATATCTAATCTTAGAAATTCTAAGAACACTCTGCTTTCTAAGATTCTCTATATAGATTCTATCAGAGGTGAGACTTCTGTGTCATTTCTAAGAGAATCAAGCATCTTGTGGCTGTATTGTTCATGTTTAGACATCATTGGAAGAGCCTCCTCAAATCACACCTTGAGATTAATATTTCTTATATCTTTGTTTTAATGCTAATATAGATAGATCCAATTTAAGGAAATGGAGGTTAAATTGTGATTTAATTTTTTATGTTGTGTAGATCTGTCAATTTTAATAGTGGTCCCTTTAATGATACCTTTTTATTGTGATAAAAATAGTGTTATAGCTCAAGCAAGATCCCATGTCTTGTCAAAACTTCAAACACATTAAGTGGCAGTTCTATTTGATTCAGGAGCCACCGGACAAAATGACGTCTAAATTAAGAGAGTAAACATGACGAATAATATAGCAGATAAAGTCACCAAGGTAATAATTAATGGTTAGATGAGCATCTTGAAAAGAGGAGAATTAGATATTGTACTAATTACGCATAGCGCTAATGGGAGATTATTAGATATAGGCTCTCTAGTCAATCTTGTGTTACATCATTTAATGGATTTTGTCTTTAATATTACAATGTCCAGTATTAATAAAATGTGTTTTTGACATTTGTCTTGAATTATAAAAATTCTTTAAGACTCTATATATATTTTTGAAAATATCTTAGCTTTTGAATAAGATTAAAAGTTAGAGATCTTAGATATTTTGTACATTATTCTAATAGAGTTTCTTGTATGCATACTTTTAGAGAAAATACATTTGTGTTGATTCTGCGAGAATTAATATTATTCCTTAATTCAGGATTAGGTCTAGTCGGTCTTAAAATAATCTTCTAAAATAATGCCTCGAGATTAACCAACTAAGAGGTTGAAGCATCGAAAGTAGAATAAAGATTAATTTTGTTTTATTATTTATAATAATTTGTTTTATTTTGTGTTAATACAGAAATATCCTGTAATACCCCGAAAATTTGTATATTTTTTTAAAAAATATTATTTTATATAAGTTTAATATTTTTGGGACTATTTTGTAAATTTAAGTTATAAATAGTATTTGATAATTTTTTGAGTTAAATGTTTATTTTAAATTGATTTTAGAAGTTTTGGGACTAATATATTATTTAAAATATACTTTTAAGAGTTTTGGGAATAATTAATATTTTCGATTTTAAGAAAGGATATTTGTGTAAATAATTAAAAATATTAATTCCTGTTGTTTTCATATAATGAAGACAGCACAAACATATATATATACATTGATCAACATGTGTATGTGTTGATCAGTTTAATAAATAATAATAATAATAATAATAATAATAATAATAATAATAATAATAATAATAATAATAATAATAATAATAATAATAATAATAATAATAATAATAATAATAATAAGAATAAGAAGAAGAAGAAGAAGAAGAAGAATAAGGATAACAGAAATGGATAGGAGTTCTGGGAAGTCCATGGTTCATATGGATATATATAATATGTAAACTTTGAGTGTTTTTCCTTATATACACATATACTTTGAGCCTTTTTTTAGCATGAAAGGAATATTATTCTCGGTTCGGATTTTGACTTCAAATTTTAGGTAGAATTTCTAACCCTTTTAATATATGTATTTAATTTTTCAATTGTGTGAATTATAACTATTAAATTTCATGAAATAATTATGACTATGTGAAAATTATGTCAATGTGTTTTGTTGTCACATTAATTAAATGCACGTATTAGAGAGGTTGGAGTTCTACTGAGCGTTGCCTCACAACCCCACAGTTTTAGTTGCAGGGCTGGTGAGACTCTGGAATGTTTCAAGGAGGATCTCACTATCCAACTTCAACTCAGTTGTCTATTCCAAGAGCTTAACATTTTAAGCAACACTCTTCGATTGTAAGGTAGAAAACTCTTCCTCCACCTCTATTTTATTCAACCTCACACAAATATATTGGCCATCCATCACCATGATGAATGCATTAAGGTTCTTAAGGGCTATAAGTCCCTCAACATGCATGTTCTTGGGATGAAAGGTCTCAAAGGCTTATTCTACTCTTGTCCTTTGAGTAGTGAAAGTCCAACAAGCATCCTCTAAATTGTTTTTACTAATGTCTGACATAATCTCTTGATTAGGGATGAAAAGTTAGAGAGAGAAAGACTGCTTGGATGTAAGAGAATAACAATGGAAAGTGGTGAATATAATGGAGTTGCGGGGTGTCTTTATAGGGGTGTTCATTGGCTGGGCTGGGCCACGCTTGGGTGGTGCTTTACCTAGGATATTGCAAAAATTAACTAGGCCCGAGCCCTATGGTCGGGTCCTATTTTCATGCCCAAGCCCAACCCTATCAAAAATATTCAAGTCCAAGCCCGGCCTTAAGCCTGGCCCTATAACACAATACAAAACAACACTAATAGGAATTTAGGTTTGTTTAAATCAAAAGTTTATTTAAATCTAGGGTTTGTTTAATAATGAAATATGAATCTAAAGCATGAACAAAAAATCAACAGGCTATTACCTGAATCCGTCGCAGCGACAACAACGAGCCAAGGATCGCGGCGAAAAGAAATAGCGAAAAGAAGCTGAAACATTGAACGGTGAGCATCGATAGATGGCAAAGCATAGATCGACGACAACGACAAAGAGAAGAGAAAACAACAAAATGTAAGCATCCACCGACGGCGAAGCATCAATCGACGGCGAAGGCGAGGTAAGGCTGTAAGCAGAAGGCAACGGTAAAGAAGAAGACGAACGACAGTCTCTTGAGAAAGAGCAGATAAGGTGAAGTGAGATAGAGTGTCTTGAGAGAAGTGAGAGCCTAACGTCTTGAGCCTTGAGAAGAGTGAAGTCTTAAGAGAAGTGAACTGAGAATATTAATTATTAACAACAGAGTGTTGCGAGCATATGGGTAGGGGTCTTGACTTTGGCATAGCTATTTTCTATTTGAGGAATTAGGAAGTGCATGACAGCCGACATAGATTAATTTTATATATATATATAATTTAATTATCGGTCCGGGCCGGGCTGGCCCTAAGAAAAATTAACCAGGCCCTAGCCCGACCCTAAAATTCATTAGGCCTGCATATTCATGTCCTAGACTGGCCCACAGGCTTGAAACTCAAGCCCAAGCCCTAAAAAAAATAGACAGGCTGGGCAAGCCCCCAGGCCCCTGACTACCCCTATGTCTTTATAAGAGAAAATGGCTACCAGTAATCATCAGGTCATTAACCAGTCCTATTATTTATTAGATAAGAACAACATCTCTCTAATAATTGTTAGTTACCAATCATAATCTTGTGTCCCATTTCCTATTAGGGAATAGGGATGGTAGACATAGATTGTATGAATCATCATCGGGTTTTGCGTTGGTTTTCCAAACTCTGGGATATGGGTCCCGCTATAACCTGCAATGGGGTATAGCTCTGTGATAGTTAACACCCCGAGGGACCATCATTTATCCCTAGGTTAGATTGTCAGACCAAAAGGTTTTTCCCAATCAGGATGGGGCCCCTAACCATACGCGGAAGGGGACTATGCACTAAAAGATTACCCTCCAGTCCTCGAGATGGCAAAGGGCATCTTCAAGCTGAAGAATATGGGCTCTTATTGACATTCGTTAATATAATTCCATTGTTATTTGGTTATACCTTTGAGAATTCCATCTACAAGACATATAGTTTGAATGAAGGTCGAGTGCCAATATGGATGTAATGACACGGTTTTCCAAGGCCGCCACCCGGTTTCTTCCCTTGGAAAATTAATACTAAAATCGAATGACCGATATTTCATTTTATTAAAACTGAGAACTTTTAAAATTTTACAAATTATGGCGATAATTATAATTATCGAATTATCGAGTCAATTTTACAACAGTACGGCGAAAATAATTATTGTAACAATTTATCGAGTCCATTTTACAACGGCAAATAATAAATACAATTATTACAGATTAAATAGAAATTCAAATATAATTCTTGACGCAGTTTCACTCTCACTTGCCCTGCAAATCAAAACTGTGGAGTTGTGAGCTAACGCCCATTAGACCCCTCTAATACGTATATTCAATAAAATCCCAAATAAACACATAAGCGTGTATCTCACATAATATATACTCATAAATATTTCATGAAAAGCAACATTTATAATAGTAATAGCATAAATCACATATTACAAGGAGAGATTAAATACATATGTTAAAAGAGTTAAAATTCTACTTGAAATGCGAAACCGAAATCTGAACCAAATTATCTTTCTCGTACCAAAACATAGAAATGTATATATATAGGCATATCAATCGACTTAATGATCACCCTTCTCATTATTATTATTATTATTATTATTATTATTATTATTATTATTATTATTATTATTATTATTATTATTATTATTATTATTATTATTATTATTATTATTATTCTACATAACAAGACTTGTGGCTTATTAGTATATTAATATAGTTAATGAATATTAACATGTACACGTGCAATGTCAAATATATATATGTGTGTGTGTGTGTGTGTGTGTTGTTAATTTGGTTTCCTTCCTTAGGAAGGAAACAATTTGAGTCATTTTTTTTTATTTACATTAATATCTCTCTTAAAATAAAGAAAATGTTAATTATATCTCAAAATTCTTAAAAGTATAGAAAATGGTCCCAAAATATTTTTGAAAATTAATTTAAAATTAACATTTAATCCCAAAAATTATCAAATATTATTTATACCATAAATTAACAAAACAAACCCAAAAATGTTAAAATTATATAAAATAATATTTTCAAAAATATAAATTTTGGGGGTATTATAATCTACCCCCCTTAAATAAATTTCATCCTAAAATTTCGTATAAAACAATAATAATTCAGAATCGCACTGCATGGTTAGGATAGTCACACTCGATTCTAGAATAATTATTTTCTGTGTAGGGTTCCATAACTGAAAGTCACCCATAATTAATAATCGACAAAATCCATACTATATATTGTCACTTCCGCATTTGCGGGGGGCCATTCTTTATTCAACACCACTCAACATGGTGCACTTTGATCGGTAACACCTAGCATAGTAAATCAATTGCCAAAGAATCTTATGTTTCTAAATGCTTCCGTTGTGCTCTCTAATAAAAATAGCAATAAGTATATCTTTATATTTATAACCAACAAATATATTTTTAAAATATCACGATAGTCTCACTTGAATTGGGTCTATCTCAATTCCAACAGGTCCAGAACCTCAATAATTTTCTCACTTAGCATGATTGTTTAAGTCCACTACCATATCACATAACCAACATGTATCAATTTCATCCAACATTTCAAGCCAACATATCGCAACAACCAACATATTAACCAATAGATAACCCAAATTCCTTGTGGACTGACCCGTGCGACTAAAAATAATCGTCTCCAATATTCACATTAAAATTTCAATAATCTCATAAAAAAAAAAATTATAAATATCAACACAAACCAAACTTCAAATAATTGATTTTCCAAAATATATCTGAAAACATATAAATACTTCTCAACTACATAAATACGTCCAAAACACATAAATACATTTTAACCATATAAATACGTCTTGAAACACGTAAGTACGTCTTAACCACATAAATACATCTCGAAACACATAAATACGTCTCGGTCACATAAATACGTGTCAACCATATAAATATTTCTGAAAACACATAAATACGTCTCAACCACATAAACACGTCTCAAAACACCTAAATACGTCTCAATCATATAAATGTATCTCAAAACACATAAATACGTCTTGAACCACGTATATACGTGTCAGCCACATAAATACGATTCAAAACACATAAATGTGTGTCAAACTATAAAAATCAAATACGTTTCAAATATTTAAATACGTCTTAATCACCTAATGATGTCTTAAACATAGAAATATATTTTAAACACATAAAGGATATTCGCCTCATAAGTTCAATACTCAAGCAAAACATGTATATAAAAATATTACATAAAGTCCCCCAAAACTTTCAACAATTACCTTCACTTCGATTCTACCTATTGTTAGTAGTGGACCAATATCTATCTGAATATTTTATTGGTGTTCTGTCTTCATAATACAAAAATAATTTATGGATCAAGTACTTTTATCAAAATCTACTTTCAAACAAAATATATCCACTTACTTAGCAATATCAAAATCCCAACAAAATAGAATATTCGAATTTAAATCAACTGATCAACTCACTTGTATATAATAAAATATTATATTTTCTTAATATTTATTGGATTGTTTACCTCACGATCGAAACTTATAACGATATCGTAACCTGTCTATTTGTGCAATCTAAGGTTGCAATCAGTATCAGGATCATTTAATGTCTCCAATAGTAGGAGCTAACGCGTGGTATAAACCACCATATCATGATGATAATCATCATCGTCAACAACAATAACAACAACAACAATAACATATATCAACCACCTGCAAGACTTGCCCTCCTGTCAGGTTAGAATACAACGTCTTACAGGACATGCCTTCATATTAGGACCAACAACATCCCGCAGGACATGCCCTCCTTTCGGGATCACACTACGGTATAGTCGGATAATAAAATCACTTTTTGCATTTAAAAATTTAATTGATCCACATCACGTTAAAAAATAATTCATTTTAATAAACCTTTTATTTTCACATTTTAGTACGAAAATATAATTTAACAATTTACATAAAAGAAAATACATTTAGTTTATCAGTATACTATTTTCATAAAATAAAAACAATTTATATGGATCAAGCATACTTATCAAATACCCCTTTTCAAAACATAATATAAAAATAACCGTACACTAAGCCGAAATAAAATTCCACAGCCATTGTCACAATAAAATAAATGCGTTTAAATTAACTAATCAGATTATTTTGATATATAATAAAATACCGCACACATATTTTTCTACCAGCCATAAGATCGTTTCACCTCAAGATCTGGAGTTACAACGATACCGTAACTTGTATTACTGTACAATCTAAGGTTACCATCAGTGTTAAGGCCATTCAACATCTCCAATGGTAAGAGTCAATATGATGATATAAACTACCATATCAACAACATAATCAACTACCTGTCAGACCTGCCCTCCTGCCAGGTCTAAACATATCAACAACATATTCAGCCACCTACAAGACTTGCCCTTCTGTCAGGTCACAACACATTATCCTACAGGACATGCCCTCCTGTAAGGACCAATAACATCTTGTAGGACATGTTCTTCTGAGGAAACAACTATAGCATAGCATGATAATAAAAAGCATTTTCTACTTTTTTAAATTTTACTTGATCCATTTAACATCATAAAACTGTTTATTTTTCAGTAACATTTTTTTTTAATTTAATACAAAAATAAAATTTGATAATTTACATAAAAGACAGTAAACACCTTTAAGTCGATCCTTTCAATTGAACAACATATCCTACGATCCACGACTAACACGACACTAACTCAACCTCACTTTACTTACTATAGGTAAGTTGCATTAATCAAATGCCACCTAAAATGTTAATATGTTCAAATTGGGACTGTAGGGACCAAACTGAGATTTTAGTCAAACTTCGAGGATACAAAGTGTCCAAACCCCTCCCCCCCCCCCCCCCCCCCCCCTTTTTTTTTTTTTTCTTTTATAGTGAAACAGAACAGACCTTGAAAGATATCATAAAGGAGCATTTGTCTACAAGGAATTAGAGCCTCAGGATTGGAATTAGAAATGAAACCACAAGTACAAACTAATAAACGACCAAGTACTGTAATAGAATCACATTATTATTATTATTTTAATATTACTATTACTACATCTATGTCCCCAATTATTTATAAAAATAATGTACTCAAAGGTTTCCTACTTCTCGGTTATAACTATTACTGAATACATTACTATCAATAAATAACCCCAGTACAAAGGTTAGAAACTCCCCGAATCAGATTTTTTTTTTCTTTTTTTCTTTTTTTAATATCACTTAATTTATTATGATTAATGGTCCAGTGGGTTCTATAACTCAAGCCTAGGGTGGTCGCAAACCTGATATGATACCATTCTGTAACGACCTGGGTTTTCAATACCGCCATGTGATTTCTCCTCTTGAAAAATTAACACTAAAACCGAATGACTAAAATCTATTTAATAAAAATCTATTTTTTTTTTATAAATAACGGAGATAATTATAATTATCGATTTGTCGAATCAATTTTATAACAATAAATAATAATACAATTATTACAAATTAAATAAAAATTTAAATAAAATTCCTGGCGCAGTTTCATTATCTTTGGCCCTGCAATCAAAACTGTGGGATTGTGAGTCAATACTCAGTAAAATTTCAACCCCTCTAATATGTGTATCCAATTAATATAAGAAATAAATACATAAACACGTATCTCGCGTAATTTTCACATAATACATAATCATGAATATTTCATGAAAACAATAATTATAACAGTAATAACGTAAACTACACAGTACATGAGGAAATTAAATACATATATTAAAGGAAAAATTAGAGAGAACTCCACTTTTACCATTAAAATTAAAATGGGTCACTACTCGCAAGCCCATATTGAGAAAATACCACTTATATATTTATTATTTAAGATAAACCCAAATACATATTCTCTCACTACATCAATTATAACATAATTAATGAGGGATACAAATATTACTACCTAGCAACAATATTAATAACAACATAATGAATAGAGGAATACAAATGTTACTGTATAGTAACAATATTAACAACAACAACATAAGGAATGGGGGAATGTAAATATTATTGTATAACAAACAATTATTATATGTCAATTGGGTTTTTTTCTAAACTTAAATGACTATATGGGTATAAGAATGAATTAGTAATGGGTCTTGGGGCTCATGATAAAATACCCTATATTAAAAGAGTTAAAAATTCTACATAAGAAAAATATTAATTACATTTCAAAACTCTTAAAAGTATATTTTAAATAAGACAATAGTCCCAAAACTTTTAAAAGTCAATTTTAAATTAACATTTAACTCCAAATATTATTTATACCATAAATTTATAAAATAATCCCAAAAGTATTAAACTTATATAAAATTATCAATTAGGATCACACACGACACTTAAAATTGATTATATTATGCGTGTCATGGTGAGAAATGATAAATTTAAGAGTCTAAATATTTTCCATAAAGAGTTGATCAAGAAAAATATTTTAAAAAATAGAAAAGTAAGGAATTCAAGGCCAGACAATTAACCAACCAAATGGTCGATGGACTGGTAGAAGCAGCAGGCTGAACTGACAGGTCTGGTCCATATGGTTGACCAACTAAAGTGTAGGTCAACTGATGGGATCAGTAGGCAAAACTTTTAGCTTTTGCCTTGAAACAGTCGACCGAATGGGCAGTCGATTGATTGGAATTTGCTTCAGTGATTGATGTATGGTTGACTGAACAGGTTGCCAATGGCCCAAAAATGAACCATTGCAAAGGCAACAGGTTGATCGATAGAGTAGTCAGTCGATCGAATGGACAGTTTTTTGCATGTTTGACTAATTCGTTTTGATATCTTCAACCCAAATCATATGGATTTGAACATTATAAAATCTAATTTTAAGGGAATTTGAGGGTATTTCATATATTTATCATATATTTTGAAGATCCTATTAGGTAGTCCTAAAATTACTTGATTATTTGAGTTTAACCGGTAAAACTACTTTCTATATTTAAGGATTTTGAATCAAAGAAGTTTTGGGGACTAAATTGAGATTTTCAAATAGTATTTTTAAATCAAATATTTCAGAATGAAAAGAGTATTTTACATGGGATTTATATATAACTTTAATGGACTTATGTTTTGAAAAATAGTCGTTATAGGCATAATTTGAAATCTAGAAATACTAACACGGGAATTTGAACTAAATACAACAATCAAGAGCAAGAGATTAAATCATCTAATTCATAAAGAGAGTACAATTTTGCTAAGAATATTTTTGGAATAAAAAGTTTTGCTTTGAAGAAATCGTTGTTCTTGCTATACCGGGTTTGAATCTTACGTTCTATCTTCTAAAAGAAATTCCAATGTGATTGTTCTTATTTACTTGATCAAATTAATTGTGATTTATTGAGTTGTATCTTTTTATTGATCTTGTAGCATTTTTTATTTTTACTTTTTCTGAAAAATCATTTTCTATTTAAGAATATTCTGAAAATCTTATGAAATGATTTTTGGCTGTGAAAATTGATTTATTCTATCTTTGTGTTGCAATCGAGTAAAAGTATATTTTTATTCTCATATAGTTCTTTCACGTAGTATATCGGGACATTAATTGAGCATATATTGTATTGAGGTGGTAGAAGTTTATGTGGGAAGAAACAAAATATTTTTTGTATTTGTGAGTATGAGAGGATTAGACACACTAGGTTGGTATCTAATTAGGGTTTAGGTTTGATTCTTAACCTGTAAAAGGATTAAGTTTGATTTTTCTTGTAATAGAATTAAGTTAATCTTTATCCTGTTAAAAAGATGAATAAATTTAATTCTTAGCCTGCAAAAGAATTAGGTTCTTCCTGAGCTTGGTAAAAGAAAAATTGTTAAGGTTTGATTCTGAACCTAGGAAAAGCATTAGGTTAGTTCTTAACCTGTGAAAATGATTGTAAGGGTTTAATTCCTACTTGGGAAAGGAATCAGGATTAATGGACTGTGAAATCCCTGCGGAAGCTCAAGATACTAGATGTAGACAAGAGTAACTTGTCAATCCTAGATAAATTTGCATGTTCAATTTTTCTATTCTTATCTGTTTAGTTGTGGATTTAGATAAATATTATAATAATTGGATAAAGAAATTTGGTTATTGCTTGTTTGGTAATTTAATTTTTTAAGTTTTTATAACTTCCCAATTCATCCCCCTCTTGGATATATTTGTGGGCCAACCGAACTCGGTAACAAATTTAGAGAGAGAGAGAGAGGTCGGTGATGAAGATAATGAAGATTTTTAGAGCATTGAACACATTAAATACATTTAGGTAAAAATAACTCATTACTTTTATACTCTTAATGCAACCCGAATTAAGATCATGCACGACATTTAAAAATGAGTAATTTTATGAGTGTCTTAATCATAAGTGACAATTTCAAGATCCTAAATGGTTTTTATAAAGTGTTAAATCATAAAAATATTTTTGGTAAAATGTCTAAGTGAAAAAATGGTTTTAACACATGAAATAATGTGTTTTCAGGTCAATTCTGTCAACTCACAAAATGGGTCGGCCGACTAATGAAAAAAGTAGCTTAAGAATTTAAATGGGTGAACTTACTGGCTAATTCGGTCAACCGACGATTTGGGTCAGTCGACTAGCGAATCCAGTAGCCTAAATAAAAAAAAAAAGTAAGGAAAAACCTATTGGGTGAATCGGTCAATCGACGAGGAGGTCGGTCAACTGACCGCAGGCAAAGCAACAATCAGAAAGCAGACCATTGTAGGGCCAGTAAACCGACAGGGTCAAACAATCAACTATTGATTGTTTCGGGTTTTTAGCCAAATCAACTTGTTTTGAACGATTTTCAAAGAGGTTTTTATGGGATTTGAGTATTTTACTATAATATATATCATATATTACTAGTTTTCGATTTATTTGGTCCATATATTAAATTATTTTCTTAATTGAATTGGTAAAATTACTTCCTATTTTTAGGAGTTCTGAATCTAAAAAGTTTTCGGACCAAATTGAACTTTTCTAAAATTATTTTTAAATGAAACATACCTATTTTAATACGATATGATATATGGGGTATTACAGAGTTATTTTAGGTCTTGTGATTTTAAAACTAATATTTGTTGGTCTAGTTAAAAGTTTATATATAGAGATGCATTTTCTGAATGAATCAATTAAGAAATTCAGCTTTTGCTATTATAAGAGAAAAATTTATGCTGAGAAATTAAAATGTGAGTATCATCAAAAGATTTCTTGATCGAATCGCGAAAACGTTTTAGTCACTGGTCTGTGTTTTTCACTGAGTTATCATAATCATTTTTAATAAATTCTTGTAAAATCTTTTCAAGTTCATTAAAATACTTTCTTAGATTATTTGTTTAATTACTTGGACTAAGTATTTTAAAAAAATCTTTCTCAAATCTAATATCGTAAAAATATTTTAAAATAATTTTTATTTGTGAAATCTTATTAGTTATTATTTGTGCTTTAAATTGATTAAATCAGATTTGTACCTCACAGATATTCTATCACATAGTTTTTGGGTTAGTAATTGAATATAATTGTTTTGAGGTGGTAGAAGCTCATCTGGGAAAACACTTGTGAATTTTTTGTATTTGTGTGTTTGAGCGAATTAGACATAATTAGAATGGTGTCTAATCAAAGTAGTAAGGATTTAATCTTTAACATGCGAAAAAAAAAAATTAGGGTTTGATCTTTAACCTACGAAAAAAATTAGGTTAATCTTTAGCCTTTTAAAAGATTAGATTTGATTATTGTTGTAATAGAATTAGAGTCAGAAAAGGTTCTTCCTAAACCTGTGAAAAATATAAGTGTAATAGTGTGAGAGTATAAAGTGTTGATTCTAAGCCTGTGACAAAAATCAGGATTGTAAGGGTTTGGTTTCTATCTAGGAAATAAATCAAGGGGTTAGTGGATTGCAAAATCTCTGTAGAGCTTGAGAGACTAGCATAGGTAACAGTGGCTTGTCGAACCAAAATAAATCATTATGTGTTGCATTGTTATATTTCTGTTGTTTGGGTGTGCACTTAGTTAAACACATTTCTGCTGCTTAATAAGATAATAATCAATTAGGAAAATTGATAACTTATGTTTCAATTAATTCTTTAAATTTTTGTCACCACCCAATGCACCTCCCCCTCTTAGGTAGATCTTTAAGCCAACAGAAATGAAAAGAAAGAAAAAAGAAGAAATCAGGTTAAAAAAATGAGGAGAACAAATGAAAAGGAAAAATAACTTATTAAAAAGAATGGATTTTAGTGGATTTTTATAAAAAATAAATAAATAAGAGAAGGACATTTATGTCTTTTTACAAGAAAAAGTTAATTGAATGGGTTGGTATCTGTAAAATAACAAATGAGATATCAGGTTAACGATAAAAAGACAGATAAGATAAGTGGTATAAATCTAAATTATAGTTACAATTCAATTTATATTAGATAATGTGAAATAGCGAAATGTAACTAGGTATTTTAAATAATATTATTAAACTAGTTGCAGTACTGACATGTAACAAAGAGTAACAATGTTAAGCAAAATTAAAAGTACTAGTTGCAAAAAAAAAAAAAAAAGATTTTTTTTAGAGAATAACCAATTTTTAGATAATAATTTAGAATGGGCCCCATAAACCATGGCTCAACACAATGAAATGCCTAACAATTATTTTTTATTTGAGAAAACCCCAAAAAAACAACACATGCGCCCCTACCTCATTTCCTTTTTCCTTTTTATTTTTGTCTCCTTCCAATGGGCCCCACTTCCCCCCTCTCTCTCTCATCTCACTCTCCTATCTCCCTCCAATGGGCCCCACATCCCCCCCTCTCTCTTTCTCGATTCTCTCACTCTTATTTTCTCTTCTCTCTATTCCCACTTTATTCTATTTCACACACACTCACTCACTCTCCACATATATATCTATTTCTTTATTCTCTTTTTCTTTTTCTTTTTCTTTTTCTTTTTCTTTTTTTTTTTTTTATATTTTTTCTTCTTCAAAATAAAATAAAATAAATAATATAAACTGCAATATGAAATGAAATTTTGTGAGGAAAATAGTCATTGTGTAAATTTACTATACAATAATATTTTGACAAAATTTTATTGTACAATAACATTTTCACAAAATATTAATATGCAGTAATTTTTTCACAAAAATTACGGTGTAGCAACATTCTAAAGCACGAATAACACTATCAATGCATTTAGAACCCTAAAATTGTTTTCAACATAAACACGGCATATTGGAAATCGATGTTGAATTCTTGGTTTGAATCTCTTCATCTTCCTTTTTCTTGTTGATGTTTGATTTATTAATATTTTTACTATGTAGTAAAAATCAACAATTCAATTTTGTTTTAGATTAACAACTTGTTAGTTTTCATGGTTGATGTGGGGTTGATGAAAATAATTATTATGTAGCAAAAATCGATGTTTAATTAATGTTTAGCAAAAATCGATGTTGAATTCTTGGTTTGAATCTCTATCTTCTTTCTTTTTCTTGTTGATGATTAATTTATTGAGATTTTTACTATATAGCAAAATCATAATTGAGTCTTGTTTTGGATTAATATTTTGTTACTTTTCATTGTTGATGTGGGGTTGTTGAGAAAATAATTATTGTGTAGCAAAATCAACAATTGAGGTGGGGCCCACTAGAGGAGAGATGAGAGAAGTGTGTGAGAGGGATAATAAAGTGGAGAGAGAGAGAGATGAGATCATGAGATAGAAATAAAATGAAAGAGATTGAAGGGAGAGAGAGAGAGAGAGGGAGAGCAAGGAGGTAGGGCCCACTGAAGGGAGAGAAAATCATTTACCATGTACACATAATCACGCGCCTTCTCAATGATGGTAAACACACGATATCATATTGGGGCTCATATTAAATTAACCTAAAAAAAATACTGGAACAGACTAAGGCATTGAAAAGTTACATGGGAGTAGCAACCAAGAGCCCATCAAGGGAAGTAAAATTGCAATCATATTTTAGGGATGCAAGGAGAGATTTAGTCTTCTTCTATTTTCCGCTGAAACTATGTTAGATTCGTGCATTGTGTAGGTCTAAAAAAATTATAATAAATTCTTAACATTTAAGTATAAAACACGTAAATATCATTTGATTATTTTGATAGTAATATTCGAAAGTGAATTCATAAATTTTAGTGAGTAATGGTGTTTTATAAATACGTAATATAAATATACTATTAAAAATTAAATGAATAATTATAAAAGTAAAATTATATTTTTACAAATTAACTTTTACTAATAAACAATAAAATAACAAACAAATAACCATAAATTATGATTAATGTTATCATTTTTTGCAAGTCAACAAATTCTAATTTTATTAATTTAAAATGAATCTACTTTCTTTTTGGATGAAAATATTTTTTGAATCACAATTATTTTTTTATAATAATTTGAAATGTGAATCAAGAAAAATAATCATATATTTGTGTATTAATTATAAAGAAATTAAATTAACTAAAAAAAGGACAAAATTAAGTGCGTCACTTATTATTTAATATAAAAAATTAAATAATTTAAAATGTGGACCAAGAAAATTAACCATATATTTATATATTAAGTAGAAAAAAAAAATTAACTAAAACAAAAAAGAGACAAAATTGGGTGGTCACTTATTATTTGATATAAAAAATAATAACAATTTAAAATGTGGACCAACAAAATTAGTCATATATTTGTGTATTAATTAGAAAAAAATTAAATTAACTAAAATAAAAAAGAGATAAAATTGAGTGGATCACTTATAATTTGATATATAAAAAGAAAGTAAAAATAAAAAAATATATAAAAATTTACCAAAAAACTTGAAAGACATTTTTTTAACGTCATTAAAACTTACTCTCCTGTTTCATTTTTAAGTATTATTATTAAATTCCCATACAAATGTAGTACAATGCAACTATAATTTCGTAAGAAAATGGATGGCGAGTTATGCATGGTTTCTCATTTTGTATGAAGCAAAAGATTGTTGTTGTTTGTAAAATGGTTCACACTTCTAGTCCCCCGCACCCAAAACAACACCAAAACCATTTGACTATTCATTATCTACCCTTTCATGCTGCCCGTCCTTCGATACCAACTTTTCTCCAATAACACCTTTCTCCAAATTATAAATCCCCCAAACCCCCCATGAAGTTCTCCAAGATCTTCTCCATAACTTCTTTTATTTGCTAATTTTTATTTGAATTTTTGGATCCATGTCTCAGATTATCAACATCCGATCTCCGTCACCGGCAAGGAGGGTTCCAACACCGGGAAAGGCGACGGTGCTTGCAATTGGAAAGGCGTTCCCTAAGCAGATGGTCCCGCAGGAGAATTTGGTAGAGGGATTTACTCGAGATATGAAATGTGACGATTTAGAGATTAAGGAAAAGTTGAAAAGACTCTGTAAGTTATTTTGTTCTATTGCAGACTATTTGGTAATATTTGCTAACTATTGAGAAAATATAAAAAAATATTTAAAAAAATTAAATACTTAAAGATAAACTTAAAAATTGAAAAACATATTATCTCTATAAATTATTTCTTAATATTACTTTCGTTTTACTTTAACTAAATTTTACTTTAAATAATACCAAAATTAAAATAAATAACTAATTAATTTAAGTATTTTTAACTTCTTACAATCAAACAGACAACCCCTAACATATTTTTATCATACCAATCTTGATTTAAACCTTAGAAGTTAAGTGATTTTAACATTGAAAGATAATATATTTTATTTATTCTTTAAGTGAAAATGATTGAAAAATAAACAAAAATAATGTGTAAGTGTAAAAATAAGCATTATCAATAATTCAAATTAATCAAGACAAATAAAGAAAAGATGTAGTTCCATCCCCAAAAGAAAAACAAGTTGATTTTTTTCTTTTAACCAAATCACAAACATGATTCATACACTCCTCTCTATCCTATCTAAGGTTTTTAATGTCTTAATTTCCTTTTGTGAAAAGTTAAGAGTTAAACACTCATCCACACGTAGCAAAAAAAAATTCATAATCTCCTCTCTATTTTGTTGAAAATATTACTTTTTATGGTTTTTTTTTTTTTTTTTTTTTTTTATCTCTCTAGGTAAAACTACCACTGTGAAAACTAGATACACAGTCATGTCGAAAGAGATCTTAGACAAATACCCGGAGCTCGCCACCGAAGGAACCCCGACCATTAAACAGAGGCTCGAAATCGCCAACCCAGCGGTTGTGGAAATGGCGAAAGAAGCCAGCGAAGCTTGCATCAAGCAGTGGGGGAGGCCCAAAAAACAAGTTACACACGTCGTCTACGTCTCTTCCAGCGAGATCCGTCTTCCCGGCGGCGACCTCCACCTCGCCAGCGAACTAGGCCTCAACCCTGACGTCAGCCGCGTCATGCTTTACTTCCTCGGCTGCTACGGTGGCGTCACCGGCCTCCGTGTGGCCAAGGACATCGCCGAGAACAACCCCGGAAGTCGCGTCCTTCTCACCACCTCGGAGACCACCATCCTCGGCTTCCGCCCGCCCAACAAGTCCCGCCCCTACGACCTCGTCGGCGCGGCGTTATTCGGCGACGGAGCTGCCGCCGTCGTTATCGGCACCGACCCAATTCCCGGATCCGAATCCCCATTCCTGGAGCTCCACGAAGCCGTCCAGCAGTTCCTACCCGGTACCCAGAACGTAATCGACGGAAGTCTGTCGGAGGAAGGGATCTATTTCAAGCTCGGGAGAGATCTCCCGCAGAAAATCGAGGACAACATCGAGGGGTTCTGCCGGAAATTGATGGCAAATGCTGGACTCGAAAAATTCAACGAATTGTTCTGGGCGGTTCACCCGGGAGGGCCAGCGATACTGAACCGGCTGGAGAGTTGTCTTGGGCTGACGCCGGGGAAGCTAGATTGTAGCAGAAGGGCATTAATGGACTACGGGAATGTGAGCAGCAACACCATCATCTACGTGATGGAGTATATGAGAGAGGAACAAAAGAGAAAAAAACTGGAAGAGTGGGGACTGGCTTTGGCGTTCGGGCCCGGCATCACCTTTGAAGGCATCCTCGTGCGCAGCCTGTGATCCTTGAAATGCCCTTCGATTTACGCTTTATTTAGTACCAATAATTTTTCTTTTCTTTTTCATTTATTGCATTTTACTAAAATTTAGTAATTTCATTATCAAAGGAGGAAAGTGTTCTTGATCATATTATATCGCATGCAAGGTGTTTAAAGGCACTATTACAATCTATTGCGATGATTACATAAGATGAGGTATATCAATACACCGTCAAAAATTTATTATTTATTTGCACACCGGAGGTACAACGATGTAAGGTTTGCCCACATTGCATTGTTTCAAAGGAATCCAAGACTAAGGAAAATGATATTCCAAACTGAAGGGGTTTAGAATTTAGGATAACTTGCTCAGAGGTCTCATGAGTGAAAAATATCACTTTTTAGGTTTCATCCCAAGAGTAAAAAGATCCCTTTAATGCGACTCCCATAAGTGATGTTTTACACTTATGGGACTTTTAGGGGTGCAACATAAAACAACATACATATAATAATATGCAATAAGTTGAATTTTTTTAAAATATATATTTAATAGACAGAAATCATATTAATCACACAAGTCAACAATAAATTACATTTATTTGTGATCTATAATGTATTAATATATATAGGAATAGACAAAGGCACTAAAGTCCATTTATTTCAATTTCCGGTTGTGTATTGTTTTTCCTTGTGTTATTTTCAACATCACTTTATATGTATATGTATGATCATTGTTGTATCAATGAGAATAATTATTCAACAACTCTTATACAAACTTTATATGGTGTCAGAGTAACTCTGGCTTCAACGAGTTCTTCTTCTCCGATCATGTTCTTCGTGTATTTTAAGCCATGTCAGGAGGCAACTCCAATCATACAAACATTACCCTAGTGACAAACTCCTCTCTCCTAAAAAGTTTGATAACTATCAATGCCGCGTTACTACCCGTAAAACTATCGCATACCAACTATCCCTTATAGAGATCCCAATCTAATTCTTTTCGGATATAATCTTTTTGGTTTTGTCGACAAGACGAACCTATGTCCTCTCGAGAAAAAGACAATTGATGGCAAGAATGTCTCATATCCTGACTACCTCCTATAGCATGGTCAGGATCAATTCCTTAAAATATGAATTATGACATCTCTTACTAGGCGTATTATTCTAATGATATGATCCGTGGTAGTGCGTGGAATACACCGCTACTTACTCTCGCAAGTATACGAGGTCTAAGTTTTAATATAGTGGATCTTTGAAGATCGGATATCGTTCCCACAGAGAAAAGTGTGAATAATTGAATACCGTAATTTACGTAGTCTCATGTTATCCTGACGATTAAAGAAATGATTTAAAATTAAACTAAGTTAAACTAAAATTAGTGGGTTATTTCTAACTAAGTTGATTAACTAGGAATTGATTTCGTTCACTTAATACATGATTGATTTCATTTAGTTAACAATAACAGAGTTTAGGTATCCGACAATCTCGGTTCGTAATCTCCTCTGCCATCTCTTTCGAGTGTAAGACGGGGAAATACGCGACTTCATGTCAACGAAGAGGTCCCTCTCAATGTCTTAACGACTCTAGGCCGCGTGAGTCTTGACCCAAAATCATCAATTGCACACTAACTAACGCCTTCCCAGGTCGTTAGATCGTAACGATGTGTTTACCCTAGTCCGAATCCAGGGTTACCTCTTCCGAGTGTCAAACCCTAGATTCTCAAATCCAACCGTAATACCATTACAAGCATACTAAAATCGTCATCAAATGATAAACACAATTGGATTTAAAAGCAACAACCGTTAAAGAAACATATATAAAACCAAATGAGTATTTACATGAATTACATCAACCCTAACTAATCTCTAATTAAACTAACATGATCTTAGCCATTACAATATTAATTCAAGAGGATATCATAAATATAAATAATAAACATTAAGTACAAAGATGGAAACAAGAGAAGAAAAATCAAATCTCAAAGTGGAGTGGTCCACTTTCGCCAAAGAATAATCCTCCCGAGCTTCCTCTTCTCTATTGATGAACTTACTCTTTTAGCTCTTCAAGAATTTGCCAAGAACACTAATCTAATCTACTCCTAAATTATCTAATCCTAACTAAGGTGGTAGGAGCTCTCAAAATATCATTCGGTCCTTTTTACATGATTGGTCTATTTTACAATTAGGGAAGAAAGGGGTTAAAAAGAAAGGTTTGGGAAATATCTTCAAAATATCTAAAAACAGATATTTCTGCCCAAAGTGTCACCGCCTAGGCAGTGGTTGAGTCGGTTAAGCTTCTGTTGGATCTTCGCCTAGGCGGTGGCTGCTGGCACAACATTCTGACGTTTTCTCGCCTAGGCCGTGGTTCAGCACTTCAGCACTCCAACTTTCTGCCTCTTTTCCGCCTAGGCGGTGGTCTTTATGCACCGAAACCCAGTTCTTCACGTTTTGTTCACCATTTCTCCACCATTTTTGCTTGTTTATCGCCCGTTAACGTCCGTTCACCTGTTTTATACTAAAACAAACTAAAATTAAATTAAATATAACTAATACGCTTGAAAACTAACAAATTCGGTTTCGAAATAGATAGGTATTTTACACCTATCAATACCCCCAAATTTAGAATTTTGCTAGTCCTCAAGCAAAACACTAACACTAAACTAAACAAACTAATGAACGAACCAACTAAAAATGAAAAACTTAATCAAAAAAGAAGTACATGCATGTAAATATAAAGTTCAATCGAAAGGACAAATTTGTTCCTCCCTCAACATCCCTAAATTTGATCAAGTTCGGGAAGTAACCCACACCAAGTGGTGTTCTAGAATTTGAACAATCAATATCAATAAAAACCATTCTAAATCCATTTGAAGTATGTGTGTGAGAACTCAAATGTGTAACTATTCAAATACCGGGTTGGATTATTCAATCGTTAAGCTCATTACTGAAACCGTTAAAGGATTCAGGAAAACCATACACTTGATTAGAGTCTACTATCCACTAATGTAGGCTCAGATATTCACAGAGATCAATAGGGCTTGGTTTGGCTTTGGAAAACGACCACGGGTATCACTGGAATTGAAAATAGATAATCGTTTTGATTGAACGATACCCGAGGTAACATCGCTTGTCGCTATCCTCTTTTATAACCCTACACATTTAAAGTACAACTCTGAATGAGAATTAAAAATCTTTGTATTCACTTGTCGAAAGAAAAGAAAATGAAAACTATATTCAACTTGTTGTTTTTTTTTTTTTTTTAACAACGTATTCCTAAATTAATTCGAATTATTACAGTTTTAGGAGAGTGCAAAAAAAAAGTTAGAGAAACACCCCCCCAAACTTATTCAAATTTATAAAATTTTAGGAATATGTAAAAGAAAGAAATTATAGAAACACCCCCCCCAAACTTATTTTAGAAGCGTGCAAAAAAGAAATACGAAAGTGACAAGTGAATACACTAATACCGAATCAATAAAATTTTATCAGAAACCCGACCGCTCACTTGATTTCACTCAATTTTGAAAATTAGGCTTAGCGACATTGGGTTAGGAAAAATTTAAATGAAAAGAGTATTTGAACGTTTTCAGAATTGATTACATTATCGGCTTCGACAGGGAAAATAAAGAATGAAAAATTTCAGGTTAGCTACAACGGTTCAAGAGAAAAAATGACAACCTAAATCACGTTTCCGGAATTACCTTACCTAGGATTCTGCCTCAAGTTTCCCCCAAATCAAGTTCTAGTTTCCTCATTTTCAATCATGAGCTTAATATTGAATAATCAACGTCTAATTGTTCAGATTATTATACATTGAGTTCAAATGTCGTGTGATTTTAGGATCGAGATAATTTTTACCCAATCGACATGTTAAGCACATAAAACACACACGGAAGGTATTACCCCCGACCTCAATATGCAATTAAGGGATAATTCTCATCATCGGCACCTGACCCAAATGAACTCAACAACTAAACATGCAAATACAATTTCATACATACACAATTTTAAACTAAATCTAATACTAACATACATAAATTAATCTAACACTACACATGCAAAAACAAAAATTAAACTAAACTAAACTAAAAATTTAAAAACTAAAACATTCATTAAAATAATAAAATACATACATAAACATAATTTTGTACATAAAATTTTTTGCATTTTGTTCAAAAATAAATAAATAATAATAATAATAATGGTTCATCCTTTGCTACAAAAAAATCAAAATGGATGGCGATTTACAGAATTGCTCCCATTGGCGGCTTCGGATTTCTTGTTGAAATTCTGCCGGGAGATCCTCTATCAGACCGAAACCACGTTAGCGTATGCATGTTCAAAAAGTTTCATGGTCTTTGAAATGCTCCTCCGCTTGTTTTGACACAAAAACGGTTGGCATCATAGTCAACTTCAGTCGGCATCCCAGGTTGCGAACTCGACCCTTCACCTCTCGCCTTCTTCTCAGCTATCCTCTTCGGCATTTCCTAACAATCACAATCACAAAACAAAAAAAAAAAAAAAAAAAAACAAAAAAAAAACAACAACCTCATCATCATATATGAACAATTGAAAAACATAAACCTCCCAAATCACTTTGTCAATAACACATACATCTCAAAACAAACACCCATTTGAACTTTTCAACCAAATTTCACAAATGTGACATACTATCTTAGTTCACATACTTAATCAATCCATTTAAACATGCTGATCACGAAGAATCAAACCAAAAACCCAAATAACTTTGAAATCGCAAAAATAGGGTTAATGGGTTTTGGGCAAAACTTCAAAATCCAATGATTTTTTAACATAATCATGCAAACCAACCAATAATTTCAACAACTAGACTAAATGTAAGATAAAAGAAACTTACTTGTTGCGAATTTATGGTCCAATCGAAAGAGAATGAAGAAAACGCACCGTTCATGCAAAAACCCTAAAATTTCGGAAATAGGGGTGGAGATCCGATTCTTGGTGGTTGATTCGTGATGGAAATGACTTATTTTGGTAATGGAAGGATGATTTTTGAGTATTGGAACGGTTTGGAAGTGAGGTTTTAGAGAGAAGGTGGAGGTTCAAAATATCTAAAAACAGATATTTCTGCGTAAAGTGTCACCGCCTAGGCAGTGTTGAGTCGGTTAAGCTTCTATCGTATCTTCGCCTAGGCGGTGGCTTCTCCACCTAGGCGATGGCTGTTGGCACAACATTCTGACGTTTTTTCGCCTAGGCGGTGGTTTTCTCGCCTATGCGGTAGTTCAACACTTCAGCACTCCAACTTTCTGCCTCTTTTCCACCTAGGCGGTGGAATTTCCGCCTTGGCGGTGGTCTTCATGCACCGAAACCCAATTCTTCACGTTTTGTTCACCATTTCTCCACTGTTTTCGCTTGTTTATCGCCCGTTAACGTCTCTTCACCTGTTTTACACTAAAATAAACTAAAAAAAAAAAAAAAAAAAATTAAATATAACTAATACGCTTGGAAACTAATAAATTCGGTTTCGAAATAGATAGGTATTTTACACCTATCAATCCGCTAAAACGTCTAGAGATGTTTGGGATCATCTCTCCTCTAGACTCACAAATGCCTTAACCTCTTGTATCATGGGCATTGCAGATTAGTTGGCCAACATCACGAAAGGAACCATGACGGTTTCAGTGTATATTGGGATAATTCGCTCACCAGCTGATGGACTCTCCCTCACTGGATCTGTTGTTCCCAATACTAATATGATTCTTCAAGTCCTCAATAAAGTAATATCTAAATATAGGAAAATAGTTGATGTTGTTCAAGCTTGCGACACACCAATCAATCTCGAGGAGCTCTATTAAAAACTCATTAAATACAAGTCCTTTTTTGCATGACAAGAGGCCAAGAGTACAAGTGGTTTCACTGTAAATGATACTCAGTACAACCATAATAAGCCCTCAACAACAACAATAACAGCTCCAACAGGAATTTCTTTTTCAATACTATGACAAAAGAGGTCATGTTTCCAAAGATTTCCATACCATCAGGCACCTACTAGGCAGTCCTATACTTCCTAAGGCAAATCGAACTACTATTAGCAACAATACTAGTAACTCCTTAAGATGGCTTCTTGACACAGAGGGCCCCTCATCATATTACTTCTGACATGAACAATCTCTCTAATCATCAACCCTCTGTGGTCCTAATGACATTATCATTAATGATGGTTTAGGTTTGCATATCACACATACTAGGTATTCTACACTTTCATGTACCTCTCACTATTTTAACCTATCAAATGTCTATGTGTGCCTACCATGAAATAAAATCTTATTTCCGTTTCTCAGTTTTGTAAAAACAATAATACTTCAATTCAATTTGACCCCTACTCTTTTTGTGTGAAGGATATGGTTACGAGGGTGCCCCTCGCCAGAGGAATGTGCATGAATTATGTCTATGAGTGGACTACTTTCAAATACTATTAGTCTAACATAAAGCAAACATGCTATGGTATTGCTACAATCGCCAATCAATGGCATGATTGCTCGAGTCGTCCATTTCTCAAAGTCCTCTATATTTTTATATCGTCTAAAAAAATTACCTATTCAATCTAGTTCTTCTCCCTTTTTTGTGATTAATATCAATGCAATAAAAGTCAGATTTGAACTTCTAATTTACAAAGTCGCGGTTCATAAGATTTGATCTACACCAATGTTCGGAAACTTTTTTCAATTCAATCCATGGATGGTTCTCTTACTATATATTGTTTGTGGATCATTTCACAAAATATTCTTGGTTGTTCTCTATGTCAAAAATCAAATGTGCAAATCATTTTTCCTAAATTTAAAGCCATGGTTGAATTTTTTTAATGTCTTTATCAATACCATATACTTAGATGGTGGGACTGAGTATAAAGGGTTACAAACTATTTTTGCTAATCATGGTATCCAATATCTTGTCTCTCCTCCTCACACTCCTCAACATATTACATCCACTAAAAGTCATCACCGACATATTGTTGAGACTGGGATCACTCTTATGCATCGTGCGTCTTTCCATCTATTTTTTAGTCCTACGTTTTTCATATGGCTATCTATATCATTAACCAAATGCGGCCAATTGTTCTCGAAAATAAATCATTGTTCAATTCTTATTCCATAAAGTTCCAAATTATTCTAAACTTTGCACCTTTGGTTGTTTACATTATCCCTGACTTCGCCCATATAACCTACACAAATTGGAACCCTGATCCAAACTATGTTTGTTTCTTGGTTATTCTAACCTCCATGATGCATATGCATGTTATGAACCTTCATCTCACAAATTTGTTCATTTTCTTTATGTTCAATTTGTTAACATCACTTTCCGTCATTCCCTTCCCACACCAAGGACATTTTTGTCACTTCTCGCACTTCACATATCTGATCTGTTATTTCTCCATATCTTCATTCACTTGTCATCTCAAATACTCTTATCACAGACATGTCCAATCCCTCGTCGTCGTCTGTTGCCACAAGTTCTCTAGTCGATGATAAGTCAGGTTTCATCTTTCCACAAAAATCGTGTGTCAACTAACAATTTGTGTTTCCCACAAATCTCACATCTATCTTCGTCCTCCAGGTCAACTTCCCAACCCTCCCAAAATAGCTCCATTGATGGTAATTTTGACTTACCAAATCCCTTGTTAAATGATTGCAGCATATCTCTTCTATTATCTTTAACTCCCACAAAGTCCTTTATGGTCTCTCCTAACTCCATGTCTGTTGACTACAATTTTGAGACTGATCAGACTTTGGCAGTGTCTAATTAAGACATTGTGCCTTCTTCTTCTTCTGCAGGTAAGTCCCCATGTATTCCCTTTCTACCTTCTAACCTATTTCCTGCACTCATAGGTCTCCCAACCAACCCCAAAATTTAATACTGTTGCCACTAATCACCCTCTTCCACCAACTCTTTAACCTACCAACATAACTCAAGCTCTCAAAAGTTCTGAGTGGAACTATGCCATTTTCAGAAGATTAATGCACTTTGTCAGAATAAAATTTGTGAGTTGGTTATACGATCAAGTGGCCAGAACATTGTTGGTTGGCTGCAAATGGGTTTATCGGGTTACGAATCACCCTAATGGTAATGTGGCTTGATACAAGGCCCGACTTTTTGCCAAAGGCTTTTACCAGTGGCCTAGGGTTTACTACCATAAGACCTTTAGTCCTGCCATTAATCCCACCACCATTTGGGTTGTCCTTATGCTTGCTTTCTCGTAGGGATGACATATTCATCAACTTGACGTTAATAATGTTTTTCTTCATGGCCATATCTCTGAGGAAGTATTTATTTATCAACTGTCAGGTTTTGTTGATACCACTTATGCCACTCATGTGTGTTGACTCCATCGATCACTCTACGGTCTGAAGCAAGAACAACATGTTTTGTTTGAGGAACTAAAATGTTTTGTTCCCTCTTGTGGCTTTACTAATGCCAAAAGTAACACCTTCTTATTTGTTTATATTCACGGTGTTTCTCTCATGTATTTTCTAGTTTATGCTGATGACCTTTTGATTACAGGCAGCTCCTCTGGTCTTGTTTGACAATTTAATGACAATCTCTCTAGTTAGTTCTATATCAAACATCTAGGCTACCTTCATCACTTTCTTGGTGTCGAGGTTTTTCCTACATGTCATGGTTTGTTTCTCTCTCAACATCACTATGTTCGAGACTTTCTTACTCGCTTTAACATGGTTGGAATCAAAGAGTCGGCTACCCCTCTTAGTACATCTACATCTCTTTTTCTCAATAATGGTACCTCGATTGTCGATGCAACTTAGAATTGTAGTTTTATTAGGGGTTATGCAATACTTGTCCATGTATCATCCTAACACTGCATATGCTATAAACAAACATGCTTGGTTTATGCACAAGCCTACCCAATCTTAGTGGTCGGCTGCTAAAAGGCTCTTGAGTTATTTGAAGTACTACATCTCTCATGGATTGTTCTTGAATCATTCTCCTGTGTGCCACTTTACTACTTATTGTGATGCTAATTAGTTGGAAGTCAAGATGACCTGACTTCTATTTCTTCCTACATCTTTTTTCTTGGCTCTATTCTTATGTCCTGGTGCTCCAAGAAACAAAAAATTGTTTCTTGTTCCTCTACCGAAGCCAAATATCATTCAGTTTCTTTCGCTAGGACATGAATAATGTGGCTTTATAATCTTCTAGTTGAACTCTAAGTTTCTCTACCTCGACCTCCTCGGTTACTTTGTGGTAACTTGGGTGCCACATATATTTGTATTACCCTATGTTCCATTCTCTGATGAAACATATTACCCTCTATTATGATTTTGTACGTGAACAAGTTTCCACTGGTCATCTTCAAGTTGCTTATGTCTCAATTCTTCATCAACTTGCAGATCTACTCACCTAACTTCTTGACATAACTTACTTTCAACTTATTCATATCAAGATTGGTGATTCTAATGGCACCACCATCTTGCGAAGGACATAATAGACAGAAATCATGCCAATCACACTAGTCAAACATAAATTACATTTATTGTTATTTATAATGTGTTTATATATATAGGAATCAACAAATACGCTGAAGAACATTTATTACCATTCATTGTTGTATATTATTATTAATTTTTTTTGTGTTATTTTCTACATCCCTTTATATGAACATGTATGATCATTGTTGTATTACTGAGAATAATTATTCTACAACTCTTATGCAAAGTTTATAATATGACATGATAAAGAGTATGTTAATGAAATGTAATAGAATTTACATGTTTGATGATGTAAATATGTGCATAAAGAGAGCATATATGTATTATGTAAGAGACTTGGACATGTTTGATATGTACATGACATAGTAAGCAGCATGCAAGAAATGTGAAAAACTTGAACATATTTAACATATAATTTAGATTTGGACATTGTTTGACATGGGGAATACACATAAAGAGCATGCATACATGTAAGAACACATGAGGCGTTTGACATATAATTGATGTATTAAAACCTGGGCATTGTTTGACATGTGCGAATGCACATAAAGAGCATGCACACAACATGTAAGAAATTTTTAAAATGTTTGACATTCAATTAACGTTTTATGATTTGGATATGTTTTGACATGTATATAACTTGTAAGAAACTTGGACACATTGGACATGTCATAACATATCAGAATGAATCATGTATTTGACATGTAACAATAAGCCTTTGTCATGGATTTGACATGTAATAATGCACCTTGAACATGTTTTATCATGTGATAAGAAAAAATCCAACAAGAGCACCACATGTCCAAGAGGAGCGTGCCAAGCACAAGAAGCTGCAAAAGGGCTCCTAGCCGATCTAAATGATCTCTATACGGCGAGCGTTTGTTATACGCTCGCATATTGACTACTCGCAAGTGTACGAGGTCAAAGTTTTAGTATAATGTGATCTTTAAGATCGGGTATCATATCCACAAGGATTGGTTGTCGCTATTATCAAGTACTGTAATTGTCATGACCTAATTTTATCTAGGCGATAAAAAATGTATTTAATTAATTAATACTAATACTAATACTAATACTAATATAACCTAATTTAATCTATACTAATTATACTGATATGAGATAGTTAGGGGATGGATTATCTAGGGATTAATTTTATTTACTTAAACGCGTTTGATTTCGTTTAGAATAATGGTGTTTGACCTATTCGACAATCTCAGTTCGTAAACTCCTTCGCCACCTCTCCCGAGTCTAGAACGAGAGAATACGCAACTTCATGTCATCGAAGAAGCCCCCCTCAACGTCTTAACAACCCTAGGTCACACAAGTCTCGTCGCCAACGTCATTGATTACACACAATCCAACTCCCTCCCGGGTTATTGGACCGTCGCGTTGTGTTTACCCTAGTTCGAATCCGGGGTTATCTCTTCCGAGTGTCAAACCCCAATTCTCAATATATCTATCTAAGCATAATAAACAAACAATACGACAAACACAATCAAAATAGCAAAGAACAATCATTCAATGAACAAAAACGTAAACAAAACTACTTTTTATAAATAACATTAATCCCATATATAATCCAAGTTTAACTCATGGACATAACTGTTTATACATTGAAATCAAGCTAAACATGCTCAAACAACTATAGAAGTTAAGAAATAAAACGAAAAATGGATGAACTTAGCCGTAGTCCGAAGATTAGCTGCTAAATTGTCCACCGATCGCTTCTCATTCTCTGCGTGGTAATCTTCTCCTTCGGATTTGTTTGAGCACTCCCCATACTCTCTCTCTATTCTATACTAAGCCTTAAGGGGGATCTAATAGCCGAAGAGTCTCTAAGGAGAGAAGAGGCGAAGGGATTAAATAGAGAAAATATCTAAAAATATATCTAAATCTATGTAGAGGTCACCGCCTTGGTGGTGGGATTCACTGCCTAGGCAGTGGGTATATCGGTTCAATGATCGCCGCAGCGATGAAGACAGCGGTGGATTTGGTGACCATCTTGCAATTTCACCGCTTAGGCGGTGAGCTTCCAGCAGATTTAGGCTCTCTTTGAATTTTCACTGCCTAGGCGGTGGTCTGAACGCCTAGACGGTGGGCTGATTTTTAGAATTTTGCCCTCGTGCTTGTTTTTCCATTGTTCTTCGACCGTTCTTGGTTCAATCTGATCGTTTACGCTCCGTTTTCATACATTTTCACTGCACACACCTGATTCATACAAAAAGAATAAAAACTAATTAAAATTTAATAAAAACACTATAAAAAATACTCTAAAACTAACAAAACCGGTTTGGAAATATATAGGTAGATCACACCTATCAAATACCCCCAAACTTGGAATTTTGTTAATCCGCGAGCAAAACACTCACACTAAAATGAAAAACACAACTAAATTAATTAACAAACAACCTAAAAACAATCTAAACATGACGATATGAGAGTTTTGAATCCTTCTAATAACCAAGTCATTTTTTCCTCAACAACCGCCAGTCATATTGAGTTCAGGTGGTAAAACACATCATGTGATGTTCTAGAATTTTTACATGCAATAATGGTGAACGCCATTCTAGATCTTCTAAACGTGTTTGTGCGAGACTCAATAATATAGCTATACAACGACCGGATTGGATTATCCACCAACGAAACTCATAACTTAGACTGTAAAGGACTAGGATATCCATATGCCTGATTGGGGTTCACTCTCCACTAATGTAGGCTTGAAAATTCATAAAGATCAGAAGGACTTGGTTCGATTATGGATTATTTGGCCAAGGGTATTTTGGAATAGAAAACGAGTTAACGTTGTTAACTTAATGTTACCCAAGGCTCAACGCTTGGCACATTTACTCTCGAACCCCCATAGATAGATTGGAAACAATCTCGAACAATCAATTTTAAGACCGACGTACTCACTTATCAAAAGAAACATATTTTTTTTTCATGAACCACACCCCCAAACTTATTCAATTATTATGATTTCATGGGTGTGGTTAAAACGAACGAAAAATGACAAGTGGGTACTCGAATACCGAACCAATCCGAAGTTCTCCCTAAACCCAATTGCTTACATCAAGAAGCATTTGCAACTGCTAACTTGATTAACTCAAATGTGCCTTAAATTTAGCGATAAAGTTTTGGAAAAAGATCAATTGGCCAGGTTATTTGTTTATGTGTTCAAAATTGAAATGACATTTAGGCTTCGACAGGGTAACGAGGGATAAACATATAACATGGTTGGCTTAAAAGGCTTAAGCAACAAAATGAATGCCTAAATCACGTCTCCTGAACTCTCTCATCTAGGATTTTGCCTCAAGCTTCCCCTCAATTAGGTTCTAGAATCACTAATTTGTCATGAGTTTGGCTAATCAATAATCATCCTCAAATCAATTGAATAGAAATGCATTGAGTCTATGTGCTCATGCAATTTAGGATCTACAATAATTTTTACCAAAACGCATTGTCAAGTACACAGAACACACATGCATGAGTGTTACCCTTGACCTCGAAAACAACCAGTAGGTAATATCATCATCGGGTGATGGCCCAGATGAACGCAAAACTCAGCATGCACACAACAACAACAAATAAACACAAACTAACCTAAACAAACATGCACACAAGAAAACAATAAAACATTTAACATACTATACTACACATCACTTTCGAACTCAAAAATGACAGTGTCCTCAGTGATCCCTATCATCAATCTCAACATATAAAATTAAAGTATGCTGACGAAGGAGGTTTAGAACACGTACCTGGAAGGCGAGAGAATCTCGCCTCCGAATGAATTCGGTTGTGACGGATTTAATTTATTTTTGACCTTGGGTTGTCTCCCAAGAAGCGTGTGGTTTAATGTCATCGGCCCGACATACTCAGAACGCCCTCAAGCTTGGTGAGGTTTTCCTTTGTTCGTCTAGATCTTTCAACGACACACCTTACCGGCTTATGTTTGTGGCCACACACTATAAATGGCTCAGAATCCCGTTGAAAGGAATGTATCAATACTTGTTGATCTAACATTACCAAGTACCCTGCATAAGAAATAAAAACAAAATTACAAAACAAAAATTATATACAAAAGAAATGTCTAAAGTAAAATTGGGTCATTTACTCACAATATCAATAATAAACAAAAAAACACAATCCCTGGTAACGGCGCCAAAAAATTGTATGGCGAGCATTTGTTACACGCTCGCGTATTGCCTACTCGCAAGTGTACGAGGTTAAAGTTTTAGTATAATGTGATCTTCAAGATCGGGTATCATATCCACAGGGATTGATTGTCGTTATTATCAAGTACCATAATTGTCATGACCTAATTTTATCTAGGCGATAAAAAATGTATTTAATTAATTAATACTAATACAAATGTAACTTAATTTAATCTATACTAATTATACTAATACGAGATCGTTAGGGAATGGATTTTGTAGGGATTAACTTTATTTACTTAAACGCGTTTGATTTCGTTTAGTTTATAATAAAGGTGTTCAACCTATTCGACAATCTTAGCTCATAAACTCCCCCGCCACCTCTCCCGAGTGTATTCGTGTCAACGAAGAAATCCCCCTCAAAGTCTTAACGACCCTAGGTCACGTGAGTCTCACCCCAACGTCATTGATTGCACACAATCCAACTCCCTCCCAGGTTATTGGACCGTCGCATTGTGTTTACCCTAATCCGAATCCGGGGTTACCTCTTTCGAGTGTCAAACCCCGAATTCTAGATATATCTATCTAAGAATAATAAATAAAAAATAAGAGAAATACAATCAAAATAGCAAAGAACAATCATTAAAAGAACAAAACTATATTTTTATAAATAATATTAATCCCATATATAATCCAAGTTTAACTCGTGGTCATAACCATTTATACATTGAAATCAAGCTAAACATACTCAAACAAACATAGAAGTTAAGAAATAAAAGGAAAAACGGATGAACTTAGCCGTAGTCCGAAGATTAGCCCCTAAAACTGTCCACCGATCGCTTCTCCTTCTCCGCGAGATAATCTTCTCATTCGAATTTGTTTGAGCACTCCCCATACTCTCTCTATATTTTATACTAAGCCCTAAGGGGGCTCTAATAGCTGGAGAGTCTCTAAGGAGAGGAGAGGAGAGGGGATTAAATAGAGAAAATATCTCAAAAAATGTCTAAATCAGTGTAGAGATCACTGCCTATGCGATGGGTATGTCAGTTCATTGATCGCCGCAACAATAAAGACAGCGGTGGATTTGGTGACCATCCTGCAGTTTCACCGCCTAGGCGATGAGCTTCCAGCAGATTTAGGCCCTCTCTGTATTTTCACCGCCTAGGCGGTGGGCTGGTTTTCAGAATTTTGCCCTCGTATTTGTTTTTCCAGCGTTCTTCGACCGTTCTTAGTTCGATATGATTGTTTATGCTATGTTTTCATACATTGTTACCCTACACACCTGATTTATACAAAAAGAATACAAACTAATTAAAACTTAATAAAAACACTATAAAAAATACTCTAAAACTAACAAAACCTGTTTGGAAATATATAGGTAGATCACACCTATCAATCTCCATGGTCGGAACATTACCCCCAGGAAGATATTTAACCTAAACGAGACAACTGCGATATCAATTCAACTACGATAGAAAAGTCCCTCGATTTCCTTTATATTCCCCAGTCAGGGACACACCCCTAGGTGAGAAAACTAGCATTACTTCTATTCAAGAACAGGTAAAACACTCCCACTTGTTTGTGAAAGAGTTGTTACCTCCCTTTGTAACGACCACTTAACCCTTACCTCCTCATTTGTCCCTACCTTAATGGTGACAGGTTGAGAATTAGGTAAGACTTGCCAAATAAGTCTTCCCCCGCTTATAAATACAAGAATGGTGAGCTAAGAAGGTATGAATAGTCTTGGTCATAGCTACTACTCTACCAAATTCTACTAAGAAACCCTTGACTAATTATTATACCAAAAATTTAATGCCGACAGGCCCACCCATGGTGTATTATTTTATAGGGTCAGAGCTGAGGGAACGAATTAAGCTGGGAGATATTCCAATCTTCCTACTCTCAGAGTAACGTGTCGGGTGAACTATTTTTTGTCCTTATTAGATTGGCGCTAACAAACAGTTGTTCACACAAATATTAACAACTACGTTAATGGTAAATAGGAGATCCAGAATCTTGACCAATGAAAATAAGACTGAAAGATAGTCGATCCTTACAACAGATCACGAAGTTGGTCCTTAAGGGGAGTCACCTATGTTTTTTATTGAATTAATGAGAGAGTTCTATGATCAATCTTATATTGTCTGGTATTTAACTAGACAAGTCGATCAAAGTTATCCCCTTCTTCTGCTGCCCTATTTTTAAGGGGTACATACTGCCTGTTAGCGAGGTGCAGCTCATTGTAGATGAAAGACGGAGAGGTCACCACGAACAGCTCAAGGAGAATGAGCATTTCCAGGGGTAGCTTAATATCCATTGACAACTGGAGAGGATCTGAATGAAGAGATACAAACTATGCCGAGAAAGCCAGAACAATTAATGAGGCCCCTGGAGCTCCGCGATCCAAAAAGGTCCCTAATGTGCACTCACGATTACGACCTCTAGTATCTTCAGTATAGACGAATGATAGGGTAAGTAGATAACCCACATGGAAGAATGAAGCATACCCTACTCGAGTAGAGGGTAAGACCCATTACTTGTCTCAACACACTCTGCCACCTTTGGCGGAGGCCTCATCGACATCTAGATTGGGACATTGACGGAGCGACTTAGATCGATAGACAGACAAGGACCAACGGGAGTAGGTTTAGGCCATCAATAAAAAACTCAGGCATATAATTATGAAGGATGGCAATGTTTATGAGGTAGCAAAGAAAAACATTTGTCCCTTTAATGCCTGGGTACTACGGAAAAAGGTCTTAACAAATATCAAGTTGTCATATCAAATGTGGACATGCCAGGGAGATTCCAACCCAGGAGAGAACCTTTATATATACCATGTTCATATTGACTAGCACAGCGCAACAGATTAGATAAAATGCCAAACTTTTTAGGTGACTCTGCCTGGAGCGGCCTGAAAGTGGTACGAGGCATTAAAACCATATAGTTTTGATTCTTTTGAGTCTTTTAGCCTTACCTTCGCACACAGGTTTGTTAACAGTAAGTGATGGGTTAAAAACCCTTCGCATCTCATGTCGATAAGGAAAATGAAGAATAAAATACTAAAGGCCTGCACTGAAAGGTTCTACTACAAATATGATCAAGTGGAGGAACTGAATGACAGGATAGGAGGGGCACTCCTGATGGTGGAGTGTGAATAGACCCATTCTTAAACAACATGGACCAAGTACTGCAGAAACTTTAGCTGCAGCCTTTGTCTTCTCTACTAAGTTCATCGTTGCGGAGGACATGTACCGGGCTCGGGCTAAAAAGAACAAAAATATGCCAAAGAAAAAAGGAATGATGAAGATCCTAACTACAACATACACAATCGATATGACTCCTGGTCAAAGAACACGAGAAATGAGGCATAGATGGGTAGATCCAACAAAAAGTTAGGAAAAAATAAGTCTCCCTTATGCTTCACCAACTTCACATCCCACAATACTCTGTTGGGGACGATCTTGATGCAATTCTGAGATAAGAAGCTAATCAAGTGACCTCAATCAACAAAGAGCTAAGAAAAAAAACCCAATTCCTATAAGTGGTGTGACTTCCACCGGGACCACGATCACACCATTGACAGCTGCTACTATTTGAAAAATGAAATCAAGCAATTGATCAATAGGGGTTACTTCAAGAGATTCACATAAACTAAATAAGATCAAAGAGAACAATGCCTAGGTTAGGATAAAGGAAGACTTGAAATCTGAGAAAACATCCACAGAATCCATAGCAAATTCACATAGAGAAGACTAACCAAGTTTAAGCAAAAGGAACACGATCAACGAGCCAAATGTTCGACTGTGGACTAAGTGTTCCAAATGTCCAAGAAGCCCTTAACAGATAGAAAGGCTATCACATTTACTTAGGAAGACTTGTGCAGGCTTCATATACCCCACTATGACACTTTGGTGGTCACCCTACAAATTACCAACTACAACGTGGGATGAGTGTTGGTCGATAGTAACAACTCAATAGAGATAATCTATCTTACTACATTTAACAGGATGGGCATTGACCGCAACCATAAAAAATTGATGATGACCTCTCTGGTCAATTTCGAAATTAGTGAAGTTACTTGGCTAAATCACGCTCCAAATCACTATTGGCACAGAGCCAAATCATTCAATGGTTAACATGTGGTTCATGGTATTAGACTATTTGTAGGCGTGTAATAGTATTATTAGGAGATCGTTCCTGAATGCTTTGAAGGCCATCACTTCCACATATCATCGAATTTTAAAGTTTCTGACCAACAACAAGAGAGGTGAGGTATGATGAAGCCAGGAGGTTGCTCGGGAATGCTTCCTGACCAAGATGGAGATTCCCAAATAGCAATCAAATGATGAGAACGTCTACAAGGACTTTCTGCCTAAGGACATAATAAAACATTTCGGGAAAGAAGACATCCTGGACCCCCAGGTCGAGCAGCCTAGTTAACCATGATCTCGTCCTGATGAAGTGTAAGAAGATGTTTGATTGCACTCGACCAACTCAAACTAAACTATCCAGATTTGGATGGCCTTCTCGAGAGATAAAAAGAAGCAACTAATCAAGTTACTCAGAGCTAACCACATGTTCACCTAGCTACATTTGGATGTACCCAGGATAAAGCCAAGTATCTTCATGCACCAACTAAACATTGATCCAATGTACCCACTAGTTCGATAAAAGCAATAAACATTCGGGTTAGAACGACAGGCCGTGATCGAGGATTGATGAGGGACAATTCGATTGGACTTGAAATGGAACCATGTCACAAACACATTACTAGCACAAAGACTCCAAATTTGAAAACTAAATCAAGCCTCGTCTTTATATCACAAACTATTCATGTCACAAACTATTCATAGGATCTCTGAAATGTGATTTTGATGATAACGCCTCATTTGACGTTTTAATGTACTAAAGTTATTTTTAAGTATAAATCATTATTAGATTATGGAAATAAATCATGGATATGCATTCAAGATCAAATGTATGATTCACTTAATGCAGTTTTTCGTTTCGACAACATTACTCAAAGATATTGAACTCAGAACTCTATAGGTTGCACACACAAAGTGAGGGTGCATACATTTGTGATGTTTTGTTTCTAACATGTCCAATATACCTAGATATCACAATGTGTATTATATGTTTGATCATATCATGAAAATTTGAATAATTCACATCTTGATCACAAATGTGCTTAATATGCTTAAACTTGAATTTAATGTGATCATATAGTACGTTGTATGATCTCAATGTGAAAACATTTTAAATATCATTGATATAATGTTTTAAACATGTCCATATAATTATTATATCATGATCCATGCAATAAGACTGTTCATATTTTGCGCATTTGGAAATTTTGCATTTTGATTATAATTGTGCAAAAAATTGAAAAATTAGGTTTTTAATATGATCATAAGATACATTGTATATTTGGATTATCAAAATATCTTGAATATCATTAAAACAATGTTTTAAAAGTGTTTGGATGAAAAATTACCATAGAAATTGACCAAAACCAAAAACGGGTGAAGAAAAATAGAATTGTGTTGAAAACACTGTAGCAATCGACTGTTGTTATCCAAAATATTAGAATTAACCTTTGGTAGTAAATTGGTCAAATCTATCTTATTATTTGTCCAAATCTGATGGATCTTATATAGTTGGGAAGCTAATTTAAATATAATTAAAACCATATAAATTTCATTCTATTTCAAGTTGTTTTGGTTGTTCAAAATTCAACGTATCAACTGAAGTCAGTAGCTGGTTTTTGCAGAAAAACCTGTTTAGACCTTTACTCACTCATTTGATCATATCTCACTCCTTCAGAGTCCAAATGAGGTGATTGGTTTTTATATAGAGCCCAAACTCAATAAAATTTAATTTTGTGCCTATTAGGCATAATTTGGATATGTTCTTCCTATCAAATAGTATCCACTTGTTAAAAAGTTAGTAGTCTTTCTCTCTCCTGCTCTGTTTTCCGATTGATCATAATTCATTCTTGAAGGGTTTTTAATGTTCCTATAACTTATTTAAGGTGTTTTATATCATAAAAATTATTCAATTTTATCAAATCATCATTAGATTAAATTAATTTGATCAAAATTATTTCAAAGGTTTAAGAACAAATTTGACAGTTTTTTTTGCATGAACTCAAAATTGGTTTGCATGTCAAAACTTGTTTCCATTGCTTAAATGATGTTATTAAAAGCATAAATGATGTGTCTATATGAAATATACATGATCAATTGATATGTTTAACATTATATCCATGTTTAATTGACAATTTGGCTAAGCATCTATGAAAATTATGTTTTTCACATAAAATATGTTTAAGTGTTTAATCTTCATGGAATCATTCAAATGCACAAATGACTTGTATTCTTGTTGAAATATCATTATGAATACATTATGTTGATGTTAAAATTTGTGTTACTTAGATTATACAGGTGATACATGCATTTTTCAAAGTTGTGCAAGTGAGAAGATTATTAAATGCAATGCCTACTTTATGATAGGGTTGGTTAGTTATGGATAACCATACCTTGTCTCATGCCAACCATGCTCAACATTTTCTTGACCAACTTTCTAAATGGAGGAGCCATGTATTAATGATCACCACCTACCTTTGAAGACTTCCACCAAGTTTTGTTTAACCACTTGACTCGTGCAATAATGACCAAAACCAACTCCACTATGCATATTTTGAATAACTTAATTCATAGATGTATTATTCCACTACATTCATGTTTAAATGAACCATGAGTCCTATACCATTAATGGGATATGTCTAGCATTGTTTATGTTGGAAAAAATTGTTGGACATTTGAAAAATTTGCAGAGACTTTTGAGCGGGAAGGAGCCTATGTCTTGATTCTTCAAAGATCACAATGCCAATGGTCCTATTGAGCTCAACACTAATTATTGAGACCTCAAAACACACTTCAATCTGTATATAAGGGGGCCATATTACTAGAATCAAAACACACCAATTGCTTATCTCACACAAGTACTTCAAAGAGTTATACTACCAAGCTTCCAAGAAATGTTTTGTGCAACATCACCTTCATACTTTCTTGATTCATATATTCATATTGAGTACTTGTTGAATTTAGCTTCACACATACTTCGAGATTCTTGAGTTCTTTATCTTAAGAGTGTTGAAGCTCTATTTTGTGAGACGGTGAGATTTTGATTGTAAATCTTGAGTACGGGTTTTGCTCAAGAAAAGAGATTTATGAGTTGAACATATTCACTCTTGATTGTAAAGTCTAAAGATACGAACTTCTCAAGTGGCGACTTTAAAAGGTTTGATCTTCATCCGAAAGAAGATCACAAATAGTAAAATCTCTGAAGGAGCTCGGGGGAGTAGACTAAGCTAAGGGCTTCTGAACTATTATAAATACTGGTGTCAATCTCTCTAACTTTACTCTTTACATTTCTTGTTTTGTTTGTGTTTGTAATTGTTTGTTCGGTTGAATATTCATTATGCACTAATTACTATCACATTACCACAAGCTAAAATCGAGTAGAAACAATTATGGAAAATTTGTTAAACCCAATTCACTCCCCTCTTGGGTAGTTTTTTGGGCCACAATTGGCATCAGAGCTACACTTGCTTAATAAGCTTAAAATCCTAGAAAATCGATCATGACAAATTTGGTTGCAACTACCCTTCCAGAAGGTCAATCCATGCATAGACCTCCATATATTCCTATCAAAACTAATCTTGATGGATCTACAACTCTTACGTTAGAATCAAAATTTGATGATAGGGACACCACGTTAATTTTTATAAATGCCCGAGCTATTAATCTTCTTTATTGTAGTATAGATGTTCATAAATATAATAGGATTTCTAGATGTTCATCGGCTAAGGAGATTTGAGATACCCTTATAATTACTCATGAGGGTACAAACCAGGTCAAGAAATCCAAGATCAACATACTCGTCCAACAATACGAACTCTTCAAGATGGAGGATGGAGAATCGATCATAGAGATCTATACTCGCTTTACAAATATTTGTAATAGTTTGAAAGCACTAGGAAAGCCATACTCAATGCTCGACTGAGTACAAAAGATCCTTAGAGCTCTTCCCAAGGCTTGGGAACCAAAGGTGACGGTCATCTCCAAATCCAAAGATCTAAACAAGTACACTATTGATGAACTCATTGGTAACTTGATCACACATGAGCCTTTACTCAAAAGCTTTGAAGAAGAAGGTAGAATGAATAGAAAAAAAAAAAAAAAAAAAAGGCCCTAAAAGTACTTCAAGATGACGATGATGATGAAAGTTTCAGAAGTGATGACGAGAGAGAAATGACTCTCTTGGCGAGACGAATGAATCGACTCAATCATAGAATCTTCAAAAGAAAGAGATTTAACCAAATTGACACAAGCAAAGTTGAATGCTACAATTGTCACAAGCTTGGTCACTACAAAACTGATTGTCCTCAACTCAAGAAGGATCATAGAAAGCCAAAGAAACATCATCGCAAAAGCAAGAAGAAAGCTTTCGATGCCACTTGGGATAATACCAACTCAAGTAGCTCAAAAAGTGAAAGTAGTGGCGGAAAAGCCAATCTACTTACACTTACAAAAAATGAAGATGAGGTAACTTCTATTTCTGAAACTTGTTCAATTGATGAATATGATGAGTTACTTTATGCATATGAAGATTTGAAAAAAAGAACTTAAAAATTGTATTTCAAAAATGATAACTCTTAACAAAACAATAACCACTATTTCAAATAATTTGGAAAAATCAAAATCTAAAATTATTTCATTAAAACAAGAAAACGATTCTTTGAAGAAACATGATCTTGAAAAACAAAATGCTTCTTTGAGAAATCAAGTGAATGATTTAACCAAAACAGTCCACAAGTTTACTAAAGGTGAAAATAATTTCAAACTTCTTTTGGTAAGTACAAATAGAATTTTTGGCAAAGCCGGTTTGGGTTTTCACCAACATAAGAAACAAAAGTAATTTCAGAAAAAAAAATCAAAGACCAAAAAGTTTATAAAATATTTTTTATTGTAACAAAGTTGGTTACACCATTGACGTTTGCATTGAAGAAAGTTGAAAAATGCCAATGTCAAGGTAAGAAAAATTTGGGTACCAAAGGGAACCTTGGTTCCGAAATCTAACCCTCCCGGACCCAAGTAAAATGGGTACCATTTAGGAATCATTTGGTATTATCCTTGCAGATTAGTTTTAAAGCAAATATGAGCAAGGACAAATGGTTCCTTGATAGCGGTTATTCACGGCACATGACGAGTAATAAAGATAAATTCACATATTTGACACATAAATATGGTGGACATGTGACGTTCGAAGATAACTCTAAGGGTAAAATAATTGGTATTGGTAGTGTTGGTAAAGATATATTTATCATTGAAAATGTTTTACTTGTTGAAGGTTTAAAATATAATCTCTTAAGCATAAGCCAATTATGTGATAATGGTTTTAAAGTAACATTTTTTGAAAATCAATGTGTCGTCAAAGAAAATGATGATCACAAAGTTTTATTTGTTGTATCACGTTTTGAAAACATCTACACATGTTCTTTTGATGACTTATCTTCTCAAAATATTTCATGTCTTAATGCATTTACCAAAAGTAGTTGGTTATGGTATAGACGGTTAGGACATGCTAGCATGGAACTTATTTCAAAATTCTCTAAGAATAATCTTGTACGTGATTTACCAAATGCTAAATTTTTTAAAGACAAGATATGTGATGCATACCAACTTGGTAAACAAGTCAAACGTTAATTTAAGAAGAAAACGTTTATTTATACTACAAAACCGTTATAACTTTTACATCTAGACTTATTTGGTCCTAATCCTGTTTTAAGTTTGGGTGGCAAGCATTATGCATTTGTTATTGTTGATGATTATTCTCGTTATAGATGGGTTTTATTTCTTGCTAAGAAAAGTGAAGTCACTTACGTGTTTATTAAATTTTGTAAACATGTTGAAAATGAGAAAGGTACTTGCGTTAACAATATCTGAAGCGATAGAGGAAGAGAATTCCAAAATGATGAGATTGAAAAATTTTGTGACGAACAAGATTACGGACATAATTTTTCAGCCCCTAGAACACCTCAACAAAATAGCATTGTAGAAAGAAAAAATCACTCTTTACAAGAAACTACTCGAACTATGCTAAACGAGCATTCCTCACCGCAATACTTTTGAACGGAAGTCGTAAGTACGGTTTGTTACGTATTGAATCATGTTTCAATCCTTTGAGGGTTGAATAAAACTCTATATGAGCTATGGAATATTAAAACGTCCATTATCTCTTATTTTAAGGTTTTCGGTTGTAAATGCTTTATTCTAAATGATAAAGAAAATCTTTCAAAATTTGATGCTAAATCTGATGAAGTTATTTTTTTTTTGCTATTTAACTACTAGCATAGCTTATAGAGTATATAACAAATGTACACTTGTAGTTGAAGAATCGGTGCATGTCCTTTTTGAAGAATCTAACCCCTCTCTTTCAAGAAAGAATTTAGATAAAGAAAATCCAGATTTTGTGGAAAAATCAACGGAACAAGTTGAAAATGCTGAATTGAAGCCCGTTGATAAAGATTCAATGGAAGCACAACCATCCGAGAACAAATTACCAAAAGCTTGGAAAAATGTGAACATTCGTCTTACCGAGCAAATCATTGGTGACATTGAACGTGGTGTAAGTTCTAAATCTTCTTTAAGAAACTTTGTTAATAATTTTGCTTTCCTATCTCAAATTAAACCTAAAAATATAAATGAAGGTATTGATGATAAATTTGGGATCCTAGCTATGCAAGAAGAGTTAAATCAATTTAAGAGAAATAAAGTTTAGACTCTAATACCAAGACCTAATGACCATCCCATAATTGGAACAAAATGGGTTTTTCGAAATAAAAAATAATGAGTCAGGTGTTGTTATTAGAAATAAAGCAAGATTGGTAGTACAAGAATTTAATCAAGAAAAATGAATAGATTACGATAAAACATATGCTCCGGTAGCTAGATTAGAAGCTATACGTATACTACTTGCTTTCTCTTGTGCTAAAGATTCAAACTTTTTCAAATGGATGATAAAAGTGTATTTTTAGATGGTTTTATATCCTAAGAAGTTTATGTTGAACAACCTCCCGGTTTTGAAGATGATCAATTTTCAAATCATGTTTTTAAATTGACGAAAGCACTTTATGGTCTCAAACAAACGCCTAGAGCTTGTTATGAGAGGTTAAGTGGATTTCTCTTAGAAAAAAGGTTTTAAATGTGGTTTAAGCGATATAACTTTATTCATTAAAGAATCTGAAAATAACATCTTATTAGTGCAAATCTATGTTCATGACATCATCTTTGGTGCTATTAAAGAGATCTTGTGCCAAGAGTTTCCTAAGCTTATGCTGGAAAAATTCGAGATGAGTATGATGAGAGAATTTAAATTCTTTCTTAGATTTCAAATTAAGCAAACAAAATAAGGAATATTTATAAATCAAGCAAAGTACACCAAGGACTTAATAAAAAATTACGGCATGGAAAATTGAAAGGTATACAATACACTGATGAGTATTTCAACCAAGTTAGGCACCGATGAAAATGGTAAGAAAGTGAGTAAGAATGAATATCAAGGTATGATTGGTAGTCTTCTTTATCTTATGACAAGTAGACCTGATATCATGTTTAATGTGTGTTTATGTGTTCGTTTTCAATTTTGTCCTAAGGAATCACATCTAAGCATCATTAAACATATTTTTCTATATTTGCTTGGTACATGTGATTTAAGATTATAGTATCCTAAGAACGAATGTCTTGATATGCTTAGTTATTTCGACGTGAATTTTGCCGGTTGCAAAGTCGAGCGTAAAAGCACTAGTGGTACTTGTCATTTTCTAAGACACGCATTGGTTTCTTGGTCAAGCGAGAAACAAAATTCAGTTGCATTATCCATAGCCAAAGATGATTATATTGCGGCTGGAAATTGTTGTGCTCAAGTACTTTACATGAAGCAACAACTTGGCGATTTTGGTATTGATGTTGGTTGCGTTCTAATTTTATGTGATAACACTAGCGCCATATGTTTAAGTAAGAATCCTATTCAACATTCATGAACAAAGTACATTGAAATTAGACATCATTTTATTCTTGAACATATTCAAAAGGGCGATATCAATTTAGAATTCATTGACACTAATAATCAATTAACCGATATCTTTACTAAGCCTCTAGTGGAAGAACAATTTTCAAAAATCTTATGTGGTTTAGGTATGGCTAGACAAAAGGATGTTTTGAAATGATTTTCTTTTAAACCAAGATTATATATGACATAATTCTTTAAAATTGCAAAATTATGTTATAAGCCAAATTTGACTAAAATTTTGATTTTCGGTATTCAAAATGATCTTTTCAAATTTATAATCATATATTATATTCAAAATCATTTCAGAAAGGATTTCAAAATCATTGTTCTCCAAGTGATCAAAAATTCAATTTTGGTCACTTGAATCCTTGAGGTAATAAAGAAATTTGGTTACATGTGATATTGATCAATCCTAAGTAATATTGGGTTGATATATTCATATACGAACTAGATATTTGTCATAAATTAAGTTTATGGATCGTTTTGACGCTCACGAACCTAGTGTAGATGAGCGATTTCAAATAGCCATAGGATCATTCTCACAATTCACACAACACTTTTACACATATTTTCCACAACCACCATCTCAAAACTAGTCTCATTCCACTTTTTGAAGTGACAAAGGGATAGAAAGACCTAGATTTGATGTTTATGTTGCACTTAGTATTGCATTTAGTTTTGTTTTATGTCAATGTTTTGACTATTGTAAGATAATATGTGTTATGTGGTGTGTTATTGATATTGTGTGGTTATTATAATTTAATTATATGTTGAAAATTAAAAGAACTTTACAAACATATGAGAATGAAAAATGAGCTTTCTTAGATAATTTTTTTTTTTCCAAAAACCGATCTTATTCTCAGGAAGAGCTAGTAAAGTGATTATCATTCTTAAAAATATCAAATGAGTTTTCATCATAAAAAATGGGAGATTATTAGCCTAAGCGGTTTCAATCATAGGATCTCTGAAATGTGATTTTGATGATAATGCATCATTTAACGTTTTAATGTATTGATGTTGTTATTAACTATAAATAATTATTAGATTATTAAAATATATCATGAATATGAATTCAAGATCAAAGGTATGATTTATTTAATGCAATTTTTCATTTCGACAACATTACTCAAGGATATTGAACTCGGAACTCTATAGGTTGCACACACACACCGATGGTGCATACATTTGTAATGTTTTGTTTCTAACATGTCCAATATACCTATATCACAATGTGTATTATATGTTTGATAATATCATGCAAATTCGTAAAATTCCCATCTTGATCATAAATGTGCTTAATATGCTTAAACTTGGATTTAATATGATCATATAGTACATTACATGATCTCAATATAAAAACTCTTCTGATATAATTGATATAATATTTTGAACATGTATATATCATTATTATATCAAAATCCATGCAATAATATTGTCCATACCTTACTCAATTGAAAATTTCACATTTTGATCAAAATTATGCAAAAACATTGAGAAATTAGGTTCTCAATATGATCATAAGGTATTTTGTATATTTGGATCATCAAAACATCTTGAATATCATTGAAACAATATTTAAAGGTGTTTATATGAAAAATTATCATATAAATCAACCAAAACCAAGAACGAGCTAAGAAAAATATAACTGTATTGAAAATACTGTAGTAATCGACTGTTGCTATCCAAAAAATCATAATTAACCTTTGATGGTAAATTGTCCATATCACTCTTATTACTAGTCCAAATCTGATGAATCTTATATGGTTATAAATATAATTCAATAATCTTTAAAACTAGATAAATTTAATTCCATTTCAAGTTGTTTTGGTTGTTCAAAATTCAACGTTTCGTCACAAGTCAGTAGCTAGTTTTTGCAAAACAATCCTGTTTAGACCTTTGCTTACTCATTTAGAGTCCACATGACGTGATTCTTTTTTCTATAGAACCCTAACTCAATAAAATTTAATTATATTCCTATTAGGAATAATTTGAACTTGTTCTTCCAACCAAACAACAACCATTTTTTAAAAAGTTAGTAGTCTTTCTCTCTCCTACTCTGTTTTTGCTCTGCTTTCTGATTGATCGTAATTCGTTCTTAAACAGTTTTGAGTGTTCCTATACATTATTTAAGGTGTTTTATATCATAAAAATTGTTCAATTAGATCAAATCAACATTGGATTAAGTCAATTTGATCAAAACTATTTCAAAGGTTTAAGAACAAATTTGGTAGTGTTTTTTGCATGAACTCAAATTTGGTTTTGTATGTCAAAGCTTGTTTCCATTGATTAAATGATATTATTACAAGCATTAATTATATTTCTATATGATATTCACATGATCAATTGATATGTTTAACATTATATCCATGTTTAATTGACAATTTGGCTAAGCATCTCTGAAATTCTCTTTTTCACATAAAATGTATTTTAAGTGTTGGATCTTCATGGAATCATTCAAATGCACAAATGATTTGTATTATTATTGAAATATAATTATACATACATGATATTGATTTTCAAATTTGTGCTACTTAGATTGTACAAGAGATAAATGCATTTGTCCAAGTTGTTCAAGTAGGAAGATTATTAATTACAATGCCTACTTTATGGTCGAGTTGGCTAGTTATGGAAAACCATATCTTATCGCATGCCAACCATGCTCAACATTATCTTGACCAACTTTCTAAATAGAGGGGCCTTACATTAATGATCATCACCTACCTTTGAAGACTTCCATCAAGCTTTGTCTAACCACTTGACTTGTGCAATAATGACTAACACCAACTCCACTATGCATATTTTGAATTACTTGATTCTTAACTATATTAATCCATTGCATTCACTTCTAAATGGACCATGGGTCCTATACCATTAATGGGATATGCCTGGCATTGATTATGTTGGAAAAAATTGTTGGACATTTGAAAATTGTGCAAAGATTTTTGAGTGGGAAAGAGCCTATGTCTTGATTATTTAAAGATCACAATGCCAACAGTCATATTGAGCTCAACACTCATTCTTGAGACCTAACAACACACTTCAAGCTGTATATAAAGAGGTCATATTGCTAGAAGTGAAACACACCAATTTCTTATCTCATACAAGTGCTTCAAAGAGTTATACTACCAAGCTTCCAAGCAAATTTATGTGCAACATCACCTTCATACTTTCTTGATCTGTATATTCATATTGACTGATTGTGGCATTTAGCTTCACACTCACTTAGATATTCTTGAGTTATTTATCTTGAGATTGTTGAAGCTCCATTTTGTGAAATGGTGAGATTTTGATTGTAAATCTTGAGTTAGGGTTTTGCTCAAGATGAGAGATTTATGAGTGGAACATATTCACTCTTGATTGTAAAGTCTTGAGATACAAACTTTTCAAGTAGTGAATTTAGAAGGTTTTATCTTCACTCGAAAAAAGATCAAAGATAGTAAAATCTCTTAAGGAACTCCGGAGAGTAGACTAGGCAAAGGGTTGTTGAACTACTATAAATACTGGTGTCAATCTCTGTAACTCTACTCTTTATATTTCTTGTTCTGTTTATGTTTGTGATTGTTTGTTTGGTTGAATATCCACTATGCACTAATCACTATCACATTATCACAAGTTAAAATCGAGTAGAAACGATTAAGAAAAATTTCTCAAACCCAATTCACCCCCTCTCTTGTATTGTTTCTTGGGCCACAACTATTTCTAGGGGTCATCTACTAGGAAATCAATGACTAAATCTATAACACTTGGGTTAACTTGATTTAATGTGCTATCGTAGGACATGATGAACAAAGTTTTTTAGGAATACAATCAACAATAAGAACCTGGGATGTTTGTGGGTATCATCACTATAAACCCTCACGAGACTAAACTCGTCCAGTAGGGGTGACCTAGGAGTTTAAAGACTTATTGCATGTGCTAAATGCAATCGTGTTGGCTTTTCATTTAATTAATATATTTGGTTTTACTTGAGGACTAGCAAAATTTAGGTTTGGAGGTGTGATTGCGCCACAATTTATGCGATCTAATACTATTAATCTAAGTTTTGTTATTCTTTTAAATAAATTAAATTAGTGTAATTGATTTATTTTATTAGTTTTTCAAGGGTTGAAAAATTCGATCAAAAACACACTATTTTGAAATAAAATTCACAAGAAAAAGATCAACCAGATAAAAGTCATTGTTTACAGCACTAGAATAAGACCATTGTCTACTCTTTCAGCTATAACTAATTGCACAGTTGGAATTTTGGGATGAAACAAGTTGAATATGAAGTAGACTCCCTAAGTTTTCCAATGACTAGTCATATATGATGAGTGGCCTAACATGGTCATTTAAGGGACATTTAAGACCAATAAATTAAAGATGAAAGGAGGATTCGACATTTAGGGGGATGGAAGACCATATTTGTTTCCAATTTTCCATTTTCCTTATTTATTTATTTTTACTTATTTTTTTAGCCTTTATTAGCTGAGAGGAGGTGGGCTGTATTTTGATTATTATTATTATTATTATTATTATTATTATTATTATTATTATTATTATTCCATTCTTGTTTTGTCGACAGTAGGGTTTTAGGACTCTTTTTTCTCTTTTAGTTTTTTTTTTTTCCTTTCTCTTTTTGGTTGCTGCAATTTTGTGGTTGGGTTTTCTTGAATAGAACTGTTGTTGAATAATTTAGTGGCAATAAAGAACACATTCATAAGCAGCTAATCTCTCTTCCACCTAGTTAGGATTGGGATAAGTATTTTGGACTTTATATAGTACAATATTTTTAATATTATTTCAGATTATGTGTAACAATTGTATAATGAGGAATATCGTTCTTTATTCGGTTTATTTGTGATTGGATTTATTTTTAAAGTGTTCTTGTAGAGATTTTAGATTTTAGATTTAATTGTTTCTAGAACGTTAGATCTAGCATATATAATCTAGATTTAAAGATCATATATTAGTATTATTGAGATTTAATTATTGGCTTGAATGGTTTAAGCTTAAATTTTAATTCACTCTAGATTAGAGTAACGTAGGAATTAAATACCAAAGATAAATCATGCAAATGAATAATTAGTCTAATATTTTTGAGTAGTTCCAGTTTATAGTATTTCTGAACACGTCCTACATCAATATCGCAGCACCATTTATGGGTACTAGTTTTTAGCGATCAATTATCGTCAAGCAGATTCCCAAGAGAATAGAACAAATACGCAGACTCATTGGCATCTAACCTATGCCTTCAATACTAAGGGGTACAGGACCATCCTAGTCGAGAACATTCAGTAACCAAGCTATAACGAAGCCGAGGAAGAAGTTAAGATGGTAATGCACCAAGCAAGCAAGATAGACCCTATGTACAACTATCTCGACAATGGAATCCTCCCAAAATAAATGAACAAATCCAGAAGAATTTACTATCGATCGTCCTGGTACATGCTATTACAAGAATTATTGTACAAGTGTTCCTTCATGGAACTACAACTCTAATGCCTGTACCCAAACAAAGGCCACCAAGTTCTCCAAGACATCTACAAAGGCCTTCGCAGCAATCATTCAAGAGCATGATCCTTATTCAAAAAGGAGTTGAGGAAAGGCTACTTCTAACCCATGGTAGAAACTGACGCAAGGAAATTGGTTAAAAAATACGATAAGTGCCGAAGGTTCGCACTGACAATCAAGATGCCAGTCACGAGACAACTACCCATATCTGGGCCCTAACCATTCATCTAGTGGAGAGTTGTCATCCTTGGTCCTTTCCCCATGACAACAGCTTAGAATTTCCGCTCAGGCGGTCGTCCGTCAGTAACATTTTGCTCTTCTCTGCATTTTCACCGCTTAAGCGGTGGTCTGGACGCTTAAGCGATGGGCCTGTTTCGTCTTTTAGCCTCCGAGCTTGTTTATCCACCGTAACTTCGAACTGCTTTGGTTCGATCTCATCATTTTAGCTCCAGTTTCCTATCTTTTTAACCCACACACCTAAGTTATACAAAAAGTATAAATACTAATTAAAACATAATAAAAATGACTATAAACATATTCAAAAACTAACCAATTAGGATTGGAAATAGATAGATTTTTCACACCTATCACACACGTTAAGGACTCGACTAGAAAAATCTAAAGCGAAGTGGATGGAAAACCTCTCCTCAGTGTTGTGGGCCTACCATACCACCTCAAGGGTTTCCACTGGGGGAACACCCTTTGCCATAACCTTCGGTTCTTAGGCAGTAATTCCCATCGAGCTAGGCCTACCAACATGCCGAGTCACTAAACTATTGACAAGAACTAGTGCTAGCTAGCACTAAATTTAGACTTGCCAGAAGAAAGAAGGGAATGCGCCCATATCTGATAGGTAGTGTACAAAAGGCAGATAGCCTTATATCACGACAAGAGCATAAAAATATGATTATTCAAAGAATGAGATTTAGTTCTATAAAAATTCACCATCAGCACGAGAGACCAAGTGAAAGGAAAACTAGGCCCAAACTAAGAACGACCCTAGTGAGTCACCAATGTAATTGGCTCAAGCACCTACAAGATCGAAACGCTAGAGAAAAAGACCGTTGAGAAATCTGTGGAATGTAGAACACTTAAAGCAATATTTCTAGTATCATACGGTTTTTGGTGTGCCATGTTTCTCGCTGTACTTAATAAAATTCTATGATTTACTCAAAATATTTGCACATGTTAACACATAATGATATAAAACAACGAGCTACATCTACTACCCTACCCCCAAGCAGGTGGGTAGGAAGAAAATCTCGAGTAGTTTACTGGTATGCACTCATCCAACCAGATGGTTACAACTTCAACAATTTAGCTTGGCGATAGACCAAAAGAACCTTCATTGTTCTCAGGCATTCCCAAAACACGGTCCCTACTTATATGAGGGTTGACGAGGAGCGGAGGCCATCGATGTCGATGGATTCAAAGAACCCTCCTCATTTTGGGAAACTTCTAAAACATGGCCCCCACATTACCAGAGGGCCGACAACAAACGGAGGTTATCCTACGGCAAGAACCTTTGTTACAAACGACCTCACCACTCGCATTTAACACTGTTCCATGAGCTAAAAAAAACTTCTCGTTCTTGGGAACTCCCGAAACACCTTCCCTACCATAGTTGGGGGCCACCAAGGACCAGAGGTAGTTCGACCTTGTGAACCTTAACTGTAAACAACCTCACCATTCAAACTCAAGAGCTGTCAATGAGTTGAAATAACCCTCCTTGTTCCCGAAACCACCTGACACCCATTCCCACTCTAGTAGAGGATCGACGAGGAATGGAAGCCATCCGACTCCCTAATTGAGTTGAAAAAAGTTACGACTTCAATCCTGAGTTTGCACATGGATGAAATAACTCTTCGTATACTCGGGTACACTCAATATAATATGTTCGCCTGAGTAGAGTGGAGTCTATATCCCACAAATTTGAGTCGCATGGACGCATCTAAATGGAATCACCACACATAGGCTATAAGAAGACTAGCATTTCTATACTACAATGCACCTCTTGTACTACATGGTATAAACTCGACCATGTGAGACCTTGTTCAAAGATTTTGTATCAATCAACAACATACGTATAATATTCAATAAGCAGATACGCAAAGAAAAATATCTCTTATTCATAGGAGTAAACCTTTGGTGCTTACAAGTCTTCTTATCCATTTGAGTAAATCTTACAAGTCATCATATACATAAAGTTATCGCACCTAAAGATGAAGTAAAGAATGACCTTCCAAGGGGGCCAAAGTCCCCCAAAATAATTGTAAAGACAATGAAGAGATACTTGCCTTTGTTCTTTTTTTATAGGAAATGCAACATGTAGAACTTTTCCTTCTTAGAGTCAGAGTAGTTCCATAGAATCTTTCTTTTGAATCCAAGAGAGAAGGGACTACTACAAGTTTTTCTCTTGTCCCATGCTACCAATAGGCACCTCAAGGACAATACTTCTCTCATTAGTTGGAAGGAAAGAAAGTACACCTTCCTCTCCTTTTGGGAAATCAGAGATAGATATCCCATTTTTCTCTAACCCTTGAAGCATAGAGAGGACCTCTCCGCTAAGTCCAGCCTCTTCATCGGAGAGGGATTAAATCCTATCCATTAATATACATTGGAACAAGATGCCAACGAGGCTACAGATCTTCACCTAGTGAGTGGTTCTCTTAGTCTCTGCCGCCACCGTTGCCCTCAATCACAAAAATATTTCCAACTACAGCTCGGCAAATTTTACCTCTTTTGCGTCCAGACGCTCCAAGATGTCTAGCGTCCCATCCACTGCCTTATGACGGTAGCTATCTATGGTGACAAAAAGGACTCTGAGTTCCTTCGAATAACAAAGACATTAGAGCGTCATTCCTCCATTCTAATTTACTTAATAAGAGGCTATATTCTTCGTGAATCACACTTTGCCTTGAAACAACAACCTTCGACACCCTTATAAAAGACCATCGATAGAGAAAATAAATAAGGAAAATGATAAAATAAAAAGTGAGAGATAGCGAAAGAAGCAATAAAGTGCTCTTTAAATACGTGCTCCAGGAGGAAAACGCTAGAGGCATGCGTCATAAATGATCGACGGCTAAATCATCGTGGATATGCACCTTAAAGATTGCGTATAAATGATGAGGTAAATTTCGGTCAGACTTGAAAGGGTGCCACGTGTCACAAACACGCAAGTAGCACGGGGACTCCAAACCAACAAGCTCAACTAGGCCCCATCTCCACTCTCGGCCAAGGTTATACGTCCCCGGTCGTGAGTGTCATGATACCTTTACTCTCAAACAATCCAAGCCACCTCCTCCAAATAAGAAATGTATCATTACTTTCTCTAGATAATGGCTCTATGATCTCCCCCCTCCCCCCACAATCACCGCCATATCTATGGTAACGGGACTAGGAATAGTATGATTACCATAATTTTGCACCAAGAATTACGGAGGGCTTTCCAAACGAGTCTCCTCCATGTCCAATAAATATCAAAACACATGATGTCTAAGGTACGTTTGAATACGCTATTCACATGCAATACACTGAAATACACTTTGATACACTATGAGAGGCACTAGTTTTTCCCTCAAGCACACTCTTTCTCCTAGCAACTACTCTACTAAATTGTTGTTCAAAACTCTCGATTGATTCTCACACTGGAGATGAAATGTTGGTAAACCCACATGCGGAGTATTAATTTATAGGAACCTTAACTGAGAGAAAGAGACAAAGCCTAAAAGACACTCTATACCTCAGAAGTGACATGTCCAGTTATCTATTTTCAAGCATCATCTATAGATATACGCCATAAAAAATGAAAAATTTGGACTCAAGTATAACTAGAGCCCCATCCTGGATCAACCTGGCTAGTAGACCCACCCTATCTGGGCAGACGCTTTTTGCATGGACCAAGGAAGATGCCACCCGGTAGCTCAGCACGGGCAGGCCTGACCAAACTCCCTCAACCAAGAAATTGTCAAAGTTTCAACCAAATGATTATTAAAAAAATAATAAAAAATAAAAATAAAAAATAAAAACCTAAATGACTAACTACACCATAAGCATGGAAAGTTAAAAAAAAAATACGAATCCACCAAAATTATCATCCACCAAAAAATTGGCATACCCTGCAGGTTCAAAAATGAAAAAGAATGAGAGCTACAGTCATAACAATTCATATTTAGGCCTCATCTGGGTCGGAGAATCCCCTTCCAGATGGACCCTCTAAGCTTCTTCGTCCTCAAATTTAAGTAGGTAGGCTACCTTCGAGATGGTAAAAGGGGTAGTAAAAGTATTAGTTGGTGGCTCTACAAGGCGAGGCTTCGAAAAAAGAACAACTTCAGAAAAAGGGTATCCCAATAGACAAATGTCTGAGAGATCAGTCTCTGGGTACTTCTCCATTGCCCTAGACTTGGTATCATTAAAATCCTCTATCATATACTTCAGCTTGAGGCCTCCTTTTATTTCTTGAAGCCCTCGGACTGCATCCACTCCTGGATGGCCCAATCAATAGCCTCTTTTGCTCTAACCCTCTCCTTTGCCAGTATGGTCTCAACCCATTCTCGAGTTATCTTTTTCTCAGTGAACTTAGCTTGGATTACGCCCTCAAACTCGAATAATTGTTGGAGCCACCGTTCTAGCAATAAGATTATCTTTTTCTCCTCAACAACTCCCCACTATGCTTTTGCAGCTTCATACCTCACTCTCTCAACCTCAGCAAATGCTTGTTTAGCCTCTGCAACACGGCGATCCCTCTCCCCGAGTTGGGACCTGGCCTCATATCTCCCACTCGAGGGGCCCAAGTTGGGACACAGTCTCTCTCCATCACTTGCGCAGTACAAAAAAAGGAACAGCGGTCTGTCACAAAGGTGGAAAAAAACTAAGAAAAAACTAAAGACAATAACAGCAATTACTAAGGCCAGAGAAATAAATTTTTACCTCCAGACTTACTAGCAAAATGTTTAGAGTAGGGTCATTGCCTAGCTCTCCAGTTGCTGCTTTTATGTCTCTTGAAAGGAATATGGCTTGGGCCCATCGGGCCATGTTCTCCAATTTAAGAAGAACTCGAGAGCCCATGGTCAGCTCTTCAACTCTCAAGACCTATTCCAGTAGGTCTAACAGAGATGAGAAGTTTTTAGAGGGCTCGTTCACCTTCTCTTTTCCCTTCCTGAACCTCTTTATTGTCGGCTTATCGTGAATCACGACGTTGGCAGTCGGCAGGTGTCTCTTTCTTAAACAATCTGGACTAGGGCCAAATGCCACTTTAGACAGAGTCTTTGTTGGGATAATCACAAAACTCCAAAGCAACAGTAGGCAAACTCGCTGCAGCAAAAAACAAAGCTATTACTGCCCGAGCGGCCCATTGTTGACGACGCATGGCCTCCAGGACCTCAACGTGAGCCTCCTTGGTATTTCTGCACTAATGAAATTACTACCTATTATAAACAATTGGGGGAAAAAGTAACTTGAAAATATATAAACTAAAACATTACCTCTTTCCTCGATTGCTAAAGCCAACAAAATTATAAATCGAATCAGGACAAAGAACTGGACCTAGAGCCTAGAGCCTGAACCATCCTAGCAAGAGTAGTGAGGAAAAGATCAAAGGAATTAGACTTAAGGAAGGCAAAATTCCTTTCCACCTTAGGAAGTTCTTCTAAGAAAGTTGCAACAACCGCCTCTGTTGCAATAAGCTACGGACGAGAAGTATATACTGCAAAAGGTTGAAAGAAAATCAGATGGAGCAACTAGCCAAGCAAAGAAAAAAAAAAAAACTTACGCAGCATTGACCAGTGCCTCGAGACTAAGTAGGGCCCATTCTCTCCAATTGGTTGTTCCTAATGCCCTTACACTAGGACCCACATGTTCTTCCACCTCGAATTACTTTTTGGGATCCCCACTACGAGGCTTTCACTTTGAGTACGAAACTAAAACTATTTATCAGATAGTTTCGCATTTTTCGCAACTTGGTAGAACTTAAAGAATAGGAAGGACATGGGAAGTATGTTGTTCCTCACAAAGAGCTTGATGAACTCAATCATTAGCATCCATGTATTGGGAGATAATTAGGCAAGTGCCAAGTTAACATGATAAAGAATTTCACAAAAGAAATGATGAAGAGGGAAGTTTACCCCGCCGATGAAAGCGTTAATGTAAAAGGCGATATAACCAGGCGAACAATGAAGCACACGCCACGACGACTCAAGATTGATAAGAAACACTCAAGAATGGATGGAGTAGTTCCTATACATTTCATAAACTTGGGTGTCAGTCAAATAGCTCACCGCACGTCCGGCCTCCTCCAACTCAGGTAGGTAAGCCACCGTCGAAGCAACTTCTACATTAGGGACAAGAAGGCGTGGGTCTCTAGTTGGCTCCCACTCTTCCCTATGATTGTGTATAGCTGATGGGTCAGGTGCCTCACGACCACCAATAATAGGAGACCTAACTTGATAGCCCTAATGTGAAGCCCTACGAACAGTGCCCTGACCCTCAACAGAGGGCACCCTAGATGATGGTCCAGTTTCACTATCGTCATTTCCTCCATAAGGGCGAACCATGATTTGGAATCTATCGATATGGTGGATATATGAACTGGGCATAACAAAAACGTTTACCAAAAAAAATAAAAAATAACAGTTATCCAAAAAAGTACAATGGAAAAGTTCATAAACTTTCTCCTTTTTAAGGGATCGAACACAACTCCCCTTCAACCATCGTCTGGGAAACTAAATCAACCAATGGTTTAATTAGTTATAAGGCCTTTAATGACCACCATTCTCAAAATACAAAGTTCAAAGCATTTAGTCGAAGCTAACGCATTGATTGGGTGTAAGCCACAAATAAACGACAATGGTAAAATCCCAACAGAAACATCCCAGTATTCCCAGGACACGAATCATTGTGCACCTAGAAATAGGATTTGATAAGAAAAATTCGGTCGGACTTGAAAGGGCACCACATGTCACAAACACATGACTTGCATAGGGACTCCAAATCATCCAGCTCGATCAAGCCTCACCTCTATACCTGAACAAGGGCTTGCTTCCCCCAGGTGTGAGTACCACGACTCTTCTTCTCGAAAGTAGTTTGAGCAGCCTTCTCCTAGTAAGAAAAGTATTGTTACTTTCTCCAGATAAAGGCTCCATAATGTTTTCCCATAATTACAACCATCTCTACAGTAACGGGACTGAGATCAGTGCAATCACCGTAATGGTGCACCGCGAATTAGGGAAGACTTACCAAACAAGTCTCATCCACCTCCTATAAGTATTCAAATACAGGATGTCTAAGGTACGCAATATTCAAACGTTTTGAATATGCTTCTAAGATACATTCGCTTGCACTCAAGCGCATTCTTTCTCTTACTTACCACATCGCTAAATTTCTATTTAGAACTCTAGACAGATTCTCACAACGAAGGTGTGATGTCAGCAGGCCCACTTGCAGTGCATTGTTTTGTAAAAACCCTAGCCGAGGGAAAGTGAGAAAGCCCAGAGAAAACTCCAAACCACAGAAGTGACGTGTTCGGTGATCCATTTTCAGGCATCATTGAAGATGAAACTAAGAAGCTATTTGATGCAAAAATAGTGTAAGAAATCAACTTTCCCTTCGAGCAACTAGTCATAGTAAAGAAAAAGATAGGCCAGTGGCGTATAAACGTGGACTTCACTAACCGTAATAAGGCCTGCCAAAAAGACTGTTGTCTACTCCAAAAATTAACTTAATCTTAGATGTCACGTCGGTTACTAGTCACTTAGATTTCTCTACACCTTCTCAGGGTACAACTAGATCAACATGTACCTGCCTAACAAAGAAAAAATAGTCTTCATCATTGGTAAGAGCCTGTACAGCTACAAAGTGATTCCGTTTAGCTAAAAAAATACCAGGGTAACTGATAGGTTTAATTTACCTATTTATTTCCAAATCGAACTTATCAGTTTTCAAGTGTTATTATAGTATTTTAATATATTTTAATACATTTTTATTCTTTTTATTATAAATCAGGTGTGTGGGGTGAAAAGGGACGAAAATGATCATAAACGATCAAATTGGATCAAGAATAGTAGAAAAACGGTGGAAAAAGAGCAAAGAGACCAAAATTCAGAACATACAGCCCACCGTCGCGACGGTCAAGATGTAGAGAAGGGCCTAAAGTCTCAGAAAATCCACCACCGCGGAAGTAACATAAACTCTCTACTTTCACCACTACAACCACCGCCACAGCGATGACACTGCCGACATGCCCACCACCGCGGCGGTCACTTGCACAGATTTTAGATATTTTTTGTTCCCTATATCTTCCTCATCTCCTCTCTTTCGGCCATGAGATCCCCCTTAGAGTTAGAATATATTAGAGAGAGTTTTGGGGAGTGCTCAACAATTCCGAAGGAGAAGAACACAACACGAAGAAGGGGAAGCGATCGTTGAACGGTTTTAGCGGTAAATCTTCAGACAACGGCTAGTTTCTCTAGTTTCTCTCTTTATTTTCTTAACTTCGGTAGTTTGTTGAGCATGTTTAGCTCGTTTCTTGTTGTATAAATAGTTATGGCCATGAGCTAAACGAATTTTGTCTAAGGATTAATATAATTTATGAATATGCGGTTTTGAAATCGGTGTTTCGTTAATGTTTGTTCTTCGTTATTTGAGTGTTTACCCTTATTCTTTGATTATATTCTTGTTTAGATATATTGAGAATATGGGATTCGACACTCAGGAGAGGTAATCCCGAATTCGGACTAGGGTAAACACAATGCGACGATCTAATAACCCGGGAGAGAGTTAGAAAGTGTGCAATCCATGACGATGGGGCAAGACTCATGTGACCTAGTGTCGTTAAGACATTGAGGGAGACTTCTTCGTTGAGGCAAAGTTGCATATTCACTCATCTTACACTCGAGAAAGGTGGTGAGTGAGTTTACGATACAGAGATTGTCATATAGGATGAAAACTGTTATTGTAAACTAAACAAGATCAAACATATATTTTTAAACGAAGTTAATCCCTATATAAACCATTCCCTTAAATATATCAATATAGTAATATAGTATAATTAGATAAATTAGTATTTTAGTTTAGTATTAATTAATTTTAAACACATTTTTATTGCCTAGATAAAATTAAGTTATGATAATTACGGTATTCAACAATAATCTCAACCAATCCCTATGGATACGACAAACCCTACTCTTCCAATCTATACTAAAACTTGACCCATACACTTGTGGTGAAAGTGGTGCCGTGAAATTCCGCCATCAAGTTTTTGGCACTATTACCAGGGATTGTGTTTTAGATTATTGTTGATATTGTAAGTAAATAACCTGATTTTAAATTAGGCATTTTTCAGTGTGTATAATTTTTTTCTTTATAGTTTTGTTTGTTTTCCTGCAAAGTACTTGACAATGTTAGATCAACAAGTGTTTTTGCATTTCTTTCAACGGGATTCCGAGCCATTTTACTATGCTTGGGATCGTTACAAGGAATTGTTGTTCTGGTTTTCGAATTATCATTTCTCGAGGGAGTGTCAACTACTAAACTTCCTCGATGGGTTATTAGTCGCAACCATAAATTGGTTGAAAGAGGAAACGGTACCATCTATTTTGACCAATTAACCACGGATGAAGCCTATCGGTTGGTGGAAGACATGGCCGAGTTTGATTTTCAGTATTGGAATTATTCAACAAGTTCTCAAAGCTTGGGGGATAGTTTCACCACTTTATCGCCATGGATTGACACCCCGGACCAATATGTTGAGTCTTCCCCCGCCTTGGAGGAAATATTCGTTGATTTTATTAGGAAGACTCGGGCATATTGGCGGGAGAAGAATGACCGGATCAATGAGCACGAGGATTGTCTTGACAACATTGAGACAGTCTGGGCCGAAATCGATGCGACCGTAATGTCTCTTTAGACGCAAATTGATAGGTTTAAAATACCTATCTATTTCCAAGCCGAATTTTCCAGTTTCAGAGTGTTTTATTAATGTTTTAATTTTGTTTTAATTGTTTTTATATAAGTTAGATGTAGGGACGTAAACAATTAACAAACCGAGCGAAACGGTGGAAAATCAGTAAAGGAAAGATGAAAAATTGAGGTTTCAAGACCAGCAGAAATCCGCCTAGGCAGAATTCCGTCAGAAGGTTGGAGTGCTGAAACCACTACCTAGGCGGAATTTCATCAGAAGGTTGGAGTGTTGAAATCTACCTAGGTGAAGAAATCACTGCCTAGGCAAAATTCCGTCAGAAGGTTGGACTGGAGCCATCTGCCTAGGCAAAGAAACTACCGCCTAGACGAAAATCAGTCAGAATGAAAGTTTTTAGCCGTCTACCTAGGTGAAGAAACCACCACCCAAGCGGATTTCTAACCGACTTAACCTTCGCCTAGGCGAAGATTCTACCGCCTAGTCAAATTTCTCTGTTCAGACAAAAAATATATTTTTTAGATCTTTTTGAAACCTTTTGCCTATATATACCCATTTTTTCACATCTGAAAGTGGCTGTTAAGCATCCCTAACCCTAATATAGAGTTCGTAATCTATCTTTGAAAGATCAATGAGGAGGTTCATTATTTGGGTAAAGAGGAATCATTTACGGATTGATCATTAGCGACAGTGGATCGTTTCACTTTCATATTTGATCGTTCTTCTCTTGTTTTTATCTTTGTAATTACTTTTTAATATCTAATGATTTTGAATCACTCTTGTTTTGTATGGTATATGGCTAAGATCATATAGTATTAGTTAAATGTTACTTAGGTGTTGTTGAAATCATGTAAATACTAGCTTGAATGAATTAATGTTTCTTTAATGGACGTTTGTTTAAATTCGATTGTGTTTACCATTATTCTTGTTATTATACTTGTATTAATAAACCGAGAATATGGAGTTTGACACTCAGGAGAGATAACCCCGGATTCGAACTAGGGTAAAACGCAACGTGACGTTCTAACGACCCGGGAGGGCGTTAGAACGTATGTAATCCATGACGTTGTCTCAAGACTCACATGACCTAGGATTGTTAAGGTGTTGAGGGGGACTTATTCATTGACACCAAGTCATGTAATCCCCTATCTTACACTCGGGAGAGGTAGCGAATGAGTTGTAGATATAACAATTATCGGAATAAATAAACACCGTCATAGCTAACTAAATGGAGTCAAATATGTATTATGTGAAAGAAATCAATACCTAAGTAATTAGTGTAATTATAACTAACCTAATAGTTGTCATTTATCTCAGTAGATTAAATAGAATACAAACAATTCTTGAAAAATTGGGATAATATGAGACTATATCAATCACAATATTCAACTAAATTACACGTGTTCCCAGTGGAACGATATCCGATCTCACGATCACTATATTAAAACTAGACCTCGTATACTTGCGAGTAGTCATTACGCGAGCAATGAAATCCTCGTCGTACAAGTTTTTGGCACCGTTGCAGGGGAAACCGGCGTTTTTAATTTGGGTTGATATTGTGACCAAGTAGTTGAATGTTAATCATGATAATTCTTTTGGTTTTAATTTCATTTAATTCATTTGTTTATTTGATTTATTTGTTTGAACTGAGCAGTGCGTGCAGCGTAGTAAAAGAATACGTAAACAGAAAGAAGAGCAATCTACTACTATGGCCGGTAGAGGTGAAAACGTCCCGCAACTTCCAGAGTCGCAGGCATTCTAGCTTCTGGAACCAGAGCGCCCATAAAAATTCCTTAGGGATTATTATCGACCATTGATGCTAGATAATTATTCAGGCATCCGGAGGCAACCGATCTAGGTGTACAATTTCGAGTTGAAGCCCGCCCTGATCAACATGGTTCAACAAAACCAATATGGCGGGAATCTTCATGAGGATACCAATGTCCATTTGGCCACTTTTCTGGAGATATGTGATAATGTGAAGATAAATGGAGTTGCTGAGGATGTTATCCGTTTGCGGTTATTTACCTTCTCATTGCGTGATAGAGCACGGGGTTGGTTCCAATCTATCCAACCGGGAAGCATAAATACTTGGGAGGACCTTGCTCAAAGGTTCCTCACTAAGTTCCTTCTGTCTTCCAAAACTTCTCAGCTCCGAGGCAAGATTGCGCAGTTTCGCCAAAGAGATTTTGAGCCGTTATTTAAAGCGTGGAAGCGATTCAAGGATTTATTGCGAAGGTGCCCTCAATACGGGTATCAGGATTGGTTTTAAACCCAATTATTTTATAACAGGTTGGACAGCCAAACCAGAACGATCGTTGATGCTGCCTCGGGAGGATCGTTATTGTCTAAAACCCCGACTGAAGCTAATGTATTATTGGAATAAATGGCGGCCAATAATTACCAATGGCCAAATGAGAGGAACACGGGAAGAAGGGTCTCTTCTATTCAAGAATCTGACCATATCACAACGTTATTGGCCTAAGTGTCCAAGCTCTCGGAACCATTGGTCGCCTTGTCTACTAAAGGCGCTTTGTCAAGTCATGGAGAGGAGAATGATGCAAGTTGTTCTCAACCCGGATTGGATAATGAGTTTGAGGAATGTCACTTTCTAAACAATTGAGCCTATATTTTCTGGCCTGCTACCAACATTCCAACTCATTACAATCCTGGACTTCTCAACCATGAGAACTTCTCTTATGCGAATAACCAGAACTCTTTGCGGCCACCTCTAGGATATGGAAACCAAGCTCCAAGATATCCGATGCAATCCAACCGTCAAATGCAACAACCACCGATGCATAATCCAAAATCAAATTTGGATAAAGTATTGGGTTCGTTTATGAAGGAGACTCAGACTATGATGCGTGAGACGTATAACCGGCTGAACAAGCATGAAACTGGACTTGACTCGATTGATACAACTTGTACAAACACCAATACCACGGTAAAATCTTTAGAAACTCAAATCGCGCAGCTTGCTAGATCCATCCAAGAGCAACAAAAGGGAAAGTTTCTAAGCAACACAGAAACCAACCCTAGAGAATGCAAGGTAATTAAGTTGAGGAGCAGAAGAGAAGTGGAGGTGAGCAAGCCAATGGAGAACGAGCTGAGGGTAAGTCATGAGTTTCAACATGACGAACCAAGAACAAATGTGGAGGAGGAAGTTGAAGAGAAAATTGATGAAAGAAAGGAAAAGTCGAATGAAGATAAAAAGGGAGACATAAATTAGAAAAATAGACAAGAGAAAGTCGAGGAGAGAAGAAGAGATGAAAGGGTGATGCCGGGACGAGTAACTTTTTCTGAAAATCCATCAATTCTAGCTACACCGTTGCCATATCCTCAAAGATTTCAAAAGAGGAAGTTGGATTCAAAATTTGAAAAATGTCTTGAAATCTTCAAGAAACTTCACATTAACATTCCTTTTGCGGATGCATTGGAGAAAATGCCCAACTATGGAAAGTTTTTGAAAGATATCATGAAAAAGAAGAGAAAGTTAGAGGAGTACAAAATGGTAAACCTAACAGAGGAATGTAGTGCAATACTACAAAGGAAGTTGCCTACCAAATTGAAGGATCCGGGTAGTTTCACAATTCTGTGTACTATCGGAAAATCTCATTTTGATAAGGCTCTTTGTGATCTTGGGGCTAGTATTAATTTGATGCCTTCTTTCATTTATTGGAAGTTAGGCCTTAGGAGTGCAAAGTCGATAACGATCTCCCTCCAAATGGCGGATCGTTTGTTAACCTATCCTAAAGGCATCATTGAGAATGTGCTGGTGAAAGTCAACAAATTCATATTTCTAGTGGATTTCATTGTGCTAGAAATGGAAGAAGATAGAAAAATCCCGATCATCCTAGGAAGACCTTTCCTTGCAATAGGAAAGGTATTAATCGATGTGCATAATGGAAATCTGACGTTAAGGGTGAATGACAAAGAGATAAAGTTCAACATTTTTAAAACAATGAACTTTTCGGATGAACTTCCCAAATGCAATCGAGTTGATGTTGTGGACTCTTGCGTGAGAGAATTCTTTCTTGAAAATGTGAAGACGGATTCATTAGAGCATACTCTCACAGATTCCTTATTTATGGGGGATCTTGGTGAGGAAGGCTCTACCACGGAACTTGAAGTTGTGGACTACGTGCTGCTTTGGATGCTCAATCTAAAGACGTAGAGGATCCTATTCATTTGGCGGTGATTGAAGAAGTTGTAAACTCTCCCAAGGAATCAAATTCACCTCATAGTGGATTAATACTCAAGCAATTGCTGGAGCATCTTCGGTATATATTTTTGGGAGAGAATTCAACCAATCCGGTTATAAGTTCATCATAGTTGACGGAAGAATAAGAGAGTAAGTTGCTAATAATTTTGAAGCAGCATCGATCCGCTTTTGCTTGGTCTATATCAGATATCAAAGGAATTAGCCCTTCGATTTGCATGCATAAGATTTTGATGGAGGATTTGTTCAAACCCTCCATTGAACATCAACGGTGGCTAAAGTCGGCTATGAAAGAAGTGGTGAGAGCGGAGGTGTTGAAGGTCTTGAATGCGGGAATTATATATGCTATATCCGATAGCGAGTGGTTTAGCCCGGTGCAAGTGGTGCCCAAGAAAGGAGGTATGACGGTGGTGAAGAATGATAAGGATGATCTTATTCCCACACAGACCATCACAGGATGGCGTGTGTGCATTTATTATAGAAGATTGAATAAGGCGACGAGGAAGGATCATTTTCCTCTTCCTTTCATTAACCAAATGCTCGATTGAGTAGTCGGATATGATTACTATTGCTTTCTTAACGACTATTCAGGATACAATCAAATAGACATTGCACCAGAGGACCAATAAAAGACTACTTTCACATGCCCGTATGGGACGTTCGCTTATAGACGTATGCCATTTGACCTTTGCAATGCACCGGCAACTTTTCAACGGTGTATGATGGCAATATTTTCGGATATGGTGGAAGAGAAAATGAAAATCTTCATGGATGACTTTTCAGTCTTTGGGTCGTCTTTTGATCACTGTTTATACAATTTGGCGCTTGTTCTTGACTGATGTGAGGAGAAGAATTTAGTTCTCAATTGGGAAAAGTGCCACTTTATGGTCAAAAAGGGGATCATGTTAGGTCATCGAGTCTCTTCCAAGGGGCTTGAGGTAGACCAAGCAAAGATTGAAACAATTGAGAAGCTTCTGCCACCGATTAACGTAAAAGGAGTTCAAAGTTTCTTGGGGCATGCTGGCTTTTACTGGCACTTTATAAAGGACTTCTCAAAGACGGTGAAGCTGTTATGTCACCTACTTGAGAAAGATACTCCATTTGAATTCAATGAGGCTTACATGGAAGCTTTCAAGGCAATAAAAGAGAAGTTGATCACGGCTCCAATAATGGTCGCTCCGGACTGGGAGGTGCCATTTGAGATTATGTGCGATGCGAGTGACTATGCCATTGGCATGGTGTTAGGCCAACGGAAGGAGAAGTTCTTCTAATCCATCTATTATGCAAGTAAGATATTGAATGATGCCCAAGAAAATTACACCATGACGGAGAAAGAAATGCTAGCTGTTGTTTTTGCTTGTGATAAGTTACGGTCGTATATCATTGGATCAAAAGTGATCGTCTACATGGATCACGCGGCAATCCAGTACTTGTTTGCAAAGAAAGACGCCAAGCCGAGATTGATAAGGTGGATTCTTTTATTACAAGAGTTCGATGCTGAAATAAAAGATAAAAAGGAGAGTGGGAATGTTATTGCCGACCATTTATCAAGGCTGATTCAAGAAGACATTAGTGAGGAGTCTAGTATCACGGAGGTATTCCCTAACGAACAGCTATTCTCGGTTGAAAATGCACTTCCATGGTTTGCAGACATTGTGAACTTTCTTGAATGTAATGTGTTACTACCAGATTTGACAAGAGCCCAAAGAAAGAAATTCATTTTCGATTCAAAGTATTATTTGTGGGACGAGCCGTTGTTATTTAAGAAATGTGTTGATTAGGTAATCCGGAGATGTGTTCCAGAAGAAGAAATGGCTAGTATTCTATATCATTTCCATTCATCACCTTGTGGCGGCCATTTTGGTGCAACTTGGACAGCATCGAAAGTACTTCAATCAGGTTTTTACTGGCCATCTTTGTTTAAAGATTCATACACGTTTGTAAAAATTTGTGATAGATGCCAAAGGGTGGGTAACATATCGAGAAGTCATGAGTTTCCATTGACGTTTATTCTTGAGCTTGAGTTATTTGATGTGTGGGGCATTGATTTCATGGGGTCATTTCTACAATCATTTGGCAAGTAGTATATTTTATTAGCGGTGGATTATGTGTCCAAATGGGTCGAGGTCGTGGCAACACCTACCAACAATGCCAAAGTGGTCTTAAAGTTCCTTGAACAAAACGTCATGACACAGTTCGGGACACCTCAAGCCTTAATCAGTGATAAGGGGACCTACTTCTGTAACAAAATGCTTAACGCGTTGTTGGCAAAGTATGGGATTAGGCATAAGGTAGCGCTACTATACCACCCACAGACAAATGACCAAGCTGAAATTTCTAACCGAGAAATCAAGCTAATTCTGGAGAAAACAATTCATACAAATCGCAAGGATTGGGCAATGATGCTTGATGATGCTTTCTGGGTGTACCGCACAGCTTTTAAGACACCGATTAGCATATCTCTGTATCGATTGGTGTTTGGGAAAGCCTGTCATTTGTCCGTTGAATTGGAACATCATGTATTCTGGGCAATTAAGAAACTCAATTTTGACCTCAAGGCTTCTAGTGCGGAACGTCTCCTACAATTGAATGAAATTGAGGAATTCCAGCACGAGGCTTATGAGAATGTCAAGCTATACAAAGATAAAACTAAGAGGTGGTATGATAAAATGATAGTCAGGAGGGAGTTCAGTCCCGGCCAACAAGTTCTGTTGTTTAATTCAATGATGAGACTCTTTCTCGGAAAGTTGAAGTCCCGGTGGTCTGGACCATTCCGGATCAAGCATATTTATCCATTCAGTGCTATCGAATTGGAAGGCAAAGACGGACGAACTTTCTAAGTCAACGGGGAGCGGATCAAGCACTACTTCAAAGATGAAGAGTAAGTTGTAGAGAACATCTCCCTCATTGAAGGCTAAAGCCGAAATTCATAAACGTCCAGCTAGGGATGTAAAACCAAGCAACATCTTTTGATATGTCGTCAAGGGTAACGATCATTCCCAACTTTTGTATAAATTACTTTTTGGAGATCATATTGATCTCGGAATATTTTTGTGGTGAACTGATAAGGATAAATACTTAGGGTTGAATTGCATGCAAAAAAAAATCGTTTGAGGAACGAAGTGGAAGTAAGTAGCGTAGAGAAAAGTTGTGAAAATATGAAGAAATCCAGCCAAAATTCACACTGGTGTAATTTCGCCTAGGCAAAAAAACCACCACCTAGGCGGAAATAGGACATTAGGCTGAGTTTTCACACTGATGTAACTTCGCCTAGGCGAAAAAACCACTGCCTATGCGGAAATAGGACAGTAGGCTGAGTTTTCACACTGATGTAACTTCGCCTAGGCGAAAAAAACCACTGCCTATGCGGAAATAAGACAGTAGGCTGAGTTTTCATACTGATGTAACTTCGCCTAGGAGGAAAAACCACCACCTAGGTGGATTAATGACAGAATCAAATGTTTTTACACTGACGAAAATTCACCTAGGCGGATTAGCGTCAGAACACATTGAGTTTCACACTAACAAAACTTCGCCTAAGTGGAAAAACCTCCGCCTAGGTGGATTAACATTAGAATGTCTTTTAACCAAAAGGGCTCTACTTCGCCTGGGCGAAAAAACCACCGCCTAGGCGAATTAGCGTCAGCCCTGTTTTAAAGAGAAAACCTTCCTCTTCGCAAAATGGCATTCTCCCCTAAAATTTTTGGAAACCTCACACCTTCACCATTCCAAATCCTTTCCACACTTTAAAAATTCATCCTAAAATTGAGAAAAACTTGGATTTCCACCAAGAATCTTCATCCAAACGTCGGATTCTCTCCCCCATTTTTGGAAATCTAGGGTTTAAGGGGTGAACAGTACGAAATCGACATCTTCAAGCGATTTGACCGAAATGTTTCAACAAGTGTCAATGATCCTATTTTTCATTTAATTGTTGAAATTTTTGCTTGATTTGCATATTTATTTCAAAAATCCTTGGATTTGGATAGAACCCTAAACCCTTTAATCCCTAGTTTCGCGTTTTTCATGTTCTTAGGGCTTTACGGTGAATGTTTGGTGTAAACTATCATGTTTATGTGTAGATGCACTATGGGAATGGCTTATTTTAGGCTACATTATGAAATTTTTGTTGATTTGGTTTTGGTTGGTATGATATATTGCAAAATTCGTATTGATTCGGTTTTGGTTGGTATGTAGTTGATATAATGGCAATGTGTGTTCGCTGAAAATGAGTTGATTTGTTGTGTTCTATTGTTATTGTTATGGCTTGTGTTGTGATTGCGATTGATAGGAAAAATGGCGAAGCATCGAGCATCCAAACAGCCACGCGCAGAAGAATCCTCGGTCGCCACGGATTACGACTCATCAAAATTCGTATCCAAACAAGCCGAAGCTTATTTCAAAAAACATGAGAGCAAACGCACCGGTATTTTTCACCTGGGGTTCGGACCTTTGGAAGAACTCCCCGAAAAATTCAGAACTATCATACAAAGCCGAGGTTGGGAGCAATTCTGCGCTTCACCCCCACCAGGAGAGTTGGCCTTGGTACGAGAATTCTATGTGAATATTACCAAGGCCACTGGCTATCAGAGGACGGTCCAAAACCAGCCAATCCTGTTCAGTGCGGACCACTTTAATGATCTGCTGGGTTTGAAGGGGTCGAAAGCCTCGCGAGATTTGTCTAAAGCTCTCACACCAACGATGAATGCTGTGATCCAGGCCCTAACTACGGGTAACGCCCAATGGAAAGAAACATGGAAGGGTCAGGCCATCTTTAAGGTAAGGTTTCTAAAGCTAGTCCCGAAGATATGGCATCAATTTATTTACGGGAATCTGCTTCCTACCTCCCACGTTTCAGATATTTCCAAGGAGCGGGCGTTTATGCTATATGGCATCTATAGAGGGACCCTTATTAATGTCGGTTGGCACATCTACTCTTCGATACTTCTTGCGGCCAGAACGACGAAGGGTGGCCTTCATTTTCCCTCATTCCTAACTTTTCTATTTATGCGTGCTAGAGTTTAATTAACAGAGACTAGCCTTTAGCCACCTATTCATCCACTCGATGTTTCAATGATTAACCGATTGTGGAAGGGAGGACCATTAGACCTGGCTGAGCAGGCAGTTGAGGGAGAAGGAAGAAGCAGGCCCTTCAGAGGCACCGATACCCACAACTCGCCGCAACCAACTGAACACGATTTTCCGTGATATTCGTGGTCTCCGATCCGACATGAGCTATCTTCAAAATAATTTTTCTCGTATGGGGATTTTCTTGGATCACTACACTAGGCAAAAGGATCAAAATCAAAGGGTTTTATTCGAGCATCTCTGAATTAACATGACGCTTTATACGCTAGTGCCACATTTCGAGACCGATGAGTTCCAGCCGCCATCTCCTCCCCAATGAACGGTAGGAGGTTAGACTATTATATCTTCCCTCCTAGGTATGTGTCGACCCAGTTTTCCATATTTCTTTTTCTATATCTGTTATTGGGTTCGCTGTCTACACAGTGAGGACATTGCCTCGTTCAAGTTTGGGGGTATTAAGAAAGTAGTTTCTGTTCTTTTTGAGATATGAATGATGAATTTTTTTGTGATGTAAATGATGAAGGACAAAATTTTTTGTGTACAATTTTTTTGTTTATAATTGTATTAATGTTTAGCTTTTGTTAAATGTAGATTTTTTTTCTTTTTGTTGTGCATGTGTAATGATTAGTTATGCATGTGTAATGTCTCATTAGCATAGGTATGTTAGTTTTTAGAATTAGAGTAGATATGTCAATGAATGTAGTTGTATGTGCATGTTGAGTTTTTGAGTTCATATGAACCATGTCCCGATGATGAAAATTATCCCCTAATTGCATATTGAGGTCAGGGATAATGTCATTCATGTGTGTTTTGTGTTCTTAGCATGTCGATTAGGTAAATATTATTTTGATCTTAAATCACACGATCGCATAGACTCATTGTATAATTAGTTGAACGATTTGACACCGATTATTTAGTAATAAGTTCATGACAGAAATGAGAAATCTAGAACTTGATTGGGGGAGGATTAAGGCGAACTTATAGGTGAGGTAATCCGGAGGCATGATATAGGCCTTCATTTTTATCGCTTGAACCTTTTGAAACTAACCTGAAAATTTATTCCCTCGTTCCCCTGTCGAAGCCCATAAACTTTTCAATTCTAAACTTGTTTCTATACTTTAGCCAAGTAAATCTTTCAAAACCATTGTCGCTAAGGATAAAAGTAAAAATTGAGTGAAATCAAGTAGCATTAGTTTATGCTAACTTGAAGTGAGCGATCGGGGTTTCAGATTAAATATTATTAGTTAAGTATAAGCGTATTCACTTGTCAGTCTTTTACTTCTATATGCACGCCCCTAAAATTGTACAAATTCGAATAAGTTTGGAGGGTGTTAAAAAAAAAAAAAAAAAAAAAAAAAAAAAAAAAAAACTACATTAGTGGATAATTGAGCCCTATTGATCTCTGTGAATGTCCGAACCTATATTAGTGGATAGTTAAGCCCAGTCAAGCATATGGCTTTCCTGAATCTTTTAAAAGTTTAAGTCATGAGCTTATTTATTAAATAATCTAATCCGGTGTTTGATTAGTTATACATCTGAGTTCTCACACACATACATTTCAAATGGATCTAGAATGGTTTTAACTGATATTGAGTGTTGAAATTCTAGAACACCACGTGGTGTGAGTTATTCCTTAACTTGATCTGATTGCTGGTTGTTGAGGGAAAAACCACATAGTTTCTTCGATCGAACTTGAATCTCACAGGTGTTTACTTCTTATTTGTTAATTTTTATTTATTTTTAGTTTAGAAATTAGCTAATTAGTGTAGTTAGTTTTATTTAGTGTTAGGGTGTTTTGCTCGAGGACTATCAAAATTCCAAGTTTGGGGGTATTTGATAGGTTTAAAATGCCTATCTACTTCCAAGCCGAATTTGCCAGTTTCTGTGTGTTTTATTAATGTTTTGATTGTGTTTTAGTTATTTTTATATAAGTCAGGTGTAGGGACGTAAACAATTGATAAACCGAGCGAAACGATGGGAAATCGGTAAAGAAAAGATGAAAAATTGAGGTTTCCAGACCAGCAGAAATTCGCCTAGGTGAAGAAACCACCGCCTAGATGGAATTCTGTCAGAAGGTTGGAGTGTTGAAATCCGCCGAGGTGAAGAAACCACTGCCTAGGCAGAATTTCGTCAGAAGGTTGGAGTGCTGAAATCTGCCTAGGCGAATAAACCACCGCCTAGGCGGAATTCCGTCAGAAAGTTGGACTGCAGCCATCCGCCTAGGCGAAGAAACTACCACCTAGGCGAAAATCAATCAGAGTGAAAATTTTTAGCCCTCTGCCTAGGCGAAAAAACCACCGCCTAGGCAGATTTCTAACCGACTTAACCTTTACCTAAGTGAAGATTCTACCACCTAGGCGAATTTCTCTGTTCAAACAAAAAAAAAATAGATCTTTTTGAAACCTTTTGCCTATATGTACCCCTTTCCCATGTCTGAAAGTGGTTGTTAAGCATCTCTAACCCTAATATAGAGTTCTTAAGCTATCTTTGAGAGATTAAGGAGGAGGTTCATCATTTAGGCAAAGAGGAATTATTTGCGGATTGATCATTAGCGACAGTGGATCATTTCACTTTCATATTTGTTCGTTCTTCTCTTGTTTTTATCTTTGTAATTAGTTTTCCATATCTAATAATATTGAATCACTCTTGTTTTGTATGGTATATGGCTAAGATCATGTAGTATTAGTTAAATGTTACTTAGGTGTTGTTGAAATCATGTAATGCTAGTTTGAATGAATTAATGTTTCTTTAATGGATGTTTGTCTAAATCCGGTTGTGTTTACTGTTATTCGTGATATTATGCTTGTATTGATAAACTGAGAATACGGGTTTTGACACTCGGGAGAGGTAACCTCGGATTCGGACTAGGGTAAAATGGAACACGACGTTCTAACGACCCGGGAGGACATTAGAACGTATGCAATCCATGATGTTGGCTCAAGACTCACGCGACCTAGGGTCGTTAAGGTGTTGAGGGGGACTTCTTCGTTGACACAAAGTCATGTAATCCCCCGTCTTACACTCGGGAGATGTAGCGGAAGAGTTGTAGATACAGAAATTGTCGGATTAGATAAACACTTTTATAGCTAACCAAATGAAGTCAAATGTGTATTATGTGAAAGAAATTAATACCTAAGTAATTAGTGTAATTAGAACTAACCAAATAGTTATCATTTATCTTAGTAGATTAAATAGAATACAAACAATTCTTGAAAAATTGGGATAATATGAGACTATGTCAATCACAATATTTAACTAAATTACACGTGTTCCTAGTGGAACGATATCTTATCTCACGATCACTATATTAAAACTAGACCTCGTATACTTGCGAATAGTCATTACGCTAGCGATGAAATCCTCATCGTACACAAATCGATCAACTTCTTTGCTTCATTGAGGCTGAGTCAGACATGGTGGCACTGGGAGATACAAACGCCACATCCATTGAAAGCCACCACAAGGAACCGAAAATGAGCGAAAGGAGCTTTGGAGCATTCACAGATGATTATTCGAATGAGCTGTGAACCCAAGTATAGATCGACGATTGTGATTTTTCACTATTGTAGATCCAAATTGTGATGCCACCATCGATCCCAGACGATCACATCTACGAGGATGCGATGTGGCTCACTTGTCCTTTACCGCCAAAAGCAATGCTTTTTATTGCCCACCAAGCACATGAGCCGGTGGAAAGTCCTGTTGAAAGCCCGAGTTGATCATTGCCAAATCTCGCCAAGCTTGAGGGCATACTAAATCAAGACCCATACGTAGTATTGTACGACACTTACTATGGTAGAAGCCTCTCTTTGACGAGCCGTTCTCCGTGTCGAGCCGAGGACAATAAACCACGCGCTTCCTGGGAGGCAACCTAAGTCCAAAAATAAATTAAATTCGTCACTGCCGACTTAATTCGGAGGCGAGATTCTCTCGCCTCCCAGGTACATGTTCTAAACCCCCTTCGTCAGCATACTTTATTTCTATATATTGAGATTGATGATTAGGTCGCTGAGGACACTGTCCGTTTTAAGTTTAGCAGTGATGTGTAGTATTTTAGTATGTTTTATTATGTGCATGTTTGTTTAGGGTAGTTTGTGTTTATGTGTTGTTGTTGTTGCATGCTGAGTTTTACGTTCATCTGGGTTATCACCCACCCAATGATGATATTACCCCCTGGTTGTTTTCGAGGTCAAGGGTAATACCCATTCATATGTGTTCTGTGTGTTTGGCATGTTGTTTTGGTATAAGTTATTGTGGATCCTAATTTGAACGAGCACGTAGACTCAATGTATAGTTATTCAATTGATTTGAGGCCGATTATTGATTAGCCAAACTCATGACAATTTAAGGATTCTAGAACCTGATTGAGGGGAAGCTTGAGCTGAAATCCTAGGCAAGGTAGTTCAGGAGATATGATTTAGGCATTCATTTTGTCGCTTAAGCCTTTTAAGCCTACCATGTTATATATTTATCCCTCATTACCCTATCGAAGCCTAAATGCCATTTCAATTCTGAACACATAACAAACACCCTGGCCAATAAAACTTCTTTCCAAACCTAAATCGCTAAACTGAAGGCACAATTTGAGTTAATCAAGTTAGCATTCGTATATGCTACTTGAAGTGAGCGATTGGGTTTAGGGTGAACTTTTAATTGGTTTGGTATTCGAGTACTCACTTGTTATTTTTATTTCGTTTTAACCACACCCGTAAAAAAAAAAAAAAAAATTGAATAAGTTTCGCGGTGTGGTTGTTGTTAAAAACAATATATGTAAATATTGTTCAATTTACGTTTCTTTTGACAAGTGAGTACGTTGGTCTTAAATGATTATTCTGGGTTGTTTCAAATTAATCTATGGGGGTTCAAGTGTGAGTGTGCCAAGCGTTGAGCCTTGAATAACATTAAGTTAACAACGTTAAACCGTTTTCTATTCCTAATATACCCTTAGCCATTTTCTCAAAACTGAACCAAGTCGTATTGATATTTATGAACTTCCAAGCCTACATTAGTGGAGAGTGAAACCCAATCAGGCGTATGGATATCCTAGTCCTTTACGGTCTAAGTTGTGAGTTTCGTTGGTGGATAATCCAATCTGATTGTTGGATAGTTATATCATTGAGTCTCGCACACACATGTTGAAATGATCTAGAATGGCATTTACTACTATTGAATGTCAAAATTCTAGAACATCACATGGTGCATTTTACCATCTGAACTTGATATGACTAGGGGTTGTTGAGGGAAAATATTTTGGTCAATAGAAGAATTTAAAACTCGCATATTGTTATGTTTAGATTGTTTGTGTTTAGGTTGTTTATGTTATTTAATTTAGTTGTGTTTTTCATTTTAGTGTGAGCGTTTTACTCAAGAACTAGCAAAATTCTAAGTTTGGGGGTATTTGATAGATGTAATTTACCTATTTATTTCAAACCGAACTTGTTAGTTTTCGAGTTTTATTATAGTATTTTAATATGTTTTAATACATTTTTATTTTTTTGTTATAAATCAGGTGTGTGGGGGTGAAAATAAATGAAAAAATTATCATAAATGATCAAATCAAATGAAGAACGATGGAAGAACGGTAGAAAAAAAGCAAAAAGTCCAAAATTCAAAACCTGCAGCCCACCGCCGTGGCGGTGAAACCACCACCGCAGCAATGAGATCCTCCGTCGCGGCGGTAAACTAACAAAAACTCTCTGCTTCCATCGCTGCATCCACCACCGCAGCGGTAACACTGACGACATGCCCACCACCACGACGGTCACTCTGCGCAGATTTTAGATATTTTTTACATATTTTTTGTTCCCTATATCTTCCTTCTCTCCTATCTTTCGTCCATGAAAGCCCCTTAGAGTTAGAATAGATTAAAGAGAGTTTTAGGGAGTGCTCAACAATTCTGAAGGAAAAGAACACAACACAAAGAAGGATAAGCGATCGTTGAACGATTTTAGGGGTAAATTTTCGGACAACGGCCAGTTTCTCTAGTTTCTCTCTTTATTTTCTTAACTTCGGTAGTTTGTTGAGCATGTTTAGCTCGTTTCTTGTTGTATAAATGGTTATGGCCATAATCTAAATGGATTTTGTCTAGGGATTAATATAATTTACGAATATATGATTTTGAAATTATTGTTTCGTTAATGGTTGTTCTTCGTTATTTGATTGTGTTTACTGTTATTCTTTGATTATATGCTTGTTTAGATATATTGAGAATATGGGATTTGACACTCAGGAGAGGTAACCCCGAATTCGGACCAGGTTAAACACAACGCGACAATCTAATAACCCAAGAGGCAGTTAGAAAGTGTACAATCCATGACGTTAGGGCAAGACTCATGTGACCTAGTGTTGTTAAGACGCAGAGGGGGACTTCTTCATTGATGCGAAGTCACATATTCACTCATCTTACACTCGGGAGAGGTGGTGAGTGAGTTTACAATACAGAGATTGTCGGATAGGATGAACACCGTTATTGTAAACTAAATGAGATCAAACACATATTTGTAACCGAAGTTAATCCCTAGATAATCAATTCCCTTAAATATCTCAATATAGTAACATACTATAATTAGATAAATTAGTATTTTAGTTTAGTATTAATTAATTTTAAACACATTTTTATCGCCTAGATAAAATTAGGTTATGATAATTATGATACTCGACAATAATCTCAATCAATCCTTACGGATATGAGAACCCCTACTCTTCCAATCTATACTAAAACTTGACCTGTACATTTGCAGTGAAAGTGGCGACGTGAAATTCCGCCACCACAACATATCAGAGGTTGGTGAACAAAATATTTGGTTATCTACTTAGGAGACTATGAAGGTCTACATTGACAACATGCTCGTCAAGAGAAAAGTGGCCAGTGACCACCTGCCTGATCTACAAGAATGCGTTTATGAGCTTCGAAAGCATAGGATGAAACTAAACCTGAGAAAATGTGTGTTTAGGGTAAGCACCGAGAAATTCCTCGGTCACCTACGAACAAAAAGGGGGAATCAAGGCTAGCTAATGTACCCCAATAAAACATTTTCATTCTTGTTAATTCGTTATTTTTTAAAAGCAAACTTATCCTTTTGAAATGCTTGTGGATAAGCTTTATTTTGAAATTATTTTTTGTGGCTTTTCTCGATGTGGACTTTGAAAATATATTTAGGGCTAATTTTTATTTAAAAAATTGAGTCTCCACCTAGAATGCAGTTTAAATGGTCTGCTAAGTTATCAAAAAAAAAAAATTAAAATCGTTTTTTTTTTTTTTTTTATCTTTTGAAATAGACCAATATTTTGACTCAATAATAGTTTAGGTCTTCACCAGAGAATTATTTATGCTTTGTGAGTCGGTTATGCTGGGAGAAAGTGTTAGATACCCCAAGACACCCGTAAAAAAATGGTACCTTAATTTAAATAGATCTTTTTAACTAAATACGTTCAAGTAATTTTTTTTCAATTTGGTTACCATAATAATTCCCCTTTCTTTTGTTTATGCATTAAAAATATTTAAGAAAAATTTGAAAGTAAAATAAAAGACAAAATACCCCATTTTAAACTACCTATCGATTGTGAATGGAATCAACAAGTGTACAGAAGCATTTTTAGATTCTTTCTTATGAAGGAATCCCTAAGAAAACATTTTTGAAATTCTCCTTTTTAGCAATCCATTAGAAGTGAGAACACATTTTTGAGGATTCTTGTTAGGAAGAAATCCTCTTAGAAAGAAAATAGGTTCTTAAAAGAAAACTTATTTAAAGGGGGTTTTCATTTTTAAAGCAAAATCAAGCTTTGGAGACTCTTATTATAAAGTCGTTCTTTTATATATATATACTAGGAAGGAGGGTGTTTTTCCAATTTAACCTCAACTAAAATCTACTTCGGGGAAGTGTTTCCCTTAGCCCACTATTTATAGTTTTACTCTTGTTGGAAAACCTAAAATGGGCTATGGGTGACCCTTCCCTTTTAGCCTTTAGTTAAGACAAAAAAAAATTGTTTTTTTTTTTCTTGTGTTAGTTTAAAATGGAATGTAAAATTAAAAAAAAAAAAAACATACAGGAAATCTAAGCGAGAAAGGCGCAGAACGGGTAAAGTAAAGTATTAGAAAGTAAATGACAGAAATATAAATAAATAAAAAATGTAAAGTGTGGAAAGGCACAGAACAAGAAGAGTAAATGAAAGAAAATTTAAATCACACAGAGTAAAAGACTGAAAAGTAAAGCGCGGAAATATGCAAAGCGAAAAAGTAAATGACACGTATTTAAATGCAAGAAAAGTAAACCAATTTTTGTTTGCTCACTTGGGAACGTCCTCTTAGGTTTCGTCATTTTTAGGTCCTCCTTTAAAGCGATAAAATGATAAGAAAAAGGTATGTTCGGAGAGTAGTGAAAGTGACTTACCTTAGTTGCTAGGAAGATTTCTTTAATTCTTCTTCGTCTTCGTCTTCTTCTTCTCTTCTCACTATTTCCCTTTTTTTTCGTTTTTTTTTTTTTTTTGTGGACATTTTGAAGTGTTTTTACGGGGATATTTGGGAAGACAAAAGATTTTTTTTTTTTAGAGAGATAAAAGGTGCTAGGAGAGTTTTTCTTAAAAAATAGATAGAATTTGGGTGTATGGCTCAAGTGAGGGGAACATTAACTTTCATAAGCAGTATTCCCAATTCTGCGCATTGGGGAGTGCCTAAGGCATCAGAACCAAGGCTCAGCCACCCTAGTGATGGGTAGTTATCCTATACTGTGTAGCCCCCCAAATTTGTCAATTAAGGATTGACTTTAGGAAATCATCCCCTCTAAGTCTTACCATAAGTAGTAATGAATAAAAACACTCCTCAAATGGCTATCCCAACTCCCAAGGTGACATCCAATGCTTTGTCTCATTTCCAGGAGGGGGCACATAAAGAAAAAATAGTGATTTAGGCACCCTTTATCAATAAAAAGCTATTTTTTTTATCTTGAAATTAAAATTAAAGTGTAAAATATATAATTGGAATGATCAATTTTAAAAAATTATATGTAATTGGCCGTCACTTTGGCGAAATCGGCAAAAACTATAGTTTTGGGGGTTAAAATGAAAAGTAAGTGTAATTAGCAAAATTTCTTGGAATTAGTGGGTGGAAACTAAAATTAACAATATTAAAAGTGATAAAATTTATCCCAAGGCTTGTATCCCAATAGATATATCCTAAACACCTTGGTGAAAGGTTTAGAGTTCAACCATTTTCCCCAACATATATACAAAAAAAAATGATAAAAATTCTTAAAATTGTTGTGTGGAAACAAAAATTAACTATATTAAAAGTGATATTCATATGAAAACCACTTTCAATTTGATCAATTTGGCCTCGAATTACCTTTAGAAATTTTACTTTTGACCCGAAACTTTTATTATCGTCGGAATTTATCATAATTGCCAATTTTTTTGCTTTTTCATATATTTAAACATTATGCAACATTAAAATTGGAATCTAATGCGGGATAATTGGACAAAGCCCAAAAAGACGACATGTGTTTTAACTACGTGACAAGCACAAGAAGCTACAATGGGTTCCTAGCCGGACACCACATTCTTCTTGCCCAGGTTGTACCTCAAGAAGCATGCCACCTTAGTTAATTAACTATAGGCGTCAGCCCAACCGAGGCTTTCATCCCTAACCCTATTTAGGGCCAAGCCCCTGGGTAGGGTAGCTATCGCCAATCCTACTCAGGAGTAGATAAAACAGCCTTCATTTATCAAGGAAATAGTTGCTACCTCCCTTAAAATAATGACTCTATGATCTACGTCCACGATCAATGCCACCTTAATGGTGATATGCAAAAATAGTTGTCTCCTTAATAATGGCGGGCTAAGAATTAGGGAATACTTGCCAAACAAGTCTTTGCCCTCCTATAAATATCAAAACAGTTAGCTAACTAGGTCCATACACTTTTTACTAGCCACTACTTTGCCAAAATCCTACTGAGAAACTCATGATTGATTCTCACACCGAATGTGCCATTCCTGCAGACCCACCCATGGCATTATTTTTCAAGAACCTTAACATAGAGAGAGTAAGCTAAATTAGAGAATATTCAATGTTTCAATTGTTGGGGTGACATGTCCGGTGATATATTTTTTGGCATCATTATATTGGCGCCATTTGTGGGAACAACAAATAGTTGTTCTCGCAAATTTCGTTAACTACATCAATGGCCACTCTGAGATCTGGAATCATAACCAACAAAAATAAGAGCAAGATACAACCAATTCACACGGCTGCTCATGAAGCTGGTCCATTGAGGAAGTCACCTGCACTCCTAATAAAACTAATAAGAGAAATCCAAAATCTCTCCTAAACCATCCGGTATCTAACAAGACAAGCTAATCAAAGTCAGCTACCCTCGCTGTCACCCGTATCCCAAGGGTATGTGTCACCTGTTAGCAAGGAGCAATGTATTACAAACAAGGGACGGAGAATCATTCACGAACAAAGACAAGAGTATGAACACTACCCTACAAAATATGACCTCTGCAAAGAACTAGAGAGGATATAGAGAGAAAAAGACAACCTACGTCGAGGAATCCAAACCAACCGACAATGTCCTAAAGCCCTGCGATCCAAGAATACCCCTAGTGTAAATTTATAACTAGGACCCGAATATCCCCCACCCAGTCGAGGGATAGACCAAACGAAATTCTTACACGAAGAAACAAGGTCTGTCAACCCCAATTGTGAGAAAGACCCGCGATGTCTCGTAATACCCAACCATATTTAGTGGAAGCTTTCTCCATATCCTAACTAAGGGAATGTCGATGCAAGTCAAATTGAAAAACTGATAAGGACTTGCACGAGCAAGTCATGGACACAAAACAAAAAAAAACAAAAAAAAAAAAAACTTGGGTAGATTGGGAACAAAAAGCCCAACATTTATAAGATAGTAAAAAGAAATTTGTTTCCCTTTACAACTAGGGTGCTGCGATATGTCCCTACCAACCACAAGATACTTTCACAGATCGAGACGTGATAAGGAGACTCTGACCCAGCGATGCATTTCGACACCTACCGCGCGTATATGGACTTGTGAGGAACATCAAACTCGACAAATTGCCAATACTTACAAGTTATCCTCTCTAGAGAAGTGCACAAATGGTACAAGGCACTAAGGTAGTTTTGATTCCTTTGAATCTTTTAGTATTGCTTTTGCACACAGGTTTGAGAGCAGTAAGCAGTGGGCAAAAGACCTATCGCATCTCATGTCGGTAAGACAAATAAAGGATGAAATACTAGAACCCTATATTGAGAAGTTTTGTCATGCGTTTAACCAAGTAGACCAACTCAATGATGGGATAGTTGTGGCAGCCCTGATAGTGGGGGTGTAGACACGATCGTTCCTGCTTAACATGGCCCGTGCCCCACCAAAGAATTTGGTCTCGACATTCACCTTCTCTATCGTGTTTATCATTGTGGATGACGTTTATCAAGATCGCATTGAAGATGAAGAAGACACCAAAGGAAAGAGAAAGTCTGAAAAGCCAACTACAACAAACCCAGCAGGTACAATTCCCAATCGAAGAAAGTGAGGAACGAGACAGAGAAAGGTGGTACCGACAAGAAACCGATGAGGAATAGATTTCCCATACACTACACTAACTTTATGCACCTCAATGCCCCATTAGGAATGGTCCTGATAAAAATAAAAGATAAGAAGTTGATCAAATGACCTTAGCCAATAAAGAACCGAGAAAAAACCACCAGTACGGATAAGTGGTACGGCTTCCATCAAGACCACGGTCACACCACAAATAATTACTACGATTTAAATAATGAGATTGAGCAGTTGATTCAAAGATGTCACCTCAAAAGGTTCATGACTAAAGGAGATCAAGGCGAGTAGAGAGAGAGAAAAAAAAAACTTGAGGTCCAAGGAACATCCACACGGTCCATAGTGGATTTGCCTCCAGAGAACCATCCAAGATCAAGCACAAAGCTCAAGCTCGATGCGGTAAGCACCCACTAGAAGAATATGTGTTCCAAGTGTCCAAGAATCCTCTTGTAGAGACAGAGGCTATCGCTTTTATCGAAGAAGACCTATGCGGGGTCCACTCGCCTCATGATGACTCGTTAGTGGTCACCCTGCAAATCGCCAACTACAATGTGGGGTGGGTACTAGTCGACAGCAGTAGTGTGATAAAGATACTCTACCTGGTCACATTCAACATAATAGGGATAAAGTACGACTAGCTAAAGCTAATGACCCCCATATTCGGCTTCGATGGAGAATTGGAAAAGCCGCTCGGCTAGATAACCCTCCAAATCACGACAACAAATAAGCCAAAGCATTCAACTGTCGACACGTAGTTCATGGTAGTTGACTGTTCATTGGGGTACAACATTATTAGGAGATTGTACTTAAATGCTCTAAAGGTTGCCACTTCAACATACTACCTAATGTTTAACTTCACAATAAAAAACGGCATCAACAAAGTACGGGAAGCCAAATGTTAACTCGGGAATGCTTTGTGGGTAAGATACGACTTCTGGAAACGCATCTCCCCAAGTAGTAATCAAAGGACAAGAAGATCAACGAGGACTTCCTACTTGGGGATAAGATGGAATATCCCTAGAAAGAAGAAGTTCTAGACCCCCAAGTAGAACAGCCTCGCCAACCACAACCTCATCTTGATAAAGAACCAGAATATGTCCGAATACATCCGATGGAACCAAACCGAATTATCCAGATTGGGAAAGCCCTCATAGGGGACAAAAAGGAGCAGTTGGTTAAACTATTGAGAGCCAACCATGGCGTGTTTGCTTGGTCGCATGTGGAACTACTTGAGATAGACCTGAGCATCACCATGCACCGATTGTACATTGACCCGACATACCCACCAGTTCGACAAAAGTGACCAAAGTTTGGTCCAAAAATACAAGTTGTGATTGAGGAGGAGACCAAGAAACAGTTGGACGCAAATACGAATGAGGAGATCCATTTTTCCCTATGTGTAGCGAACGTAATCATAGTTAAATAAAAAGAAGAATGGGAAGTGTCATATGTGTGTGGACTTCATCGACCTCAACAAGGCTTGCCAAAAGGACAACTTATCTCTCCCTAAGATAGACATAATCGTGGATGCTACTACCATCTATGAGTCACTTTGCTTCCTCGATGCCTTCTCAAGATACAACCAGATCCGCATGTACATGCTTAATAGAAGGAAAATGGTTTACATTACTAACAAGGGCCTCTGTTTCCATAAGGTTATGCCATTTGGTCTGAAAATACCAGATCAATATACCAGAGGTTCGTGAATAAAATGTTCGCCAACCTACTCGGACAAACCATGGAAGTCTACATCAACGACATAATGGTCAAGAGCAAACTTATCAACGATCACCTCGATGTTCTATAAGAGTTCTTCGATGTACTTAGGAAGCACAGGATGAAGTCGAACCCAAGCAAGTGCGTCTTCGAGGTCAGCACATGGAAGTTCGTCGACTATCTAGTAACCTAAAGGGGAATCGAGGCCAACCCAGAACAATTCAAGGCAATCCTAAATATGACTACCCCGAGGACAGTGAATGAGCTACAAAGCTTGACCCGTCGAGTAGCAGCCTCAAATCGGTTTATTTCCCTAGCGTCCGACAAATACCCATCATTCTTCAAAACTTTGCATGGCAATAATAGTTCGGAATGGATCGATGATTGCGAGGAAGCCTTCTAGCCACTAAAGAAGTACATATCAAAGTCACTAATACTCACTACCTCAAAATTGGGGTAGGAAATGATCATTTCCCTAGCAACATCTACTACGGCCGTAAGTTCGTGATAAAAGAGCACAGAGCTCAGAGGCCTATGTACTATGTCAGCCATGCATTAAATAAAGCAGAGTCTCGTTACCCTCAACTAAAGCTGATAACCTATGCACTGATAATTTCAACAAAAAAAACTTCATCACTACTTTTAGGCTCACACAATTGTGGTATTGACTAACCATCTATTCAGGGTCATACTATAATGGCCTGAGACCTCAGGACAACTATAGAAATAGTTAGTTAATCTTGGAGAATTCCATATTGCGGACCATCCATAGACAGCCATCAAAGGGAAAGTACTGGCAGATTTCATCTCGGAACTTACCTTCCCTGAAGGAAAAGCTCCGACGGGCAAAGAACCTACCCAAGATCCCGACCAGCAAACAGTTGAAACCTGGACAGCCCATGTGGGTTGGTCGTCAAATAAGAATGGCTAGGGAGCCAAGCAAGTAATCTGCACCCCAAATGAGACATCCTAGAATATACCTTGAGGCTTGGTTTCAAAGCATTGCATAACGAGGGTAAGTATGAAATGTTAATCTTTTCTTTGAGAATTTTGAAGAAACCGAGAGCAATCGAGGCAAAACTTTATTGCGATTCTCTACCTATAGTGAATCTAATCAAAAGTGAATACGCAACCAAGGAAGTAAAGATGATAGTGTATTTAAACAAGACCAAACTCCTCAAGCAAATCCCAAGGAAAGAGAACAAGCACGCAGACTCGCTGGCTACCTAGCCTCCACCTTTGACACTAGGGTAAAGGACCATCTAGTTGAAAACATACTATAATCGAGCTGCGAGAAAATCGAGAAAGAAGTCAAGGTAGTGATGCACCAACCCAAGTGGATGCACCCCATCTACAACTATCTCAATGGTGGAGTTCTCCCTGAACAAAATGATAAAGCTAGAAGAGTCCGGTACCGGGCATCCTGGTATATATTATTGCGAGGAATATTATATAACCGATTCTTCATGGGTTAGCTACTTCGATGCCTATACCGGAGCGAAGGCAACCATGTTCTCCAAGACATCCACGAATTACTTAGTGGTAACCACTCGGGAGCATGGTCCTTATTAATAAAAGTATTAAGGCATACTTACTTCTGGCCAATGATTGAAGTCGACACGATAGAGTTGGTTAAAAGGTGCAATAAATGTCAACAATTTGGGCCAAAAATCAACACCCCGGCCACGAGACAACTTTTCATGACTGAGCCATGGTCAATTATCCAATGAGAAGTAGATATCCTTTGCCCTTTCCCTATAGCCGCTTCTAGAAGAATTTCTTGTTTATCATGATCGACTAGTTTACCAAGTGGATCAAAGTTGAAGTCGTGGCTAAAATCATTGATACAAAAATCAACAATTTCGTGTGGAATCACATTGTTCACCAATTTGAAGTACTACAGGCCACCATCAGCAACCACATAATGCAATTCAACTGCACCCTATTTGACAAATTACGCTCAGAATTAGGCATCTGATACCATATGTGAACCCCGAGCCAGCCACAGTCGAACGGCCAAGTTGATGTAACCAACCAAACCATTCTACACTCATTGAATACTCAATTGGAAAAGTCCAAGGAAAAGTGGGTGGAAGACCTCGCCTCAGTATTGTGGGCCTAAAACGACATCGAAATTTTCCACTTGAGAGACACCCTTCGCCATGGCCTTCGATTTAGAAGCACTAATCCTAATTGAATAAGGCTTACCAACCTGCTAGGTACCTTACTATAATCCTAGTGAAAATCAACGAGAAATGGCCTTGAATCTTGACTTGATGGAAGAAAAAAAAAAAAAAAAAAATGTGCCCACATTCAACAAGCGGCCTAAAAAATCCAAATAGCCCAATATCACAATAAGCGTGTTAAAATGCGATCATTCCAAGAAAATGAATTAGTTCTACAAAAATTCACCATCGCTTTGCGAGACCGAGCAGAAAAAATATTGGGCCCGAACTGGGGAGGACCTTACTGAGTCACCAACATTATTGGCTCGGTACCTATGAGCTCGAAAAGCTGGAGGAATGACCTTTACAAAATTTGTAGAATGTAGAACACTTAAAGCAATATTCCTAGTAGCATAATGTTTCTCAAATGTGCCATGTTTTGCGCCCTACATAATAAAAATTCTTTGCTCGAAATATTTGCAAGTGCTAATCTCATTTTTACTGCTTTTATTTGTTTCCTCTATCCTGGGTAGCGAGGGACTGTACGTATCGAGGAAGTCATTAAGACTTTTCCTTATTTTTACTATTTTTTCATCTCCCTTGATCCGACCATGAATCATATTTCACTTTTCACTTTCCTCGCTATTTAGTAACGGGTTTTTCGGTGTTTCAGGGCCCAAGATGTCCTAGCAACACCATTTTCCTTTCTTTTCTATGAAAACAGAAACCAACCTAGTCAAATTGAGAATTGGTCATTATTTATTTTAATCACCTCAACAGAACAAAATAGTGTGTGTCTCATATCCTGTAGACACAGCATTTTGTCCCACCCATTTTTGCGTAATAAAAAAAAAAATTGGATCTAAAGTAAAAATTTGAGCCAACTTTAAATAGATGTCTAAAGGGACAAATTTTCACCTTAGATTCCATATATTAATTTTTCATAATATTTTAATATAAGAAAAAAATATCGGCAATTCCTAATGAATTCCAGCGATAATAACGGCATGTTTCGTTGGACGAAATCAGGGGCAGAATGGAATCGCATTCCACCCTTGATTCTTATTTTGTTGTTTCGTTCTCCAATGAAATTACTTTTGTGATTCTATTGGAATGAAAATCAAGGAAATGAAATTTCATTTGAAATAGAATGGAATCAAATTCAATCCAATGGAATCAAAACTAAAATTACCAAAAAAAAGAATATCACTGATTCAACTCAATCCAGAAATTAAAGAACAGAAACATAAATTAAATAACAAAAAATTTAGAATAGAAACAAAAAATTGAGAATAGAAACAGAAAATTTAGAACAGAAACAGAAAATTGAGAACAGAAACTGAAAAATTGATAACATAAATAAAAAATGAAGAACAAAAAATTGAAGAACATAAACAGAAAATTGACACCATAAAATTGAGAATAGCAACAAAAAATTGAAAGCAGAAATAGAAAATTGAGAACAGAAATTGAAAATTAGATAACTGAAAATTGAGAACAAAAACAGAAAATTAGAGAACTAAAAATTAAGAACAGAAACAAAAAAAAATTAGAAAATAGAAAATTTAGAACAAAAAAATTAGAGAACAAAAATTGAGAACAAAAACTAAAAATTAAGAACAAAAACAGAAATTAGAGTGCAGAAACTAAAAATTAATAACAAAAATAGAAATTAGAGAACAGTAACTGAAGATTCAATGGAATAGTGAAATATAATAAAATGAGATAAACAATAGAATAGTGTATATAAAATTTTATTATAAGGGCATAATGGGAATTTTATTATATTTTACTATTCTAATATTTCCCTTATTCCACGCTAACCAAACAAGTAAATGGAATAGTAATTCTCTTGACAATTCAATTTCATTCCTTCTCTCATTCTATTACTTCTTCCATTCCATTCCACCCTCATTCCATTCCGTCCAACCAAACAAGCCTAAAAGTTTTCGGTCAAAATTGAAATTTATAAAAGTAATTTTGGGACCAAATTTAATAAATTGAAAGTATTTTTCAAATGGATATCACTTTAACTATAATTAATTTTGGTTTCCACTCACCAATTTCAAAAAAAATCACTTTTCACACATTTTATTTTGACCCCAAAAAATTGTAGTTTTGACCAATTTTGTCAAATTGACAGTCAATTTCAGTTTATTTTTCAAAATTGAGCATTACAAATATATAAGGTATGTTTTAATTTCATTTTAATTTTAATTTCAAGAAATTTATAAAAATTACATTTTAGTAATAAAAGGTGCCCAAAATACTAATTTTATTTCGTGCACTGAATAAGATGAAGGTATGATACTTTCTTGGGAGTTGCGATAGCCATTTTTTAGAATCCCTAGGTTATTTCCATAAATGGAAAGACTTAATTTGGTAAATTTTGAAAGTCAAACACGCCATACCCTTTTTTAGGATTCTAAAGAATAATTTATACGAAATAGGGGTAGCCCCCCATCAATCACCATCAGGCCAAATCCAGGGGGTCTACGCACTCACGAGTGCGCGGACTCAAAGTGTTATAAATAGGGGCCATCTCAACCCCCCCCCCCCCCCCCCCAACACACAAAATATCCAAATTTCCTCTTTCTCTCACTCCCAAATACTCTTTCGGGTTTGTTTGTTTCTACACAAATACTCTCTCAAAAAATCTTCAAAAGAAATTTAAAAAAAAAAAAAAAAAAAAAAAAAACAAAGCAAGAAAAGAAAAACAAAAAATGAAAAAGAAGAAAAGAAAGAAAAAGTAGAAGAAGGCGGATGAGAAAAACCTTAGGAAAAAACTTCTTCCTAAGCAAGGGAAGCCCAACCCTAAAACCCCGTAAAACCATTATATTTTTATTTACTGCTTTAAATGAGGACCTAAAAATGACAAAAAATAAAAAGTTAAGAGGACATTCCCAAGATAACGTTTTAAATTTGGTTTATTTTTTCGCATTTACTTCCAGTTATTTACTTTCCTACATTTAAATATTTGTCATTTATTTTTTCGCTCTACGCCTTTTTGCGCTTTACTTTTTTGCCATTTATTTTATGTCATTTAAATTTATATCATTTATTTTTCTTGCTCTGCACCTTTCCGCGCTTTACATTTTTTGTATTTATATTTTTGTCTTTTACTTTCAGTATTCTACTTTTCTTGTTCTACGCCTTTTCGAGGTTTAAATTTTCAATGCTTTATATTTCAGTATTTTACTTACCATCTACAAATAAAAAGAAAAACAAAACAAGCAGAAAAGGTTCTAACGTAACTAGAAGTTGAAAAATGAAGAATTTCATATACTCCATTTTTAGGTTTCCTGATTTTTGTGTGAAACTTTATTTTGCAAGTTAAGGGAGGCCCTTCCACAAAGCTTTTTTTTTTTTTAAGTAAGGTTACATTGGCAAAAAAAAACTTATGCATTTTATTTTCATAAAAATGTTGTCTTTATTTTCTTAAGGTTTTTTATAACGAGAAGTTTTTTTTATGAAAACATTGTTTACTTTAAAGAATATTGTTTATTTTTTAATCTTAAAAGAAAATCTCTTCGTAATAATAAACTTCAAAATTTTATTTTTCAAAAGTGTTTTTCGTTTGAAATTATTTTTTTTAAATGTTTTAACTTTCCTTTTTGAAATTTCTTTTAAGCTCTTCATCAATTCTTGCTTTGGTGCCTTAAACATCAATTCTTGCTTTGCTTTGGTGCCTTTAACTCGTGGTCATAACCGTATAAACATTGAAATCGAGCTAAACATGCTCACAAAATCCTAAGTTAAAGAAATAAGGGAAGAAATCAAAGAACTTAGCCTTGTCCGAAGATTAGCTGCTAAGAACGCTCAACGATCGCTTCGCTGTCTTCCTCCACTTCGAGATGTTAGCTCTCCCTCTAAAACTACTCTATCTACCCTTAGATATATTCTAAGGGGCTCAAAATGCCAAGCGTGCAAAAATGAGGGAGGATGAGAGCTTAAATAGGGAAAATATCTCAAAAATATCTAATAAATATCTAATCTGGCACAGAGGCCACCGCCTAGGCAGTGGGTGGGTATGTCTGTTAGTTGATCGCGTCGACCATGAAGACAGCGGTGGCTTTGGTTGACATTCTACAGTTTCACCGCTGCGGCGGTGGACGTTCAGCAAGATAATGCCATTCTCTGCATTTTCTCCGTGAAGAAACCCCTTATAGGAAAGGGGAGGCCGGCACTGGGAAGGGGCCGGCAACCTTCTGTGCTAAGAAGAAGAGGAACAGAATACCTCCTGATCCTTGGAGAGATGAACCAACACTTGGAATTAAACAGTTCTTGGAAGACTGAGCGCCTAAAAAACCTACACAAAGGACTTGTCGGGGTTTTCCCGACATGTCCCTTCTGGTGTGAGAATCAGCGTACAGGGAGAAGAATTTTTATAATTGCCAAGAAGAGTCGAGAGTGAGTGGTAAGAAAAGTTCATGTACATTTGAGCAATTGTATGCTCTCCTTTTTATAGGCAAGATGCATATTAGTTCAGGGGCTAAGCATGGGTTTAATGTCTTTTCAAGATCACATCATGGTGTCATTTTAGCATATAGCCGATGGGAATGCGACAAGTGGTCCTTGTTTTGGCCATTTTTAGAAGATATTTGGAGATATTTTGGTTGGGGAAGAGAGCCATAATGATGTTAGTAAATATTTTGGGGTATTATGGGATATTTTAAGAGATATTTGGAGTGTTTAAAAGGTGGAAAATCGAGCCAACCTTGTTAACAAACTGAGGAGGACACTACCCTACTGCGGCCGAGATGAGAAGATTGACTCTTACCCTTCCTGGGCAAATAAAGACGGCAAGGGACAAGCATTGCCACACCAAAGAACACCAAAATGGGCAGAAGTTGCCCATCCCGGTGGTGACTTGTGGTTACCCTGGAGAGAGTTGAATCCTTTGGGGCGATTGGTGTAGTTGGAGAGGTTTCTCTTCTCGACGAATCTTCCACACTTAGCCTTTGATGTGCTATAAATTTTATAGGGAATTGTGGACACGTGGAGGCCTTTGTTAGTTGCATTAGAGTGACCATTTTTACACTTATCAACTTTAAGCCTACGTCCCTAGTATTGGGAAGAAATTCGAAAGACTGGGGACTCTATTGCCAGCCCTTTTCGGAGTTTTGACGCTTCCATCGGAGCTTTTAAGGTGTTAGTGACCTTAATTATACTTCGAGAAGTACTGTGCAATGGACAGATCTCTTTTTCGGGACGGGAACAGTCAGTCCGAGAATAGAATGGATGACCTGAGAACTCAAACGAGCGGTCCAAGAACAGCAATGAGTGGCCCGCCCTAAATTAGTATGAAAAGCTACGAAGAGGTCACACGCGTGTCCCAACGCGTCTTTGCCCTCTCACTGGTATTTCTTCAGTGGCACCTCTTCAATGGTACCTTTTTAATATGAATGGACATACCCAAACATGCTACCAACCCAGCCAACGAGAAGGGGACACGTGACTGCACGGTCCCTAAATGGCACGCCTCTTTCAGACGCCTTTATGGCACTATCAAGTATGACGGTTGGGATGTACGGGCGTCCTCCTATATAAAGAGGGCATCCTTAACCCTTCTTCATGTTTTCGTAATTTTACCTTGGTGGAGCATCAATCTTTCCGGCAGGTAACTCCCTATCTTCTCAAAATGTCTTTTTCTTCATCATATTCTGCCACTGGGTCAATGTCGGGGTCAGCCACCTCTGGGTAGGCCCTAAATATATTTCCCATTTATCATATAAACCCTCATTTAGCCTTGGTCCCCTACCTAGAAGAACGGGCAAGGTCTTCAAGCGATGTAGAGCCCTCTAGCCGTCATAACAGAGGCAATGGTGTCGGGTCTAACATTGGCCCCACCATGGAGGTCACTCTAAGCCCTAGTGACAAGGTTGAGGTATGGGAGGAGACAGTCCCAGAAGATAGCCCCGTCTGGGAGATTGAGAGGACCATGACGGAGTAGAAAATCCAAAAAGCCCAGAGTATATACACCATTCCTGAAGGGATGAAGACTCGTCTTCCCCGCCGGAATGATACGACTTGCACCGCACCTAAGTGATTCATCACCATGTACATAGAGCACTTATGCGAAGGTTTATGATTCTCGATCCATCCGTGGATTCATACCCTATGCGCGGAGTATAAGTTGTGTCCATCACAGCTTACTCCCAATTGCATTTGGGCCTTTGTGGCTTCTTTCATCATCTTCAAGGCTGAGGGACTAGAACCATCCCTAGATTTGTTTAAATCCCTATTTTTTCCAAAATCCATGCCTTCCAGGAAGGGGTGGTGCTACTTGGCCTCTCAGAGGCAATTTCTTTTGGGCTTAGAGGAATCGGTGAAAAATTAGAAACCCCAATACCTTTTTCTAGGAGGAACAGGCTAGGAGTTTGGTACCGATGAGGAGAGGGTCAACCCCATTCCTAGGGAATGGGGTGTTGTAGGTGAGCATGTCCTCATCTATGAATAATTCATGGTTTATGTAGTATCTCTTTCAATCTTCTAACTGTTTTTCTTTTTTCTTTGTCTCTGTTTCTTGGAGCGGTTTCGGAGAAGGCAAGCAAAAAGATAATGAAACCAAGTACCCTGATAGAGGAAGGTCGTCTGGGAGACAGAATACAAGAATGTGAACCAACTATTGGAGTCAACATTATACTGTTGTTACTTTTACTGTGCACTGGGCCTTTCGATACCAGAGATTTAAGAGGACACTGAAAACGGTAAGGCTTCCTTCTCTCGGAGGTTGTCAATTTTTTGAATTTTTACCATTTTCATGCTTCCTACTTACCCAACTTCTTATGCTGTCTTGGTAGAAATGGATAAGTTAGCATTGGAAAAATTGTTGAGGGAGAGGGTTGAAGCCGCGAAGGTCAAGGCCGAGAAGAGGAGAGATCACCCTCCTCCGACGGTGGTCCCCAGGGGAGGGACTATAGAGGTGGGAGAGGATACTAATAAGAAGAGTTACATATGAGAGGCCCCTGCCGGGTTAGAAAGCTTACCGAGGAGAATAACAAGGAAAGAGTATCAGCTACTTAAGGCTAAGGCCACTGTCGGGAAAGATACCTTGTCGCTGCCTAAACAGGCACCCATACCCCCTTCCGGGAAGGACAGCCTTAGAGCCAGCTAGGAGAAATTGAAAAGGAAGGCAGAACGGTCTGGAATAGAGGGAGCCAAAAAGGTAAAGACTGAGGGGGCTTCCAGAGCCCCCCAGCCAAGCAAGGTTTCTACTCTGGGACTGACCTCGGCCTTAGGCACGAGCATCCTTCTTGAGTAAGAATCCTTGGAGTATCCAGAGATGTTGTCTGCTTACATCAACCACATCATCCCACCCAAGAGCAAATAATGAATCAGCGCCGAGACAGATGCACAAGTCCTTGCAAAACTGGAAATGGACACAATGCTAGTAAGGCTAACACTAGAAGATTATTTGGATCCATTATCATAGCCTATTTTTGGATAATAATATAATTAGCTTCTCCCTCTTTCCTACCTTGAAGGTGCCATCCAGAGTTTCATCCGTGGCTGGATGCCTCAATGTTACTCATGAGCGGGAGCAGAAGCTCGATGAAGAACATAGATAACTCTTCAAGGAGCATAGGGACCACGTGAACCAAGCAAAAGGATGGCACAAGATGAGCAAAATAATGATAACCAATGAGAAGAGAGCCAAGGAAGATCTGAAGTAGCTAATCGAGGAGAATACACAACTGAATGAGGATAAGGTGAAACTTTTCGAGGAGAAAACGATCGTTGAATCCCATTACGGAAGGCTTAAGGCCGACCTCACCGCCGTTAGAGAGAGAATGGAGATAACACAGAAGGAACATGACGTCGCCATTGCAAAGGCTAAAGAAGATACTACAGAAGAATAGAAGAAGTCATCTACCTTTACCGACATAAAAATACTTATGGAGGCCGAGATGGTAGAGAGCGAACACAAGTACACAATCCGGAACTTGCACAGGCAATACCCTGAATTCTCAATGGACGACATTGGAATGGACTGTTCTGATGTGGAAGAAGGTGTCAGCCCCGGGACAAGGGCTGTTGTGTTAGGAGAAGGGAGTGAAGAAGCAGCAACGACGGCAGCTGATGCCAAGATGGGGAATAATGTTTTAAAAATCGGACCGGACCAGCCGGTCGGACCGGTTAAACTGTCGACCGGTCACCTTGCCGGTCCGGAATTGCCCCCAAAACTGCCTGGGGCAAAAAACCGGCCAACCGAATGGTTCAACCGCGAACCGGTGAACCGGTCCAGTTTTGTTCAAACCAGGGCGATTTTTGACATTCCCCTACCATATAAATACTACCCCCAAAATCAACCCCTCATCCCTTCCGGTCATTCCCGATTGTAATTGGGCATCAGTGCCTTCCCATTCCCTTCCTCAATCTCTCTGTAAGTCTCAATTCCTTCTCCGATTTCACCCTAATTTTGTCCGATTTCAAACATTCCCAAGAGAGCCACTCAGATTTCAGCCAATTTTATCGTCTTTGATTTCCTTCCTAATGAGATCTGACTATTTCCTTACTTGTGCGACCTTCGACGACGACGTCTAGACGGAGAACGACGGCCAGACAGCGAACGACGAAAGACGAAAGACGACGGACGACTGACTGCAGTAAGTTTTTTTTTTTTGTCTGACATTTATATTTTGTTTGTTAGTTAAGAGTTTTGTTCTTCACTCGAGTTGTTGATCACTTGATTATTGTTGAGTTATTGATAGTTCATTTTAGTTTTGTTCTTGATCACTTGTTTTGGTTGAGTTACATATTCTTTACAGTGAAGTGGCGTGTTCATCGTTTGCACTTCTTAGGTCTTATTCACGGTAACACTGTTTTCAGTTCAGTTAAGTTGTGGATTGTTTATTATGTATATAGTTGTTATAATTAGAAAATGTAAAATTGGTAACTTTGTTAACATGATTCAGATTGAGATCAATTTAAGAAATGTCTTCATCCAGGCAAAATTCCACTACTCAAACTCCATCTTCTAGTACCCAATCTACATGGGAAAAATCGGATATTGCTTGGAATCATGTCAGTGAGGGACAGGATAGTCAAGGAAAAAAGATATTTACATGTTTATATTGTCAAAAAACTATTAGAGGTGGGGGAATTAATCGAATGAAACAACATCTTGCTGGGAAAAAGGGAGACATTGGACCATGTAAAAAAGTTCCATCGGAAGTGAGAGAAAAAATGGATCTTTCATTAAAATCAATTATTGAAAAGAAAAAACAAAATGTGTTAGCCCAAGAACTTAGTCATCCATCTGGTCCGAGTTTTCCTAATTTTGATGTTGATATTGAAGAGGATGATGTAGAGGTTGAAGAGGTTTCTCGTCCAAGAAATAAGGGAATTAAAATCAATGAAGGTGGTAATAGTGGCGGGACAAGAGGTGGGTTTAGTGGAACAAAAACACAAAATATGAAAAGGATGTCAAATTTTTTTCCCCATCACCGGTTACCCAACCCACTATCAAAAGTGCCTTAGCTACCAAAGAAGCCCTCCACAAGGCGCACATGGCAACTGCTAGATAGTTGTATGATACGTGCGTTCCATTAAATTCTGTTAATTCCAAATTTTTTCAACCTATGTTTGATGCTGCAATTGCTATTGGTCTTGGATATAAGGTTCCTATTTATCATAATGTTCGAGTCAATTTGTTGAAGGATTCAAAGAAAAAGGTGCAATTGTTTGAAGAATCATTGCGAAGTCAATGGGCAGATATTGGATGTACTATTATGGGTAATGATTGGACTGATAGTGCACATCACACCTTGATTAATTTTCTTGTCTATAGTCCTAGAGGGGTTGTATTTATTAAATCTATTGATGCAACTGATGCTGTGAAAAGTGGCTCACTTTTATTTACCTTGTTTGAAGAAATGATTCAATAGGTTGGAGCAAGTAGTGTTTTTCATATGGTCACAGATAATGGATCTAACTACATCCTTGCAGGAAAAATGGTGATTGAACATTATAAAACGATTAGTTGGTCTCCTTGTGCAGCACATTGTTTGAATTTGATCTTGCAAGATATTGCAAAAATGGAGCATGTGCTTGATCTTGCGCTTAAAGCTTCTAACGTGACAAGGTATGTGTATAATCATATTTGGGTACTAGCTTAGTTGAGGAAACGAAAGGATTGGACTGAAATCATTCATCCTGGTGCTACTCGATTTGCCACAACTTTTATTGCATTGCACAACATTCATCAACATATGCACGACCTTAAAGCTTTAGTCACTAGCAAGGATTTTGTTGATTTGTGATATTATAGGGACAAGAAATCAAAAGTTGTGTGTTCTATAATATTGGATTCGAAGTTTTGGAATGACATTTTAATTATCACGAAAATTGTTGAGCCACTTATGCGTTTATTACGTTTTGTTGATATGGATGTGAAGCCCTCCATGGGTTATGTTTATGAGGGTATGTATAAGGCTCGAACAACGATTAAGAATGTGTTTATGAACAAGAAGAGATTATACAAACCTTACACAAAAATAATTAAAGAGCGGTGGGATCGACAATTGAGGCAAAATATTCATGCTGCCGCTTATTGGTTAAATCCGGCATTTCAGTATGATCAAACAAATTTTTGTGGCAAACCAGAGGTTATGGCGGGTCTTCTTGATATCATTGAGTGCAAAGTAACATGTAGTAAGAAGAAGTTGTTGGAAGAAACAAGAATATTTCGGGAGCGCTTGGGAAGTTTTGGTCGCGATCTCGCTTTATCCACTGCCAAGAATACACAACCTGGTAATATTCCATGATTTTAATTTCATACTAATTTGCATTATTGTTTTTATACTCTATGTATTTTAATTAATAACTATTTTTATTCATTTTCTCTCAAGATGAATGGTGGCGATTATTTGGACATAGTGCTCCGAATTTGCAAAAGTTGGCTATTCGTGTTCTTAGCCAAACAAGTAGTTCTTCAGGATGTGAAAGAAATTGGAGTGTGTTCGATCGTATACATACTAAAAAGAGAAATAGATTGGAGCATCAATGACTTAATGATCTTGTATTTGTTAATTATAACCTGCGTTTGAAAAATAGGTAATCATCTCTTTAACATTAATTTCACTCTCACTTAATTATACATCTAATCAATTATTTTATTTTAGGCATTTTTTCAAAAAGATAGATTTTGATCCAATTGACGTTGAAAGTATTGGAAAAACCGAATTTTGGATTGTCGAAAAAGATGAGGGCCCATTTCTTGATTATGATGAACTTGAGAGAGAACTTTATGAAGAAGATACAATGCCACGTTTTGAAAGACAACGTAGGCGTGGAAGAGAAGGTTAGTTATTTATTAGTTTTTTTTCTTTATATTTTTAGAAAAATGACTTAATTAATATTTTAATTATAGATGAATTGGACGCCGTTGTGGATGAAATAGATAATGTGTTAGCAGGCGGTGAAGATGTTGATTTTAGTTCATTTGAGAATGTGGACCAAGGAAGAATGAGAGAAGATCATAGTGTTGGACCAACTATTCGATTTCATTTTGGTGAGGGTTCCGGTGCCGGTGAGGGTGAGGGTGAGGAAGATAATGCAAATGAACCGAATGCTCCTCCGAACGAAGACGTTTAGCTTGTTATTCTCATGTTGTGTATTATGGAAGATTTGGACTCTACAATTGTTTTTGTGGTTGTTGGGCTATTTATTTTGAACTCTTGAATGATGTAATGTTGTTTTATTAAAAAATGTGTTTTTTTGTTTATGAATTATGTATTGATAAATGATAATTTGAGTTTGAGTCTTTAAAGTTAATAGAATTTGGTGGATCTTGTTTTTTATGTTTATTTTTTTTCAAATAAATGTGTGTATATATATATTTTGTATTTTTTTATTTAAATAAATATATATATATAAAATAATTATGACGTCACCGATTCAACCGCGGTTCGCCTACCGGTTGAACCGGTGACCTGTGACCCGGTAATATTTCCAGTTCGATGTCCAGTCCGATTTTTAAAACATTGATGGGGAAGATTAGAGCCAACCTAGAAGATGTTGAAACTGAAACGCAGCAGTAAATATTGGTCTGGACGAAAAGGATACCATTCCAGTTATCATTATGACCGGGCAGGATGAACCCCCTATCAGTGAAGGTGAAGTTGATCTGTCCCCCATCAATCAAGAACAAACCTCAGTCCCAACATATCAATCTTGAAGAAAAAAAACTTGAACTTGACTTGTTTTTCTTCTTTCTTTCTTTTTTAAACTGTTTGGCGTCCCAGCCCCCTTTGCCTGGGTAAGGGCCTTTTTGTAATGGCCATTGGGACCTCTCTTGGTAATGTAACAAATTCTAAATGAATGAATGAATCTTTCCTTATCTCTTCCCAGCAGACTTTTAACACTTCATAGTTTTTCCTTACTATTTTTGAGTTTGTGAATGTATGCCTTAACATCTTTTTGTTCTTATTTATCATTAGTGAGTTATCTTCTTGGAAATAAAGGTGAGCTCTCTTCAAGGCGGTGGAGTGTTATTCCCACCCTTGCTTTGGGCACACCGAGATGGGAAGATACCTTAACTTAGGAAATTGACGGAAAGTAATGTGGAGTTCCTGCTTAGGTAGTTGTTATAGTTTTAAACTTATCTCAGAGAAGGACCTGAGCTCATGCTCGGTCATATTTGAAGACTTAGAATATTTCTGAATCCTTCTTTGACCATCACGTACCCTTCTCGATGGTTTTTAGAAACTTGGTCAAATAGGCATTCACATGGCTTTCTTCCTGATCACGACAACACTACATCCTTGGCCGATAATCCACAGGACATATGCAATTTTTGTAAGTTTTTGCTTGAAACAATTCAAGTCTCTTTTCCATTTGTCTTCACGTGTAACGACTCGATTTTTCAGGGCCGCCACACGGTTTCTCCACTTAGAGAATTTAACGCTAAACTGAATCACCAATCTCTATTTAATAAAAATTTAAAAAAAAATTACATTCAACGATGATAAATATTGATTTACCGAATCGATTTTTCCACGGTGAATAATAAGTATAACTATTACAAATTAAATATTCAAATAAAATTCTTATTGTCGTCTCATTCTCACCGCTCCTTAATACTAAAACCGAATATCCATTATAAATTGAAGAAATTTTATAACTAATGTGACAGTTATAATTAT